>CM031235.1:599969315-600569315 GCA_018340775.1 Taxus wallichiana var. yunnanensis | reverse complement strand
TTGATGTGTAATATACCCATTATTAGTATCGACATGTGTGATGTTGTTGATGTTAAGCTGTTTGCTTCTCATATGGATGGACTGCAAAACAAAAAGACAATCAAGTAGTCAAAAACACATCTGTATGTATACAAAACATGTTAGGAAGTATGTAAAATTAAATGATGAAAATGTGAAAAAGGAACATGTGCACCTAATTTGTGATGAGAAAGAGGGTGTAGAAAGGATCATGTTGGTGAAGTGTGAGTTTTTGGGCAATCTCATGCCACTAGCCGAAGAATTATAGGGAGGAAAGTCTAATTTATCCTCCAAATTTAACCACTTTCCCAAACTAAAGAGATCTTTCTACTTTCTTGTCTAGTTTTTATGATGATCTAACACCACGGAAGAATTAGTATAGAGATGAAGGTCCTGGGTTTATCCTCTAACCTTTAATTACTCCCTAGAATAAAACACCACTACATATGATGTTTACCAACACATGTGCTAAGGACAACTTTCCCTGTAAAATCCGTTGTGTATGGAGTTTTGTAAACTATGTTGAACCCACTCACTATGTAACTGCCCCTAGTTATAGGTGCTCTAGGAAAGGCATTGTTGTACTAAGGACCCAAGTATGAATCTGAGCCCTGAAATATGTTATATTGTACTGGTATTGTGTTGTTTATAATTTTTATGGGGTGACTGATTCACCCAAATGATGACCCCCTCTTTGAGAGTGCATGCAACATCATTGTCGAAGGATGTGGCCCAAAAGAGGACCAAACACTAAAATTGTTCCCTGCAAGGGGGAGGTATGTGCTTGATAGAAACCAAGGCACATGAAAACAAGTGACTGGGAGACAAGTGTTAGTACAAGCAAATACAAACATGCATATATAAGATGAAGTGTAAGTTAGATAAACAATGTGTAAGCTAAAACATGTAAGAAGACAATGTAGACCACAAAAAGTGGGTTGCAAACATGGGACACCACTCATGGTGTCACAAAACAATCAATTTCAATGAGGCCAAAAGCATACAAGTGTTCACACAAGACAAAGGGAAAATCTCACAAACAAAGGCATACAATGACAAGTAAGAACAAACAATGTAACAGACAACCATGGTGGCAAGTAATCCTGCAAAAAATTTTTCACATGAAGCACCCATTAGCATGTTAAAAAGATAAAAAGTATGTCAAAGCATGTATAATCTGATAAAGTAGTGTGTTATGAAACAAAATGAAACAATAACACTTATAGTGTATGAAAGTGGATGCCCCAGAGCTATTGTGGGACGGTACTAGGGACTGCCCAAGCATCCATGTTATGTGTAATGGATTTGTATAATCTGCGATCATGACTAGAAAGCAAATGAATGCACATGTGTGTATGATAAAGAGATTGGCATATAAGATATCTATCTAGCATGTGTAATAAGATGAACATAAACAATTAAATGCAAGTAAGAGTAAATGCAACCAAGATATGCAAGTATGTTTTGGATGGATGGAATGCAATGCAAAGTGAATAATTGGATCCGCATTCCCCGTAGTGAATGAAATTGTATGTAGTGAGGTTTATTTTTTATGCCCCCTCAATAGTTAAAAATGAACCGTAAATGAGAGTGTGTCATTAGGAAATTTTTGAACTATGTGTTGTGTGTATCATGATGTGATGAATGTGTAGTGATGATATGCAACATAGAGATGAATCGGACATGATGATGTAGCCTACAGTGTATATCACTACAAGATGAGTAGGAGTGGTGATTTAGCCTAAAGCATATATCACTAAATGATGTTAGAGGAGGTGATGATGTAACCTATGGCCGATATCCCTAATCTAGGAATGTCGTATGACAAAAGGATTGAATGGTTGAGTGTGTGAGTTTTATGTGGTCCATTTGAGATTGTATGCCTTCAAAATTCCAATATGGACCATGATACTAGAGTGCATCATCAGGTAGTGAGTGTAGTGTGTATCAGTAGATGAGTAGGATGTGTAATATGTGTAGTAGACGTGATGACAAGAATTTCTCACGTGACGTGTAACGTGTAGTGTATGATGTAATATTTATAGTATGTAATGTAAGATGTTTGAGGTATGTGTAGAATTTATATGATGTATGAAGTACAAGATGTACGATCTATGATGTAAGATGATAAAAGTGAAAGATATGTGAAGATGTGCCATGTGTAGTGTGTGGGGTTAATGTGTATAGGATACCCTCAACAAAAGTGTGAACCGAATCACAAGAGTGTGTCATCACATTATGATGATATGAGCATGTGTGAAGATGTATATGCTAGAAGTTAGATGTGGAATGATGTTAATGTAAGACACATGTAAATATTAGGGAGAGAAAAAGTGTTACGCCCCAGTGTGTGTTGGTTAATGAGTGTGATATTGGATGATAAATATGTGTATAAAATATAATGTATTATTGATTCGAGATGTGAGAAATGAGGAGAGATCGTATTTTATGCGTGAATAGAAATATATGGTCGTATATGTATGTATGTATGAGTGATTATGTAATATATAGAGATGTCCATGAAGTATGTAATGTGAAGATGAAATGGTATTCTTATTGTAAGAGATCCCTCAACAGTCATGTAAGAACTGGAAGAACACGAGTGCGTCATCAAGGATTAATGTGACAAGATTCACCTACCAAAGACCAAGTTTATGTGATCGGTGGAAGCATGTGTGGAAAAAGTAGCACACAAGACCATGAGATGGTGATGAAATTTGAGATGTTTTTGACCATCGATGAAGGAGTAGTTGCTTTGAAAAAATGATTTGGAAATGGAAGTGGAGTAGGGTGGGGAGGAATATTAAATGGTGGTATTGATGAGCTTGTAGAAGACTTGATAGGAGAAGATGGACTGATTTTGAGAGGCAGTTGCTTAGTTTGACTTGGTAATGTTGTAGATAACTTGAGTGGAGGAGTAGGACAATCCTTAAGAGGAGGTTGAGTGGATTGAATAGGTGGTACTTGAATTTTCATAGAAGGAACATTAGAAGTGGTGACATGATGCTCATTGGACATAGAAGGAGTAGATTTAGGAGCCCATTTGGATGTAGCATTTGTAGATGGGCATGCAACATAATGTTGTGCAACGAATGAGATAAATCCTTGACGCTCAAGATGCTTGATTATTCATCATAAATCGTAGTATTCATTGTCATTATGTCCATTAATTCGATGATAATTGCAATATGGACGACCTTGATATTTTGTAATATGATAAGGAGGATAGCCATGAGTAGATGGTAAAGTGATCAATTGATGACTAAGGAGCTCAGTAAGAATGTCGTGTTTTTTAGTATTGCGATAAAAGGTGAGAGGTTATAGTAATGGAAAGACTTGAGGTTCACTGATATGAGAACATGTAGAAGACATAGAATGAAAATGAGATGTAGAAGAAGAACAAACATGAGCTTGAGAAGCATCCTTAAGATGTTGGATTTCAGATTTGAGAGATGTAATCGTGGATTCCATAGCCTTAAATTTTTCTTGAAATAAAGAATGCAAAGCTTGAATTGAATCCAATATGGGTTGATTAGATGGAGGATCATGAAGACTAGGGTTGTCAAATAAACGATAAAAAAATAGAACTTAATTTATACATAGGTGTGCCTCGGGAAGATACATGGTGTCTAGGGCCTTTTTAAGAACAACTTGGAAATTAGGATGCATTTGAAGTAAATCAGATAAGGAAATTTGAGGAATTTTAGGATCCATGTCAAATAAGGATCTAAAAGACCGATCATGAGTGGGGTTCACCAAAATGATTATGCTAAAATGTAAATTTTATTAGCTTAATCTAATGCAAGTTTGCATGTAAATAACAAATAAATACATAAAGGAAATAAACCAAGCAATCTAAGCAATGATATATATAAACCCTAATATGCAAAGAGGGTTAGAAGAGTTTTTTTCTTATTGGCGAGGTCGTGGGACATTGTTGCAGGTGGAGATCGGTTGAACAAGAATGAGAGACCATTGCACAGAGCCCGAGAAAATGTAGATCTAGGTGATTTGGCCAAACCGGGTTCCCGGAAAAGGGATTGGGGTGCCTAGGGCGCCCTAGTCATAAATCTAGGTGTCATGGTCTATATAGAAGGTCTGGAAGCCAACTTCACATAGTCGGTGGATGGTGGAAGCCTTATTTACTTGTGTGTATTTCATTGAACTTCGGCTGATTTCACCGTAACTCTAGAATGAAATAATCGCATGCAAAACCCCAAACAAAGCATCAAAAATATAAAAATAAAGACTCCTATGAAGCATTCAGATTTCCTTAGCCACCAAAATGGTGCACTTATCATTGAGCATTGAACTACATCTCGACCAAATGTAGTTTTATGAGTGTGCGAAATTTTTCCCTAGTTTTCTCTTGTTCATGTCACACTTGAAGAGTAGAAAAAGTAGTTATATGTATAATGTAAATAATGTGTGCATGATATAGAATAAACTCCCCTCTATGAAGTGTGATGCATATGAACCATCCTTTTTCCCTTGTGATGGTGATATATCTATTTAAATGGAGAAATAGATGCCTTGATGGATGCAACCTTAGGTGGTGATAGCTATTTATTAGTGTTTGGTCCCTTAATATGATCACATAACTTTATAGTTATATGATTCCTTCGCTTGAATTTTGTAATTAACCCCGAAAAGACCGACTACCAAAAAGATAAGATGCTAAAAAGGATAGAAAGGACCCAAAAAGTGTGAGTAAAGTATAAATAGGATGGGGCTCTAGAAGGGACAAGAGTGCATGATGTTGGCATCCTAGGTGGGTGCCCTAGTCCGAAAGGGTAAACCTTATGAAAATACAAATTGGGTCAATAAAGGTGAAAGATCGAAAGAATAAATAGAAAGCAATGAAATATGGCCAAAGACATGGGTTAATCAATGCTTTTTTCACTCAGAACCATATGAATAGTAATATGTGATCGAGACTAGATAATTACCCAAAGTGCGTGATTTTGTGTCCACAATCACTAAGATGAGTAAAATCCACTAACACAAAAACCATGATTATTCAAGCTCTAAATTTCATCACACATGTGTAATAAAAATTAAAAAAATCATCCATGGTCATTAATTAGCTTGGACCAATCAAATAATTCATAACACAACTCAAAATTTTCATATCCTTTAGTAAACAATTACTTCCAAAGATCCTATCTTCACCTTTGGGCATCAAGCACACTCAAAAACAACTCAATTATGACATGTAACAACTCTATGGAATCCTCAAGACATTTACATTACATTAATGCATATTAGAAATCATGAAACAACCATATGTGCAAACCACATTAACTTTCCTCTTCACAAAATCAATTTTCCTAGAAATGTGTTTTGCAAATGAAACTAGTTTTCACCCTTGCTTCCACTTCTAATACCTTTAAGGTCCTTAAATAGTACCAAAATTCACCCCTCTTCACTTTCCAGGTGATAGCAAGCATCAACTCATCCATCTCATGCTTCACCAACTCAATCTTTCTACAAAATTCAATCATGTCATGGAAAGCCAAGTATCTTCTTGCTCACAAAAAAACCTGAAATACCCATCAAATCTCATAATCATTGGACAAACCTTATACCAATATAAATATATTTGTATCATCTTTCCATAACATATTATAAATCCTTCCAAATCCAAGTGGAAGGCCTTCAACCAAGCTCATATCTATAAACTTCTTAAAACTGTCCCAAAACTGTCCTTTGACTAGTCTTCACAAATAGGGAACACTTTTCCTTTTTATGCATCACCATGACCTAAAACCACCATGTAAATCAATAAAAACTTACATACTAAAAATAATGTGCATTTAATTTTCAACTACTTTGGGAAACATTGTCCCAAGCTAAACTTATTTATAAACATACATGTTTTAGTGGGGTCCACTCATCACCATAAAATCTATCATAACTCTCTTGAAATGTGGAGGAGTCCTCTCTATCATCCAATAATCATAATGAAACTATAAATCAATTTTGTGCACTTATGAGCAATATCTCTCCTACCACTTTTGAGTTAGGGTTTCAAACACACAAAAAGTAGTTTACCTTCTTAACATTCCTGCATAAATATGTGAAAATGAAATGACCTAATTCCTTTTTAAAACCTTCTAGACTCAATTTAGAAACATACCTGAAAGCCACAAATTCCCATGCAAAGCACACAATTCAAGGTGAGCATCAAAAAGTACAATTTGCGTTGTAAATGACTTTCTTCTTGACCTTGTTTCACTAAAACTAACATAACTTGCAAATTACACATCATGGCAACCTATTTTTTCCCAAATCATCATGACATGCCCTAATCACATATCTAATCATCATGTCACAAATAGGTCTCCATCTCTCCACCACTAGGACTTGCATGACTAGCCCTTGGGGTTTTACATGATTTAGGCTAGGGTCAACTCAAACAACATCATAACTCAACATAAAACATATCTAAAAGGTACTATCATACCTGGAACAACATATATGACACCCCTACATGTATCCATGAGCTCACATGGCTCCACAACTCAACCTCATGCCTTCAAGAACCAATACCTTGCCTAGATAAACACCTTAATCATGGTCTTCAACCTGTATCTACACCTTGAAACTCATGTGAGTGCCTAAAAACTCCCTAAAAATTCTCTCCATGTTTCTACCATGCTACTCAAGCCATAAATAAGCTCCAACCATCATGCACCATCACCTAGGCTAACTAGGCCAACTAACTAGGCTTGTTAGAACAAGCCAATCTCACTGAATCAACTCATACCATCAATAACACACCTAAAACTCCATGACACCATCATACTAATCATTCTTAGACTCAACTCCATCATCATATTTGTCATTAATGGGATTTTACATCAATGAAAACACCTAGAACACAACATGACAATAGTTACGAGGCCTTTGGTTGATGGTTTCTCGGTTGTCCTCATCAGTTCAAACACAATCTCTCTGGTTTGCACTAGCTTGATTCTGCACAAAATCATAAAAACTTCTCAATTCAAAAGTCACAAGGTGATTAACCGACCATGCTCTTCCCCTTTTATATATTTTCACCTCTCAAACACTCTTAATTCTCTACCAACTCACTTTAACTACCACCACTTTATAGCTTTAAATGTGATTTTTGCACTTACTTGCTTTTCTATGTTTTCTCATCTTTTCATGTGGTCATCACTAGCTTCCACACATGGTATTCCATAACCTTTTCACACGCTACTACTACCCGGATGTAGATCGTATTGCGTACATCTTCTTGCTTGCGCACACATTCTTCATCCTTGCCACTTGCTAAATTGTTTCTCTTGATGCGCTACCTCCCTCACATTATGTTGTGCACTTTACCAAATTCCATTAAAAAAATACATCCTTCATACCTTTGAGAAAGTTCAATATTGCATGCACCCTCATGCCTTTCATATCTGAACGGTCCAATCATGAGAAATAAAATACACTGTGCACCGAGATTTATATGGCACGCTAAATTAATCCTCATGTGCCCTATTTACTACCCCATACTAAAAGTATGTGTGGTCCTCTTTACATCAATTCTTGAACAAAGAACATCAGCTCCTATGCGGAACATTCTTATTACAAAACAAAACAATGCAAAAATTGAAATCTAATCTAAGTGGCAATATTGCCTTATTACAAACAGAAAGAAAGAAGTTTATTTATAGTATGGATTCAACCTACTCCCATTGAATTAACAAGGCAACATTTTTTCATCCATTGCCAAGAATTGACATTCACTTGAATCTAGCATCTTTGTTACTTTAAATGGCTCTAACCAGTGCACTTTAAGTTTTCCTAGGTGGCAAGAAAACTTAGAATCATATAGGAGCACCATCCCACCAATTGCAAAAGACTTGTTCTTAATATGCCTTTCATGTTAAGCCTTTTGTTGTGCTTTTTTGTCTTATGGATCCATCGCACAATTAAGTGCCTTTCATTCAATTGCATTAATTTTTCAATATGCTCTGCTACCTCTTGATTATCAACAAGACCTCATGCACATGCAATACATAGGGAAGGTAGCATGAAATCAAATGGTAAAATGTCCTCTACCCCAAACACCAACTAAAATGGTGTTGCTTTATTCAACCTCTTATAGGTATTTTTCTACGCCCATAGGTAAAGTTGAAACATTGTCATCCCAATCCTTTATTCCTATATCATAATTTTTTTTTCAAAGTGTATCCCAAAGATCTTATTAAAGGCTTCTATAGTTTTATTGTCTTGTGGGTGATAGGGGTTATCTTATGATGAGCTACCATGAACTCGCCAATAATATTCTAATAGTCTCATTCAAGAAATGAGTTCCCTTATCACTGGTAAGGCTTAATGGGAAGCCATACATGGTGATAGTATTCTCCCATAAGAAATGCATTGTTGTAGTCATTGTATAGTCCTTATTAGGTGCAACTTCTACCCATCTTGTCAAATAATCTATGCAAGTGATTATATATCGTGTGCCTATCCTCCGCGAAGTTGGTAAAATTAGCCCAAAAAAATCAACTTCCCATTTTTCTAAGGGTTATGTGCTTTATGGGACACAACATTTCATCACAATTCCCTAGATTTCCTATTCTCTAAAAATGATCAAATGCCCTAACAAACTCTTTTTATCCTTGTAAAGTGTCTCCCACCAAAGTCCTGTCCGAGAGTATCTTACACATTATAGCCTCACCTTCATAATGTCCTCCTTTTATCCCACCATGTGCTTCCTCCATAATAGATTGACGTTCATCTCCAAGACACATCTACGCAATACTTCATCTCTTCCCATTTTGTACAAGTCACCTCCTACCAACTGATAAGGTGCAGCATGAATAGATAATTTCTTCTTATCTAGTATTTTCATTCCCTCGGGCATCATACCCATGTGCAAGAATAATGCAATATCTTCTAAATCGATTGGTGCGTGATGAACCTAAAAATTTGTGTAGCTAACATGGTATCTTCTACACTTTGTACATCCTCACCAAAATTGATCCTTGATAGATGATCATGTCCAATATTACTTCTTCTAGGTTTGACTATGATTGTAAACTTAAATTCTTGGAATAAGAGTATATATCTACATATGCACCCTTATAAGATTGGTTTAATGACCGAGTACTTAAATGTTGTTTAATCATTATAAAAGACAAATGGTGTGGCCAATAAATACTTCCTAAACTTTTGAAGCACGTACACCATAGACAACGCCTCGCGCGTTGTAGTTTTATAATTTTTTCCATCTTGTGTCAACTTCCCGGTTGTAAAGAAAAAGGGTGGTCTATATTCCCTTCCCCATGATGGGCTAACACTTCCGCAATGGTTTTTCCAAAATAATCTACATTCACATGAAAATGAATATTTCATTAAGGAAAATGTAATATAAGCATGATTATTTTTTCCATTAATGTCTTGAATGCCTACTTGTTGTGCCTCCCTCCAATAGAAATTTCTCTTAGCCTTTGACAAATCCTCTAGTGGCGCAAAAATATTGGCATACCCTTTAATGAACTTCCCTAGTACCATGTATGCTCAAGAAATCCATGCACCTCACTTTGATTGCTTGGCTCCTCCAACCCCAAAATGAATGCTAATTTTGTTGGATCAACCAATAGTCCTTCCTTACAAATTATGTGCCCCAATAGTATACCAAACAATTTTGTAAAAATACATTTCTTAATGTTCAAAGATATACTTAGTTTCTGCATCATTCAAACATTTACCTCAAATAATCATAGTGGTCCTTCACTAGCCCATACATTGTCCAATCATTACACTCAAGAAACTTGTGAGTAAAATCCTAGAATGCATTTACTACAATGCGCAAGAATCTTCGCTAGCACATTCTTCATCCCAAAAGGAATGATGGTGTATGAAAAATATTCCCGATTAGTTGCAAATGTTGTCTTTTCTTGATCTTCACGTGTGATCCAGTTTGGTGATAGCACGAAAACCCATCGATAAAGGAATAGATCTCACACCTGCGACACCCTCAAGTATTTCTTTAGTGAATGGTGTTGGAAAGGATCAATTACACATGAATCATTTAGAACTCTATAATCAACATAAATCCTTATCCTTCCATCCTTCTTGATGCTTATAACCATTGGGTTAATCCATGTAGATTCTTTTATGGGCTCAATGATGTCTTCTTCCATCATCTTGTCAATCTCATATTTTACTTTCACACATAAGTTGGGATTCATTCTTTAAAGTCACTTTTGAACAGGTAGTGCATCCTATCTAAGTTTTATATCCATCTCCCCAATTGATGGATGGACACCCTTCAACTCATAATATCCCTTTGGAAACATATCCTGGAATGCATGTAATAATTCCACTATCTTTACAACTTCTACCTAAGACCAATAGTAACCAATCACCGCCCTTTGGCACGTTCTCAATTCCAATGTTCACATTCTTTATCTTTAACGAAAAATGATATGCATGTGCTTATTCATCATTATATCCAAGAATTCTTGTGAACCTTCTATATGCTCTATGGTAATATCCTCAACCTCTTCATCATCTATTACATATCCAATGTTGTGCAATCAAACGTACACTCTTCGGAGGTAGTTTCATCATTCTTCTAGGTCAAGAGTTCCCCTACCTTCATGTTGTCTCCCAACTTGATGCGCTTCATTAACTGTAATGCTTTATGGACAAGAGGTTTAGTAGAAAAATAATCAAAAGTGCACATGATACCTAAGGTTAATTCATGTCAACTCATTTTCTCTTGCTTCAAATCCGCATGTATGTACCATGTGTGCGCGCATCCATGTAGTATAGAGTAGAATTTATGAAACCACAATGATGAGGATAGTGTGTCGGGCGTTTCAGCCAAGTTTTCTCACATATTTGTAGGTGACTCTAAGGGGTCACTTCTTCCTATAGTAAACTGATATCCGAGAAGGAAGATTATTCCTGGAAAATATTTTTAAGAAAATAACTCTAATTCATGTCATCCAAGCAGATTATCCCTGTACACAACCCACCAAGGTATGTCATCATTCCCTTTAAGGAGTAAACCAATACCTTTCTCCTATCTCCTTCATTCTTCAATTGTTCCTCCATTGAGTGTAAGAAGGACTTGGGATTTTCTTCCCAATATACCTTGGTAGTGCCACTCTTCCTAATCACACGATTGTTCGTAGCATGATCGCCCATGTTGATATTCCAATACACACATGACTAACCATTTCATAAGTTTCATGAGCCTAATTATCACAAGTAAATTTGGTAGTATCACTAAAAAAATGTACATCTCCCTAATTAATCATACCCTCCTTTGTTGGCTCAACATTATGCACCGCATGCTCTTTGCATGTATATTTGAGGTCCTCGTCATTCACAAGTTCAATGTAGGGTGTCATATTAGTGTCATCCATCGGGATCACCACCTATTCTTCTTCATTCTCGGAGATGACATAAATTTTGTTAAGGTGCACGTGTGTGTTGTTTGCATAAAGCACACGGTGATGACCAAGTAGTGCAGGGAAATTTGTCCACCTATGCCAACTCAAGTACGTCAAAGTATCCTCTGAACTTTTCTCCTTGAATCATGATGCTTGCATCCTTTAAGAATCCAATGGGCATTTCCCTTGTTTTGTTTTCCATGTACAACACACTTGAAGATGATTGCAATGGTGGCCTTCCCATTTGATTCCAAGCATCAAGTGTTAGGACATTGACTTCTACACATGTATAAATCAAAATGTTACTTACCAACCAGACATCTATAACCTCATCTAAAGTAATTTCCTTGTCATACTCATGGTCCTAGGGTGGAAAATTAGCATGTAAGATTTGGCTATCCCTCTTTATTCTTGTGTGCAACACTTTCTCTCGTAACAATTCTCCTTATACGGGGTGATTTTTTCTTACCTCGAATTCTACATACTTCCTTAAGGTCATCCACATCCTTATCGGTACTTAAATATGTTTGGCGTACTCTTTGTCTTGTGCTTGTTCCTTGGGAAAATTATCTCTCCCTACAGTTCTCGATCAATCTCATTGTTTCTTGGGAAACTTCATATCTTTCCATGCATCTGGATACTTAGTTGGTTGCACGGTCTCATCTAATCGATGAGTGTATTCATTCTTCCCTATTCACGTGCATGCAATGCTTCTGCATGCATGGTAACCAATAATGGTTGTTGCCCCACCACGTGAAATTTTTAGGCTCCCATTGTGCCTTCCTAGAGTGCTACCCCTGTATCATTATTGCACACCTATCGTTCTTATTTTTACACGTTTGTACATACAAATATGGACAGTCTTCTACTTTGTTCCCCTTTCCACAAGGTATATGCAAGATTGGTTCTTGAGATACTCACACTAATAATGGTCTAGTGACTCACATGTGTGACATGTTCCGCGAATGAACCTTCCTCCACGACCTCCATGACCTTTATCATGATATCCTTTATATCCTACATTTATGTTATTACAAGTTCCATTATCATGTCTAGTTCCCTTCTTTTCAATTTCACGTCCTATGAACTAATTTTTGTGTTAGTCTGGCACTACCTAGTTTGAAAAGCCTCATGGATATGGTAAATCATCTAGTAATTAGTTTTATCATGGGTATGTGCATCATAAATCTTACAATACATTGACACCTTCTTTTGTGTGGTGCACTGCGCAAAGTGAACAATCTCATATATCATGGTTTTTATGGCATATCTCGCATGTCGAGAGTAGCACACGCACATCCCTATGTGTAATATTATCCTTCATGTGCCCCTCTACATCACAATCTGTAAACCATATCCACTATGAGTGTCATGTGTGGAATTAGCAGATAGTTTCTTCAATTATGTTTCCATAGTTGTGATTTGTGCTTGAGGAATGGGCTCACCCTGGTGTCAATTCTTCCTACTACCCTGCGCATGCAGTGCTTTACCTTGATACATCACATGAGTCTATAAATGTGTTATGTGATAACACCATTCTAAATGGTGTTAGCAATATTCCCACAAAACATTGTGCATGTTGACTCTAATGGATATCATACGAGAGTTTAGACAAAAGAGTCTTAAATTGTGCATCATATTCCTTGACACTCTCAGATAGGCCCTTCTTAATCTCCTTTAGTGCACGATGCTCTACTTCTCAAACTCAGGTATGTGGAACTCGGCTAAAAAGTGGCATGCAACGCGTCATAGTCCACTTTTGTCGATGTAGGTCATACTTCATATACCGGTTGTGCACACTCCTTTGTAACGCCATTACAAACTAACCCACATTTCTTTCGGATATCATAATTCCTTTGGCCCTCCATAAAATTTCACACTTGTGCACGTTCTCTGCTAAGTATTCTACTCCTTAGTACTTTATTCAATGGAGTGAAATCTCAAAGAAGATCTAAGGAGGATGGTAGGATGGTATGGAGTGAATTCTACTTCCGCTTGGGGAGGACCAGATCTTGAACATGAAACCCCTCTAGGATTGTCTACTCTTGGGGATAACTAGAGCCTCCCAAGCCTCCCACTACTACTTGAGGTCCTAACAAATTGTTGTTTTGTGTCGTTGTAGTATATCTAAATTACACACCAACTATTTTTCTTGGTATCCCACTTATGGGATTACTGCCAATGGGTAGTACACCAAAATTATTTCCCATCATTGCACCTACCATACTACTTCCAAAAAATTTGTTTTCTAGCTACAAGAGCCTATTACACTGCATTAATTGGTTTTAATTCCTGAGTGATACCAACACATATCTACCTCGTATCTCCACCCAGAAGCCATGGAGATCCTTGATTCCATTATTTCTCCCCATCAACTTTGTGATGATCCTCTCTATGACTTCATGATTCCAAACACCAAATGCGGGTTTGGGGTTTGGGAGTGGGTTATATGTGCACAAGCGGTTCTTAATCCTTCATCATACACATTATCATCGATGCGAGGGTCCTTCTACTTCACTTCCCCAATATTTTTGGGAGTGTTAGTGCAAATCAGCAGCACCCCTTGGATGTTTTCTCAGATCTCTAATTTGATAATGGGCATCCAGGTGTGATTGCACAACATTGGATCTTTTCCCCAAGTGTGGGACTTGTAAAGCGGGAAAAGACCCTCCAGATTAAAGG
Organism: Taxus wallichiana var. yunnanensis; assembly: GCA_018340775.1. Lineage (NCBI taxonomy): Eukaryota > Viridiplantae > Streptophyta > Pinopsida > Cupressales > Taxaceae > Taxus > Taxus wallichiana. The sequence continues at coordinate 600,555,192 of CM031235.1, read as the reverse complement.
TTGGTTCCTTTACTCCTCTGATCAGGTGTCTGCATGAACTTTGCAGAGGTTGATCCTACTCTAAATTCCAAGGAGACAGAGATAAAGGATGCAGAAGAAATAAAACTAAGTGAAAGTGGTGATACACCAAGGGAGTGGTGAACATCTACTTTGCAAGATTTACACAGATCATAAGAAATACAACACAAAATATGCATAGATTGCTAGAATGTAATGAGAGATCAAAAGACAATGATAAACACATGAAAGGATTGGAAAAATCAATCACAGAACATACATTATCATTCCCAAGTTCAATACAATGCATTACAATGGCCAGAGGAAAAACACATGTTGTAGTCTATATGAGAGGTATGAAACTCTACAAATCCACCTGAGGAAGAAAAGAGAGCTTGCAGAGAAAAAATATGTCCAACCCTTTACAAATGAGCCAAATCTGGCTTTTAATGGTCAAGCAGAAGGAGAGAAAGCAAAAATGTGGGAAAAATGGATTTATGAATTCAACCACCAACTAGATTCCTCAAATTTCACCTGTAGAGTGATGGGCTTCATGGATGAACCCATACTTAGAAGTACATTGTTCTACAGATCAAAAAAATGACCATACTTCATTAAATTTGGTGGTTGAAAGTCAATTCTATGTTTTTTCCATGCCAGGGACGTTTCTTCATTTTCTCCCAAAATTCTCCATCAAAATACAAAATTGAACCCTCCATCATGTAGAGATAATTTCACCATCTTTCCAATGACACCAAGAACATGAAAATCTGAGCTCTGGATCAAAAGTTATGCCCTTCTGAAGATTTAGGGCAAAAAAGGGCAAAAATGGGTTGGCGGGATGAAAGTTTAAAATTTTCCCCTTTTTGAAATTTGGGAAAATTTCCCCAAAAATCTCCACCCCCCCACTCCGATGCCACGTGGCACATCTTGATTGGTCATGGGGCTTCCTGGTCCCTTTACGCCCTTTTTGGATTTTGGAAAATTTTCCATTGGTCGCCCGCGCTCGCCTCTCCTCCACCATGTCATCTTTTTTTTGCCACTGGGGCTTCCAATTTTCCATTGACTCTGACCATTTCCCCAAATAGGACACATGGCATGCCTTTCCATTGCATGGGCCTAACTCAACTCTTTTCCCTCTGTGGACCCACCTTAAGATTTTTTCGCCACATGGACACGTGGCATGCTTTGATTGGCGCGGGCCATCGGGTGGAGTTTTTGCACCATTTTTGCCACACTTTGGCAAAATGGAAAAATTCCCCCCCTCCTCCACCTCCCCCTCCCAGTTTGAGGACACATGGCATCTCCTCATTCATTGGTGGGGGCCTTTGGGCCGAGATTTCCCTTTTTCGCCAACCTTGGAAATTTTCTAACTTCTCCCCACCGATCCGACCTCCGACGCCCCCATGGACACGTGTCCACTTCCCATTGGCTAGCGGGCCTTCGGGCCAAAAATTCCTTTTGCCCCACCAAACCTTGGTGAAAATTTCAAATTTACCTCCGCTCCCACCATTCCTCCACCACGTGGCGCTCTCTGATTGGTCGTGCGGACCTCCTAGGAAAATTTCCCTCCCAAACTCCATTGAGCCATAACTTGCAAAATACAAGGAGTTAGAAGGAAAAATTTACCTTTCTGGAAAGCTGAGAAGATTCTCTATCCAATGAAACCATTTCTAGAAAAATTTGAGTGCCTAAAAAGTGAAAAAAATTCAACTGAGGCACAAGGAAGGAAGGAATGAAAGGAAGTTAGCCAAAAATGAGCAAGGGGCTTATTTTGGATAACAATTTTGGTGACTCAGAGGGGTCATCTACCTGCTGGATGAAGTTACCGTTTCTAAAGCAATCCATTGGGCATGGAGTCATCAAATTAACTACTTGGTACTCTCAACTCATTAGAAAATTTTCAAGAAGGAAAATGTGAGAGTAGAACATCACTTGATCTGGAACATGGCCTGTAAAAATGCATCTTTGGGACAACAAAGCTTGTGCCAAAGCACTTAGGGAAATGGAAAACTAAGCTACAACAAAACAATGTGCACAAGCACTTGGAGGAATGAAAATCTAAGCTAATATGTACAAGGTGGAGAGTTTCCCTTCTAGTAGCAATGCTTTAGATGGATTCCATTAACTAGAATCTGTAGTTCTTCACCATCCAATGTAGACAATTGGAAGGCATTGTTGTTCTTACATTTTGTGACCATATAAGGGCCACTCCAAATGGCATCAAACTTTGAATGCCTTCCTAGCTTTGCTCGGTCTGCATCCCATTTCAACACTAAATCTCCAACTTGGAAGGTTCTAGCCTTGGCTTTCCTATCAAAGGTCCTCTTGATCAAGGCTTGGTCCTTCTCCATTGCTTGGGCTGCATGCTCTCTTGATTTCTTGGAGCTCCATCAATTCTACATATCTAACCTCCATGGGTTCAAACTCCAACAACTCCAATTGCTTCATGAGTTCCAATGTTGGCAACTCAAGTGACATGGGCAAGATTGCCTCTCTTCCATAAACAAGTCTGAATGGAGAGTTACCTGTGGATCTCTTGGGAGTTATCCTATCAGCCCACAAGGCTGATTTCAATTTGGTGTGCCAAGTCCTCTGATTTTCATCAAGAGTCCTCTTGATGATCTTTAACAAGTTCTTGTTGGTAGACTCAGCTTGGCCATTACCTTGAGGGTAATAATTTGATGAAGTGCTCAGATAAATCCCATTTTTAACAGCCCATTCAGTTACCTTTGATCCTATGAATGCCAAAGCATTATCTGATATTATAGTGGCAGGTATACCAAATCTGGTTACTATCCCCTCATAGAAGTCTAGAATGCTAGATTCATTTGCTTCTTTAAGTGCCACTGCCTCAGTCCATTTGGTGAAGTAGTCTTGTTGCTGTTAGAATCCACTTGTGTCCTTGGCTTGAGTTTGGGTTAATGACTCCAATGAAGTCCAAACCCCATTGCATGAATGGCTGGTCAACTGAAATTGGGTGCAATGGAAGGGCAGCTAATCTCTCCTTTCCTGTGAAGAATGCACAATTTTTGCACCTCTTGATCCATGCATAACAATCACCAAAACCTTGGGCCAATAATAGCCAGCCTTCATAATCTTGAGGGCTGTCACTCTTGGAGAAAAATGGCCCCCAGCTGATCCACCATGGAACTCTTCTAGCATTCTATTAATTTGGTTTGTCCCAATGCATCTCAGCAGCACTCCATTTACATCCTTCTTGAACAAAACACCATCAACAAGTGCATATGGGACAACCTGCAATCTGAAGTGTCTTCTCTTGGTTTTGTTCATCTCTGGAGGGCATAGGCCTATTTGTAGGAAGTGCACTATGTCTTGGGTCCAGCAAGGAGTGAGTACACCATCATTCTCTTCTTGAACACCTCTTTGTTCTTGGTTGTCTTGCAACGCCAAAACAACATCCTTCTCATTGCTTGCTTCCATTGATTTTCTCAAGACCAGCTTGTTCACATAATCCCTTTCCTCGGACCAGCTTGGTGACTTTGATCTCAATGTCATACTCCATGACATGAGTAATCCACCCTACACATTTTTCATTTAGGTCTTTGTTGAGGAGGAAGTCCTTAACTCCCACATGAGAAACCAACAGTTGAACCTTGTTATTTGAAACTAGATGCTTAAATTTCTTCAAGCTCCTAATCACTGCAAGAACATGCTTCTCAATGAAAGAATATCTCACCTCATAGTCCTCCAGGCTTTGGCTAAAGAAGGCAATTGGCTGCTCTACATTTTCTTTGTTCTATTGTACTAAAATTGCAGAGATTGTATCATCACCTCCAAATGCATAAAGGATAAAATCCTTGGAGAAATCTGGTTAATGAGAGTTGGAGCTTGTGAGATAGCCTCTTTGATTGCCTCAAAACTTGCCTTACCTTCAGCTATCCATTTGAAAGCCATACTTTTCTTCAACATCATGGTTATTGGCTTGACAAGGGCTGCAAAATCTGGAACAAACCTCCAAACAAAATTGATTCTTCCCAAGAAACTTTGAAGGGCCTTCTTATGACTTGGTAATGGCAGTGCTTTTATTGCTTCAACCCTCTCTGGATCAATTGCTAATCCTTCTTTGGAAACAATGTGGCCTAGGAGCTTTCCCTCATGAGCTAGGAAAATACATTTCTTGGGGTTCAAGGATACCCCAAATCTTCTACATCTTTGGAACACTTGTCTCAAATGAAAGAGATGATCTGCTGCACTTTTAGAAAATACAGTAATATCATCTAGATATATCAGCACCATTTTGTTGATCAATCCCTTGAATGCCATATCCATTTCCCTTTGGAAGGTAGCTCCAGCGTTGGACAACCCAAATGGCATTTTTCTATATGCATAAGTTCCCCATTTGGTGGTGAAGGTAGTTTTGAACTGATCATCCTCCTTTACCATGATCTGATTATACCCTGAATAACCATCTAGCAATGAAAACCTCTCAGAGCTAGCAACAACTTGCAAAATCTGCTCCATAGAGGGAAGTGGGTAATGATCCTTGAGGGATGCTCTATTCAAATCTCTAAAGTCTACACACAATCTGATTTCTCCACTCTTCTTTCTAACTGGAACCAAGTTTTCTACCCAACTAGAATGCTTGATGGGAAATATGATACTTGCCTCTATTAACTTATTCAATTCCCTCTTCATGAGAGGCTCCATGTGTGGATTGATTGGCCTTTGTTTTTTCCTGATGGGCTTAGCACTTGGATCCAATTCAATTGTATGTTGAGCTAGCTTGGGATTGAAACCTCTCAAGTCTTCATAGCTCCAAGAAAATACATCCAGGAACTCTTGGCAAAAGTTTCATGAACTCATACCTTTCTTGCTTGGTTGCCACTTTACCAATTTGAAGTGATTTGCCTTCTCCCACTGAGATGGGCACTGAATCTTCTCCCTTGACTTGGATGTTTTCTTTCTCTTTCCTAAATTGATCATTAGGATTAAAAATGGACTCCAAAGTGACAAGTCCTTTTGGTAGTTTGTTTGTTCTCAGCTGTACCACTTGATCACCATACTGTTGTTCTAACTTTTCCTAATTTTTGGCTGAGAACTCAGCTTCTTCTTGCAAGAAATTGATGATTTGTTGGTCACTTTCAAACACTTTCCAACTTACATTATTATGTCAGCACTGATGGCCTCACAATCACATGAATGTTTGGCTGCACTTTGTCTTCCTTGATACTTTCCACAACATCAAAGGCTGCCCCAACTGCTGCAAGTCTATCAACAGCTTGGTTTTCTTTCCTAGGGATGGAATTGATGCCAAAGCCTTCAAAATCCTCAATGAGGTCCCACACCCTATTCTTATAACACTTGAGCAGGTCATTTTTGGCAGCATGCTGCCCTTTAACTTGATTAACAATCAGCTCACTATCACCAAAGACTTGTAAGTTTTTGATACCTCTTTTCCTTGACCAATGCAATCCTTGTATCAAAGCTTCATATTCAGCAGTGTTGTTAGAACATGCAAACTAAAATCTAAAAGCTGAATAATATTTAATGCCTTGAGGTGAAACAAGCATAGCTCCCCCACCTGCACCTTGTCTACTTCTTGATCCATCAAAAAATAGCTGCCATACCTCATTGTCATCCTTATGGTCTGGCTTGGTGATGCTAGGAATAGGCTGATTTTCTTCATGCATGCAATAAACTCCTAGTTCAGATTCCTCTATTTCCTTGTAGGGATCAAAAGCATGCACCTTGCTTTCCCATTCATCAAGAGTCAAATCTGGGATGCTTCCAACTTTGGTGTCAGCTTCATCCATGCTTGGATAATCCTCTTGATCAAATGTTGAACAGTTGGCATTGATTTGGCTTGGAGTATGAGGCTCAATGTGAAAGTTTGCAATAGGTTCAGACCTGATTGTGGCCTTAGTTCCATATCTTGTTCTAAACAACATGTGTGACCAATCAATAGAGATAAATAGCCTCCAATTCTAGCTATGAAATCCCTTGACAAACATAGGGCAAAAAGTGGTGGTAAATCTATCACTGAGACATCTTGCAAAATAGTGACATTGGGGCATGCATGCAAAGTAAGGCTCAAATATTTAATTACTCCCACTATTATTACTATGTTGTCCCATCCAGTTGCACCACTCCTTTGGATATGATTTCATATTGGAGACCCAGTTGATCAGCTATTTGCTTGGGCATTACAGAACTACTTGCCCCAGAATCAATCATACAATTGTGTACTAGTTTATCCCCAATGATCAATGAAACATAGAATGGAGGGGGCTTCAAAACTTTACCTTGTTGTCCTCCATGATTCCCTTAGGCTGAGCAAGCATTTGTGAGTACCTTCTCTTGCATATGAGCTTGCTGATTTGAAGTTGACCAATTCTTCATGGCAGCTTGTAGGAGATCCCTTTGGCCTAGGATGGATAGTGATTCCCACATAGATATATTCACATTTGTCTTCTTCATTTGTTCAATGATGCTAAATGGGGATGAAACATCTCTTTGCTGCCCCCTAGCCTACACACTCTTTTCTTGTACATGGGCTGCAACAACTGGCATTTGAGCTGGTCTAGAAGGTGGCTTGGGCTGTCCTTGCATGTTTGGAACTGCATTTTGCTTGCCAACACCTTGTGGAGTGATGGAAGGTTGTGGATCACCTGGAGCCAATGACTTCCCTTCACCAATATTCCTCTTCTTTGACCTTGTGTTAGCTGCTACATTATGAGAAATTGCTTGATTCATACCACAAAAATCCTCAGCTTGCCAATTCACAAGTGTAGTCTCATTTGGAGTTGTATTTTGCTGAGATGTTCCTTGTTGTTGGTTTGTTTCTTGGCTCACCTCACCCTCTACACCAGTTGTTGTCACCATCAAGGCTTGGTTCAAAGCACCATTGAAGCACATAGACTAGTTGTGAGGTTCATTGCATGGGAAACACCACTCATACTCTTGAGCTATATTATTTTGCACTAGCACTAAGGCTTTAGAGGTAGATGCAACATTGGGATTATAGGGCTGAAATGGTCTATTGGCAGGAGGCCTTACTTGATTTTGATTTGCAGTTGGATTGGGTGGCCTATTAGGCTGATATGGTTGCCTATTAGGCTGAGCTTGAGACTATAAGAAGGTCTAAAACTTTGGGCTTGCTTGCCTCTTGAGTGTAACCAGCTCATTGCCTAAATTTTGTAATTGTTTCATGACTTCTTGAAGTTCATTTGAGGCACTAGAGGATGAAGTAGAAGTTTCATTTGAACTCTGATTTCTAGGAGTGGGAATAGGAGCTAAAGTAGGTGCTTGACTAGTGCTTGGACTTTCCAAGTTTGGATACAAGGGCATGGGAGGCCTAGGAGCCAGCTTACTAGGCTTGAATCAAACAATTTTCAGCTCTAATGGCAATGCTTATAAGCTGGTATAGTTGTACCTCCCATGGATTGAATTAACATAGAAATATCAGAATTTAAAGCTTTGAGATAGTATAGAAAAGCACCTTCAGTTATTGGCCTTACTACCACTGGGATTCTATCCCATGTCCTTTGAAATCTGAAGTTGAAGTCTGTTAGCTGCTCATTGGGAGCTCTCTTGATAGTTGTCAATTGTTCTAGTAGAGACAAATTATCTCCCTTTTCTCCAAACTACTCATGGAGAGCTATGCACAACTGGTTCCAATTTTGGATAGAGCCTGCCCCAAGGCTCCTGAACCATTGCAAGGCTTTCCCTTTGAATGAAGATGCCAACAATTTGACAACAATTTACATCTCAACAATCTCATGGATTGCACAAACATTAGCAATGTCTTTAACATGGTCACCAGGAGTGGTCTGATTTTCTCCAGTGAAATATGGAATGTTCTTCAATGCAAACTGAACTAGATTTTGTGCATTGAGAGAAAGTGGGTCTTTCTTAGTGAAGTTGACATAAGGGTTGTGTTGTGCCATTCTGATTGGCCTGAGAACCCTTGTTGATTGGGTGAAAGGTCTACCAGGTGGAGGAGTTGATAGAGTTCTGTTTGGTGGAGATGGAGACCTTTGAATTCTTCTTCCCCTCTACCTTCTTCCTAGGGATAGCTGTAGATACTCAAACAACCCTTCTTCTCTGGCCCTTGACCTTGTGTGATCCTTCTCATGAATTTTTAGACTTGGACTACTAAAACCAGTTGATTTTTCTTTTGGGAGTCACCAGATGTGTAGATCAGGGCTCTTTTCAAGCAAGAAATTACAACAAAAGCACATCAACTTTGTTGTAATGAAGATGAAGACCTCTAAGGTCCCACTGGGGTGCATGCCAAAACTATTAGTGCAAATCAGCAGCACCCCTCTGGATGTTTTCTCATTTCTAGTTTGATAATGGACATCCAGTGTGATTGCACAACATTGAATCTTTTCCCCAAGTGTGGGACTTGCAAAAATGGGAAAAGAATCTCTCAGATTAAAGGTTGGTTCCTTCACTCCTCTGATCAGGTATATGCATGAACTTTGTAGAGGTTTAATACTAGATCCTACTCTAAATTCCAAGGAGATAGATAAAGGATGCAAGAAAATAAAACTAAGTGAAAGTGGTGATACACCAAGGGAGTGGTGAACATCTACTTTGCAAATTTACACAGATCATAAGAAATACAACACAAAATATGCACAGATTGCTAGAATGTAATGAGAGATCAAAAGACAATGATAAACACATGAAAGGATTGGAAAAATCAATCACAAAACATACATTATCATTCCCAAGTTCAATACAATGCATTACAATGGCCAGGAGGCAAAACACATGTTTGTAGTCTATATGAGAGGTATGAAACTCTACAAAAATCCACTCCCGCTTGAGGAAGAAAAGAGAGCTTGCAAGAGAAAAATATGTCCAACCCTTTACAAATGAGCCAAATCTAGCTTTTAATGGTCAAGTAAAGAGAAGAGAGAAAAAAAAAATGTGGGCAAAATGGATTTATGAATTCAACCACCAACCAGATTCCTCAAATTTCACCTACAGAGTGATGGGCTTCATGGATGAACCCATACTTAGAAGTACATTGTTCTGCAGATAAAAAAAAATGACCATACTTCATTAAATTTGGTGGTTGAAAGTCAATTCTGTTTTTTCCGTGCTAGGGACATTTCTTCATTTTTCTCCCAAAATTCTCCATCAAAATACAAAATTGAACCCTCCATCGTGTAGATAATTTCACCATCTTTCCAATGACACCAAGAACATGAAAATCTGAGCTCTTGGATCAAAAGTTATGCCCTTCTAAAGATTTAGGGCAAAAAAAGGGCCAAAAATGGGTTGGCGGGACGAAAGTTTAAAATTTTCCCCTTTTTGAAATTTGGGAAAAATTCCCCAAAAATCCACCCCCACCACTCTGATGCCACGTGGCATCTTTGATTGGTCTATGGGCCTTCCTTCCCATTTACGCCCTTTTGGATTTTTGGAAAATTTTCCATTGGTGCCGCGCTCCGCTCGTGCTCCTCTTGCCATGTGTCATCTTCTTATTTGCTTTGGCGGGGGCGGGCTTCCAATTTTCCATTGACTCGACCATTTCCCCAAATAGGACACATGGCACCTTTCCCTTTCCTTTCATGGGCCTTGTGAACTCCAACATTTTCCTCATTGATGGACCCTTCCTTTGCCTTTTTTGAAGATTTTTTCGCCACATGGACACGTGGCATGTTCTGATTGGCGCGGGCCATCGGGGGCGGAGTTTTATTGCGCCATTTGCCACACTTTGGAAAAATGGAAAAATTCCCCTCACCCTCCCCTCCCATTTTTGGTTTGTGGACATGTGCATGTCTCCTCATTGGTTATCACGGGCCTTCGGGCCGAGATTTTCCTTTTCGCCAATTTTGGAAATTTTTCTAACTTCTCCCCACCGATCCGACCTCCGACGCCCCCATGGACACGTGGCCACTTCCTATTGGTTGGCGGGCCTTCGGGCAAAAATTTTCTTTTGCATGCCCCAACCAAACCTTGGTGAAAATTTCAAATTTACCTCCACTCCCCCCTGCCATTCCTCCACCACGGCACTCTCTCTGGTGGGGCACCTCCTAGGAAAATTTTTCCCTCCAAAACTCCGCCGAGCCATAACTTGCAAAATACAAGGAGTTAGAAGGAAAACTTTACCTTTCTGGAAAGTTGAGAAGATTCTCTATCTAATGAAACCATTTCTAGAAAATTTGAGTGCCTAAAAGTGAAAAAATTTTCAACTGAGGCACAAGGAAGGAAGGAATGAAAAAAGAAGTTAGCCAAAAATGAGCAAGGGGCGATAATAACAATATGGATCTTTGATCATTCATTCCTCAAGATATACAATCAACAACAAGATCTGAATGCCAATAATACCATGTCCATCTCTCCTAATCTTGGCAATCCATATCAGATTGTCCATTACAAACACATAACATGATCTCACAAAATATTACAGACTCAGCAACAATCTCTTCACACACTTGACTCTTCTAGTCATGAACTCTACTAATTACATAGACATGAAAACTATATATAGCTAGTGGGAACTTTTCCTTCACTGATTTTACAATGCTTTAATATATTAATAGACTATCTTATACTTAGCCCGCATGTACCTTACGTCCGCACCTTAGTCTTCAACCAGCTATTCCATTTCCATTTGCGTTATTAATAGCTTATTTGTTCCTCACGCTATGTTATATCTAGTTGTATCCACCCATGATTATCATATCTTTATCCAATGCTTTGCATGTTCTATATCCTTCTCTAGCCGTGATTTATCCAAATTTTACCCAATTGTAGCTTTGTCATGCTCATCATGTTAATTTGTTCTTTTCCTATTTTTGGTTGATCTCTACTATTCTCGTTATCTCCTGATCTTTCTACCCTTACATGAAAAACTTCCATGTGTCCTCTTCTCCATGCCTCTCTAAGCACTAAGGTTCATTTTAAAACCCCCTCCAAAAATTATTATAGAACAGTGGCGAATCTCTGTAATGGACTTTCAAAATAATGGTGAATATCCAAAAAAATGTTTCGTGGCAAAGGCGAATGGGAAGGTCGTAGTTTTCCGTGTATTTCGTATAGTTGACGGGTGTTAAATGGTTGTATATCTATACTACAATGAGGGATTCATAGTCCATCTATTTTAGGTCAAACCGACTAGGTTGGAACACTGTCTCTCCCTAGTTAGACGGATATGTTTGGTCTCTCGCCTATTAGATGGATAGGTTTGGACGACCATCTCTCCCCTATTATACGAATAGGGTTGGATGGTTGTTTCTTCCCTATCAGACAAATAATATTAGAAGTATGTTTATTTATACCTGAAATAGGTTGGATAGTGTCTCTACCGTATTGATGATGTGTTGGATGAACATCTCTTATCTACTAGTCATACAATGTTAGATGGTTGTCTGCTCTCTATTCCATAGAATGCATAAGACAGATGTCTCTTCTTTGTTAGACAAATTTCCCTATAGTGAGAACATTCATCTAATAGAGAAAGATGTGCATATATTTCATGGTCATCAGAGGTGTAGGACGACATGCTTGGAGAGTCATCTATGTAACAAAAAGGAGTAAATATAGTGAATAAAGACTTTCGAGATCGCTACCCGCAAGCATGGTAACCCCCTCATGCACCCCTCAAACCATATGTATTATACCTCATCAAATATGAGCGCAGATTGATTCAAAACGTTGGTGAAATACATGCATAAGTTCATTTTTAAGTTTAAATAGTAGGTGAACTAACCCATACAAATGACCTATGAACCGAAATTTTAGGAGAACTTGGTGGTAGCCGACTGCTGAAAATTCACCATTTCCAATTTTCAAAACCCCTAATATTTGCGAGTTTACGAAAAATCGCCACTAAAATTTTCCCAAACCAAGCACCCTTGTGCACTATCTAGTACTTGTGATATTTCTCCCTTTTATTGTCAATGCACCTTCACGTGTGGCTCATACTTAGCCATTTTTCCCGACCCAACCAGAAAGTATGCTAAATATTGTAAGAAGTGTTTAAAATATAAGAGAGGTTAAAAATTTAAAACTATGAAGTGCACAAAAGAATATGTCAAAGTTATTAAGTGTATAAAATATAGGAGTAAGTAGTAAGATGCCAAAAATATGAATTGTAGTATGTGAGGTACTAGTTAGGAAATGAATCAATCAAATTAAGAGTCTTGTAAAGGTAATAATATGCGGGGTGTTGGTTGGGAAATGAATCGATAAAACTAACAATACTATACAAAGAATAGGATATGAGGTACAAGTCGAAATAAATCGCCAAACTAATAGTCATATAAAAGGAATATGTTATGAGTGCTAGTTGGGAAATGAATTGAGTGAGATAAAAGTACAATAAAAATAATAAAATAGGTATGTAGAGGTATATAAGGAATAAGGTGGGTAAAATACAAGGGGGATGGTAAAGATAAGAAACAAGGATAAATATAAGAAGCATAAAATACTATGAAGTAGGATGAAAGAGGAAATATAAAATTTAATACCACATTTGTTGAGAAGACATAATATTGTGATAAGGAGAAAACACACAAAGAATGCGCGCGGGAACAAGGTGCACTTGAAGGCACGGAAGGATAGGAAAGGAAACGTGCGCCAAGACAAGCTGATTTGGGACTTAGCCATTTTCATGGATGCGGAGTATTTTTGGAAGATAGCGTGCGAGAGCACACATTGGGATGGAGACTTGCGCAACACGCAAATGATATTTTGGGAATGAGTGTCTGATAAGCGCCATGTATGAGTTCAAGATAATAATAGGATTACTTCTTCATGTTAACTATAAGATGTCTATCATTAGCACACTTGCATGTGTGCATGTTAATGTAAAGGCACATGGCTATTATCAGCATGCGACCTATTTTGGGAAGTGTGTAGGCGGTGAAGGGAAAGTCCCCACCCCTATAAGTATGTATTGAACTATGTAGTTTGGCAATAGTGAGTTATCGTAGAGTTATGCTGCAAGATATGATGCACGTATGACTTATGGTGATGCTTTCTAATGTAAGAATCTTATATGTATTACATTGTTTAATGTAATGGAGTATATTGGATAGATAATGGTGTTAAACATGATTGTAACGGGTTTTTGTATGGTTAATCTTATTATAGTTATTGTCTAATTCATGATTCTCTATGATCTATATCTGGTTAGGCACTGTGGAATGTTTATGGTTATTTATGGTTCTGAATATGTTGTATCCTCATCACACTAACATCCCGCATAATAAACTCTAAATAGGGGCATGGTACCTTTATATGTGCTTTGGAGTGCGCGCTCACTCTAGTTGGGTGATGTGTCGGTGCACCCGAGTTTTATATAGCAGATTCTAGGTTGCATCAATGTTAGTATAAAATCATAATATAAATGTGATAATGTAAAATTATGCCAAACGTATCTAATAAGGTATAAAAAATAAATTAACAAAAATATGTACAAGAGATGCGGTAAAGTGGAAGGATCTTCACATATAATAATTAAGAAAATATTCAAAATAAATGAAGATCGAGACAAAACAAGAGATATGTGTGTGCCAAGAAGCACTAATATTCATTATATTCACAAATACACTTAAGGTATGGTAACACGATAAAATACACCTTAAGGAAGGAATAAATCCACAAGACCCCCAAGTATGGGAATGCCACTTTGAGGGGGACACCTCCAATATCCTTCTACTAAATAGAAGACTCTTCGCATACATCACATCATTCATAATATTATTCATATCCTTTATATAGACATACATTGATCTTATTGGGTGGGTAATACACAATCCCAATGTATGCCTAATCATTACCTAATATAACTAATATAACAAATTATATAACCGATTGAATGCATTATAACAATATAACTAACTAAGGGGATGCATGCCACATGTAGGAGTCTCCATCAACCCATATACATTCTAGTATCATATTTCTAGGTACATAACATACCATCCCTCCTTTAAATAATTCATCCCTAAAACATGAGAATAAACCAATTAATGAGTTTGCTTCAAATTGTTGTGCACATTTTTCCATGCTTAATCATCCAACAACCCATATGTGATCTCAATGGTTAATATGTATGTAAACTTAGTTCAATAATATATTGTAATATTTAGATTCCATCCATTAAAATACTTATTCCTCTTTATCTTACATGCATAGCCATAATGATTACTTTTATAACTACGTGTATCGTAGTTGTGGCTCTTTGATTACAAGTATAACCATAACAATTATTCCTTTGATTCTTGACACATCCATTAAGGTATCTAATATTGCATTCCCTAACATTTCTCCATGAGTTTTTCCTTTCATGATGTTGAGGTTGTCTATATTTTTAACTTAGTATCATTAATATTATCTACGTATTTTTCTACCTTCTTTGCCATTTCTACCTTTTTTATTACTAGTACCTTTATATCTCTTGAGTAGATGATTTTTTCTTCATATTCTTATTTTTCTTCTTTTGAGTATTCCTTATGTTATTATCCAATATTTTTAGAATCATCCACACACTCAACCTTGACCTTTATTTGTTCCTCACTAAATATAATATTATGCAATGTGACTTTAATTTTATAGTACCCAATCTTCATGAAATTATTATGCACATTAATATTAGTTTTTACCAAGGTCTCTAACCAAATATATCCAATAATAATATCCAAAGTATAAAAATCTAAATGCAAAACATTTGTCCATAATTAGCTTCAAATCCTATTTTTTTCAATATTCATACCATCCATTTGAGTTTCCTTGATATTCATTGATAAAATATATAGCCAATCAGCCACATCCTTGTTTATGAAGTTATATTTTCTACTAGGTTTTATGGTTATGATTACCTTCTTTTGAATGCATCTGCAAAACTACAATATTGAATCTATTTTCTTTGGAGTTAAAATATTTGCATTGTTATTCTCGTATTTACTACTTCTTCATAATGATCCTCTCCATCTACATCATTTATAGCCTCTTCATCATCAAAATTATGTTATCATCTTCCTTGTCTTCTTCTAAGTCTAAAAATATAATAAAATATGCTGCAATTCTTCCCACAAAAGATTCATTCGTTATTGTAGAATCCTAGAAAAATGTATAAAAAGGACCATTGAGGTGCAACAAATTCTTTTCTAGCCATCATATATTTTGAAAATATGTCTCCTAAATTATAGCCACCATTTTATAAAGCATCGTATCATTCACTCAAGATAACTTTGGTACCTCAATGATTCATAAAATCCAAGGCTTTAATAAAAAGTCATTTCACAAAAAATGACCTAATAAATATAGGTTGATGTTAGCCTTAAATCATAAAATATAGAGAACAAATCTCATTATTTTTTTGTGATTTTTGGAAAATATAGATAAATAATTTTTAAAAATGTTTTCCCTGTGCAGCTGAATTTTTGAATAACACTATAATCATAATAGCTCCCTCAAAACGAACCATAGAAGGATGAAATTTGGAACGTAATTTCCTTGAATGATTTTCATATTCAAAGAAAAAATTGTAGAATTAGTCACGTTTGGTTGGGATATTATTGGCGAGAAAAATTGTCGAGGACAAATTGGTGGGTTTCTTGCCAACGCTCTGGGAATCTAAGTCCCTCTACTTAACTAGTGCAGATCTGTATATGCATACGCGATTAAAAACGTGGATTTTGCTAGTGGCCTTGTGGCGGGGGATCCAATAGGGGCACTCCACCGACCTCAAAAAGCTTACAGATATTTATAAGGAAAGAATTTTCTAGAAGATTGGGAAAGGGAGTGAGAATGTTAGACAAGGAAAACTAATGTTGCAAGTAGAAAATCGAGACTTGCATACACCAATTAGAAATTGTTAGGAATTAATTATTGAAACATTATTAATTCATTATATTATTGTATGAGTTTGATAACTCATTAATAATAATACAATATAGATAAATATTGTTATACGAGTTGTTAAAACAACTTGTATTATTAAGTTAGTGGTTGAGCAATATTTTGTTAAAGATCCTATTCTATAGGATGCATATTATCCTATAAATATGTAACGAAGAAATAAGAATATTGTGTGCGTTATCATTCTATTGTTATTTGTGTAAAATAATCTTTGTTTAGATTTCTCTGATTTCCTATCACCGGTATCGTAGCTATACGAATCCAATTCTTACCATGTTGGTTAAGAATGGTAGAGATTGACACGGATCTGTGCCAATGAACCGGTGTTCTCCTACAATGCACGTGAATATTAGGTTGGAGAGAATATGCTCGTACGTGATTAACATCTGCTTATGTAGAGGTGAAGCCAGTGGAGTAGAGAAAGGAGAGTTCTGTAGTCTCCAATCACGTCCAAGTTCAACCTCAACATCAAAATACCACGCGTGCCTTTATTCACTTCCATACTGACATATATCTGATCCAAGATTAGTTACAGAAGGCGTTTGGATCTAAAAAGAAGTGGTGGCGTAAGAACTGATCATCCTCTTATCCAGTACGTATCTGCAATGAAGGTCGTGGCATATTTCTCTGATGCGGATTTGAGCCAGTGTATTCCTGTAACTTTGTGCAAACCAAGAAATATGTAAGTGTCACGTTGGTTTTGAGTTTTCTCTTTGCAACAGCTCACGCAACAGTTCGGCCTATCCCTATGAAATCAAGTCGGATCTTTTCACTGAATCCTCATTTGTCACCATTCACCGTGTAGTATTCGTTTATTTAAACCACATTCGAAAATATTTCTACTACAACAAGCTCCTCGTGGTATTTTCTCGAAGAGTATCTCCACATGCATATCTATTTGTATAGCTTTCATAGATATTTGTTTTTAATGTGCTTGCAAATCAATGTGCCCACATCGCCGACGTGCAAAGTCCATGCTCAAGAAATTTACGGTGGCGGTTGATTACATTCCCATATGATATGGTTGATGAGATGTTGAGGACCGTTTTACCTTCTCACCTCATTCACGCATCAGCTCTCACAATTTTTAGGTATTGTGTTTAATGCAAGTCCATCAACGTCATTTCCAAATCTTGTAAATTGTAATATGATTCGTGTTAATTAGGGTGGGATAATTTATGTATATCATTGAGAGGTATAACTCTATTAGTGAGTCAATTTAAAATCTCTATTCTTGTATTAAGTGGTGTTGGTTAAAAAAATTAGAGTTGTCATCTTGTTGTTATAATTGTGTCTAGGTGAATAATAGGTATTTTTTTACAATGGAAATACCATTGGAAAAATTCAATGGACTCAATTTTCACACCTAGAAAGTCAAGATCCAGATGCAGTTGATGAACAAAAATCTTTGGAGGATAGTAGATGGAAAAGAACCAACACCTTCAGATCCAACCAAATTGGCAAAATGGGAAACAAGGGATGATAAAGCCAAAGCCATTATTGGCCTTGCCCTTTCAGATTTTGAATTGCATTATGTCGATCTAGATAAAACCTCAAAGGACATGTGGGATACTCTGAGAAAATTATTTGGTTCAAAAACAGTCAATGCAAATTTTTCTCTGAAACTTCATTTTTTCAAGCTCAAAATGAGTCATGGAGATATAATGTCTAGTCACATAAACAATTTAAGATATCTTCTAAGACAACTTGCAAAAGTAAAATCCTCAATAGACAATGGAGATGCAAAAGCTATTATGTTGAATAGTTTACCACCCAAATACAATAATGTTGTTTTCACTCTTGGTCAGATGCCTTACAATTCATTAGAAGATATGATATCATCTCTTCTAGGTAAAGAAAAAAGGACTAAAGAATATCTAGAAGAGGAAACGACAATGTATGTTAAAAAGAAATACAAAAAAATATCTAAAAAGGAGGACTTAGAATGCTTCTATTGCAAGAAAAAGGACATACATCTAAATTTTGCACAGCTCGAGCCAAATATCTTCTCAGTGGAAAATTGAAGCCAAATGAAGAAAATATAGTTGTAGAAAAAGATTCAATCAGAAGATGAACGAGTGATTAATGAACCTGATTATAATTCTGAAGACTACTTGTATTGAGTTCGATTACTGAGAGGACGGAGGTATCGGACGTTGGAGGTCATTCACCGATCTCTCATAAGTCGCCAACGAGCAGGGGCCGCATGAGATGATTTGGTAGCATTTTTTTTTCGGTTGTGTGTTTCAAAGATGTTCCTATTTTTAGTGTTCTTGTTGTGTTGTGTTGAATAAACCCCTTTTCGAATTTTTGGAGAAGTCATATTTTCATAATACTCGCTTTGGGGAGCAGGAGAAGATTTCGAGGCAGGCTGAAGGGATGGTTTTCCAATTAGTGTGAAACTTGTGGATCTTGGAGATTCAGAATTCAGGCGCCCAGGGAGGAAGGGAAACTCCCACATGAACCCAAAGAGGAAGGGAGCATTCCTACATAATTCCAATTGACACTACGCCTTTACGAGGGTAAAGAAATAATCTATAGAGTTTGTACTGGTCTAAACAAAGTGATTTCGTGAGGTGGTGCAACTTCTTCGAATATGGTTCTTCGTCATGTTCACATTAAGGGGGTGAATATTGAGAATTAATATTGTTCACACCATGGGGGTGAATGTTAGGAATTAATTGTTGTAAACATTATTAATTCATTATATTATTATATGAGTTTGATAACTCATTAATAATATTATAATATAGATAAATATTGTTATACGAGTTGTTAAAATAACTCATATTATTAGGTTAGTGGTTAAGCAATATTTTGTTAAAGATCCTATTTTATAGGATGTATATTGTCCTATAAATATGTAATGAAGAAATAAGAATATGGTGTGAGTTATCATTCTATTGTTGTCCATGTAAAATAATATTTGTTCGGCTCTCTCTGATTTCCTATTAGAAATTACATCACATGCACTAAAATTAAGAAGAAACAAATGTGCATAATAGTATGAAGACCAAATAGCATTTAATGAGCACAAAGTATCACTAAAATCCTTAGTCAAAAAAGGCTAAAATTCCTTCTTCTTATATTGATGCTTAAGCAGAAATTGTACATAGCATAAGAATGGAAGACATTTTAGAATAGGGAAAAATGCAAAAAAAAAAAATGCTATCTCTTTGTTCTCTTCACAATGATATCTCTCTCATGAATTCACAAAAAACAACTCATAAGTCTAAGAATATCTAAGAAGACTTGTTACAATTTATAAAAGAGAAGGAAACTCTTCATCTTCCCGGTGACTTTTCAAATACCATATTCGACGTTAGACTCTTCATATTCGAATTAAATATTTAAGTCCCTTTTATAAAAATAAAGTGATCGAACTTTACATTATGTTTCTAAAGTCACATTAATATATATCAAAAGTGCAAACCCCAATGCAAAATTATAACATTGAAGAGAGAGAATGTTGGATGAGAAGAGAAGAGAAAGAAAAAGGAGGAAGATGAATAAGGAGGAGGAATAATTATGTAGAAGAATGAGCCACTGCAATGGATTTGATCTTGGTCCATGATTGGTCTCCATCTTGTGCTCCTGAGAAGATCTTTGTCCCTCCAAATTCCTTACTGAAACGAGTTGTTGTAGGTTCCACTTTGTCAGCATAAGGAATATGAACATTGCTTAGGTTCTTTGACCATCCATTAAACACATTGTTGATGTCTTTGCATTTTCTGAACCATGATGGATGTTTCTCTGCAATAAGTGCAATGGCGGCCCAAATCTCTAAGAGGAATTCCAGTGTATTCTTGGTGAAGGACAATAGATTGTCTGCCTATTTCTTTACATATTACTCGAATGGACCAATTATCTCATCGAAGTTATGTCTTCTCCCATTATAGGTACTCCAACTTTATGAATTTGATGATTTATATTATCCTGCAACTTGTACACTTGTCCCTCTTTTTCCTCTATTTCAGTGATGGCCCGATTGATTGCTTCAAATCTGATTTCCAAATACCTCACCCATACACGTGACAAGTCTTCTAAAGGAGTTTCAAAAATATTCTTGTTGATCAACTCTTGATGATGAGTGTTGCTCATTTCATTCACTACTGGACCCAAAGGATCCCAGTAGTCCATTTCTTTCTCCAAGTCTTATTTGAGTGCCCACATCCTATTTTTATCGCACACATGTACGCGAAAATCATGTCTGCCTCTTGGAGCACTAACTTCCCCACTTCTGAAATTGAATTGATCCATTCATTATTAGCTCGCCCCACATTGTGAACTCGTGTGTCCTCTTGATAGATTCTGGATTGAAGCTACTGATGGGTACAACTTCTTCAATGGGAATTATCATGGCATTTGGATCTACTAGATGTTGCACATATGATGACAAAGTTCGCACATGTTCTTTTAGCTCATCAATATTCTTCTTATATTCCTTATTCCTTTCCACCATGTGAGTAGAAGATTGTTGATACATATGTAGATCCCCTTCATGAGTAGTCGGCCCTAGTTGGATTGTGCTCATCTCATAGTCGGTCGATTTCATCTCGTCCACTAGATTGATCAAATTTGGTAGGGATACCTCAATTTATTGATTACATGTTTCCCCATTGCAGAACCATGAGGCTGTTTGCGTGAATTTTCTTTTCTTTCCCTTGGTGAGTGAGGCAATTGTTGATAATTCAGGGGCTCCCACTTGTTAAACAGTGCGAGATTTAGGGGCTATTGTTTCTTGCATCCATGAGAACATTTCATCGGACTCGTTTCTACGGCATGTGCATCAACCATTCCTGCTCTAGAAGAGGAGGCACATTTTGGATGAGGAATATATTGGTGTTAACAAGGGTGAGGCCTCCTATGGCGGTTTGAAGACTAGGTCTTAAACTATGTCTTCTCCCTCCGTTTGTGCTTCACGTCATTAGATCTTCTTCTTGCATTGTTGCAACTGAGCCTTCTCCCACCCTAGCATTCTTTTGTGACTTGTGTGAGAAGAAGTCTCCAATTCTATGGATCTTCATTTAGAACTAGCTCCAGAATTCCTTGAACTTGAAGCAGCTTCCACGGCTCTTGATGAAGACTGATGAGAGGCTTGTTTCGACCTACGGGCATACCTCGTGATTGAATGATCATGGTTCTCTTCCTCTGAAACCAATCCCTCATTCTCCTGACCACCTTCTCAATTCACTCCTTTCTATCCCCTGATTCACGAATGTACCAATTGACCTTAGGAAATGGAGAAACCTTGACTACACTGTACTCGAGATCACACATATTTTTCCCATCATCCTGTAAAATATCTTCATACCAAGAGAACTTGAATTTCTTCATTTCATTTATTGTCAACCTCATATGACATTTTTCCCGTACTTCAAATTCATCAACACAATTGGCCCAATAGTCCTCAATTTGTGGCTCGTGGTGCAAGTCTGGAATGTGGAAAGAGGGAGGATCATCTTAGATGTCAAAATTAGGCCTGGTAGTGTAGGAATGCAAGGTCAAATGAGTGAAGGCGGCCTCCAGATGAGATGCATCACTTGAGGTCTTACACTTGAATACCCTGTGAGAGATGGGAAATGAGATCAACTTCTTCCTTCTCCTGAGCCTATTGTTTACTAGTATGATTTTCCTGCAGAGCTCAAATAGTACAATTTGGTCTCTAAGGCACTTGGCCAACCTTAGCGGAGCTTGGTGGAAGTCAACAACTCACAGGTAGAAGAAGGTTGAGAATTGGATGAAGTAAGATCCATATCTTTTGAATAAGGACATCATTTATGGAGACATCTTGACTTCCAAATCAACCTCCAAGGTTTGAACCACATACATCTTCAATGCATCATTCAAGTGAATGAAGTTATTGTGGCTTTCCTCCATCACCAACTATAAAATTTTCTCGAATGTAGACACCTGGCAGCGAATGTTTTGGTGAGAGCCAATCCTTTGAACGATTTTAAACTAGCGAGAAGATAGACCAAGTAAGAATTCATGTGGAACTTCTTTGTCATGGGCACCTACAAAAATTGTAGATGCAGTTATCACCGATTATCTTCCCCAGGTCGATTCTTAGTTTTCCTTTAGTTACTATCAAAATGAAAAGGACCATCCACTCTTGGAAGTCTCTCGTGTTCACTTCTCCCATCACCCTGTTGAGGAGGGTGATTACATTTGAATATCCCTCACGAAACTCACTACTTGGAAGGGTCTTGGGAATCCTTGAGGGCTTTCTCCCTACCTTCATCCATGATCCAAGCGCAGCCCCTTGTACATATGCATCCATTGTTTCCTAGTCGTGCAAATACTGTCCTTCGAGATGACAACCATGTTAGGTGATGTCAGAATTTGTAGAGTGAATGAGATGGTTCTGGGACTAATGATTGCCATTTTCATTCCATTATTGAATCGTTCATGTTTTGGGCTCATAATGGTTATTTGATGCTCAATCTTCCCACTTGTGAATACTTGATCCTTAATATTCCCTCTTTCCTTGGCTGTCATGTGAGCCTTGTGTCATTTAGGTCCATATATGAGACATCATTGTCCTCTATCTCATACTCAAAAGCAAAAGGTTGTGTTGGCTTATGTCCTGTCCATTTGTACTTCATGGTTTCTTCGAAAAGAAACTTACTATTTTTAGTAAGTATGAAAAATCAGCTCGTTCAAACTTTAATTGGATGCAGCAACTCAAATCCCTCTTTCTCCTTGCATTTCTCTCACCTTCTTGATCAATTTGTTATTTTTAGAAGGTGCTCGTGAGACCACTTATTATTTTTAGTAAGTGTCAATTTTGGACCAAGATGACATTTCAATGAATTTTCAACTGTAATACCTCTTATGTGTTCATCGTCTCCTTTACTGAGTTCTTCATTGATGACTTTCCGAAATAGTAGTGCCCTATGTAGAAGTCTCATTATTTTTAGAAAGTGGGCTTTTGGTGGTCGGATTGTAAAATGAAGTTTTCGATATGGGAGTTTTCCCAATATCACACTCTAAAATCTTGGACTTACCCGATCAGTGGTCAGGAGGTTTTGAAAGTTCAAATTTTAGACTTGGTAGTACTTCTAAACATGACAACCATTAATGGACACGGAAATTTGTAGGTCTAGTTTTCTTCTCCATTTGTGAAAAAAATCACATTTTTGTTGTGAGTTTTTGCTTCTTATTCCACCGATGAAATTTCCCTTTGCCGACGACGACCTAGGTTTGACGGAAATCATTTTTTTCCTTCATTGGGCCGAAAGGAAGATTTTTTTCTGTGAGTGGTTTGTGCTACGAAAGGAGGATTTGAAGGTGGTGTTTTAATGGCTTTTGAAAGAAAAGAACACAACAAAGAAATGGTTCTTCATTTCGTGCACTAGTTAGCAAGATACATTCAGATCTTCGTCTCACAGCAATGGAGTCTTCTGAAGAATTTTTTCATTCTTCCTTCTGTTCTTCAATCTTTTGAGTCTTCGATCAAGCTTTCCTCTCGAAACCCGTATGATCTCATGTATTCGGAGGCTCATTTTTTGTGGCAGATCTTGTTCGGAGCAAATAATGGTGAACAGTGCAGGTAAGAGCAAAGCAATGGCAATGATGAAGTTGTGGAAAGTAATAAGCGAAAAAATTGGCTTTAAAAATGCATGCCAGAGGTCAGGAGAAATTTTATGTCCCTGATGTCCCTTAAAAATTAAGGGACGAAAGGGACATCAATTTGCATGATGTGCCTCATGACGACACTTGGCGGAGATCTGACGGTTGTCCATTTGGCTCCACTAGCTCCTGAGGGTTGAGAAATTGCACTAGAGGGGGTCACATGGATGACCTAAAGACTCCTTGGGGTTGGGCACATTTTTATGTACCTCATGTCCCTCAAAGAAAATCGGACATGATTGATGGTTGTTGTGTGCGTTCTGACTTCTTGATCCACAAATGAATGTGAGAGCTTCCTTTTGGCTAGGAGGAACTACCTGTAATAGAAAACAAGACCACAAAAAGATAGTTAAATGATATATGACAGTGGACTGCCTAGCGTATGCTAGTTCTGGGAAGTGTGATACTTCCTAGATGGTTGTCAATCCACTTGTTTAAAATAAGTTAATGCGAGAAATAAACAAATTCCTACTGTAGTTGATATGATTTAGGTATCTCATTCAAGTACAATAAGAAAATCCAATCACAATAGGCTAGGCTATAGTTGGATTTGAGAGGTGAGGTGTCTGTCAAGGTATTGGGACTGGTCAGGGTCTAATTTAGGTTATTTAGGTCAACTAGTAGGGTGATTGTTGGGTCTTGTTCTTGGTCAAGGTGTAAAACATAGAGACCGATGTCGGCTAAATGTGACCGATGCCGGTTTAGGTAGAACCGAAGCGACGGTTGTGGATAACCGGCGTCGGTATGGTCGAGGTAAAAGAAACTCAAATAGATTAAATGGCAGGGGTGATCTGAGGTCAAATAAAGTTTGGGAGAGTGAATGGGGAGGTCTGTAGAGGTCTTAGGTATGCTCAAAGTATACATCATGTGAGGATAGGTGATTTGGTGATATGGGTGAAGGGATATTTGAGTTCACAGCAAGTGGGTGATGAAGCAATAAGCATGCAAAGAATAGATTAATAACAGGAGTAATAAAGATTACTAACTGAAATAAACCCTACTGGTTAGGGCCATACTTACTGTTAAGGATCTGATGGTTGAGTGGTGGAGGTGGTTGATAGAATACATGTATGGTCTATAGCGGTGATTTCCCAGAGTGCTCCCGTGAATGCAATGGCTCTATGATTGATCCTGGTGATGGCTCTGGATGTCTGGATGCGTAAAAGGATGCTTGTTTCACTTGCATGCAGCTCTGATCTCCTTTCTTGCTCTCAGAATGTGCCAACCCAAAAAAAGGTTGTTTGGGTGAATAAATGGTAACCAACGATGGTTCCAGGTTGACCAACATCGGTTTAGGGTGACCAAGATTCGGTTAAGGTGGGATTCCCTAGGTTTACTAAAATGGGTAGATCTTTCTAATTTCTTGGGCCCAGTTATTTATTCTCATGGATTAGAATGAAAACTTCCCTTCTAATGAGTGGAATGTGGTTAGAGAGATTTTAGGGATTGATTTTAGGGTTAGACCAAATCTTAGCTCATTAAGGCAAAGTAAGACTTAGTTATTATTAGTTATGGAAACATGCCAAGAATAGGTCTAGGGTGAGGTGGCTAGAGGTGTCTAGGTGAGGTGGAAATTAGCTTAATTAAAATAATTAAGTAATGAATATTGTGAGGATGGGTATTAATTTAATTAAGTTAATTAAATTAATATTAATTTGGGGTGGAAGGGGCCATGGTTAGATGAGTATGCTTGAGTTGGTTATTTGACAAGGGACCAAGGGGAGTGTGACCCAATTTTGGTGTCTACATTTTTCCCCTTTTTGTTGCATAGCTTGTATTGGTAAGTGATGCTAATAAAAAAATAAGATGTGGTTGCCCCATGTGTGGGTGAAGGTGATCCCCTCAAACTAGGAACTAATGTGGTAAGAAGAAAAATTAGTGAGTGGTTTGATAAAAGGTGAATGTGATGAAGAGGAAGGTGGACAATGGGGTAATGGGGTAAAGGTCCAATCGGGTAATCCAGGTAATGGGCTGGGTCAAAGGTAGTAATAGTCAAACACACACACGTATAAACTACAATAGCACGGTACCAGGTTGAAGAGCATGCAAACTCTACATTGTCTAAATGTTGATAGGTTTATCCAAACAAGGTTGAGGTGATTCCGGTATCCAAGGTATAGGATATGGTGTGGAAGCACTTCATGCAGGTCAGGTGTAGGAACGTTTAGGTATGTTCCGTTACACCAAAGGTTGGGTCGGGATAAATGGTCACGGCAAATAGGCAAAAGTAAGGTCATTAGGTCAAACAACACGGGTAATAATGTCACAAGGTATAGCAGCACATGAGTTCACAGGTTACTAACAATGTTCTGGTCTAAGTAGCTAGGTCACGGCATGGGTAGGGCCGAGGTATGGGTAAAATAACAAGTCCCAAAATGTAATTAAGGACAGTATAGGTAAGGTAGGCATGGAGGTTGGTTGCAATAAAGGTGGGTAAGGTCAAACGGTGGTTGGGTTGGTTAAGTTGGGTCAGAAAATGGGGAAAGGGTAGGGGCAAGAGTATGATAGGTAACCGATGCGGTCATACGTAACCGGTGACGGTCGAGGTAAGCCAATCATGGTTTATTGGGGGCAGATGACCGATGTCGATGTCGATGTGGTATAACCACCATGGTGCTAGGGGACATGGATTTTGACTGTTTTAGGTTAACCAACATCGGTCAGGTCAACGTGGGTATATAAAAAGAAAAAAATCCATAGAAGATGATTCATTTGTACGGTTTGGCTTTTGTGAAAATGATAGAGTGTTGATGAGTTGTGATTTTTTGGGAGGAAAAGACGAGGGATGATATCTTGCTGAGGTGGAGGGATCTGGTTGGTTAGAGGAGCCAGGTAGATGGGTTCACGAGCACAGGGGGATCGATTGTGATTGGGTGGAGGTTAGGAGGATTGGATTTGGTGATTGGACATGGCAAGGAGGAGGAGAGGGATCATGGACCATCATGATTGATGATGCCGATGCCATGTGAGATGGTATTTTGATGTATGAGGTAAGATTTTTATATACACTCTTGCATGCGTTTGGGAGGTAGATTTGGATATATAGGTTAGGGATGGATACATGATATTTTTGAAAGGGATGGGAGGATGTAATTTGGGAAGGCAAATTGGGTAAAATATATGTATGTATACACATAGTATGATTTATAGATGATGATATTTATACTATGGATGGTGTACTTGTTTTAATTCCATTATTATTTGTGTGTATATGGAAACTAGGTGAATTATGATATGATGTATGGTGGTCGTAGTCGTGGTAACAAAGAGTCAGGTGGGTGGAGTCGGGTTGGGCATGGATTGGAGTCATGGGCATGGATTGAGTCGGTCATAGGCATGGTTGATGATTGAGTTGAGGTCTTAGGTATGGTTGAGTTTAGGTTGGTTTAGGTAGATTAGGTGGTTGAGTTTAGGTTGGTTTAGGTGGTTGAGTTTTAATTCATTAATTTGTGTAATTAATGATGATTTGGATCATGTTAAGATGTGTTGTAGTAAAATGCATGATAATGGTAAAGAAATGGTAGACAAATGAAATGAATGTATGAGTGATGATGGTAAAGATGTTAAGCAATTGTTGTTTGTTTGGTTTAATTTCCAATTATTGATATAAAAAGGAAACTAACTAGGGTAAAATGTGAATAGGAAAGGGGAAGAGGGAATTGGTTAGGGTAGAGAGTGGTGAGCTATCCTCCAAGGGCCCCATGCCCTCGGAGTGTTGCCTACATAGTCTCGGAAAAAAGGACCTCAGGCCGATGTAGTTCTCCCATAAGCTAGGGAAGATTAGGGTGAAATAGCGGAATGGTCTGATAGGTGTTAGGCATGGGTGATGTAGGTCATAGGCATGATTGAGTTTAGGTTGTAGGTATGGTTGATTGATTTTTAAATACATGTGCGAGGATCTGGTCCTATATAGGATAATCAATAGGTAATGAGGAAGGTGAATGGTAAGAGGTGGTAAAAGAGCTGCTTAATTGATAAGAACCCTAATGAGTCTACCATACCCTAGATGGGCTTATGAACGTAAGACCCTACAGGCCTTGCATAATGGACTATTTTAAGGGTGAAGAAAAGTCACATGATCACGAAATGTCACATTTGCGGAAGTCCCTTGAGTAACGAGGAATTTAGGTGAAAAAGACAAGGAGGTGAGAATGAGAGGTTTAGCGTAACTTAGTGTATGATGACGTGTATTTTGGAACAAGAAACCCAAATCCAAAATAGCAAGTCCATGACAAAAATTTCATCTTTTTCTTGATTTGTTTTTTTTTAATAGACTGATCGATGCGAGGAAGTCTATATGGGATGAATATATTATCTCCTTGAGGTCTTCGTGAAGTGATCGATGCGGGAAGCTTCTAAATATTTATTATATTTTGTAATGACCATATATAGTTGTCCTTCGAGGGAGCAATCTATTGATAGTGGTAGAATATAAAGAAGAGATGTCCCTTTTGAGGGAGTCATCTTTTTCTGGAAGTTTGACTCAAGGAGTTGTATCCCTTTTTGTTTTTAGATGTTTAAGTCATGGACAAGATTATAGAGGATGATTAGGTTCTTGATTTAGAAGACAAGATCGTAGTACACAAAGATTAACTATGAAAGAGGTGGTTTTGAGTGATGAATGACCATGGGATTCCATCTTGAAGAAGATGAAAAGTATCCATGAGAATCATGCTATGAGCAGAGCCATGGTACTCATATTGAAGACAAGGCTAAAAGGTGATGGGTAATCACATGATTCTTGTTTAGTCATGGATCCTCAAAATGGGTAATTATGGAAGGTGAACAGTGCTCAAGGGACGAGTGATCAATTGACAAAAAGTGATATAGGACTTGATATCAACAATAAAATGGTCAAGATGCAAGGCATTAAGGGGCTCAGGTTTGGGTTTACCTTTGAGTGAAGACAAATGATAAGCACCTGATCCATAGGCATGGGTGACGATATAGGGTCCAAGCCAATTAGGAGAAAATTTTCCCCATTTACTTTTCTCCTCTTTGGTTACATGTTGATTTTCCTTCAGGATGAGGTCACCGACTTGAAAGGTTCGTTCGTGAACACATTTTCATAGGCACGTTTGATACATTTTTGGTAGATTTGGAGATGGTCAAGAGCATTGAGATGACATTCATCTAATAATTCAAGTTGTGCCAAATGATCCTGGTGAAATTCATCATCATTGAGCATGTCTTGTAGTGAGATGCGGAGGGATGGAATCTAGACTTCGAGAGGTAAGACAGACCTCAGTACCATAGACCAGAGAAAGGGGGTGGCAGCAATCGTCAAAGTGTGAATACTAGTGTGATAAGCCCACAAGGTGAAAGGAATGTGTATGCCAATCCTTCCCAGTATCATTGACCACCTTCATAAGGATTTTGTTCAAGGTTTTATTGGTTGATTTGGCTTGACCATTGGTTTGGGTAATAAGGTGATGAGAAACTAAGTTGGATGCCAAAAGCATCACATAGTTTGCGTAAGGTTTTGTTTTTGAATTGTTTTCCGTTATCCATGATAATGTGGTGAGGGACACCAAAGCGATAGATGATGTGATGGTTGATGAATTCACATATTTTCTTAGGCTTTGGTGGAAATGAGGGAATGGCTTCTACCCATTTAGTGTAATATTCAGTAGTGGTTATGATCCATTGGTGGCGTTGTGAAGAATGGGGTTGATCTCACCGACAAGATCCAAACCCCATTGAGAGAAAAGGCCAAAGGTCTCATGCGACCTATAAGGCATGACTAGGGGTGTGATGGAGATTAGCATGTTGTTGGCATTTTATACGTAGTGTTTGACATAATCACAATAGTCACGGTTTAGGGTTGGCTAGTAATAGCCTAGGCGAAGAATGCATTTTGGATGACAACGAGACCACTAAAGTGGCCTCCACAAATTCCATCATGGACTTCCTTAATGGTGTAAGGAATTTCAGAACTTGTAAGGCATCAAGAGAATGTTGTCAAAACCACATTTGTATAGAAGACCACCCATGATGACATAATGGAGACACTTTTAAGAAAGGCACGTTGTCCATTACAAGTGAGATCGGTGGGTAAAATGGAAAGGGAAAGATAGTTTGTATATTTCTTATACCAAAGGTCACTTGGGTCGGAGCAATGGTTCTGATAGAGTAGACTTCATGAGGAAAATAAGAGGGTGATTGTAGTCTTTGTATGGTGACAAAGATTTTAGAGTTCGATGGGTGAAGTAGGTATCTGAGAAGCCAAGCAGGCCATGGTATCTACAAATTTATTGGTAGAACATGGGGTGGTTTGAAGTGTGTAATAATCGAAGGTGGTCAAAAGTATGTCCACATGATGCTTATACTTTTGAAGTATCTCATTACAACACTTTGGTATATACCATTGACTTGGTTTATGACCAACTAGAATCACCAAAGATGTTGATTGACTTAACATCTAAGGCATAAGCAACCTGGAGACCCAATACGAGTGCTTCGTATTCAGCAATATTGTTTATACAATCAAAATCAAGTTTGAAAGACAAAGGCATAGGTTCACCATCAAGTGGAATGAGGATAACACCAGCCCCACCCCCACGCTTGACACTTGGAGCCATCGAAGAAGAGTGTCATTTGGTAAGTGGGTTCATCCAGGAAAGGGTAGCAATAGACTCATCTAAAGTCAAAGTTAGAGGGTTGATCCCCGAAAATGGGTGCATCGGCCAATTGGTCGGTGATAGTTTTGGCCCTTGATGGACTTTTGATGGATGAATTCGAGGTCGAGGTCAGCCAAAAGCATAAGCCAACGTGCGGCACGTTGATTTTGATAAGGTTTGGCATACATGTAGTGTAATGGGTCGGTATTAGTAATGATGAAGGTTTTGTGGTTGAGTAGGTAATGGCGGAGTTTGGTGGTGACAAAAACTAAGGCTAGGAAAAGTTTTTCGGCATGGGTATATCTAGTTTCATAGTAGTCAAGAAGGGTATGACTTATGTAATAAACCACTTGCTCTCGGTGTTGGTCATCACGATGAGTGAGCATGACACCTAGAGAATGGTCAATGGTGGAAATATATAGGTAGAAGGGCTGGTCATCCTTAGGAGGAATGAGCACTTGGTGGTTGAAGTAGGTATTGTTTCAAGGCTTTGAAGGCTTTATGGCATTCATCATCCCATTTGAATGAAACATCTTTCTTGAGAAGATGATGGAATGGTTGATATGGTCGAAAGTCGAAAGCTAGGAGATAAAATGACGAATTGATTGCATTTTCCTTGTAGGCTGTGAAAAGTTGATGGAGATTAGTGGGTGGTGGCATTTCAAGGATAGCCTTGACTTTAGCAGGATCGAACTTCTATGCCACACAAAGAAATGATGAAACCTAGGAGTTTCCCGAAAAAAGTACCGCAAAGATGCACTTTTTTGGTTGAAGATGAACACAATATTTGATGAGGTGGTCAAAGATGACTTTAAGAATGGGTAGGTGTTTGGTTCGATGCTTGGATTTGGAAAGCAGATCATCTACGTAATCCTCCAATATGTGATGCATGATGTCATGGAAGATGTAAGTCATGGCCCGCTGATATGTAGCACCAGCATTTTTGAGACCAAAGGGCATGACTCGATAGTAGAAAGTCCCCCAAGGGGTGATGAAGGTAGTCTTGTGTTGATCCTCGGGAGCTAGTAATATTTGATTGTAGCCCAAGAAACCATCCATGAGTGATAACATTTCATGGCCAGCGAGTGAGATCAACTAGTTGGTCAATGCCTAGTAGTGGGAAATCATCTTTGGGATAGGTGAGGTTGAGGTCATGGAAATCCATGCAAATGTGGAGTCCCCTATCACTTTCGTGACAGGAATGATGTTAGAAATCCATTGGGGATAATCAATGGGTAGAATGAAGGAAACCGAGAGAAGGTGTTGAAGCTCTTCTTTGACCAGAAGAGCAATGCGAGGATGCATTTTCCACAGCTTTTGTTTGATAGGTTTGGCATCAGGAATGGTTACGATATTGTGAACCATGATTTTTGGATCGATACTAGGGCATATCGGCATAGGACCAAGAAAATGTGTTGCTATGGTCTCAAGGAAAGAGGTGAAGGCTTCTATTCTAGTAGCATCTAAGGATTGGCTGATCTTTAGAATGTGTGGGTCATCCTGAGTATTAATGTTGATTTCGATGGTCGATTCATTCAACATGGTTTGCATCTCAGAGGGTAACGACCGGTGAATATAAGAGTCTTTTACACCAAGGTAGGTGAGGATGGACTCATCATCTTGACATTGAATGATGTTAATTGAAGGTGTATCATCATCGATCATGTCAGGATACGGAATGGGAGAGAAGAGGAGCCTTGCCATCATCATTTGATAGGTCAGTGGTCCCAGGAAATGGTGTTTACAAAAAAAAAAAAGTTAGGAGGTATAGATTCAGGATCTATGGACTCCGTGGGTGAGGATGGTAATGTGGGTGAATGAGAGGGGGAAGATTTCTCATCCTGGATAAGGTCGATGTGAACCTTCTTAGAGGATGGAGCATCAAAACCAATGCCACTATGGTCATTGTGTTTATGAGAGGTACAGAGATGATAGTGTGGTGGCCTTGTTCATAAAAACCAAGCCAAATCCTTTCCACGTGCACCGGTGGAGGAAAGTGTGAGTGAAATGGTGGTTAGTGAGGGAGTGTAGGTCGATGAAAATGGTTGGGTTTGGGATGGAGGTTCGGGTTTATAGGTGGCCATATCAAGTCCCCCATATGTTAGATTGGTGCGAAGGTGGGGAGGGCCATAAGGGAAAATGTCACCAATGTGAATGTCATAATTGGGGTGTTGATGCAGATTCCCATACTCTTGTGGGGTGAGGAAGGTATCAATATTGTATAGGTGGTATTCCCCCAGAGTGAGGCATTGAAAAACACCTTCTAAGGGATCAATAGTTGGTATGTGGGTAGCGGGTATAGATGGCTCACTAGATGAAGGGGAGACAGGGGCACCAGCGGTAGAAGCTACAGCTGTAGTAGGGATAGCGAGGTTAGACACAATAGAAGTAGTGGAAATTTTGGTGGATGGGCTCATGGGTGGAGGTGAAGTGGTTTTGGTGGCGGATGCCTTGACCAATATAAGTACATCATTGGGTCGATATAGCATGTTACAGGTCTTGAAAGGTGAGGGGTCGGTAGGGATGGTGTAATTATGTCCCTCATGTTCAAATTTGAGGCATCGATGTAACATCGAAGGGACACAACCCATAACATGGATCCAAGGTCAGCCAAGTAGCAAGTTATACTGAACTCCCTTCTAGGACATAGAAAAGTTTTGGGATGGTGCGGGGGCCTACGCGGACATGGAGAACAATGGTACCTAGTGTAGAGGTCATGGCATCATTGAAGGAATGCAACATAATGGGGTTACCATGCATGCAATGGGCAGGTATTTGCATTTGGTCATACACATGGGAGGAGATGATGTTAATGCTAGCACCACCATCGATCATAACACGTCGTATGTATGTATATTATCGATAAAGATGAGATGAAAAGAGCGGGGTCGGGGTCATCGAACTGGAAGGGAGTGATCTCTTCATCTGCAAAGTTGAGGGTGGCCACTTGGTGAGTGGGTGGAGGTGTAGAGGAAGGTGAAGACCTAGTGAGAGAGGCTACATGGTGAGGGGTAATGATGGAGGCTACGGGTGTGGGGTCATTTGGTAAGACTTTGATAGATTGAAGGACCTCCATGAGGGCTTGATGATGTGACTCGAGGTCTGGATGAGGTCATATAAAGACATTTTGAGGGGGATTGGTGTAGTTGTTTTAGCATTGTGTGATGTGTGACCCCATCGGAAATGGGATATGTAGGACCTCGAATGATGACTTTGGGTGTGGGTGTGGATGGTATATTGGGTACAGGGTTGGTTGATGGGCCACTTGCTTTCTCTTTTCCTTTGTCTTTCTGAGCATGGGTGGCAATGTTGATCATGTTAATCTAAGGGGAGGTGGATGAAGAGGGTGTGTCATGGAAGGTATAGCGGCAAGAGGGACAAAACCCTAGTGGTGGATATGAGCCTTGTGAGATGAGTAGGGCACATTGGCATTTGGGTGGTGGTTTGGCCAACTCTCTTATGTGAACCATGTTAATTTTGAATCTCGGGATGGATCTAAGAGTTGTGGGGGTGGAGATTTTGGTCACTTGAGTAGGTAATGAGGAAGATCTATGGAAATTGGTGAAGGTGAAATGGGGTCCTCATCAAGAAGATCATCATCATCAAAGTTTTCTTCAGGAGGACACAATTGGACAAGAGTGGTTTTTCAAAGCCTTACAGTTCTCTACATCGTGTCCTGGCACACGATGGTAGGCACAAATTTTGGTTCATCAAACCCTTTTGGTTTGGGTTTGAGTGGGTCATAAGGTCTAAGAGGTGGTAATGTGATGACAAAAGTTTTGAGGAGGTTGGTTAGGATTTTGGCATAGGATCCTACTAATGGATCACAATGGGAGGTGAATGTGGGTTTGGGTACAGGTGTGGTTGATGTGGAGGAAGAGTCTTTACAAGAGGGGGAGTAGGTTGGGCTACTAGTTTGGTGTGTGGTGTGGTCTTAGGTGTTGGTCGTATCTGCTTGGGTAGGGGCATGGTAGATGAACTGGAAATAGAAGGTGTGGTTGGTTTAACTACCTTATTGAGAGGTAGCAGATTTTTAGCTTTAGGTTGCATCTTTTTGGGTAAAGGTGATATGGGCACATGAGATGTGGAGGGAAAAGTAGATGGTGGAAGAGGGTGGGTTACCCATGGGGGTAACCGAGGTGTTGTGGAGGTAGGTGGTGTGGGTTGGGTAGGAGGCGTGAGTGAAAGAGAAGGAAGTGTCATGGGTAGTGAAGAAGTTATTGATGGTATTGGAGGTATGGGTGGTAAGAAGGTTACGGGTGAGGGTGGAGGTTGTGTGGGTCACTTGGGTATATTAGAGGTTTGTGATGGGGAAATGGGTTGTTGCATTCTTGGTTTACTGGTGGATGGGGTTTCTTGGCTAGGTCGAGGGGTGAGGTCCTAGGATGGACGGAAGGGGTGAAGGTGATAAGGGTGTGGTTGGTGAGGTTGGGGTATGAGATCTAGGAGATTGGATCTTCTTTTTAGGGGTTGGGTTAAGTTTGGTGTTAGTTTTGGAAGATGTAGCTAAATCTAATTTGATGGGTGGGTGAGTAAGGCTAGTTGTTGGTATGACCCCTAAGGTAGTGATAGGTTTAGGCAAGGGAGATGATATAGGCATGGGTTTGGGTGTAGATGCATGTTGGGCTATGGGAGAGAGTGTGAGTTGGGCCATGAGTGGTGTCATGGAAGGTATTGCAATAGTTGTGGTTGTGTTTGGTTTGGTTTCTCAAACACTTTTGGATAGATAGTGGAGGTGTCAGTGAGTGACAACTGCATTTGTGTTGAAACAGGAAGTAGAAGATGCCCCCAAGTAAGGCTCTATCGACATAGTCTAGGTGATCGACCAAGCATGAGAATGGTACTATTGTAAGTGGAGCCAACATGGATCGAGTGGCAATCCCCATAAAATGTGTTTGAGATATAGGGAAATGGCTAGCCTCGGACTCTGTGGGTAAGAGAGCCAAAGTAAATCAATGGGATCTTGAAGGTCTGATGGTGAATGGTCATCTACAGGTGGTGGTACTTCTATAGTATCCTCCATGGGTAGAGGAGAGGATGGGCCAGCCAAAGTGGGCTCTCCTTGTGTTGGTGTAGGTGGTGGACCTACATCTTCTATGAGTAGGAGAGGTGCCACTGATGAACAACTACTCATGGAATTTTGAGGGTTCAAAGCGGCAGTGTGCTGATTATAGGCTCATCCAAGGGTGAAGGGGAACATGAAGGGGGTTCCTCATGGGTAGAGGAGTAGATGAAATAGATTCTGGTGTAGGTAGGGGAGCACGGGCTAAGATTTCATCTATGGAAGGAACATGAGGCAATTGGGAAGCAACTGGTATATCATTGAAAATAGCGTGGACCTCGCATGAACATTGCTTATCATTGTTTGAGGTATCACCCACTTGGTTGGAAGATGGGGCATGATTAGGGAATGGCTTCTTGAAGATATGTAGGTTTTGGTTAGTGGGTGCATTCGGGCTATCCAAGACTAGATCTCCATTGTCTATCATTTCTTGGATGATATTCTTGAAGGTGATGCAGTTATTGTCATTTGTGACCTTTGACATGATGATAGTTACAAAAGTCATGTTCCTTATACCACGCAGGCATGGGTCACTCAGGGTCAAAACCAAGTATGTGGTTTTATAGGTGGAAGGGTAATGGCACCAGCTTTACAAGATTTTCCAAAATGGAAGAATAAGATTCTCCTAGGGAAGTGTACTTTCATTGTTCTCATCTGAACTGAAAGCTTGGACAGGAGAGAGATTAGAAGGGGGTTTGGCTGGTTTGATTGATGAGGGGACCAGCCTTGAGAACTACGACATTAGCAGACCCTTTGGGATTTGAATAGTTGTTTTGGGGTTTCAAGATGAAGAAGTATCATTTGATTTGAACGTGATGTTCTTGTTACGAAGTTGAATCTTCTTTTCTTCGATAGCATGAATTTCCAATTTCCATGCCATGGTGAATGCCTCATCAAAAGTGTGAAAAAATTTTACACCTGTAGGGTTGGTGAGATGTGTCTAGCACATGCCCAGTAAATAGTTCTATAAGCTCAGTTTGAGGTAATTGGAATGTGAGTTGGTTAATGAGGTTGCGCCAACGAGTGACGAAGTCAGCGATAGACTCATCGTCATATTGTCATGTGGAATAAAGATCTGTCATGGTAACCTTCTTAACAATGTTGATGGAGAAGTGATCTAGGAAGGCTTGGGCTACTTGATTAAATGAGTAAATGGAGTGTCTTGGTAGTCCACTGTACCAGTCTAATGCAGGTCTGTCAGGGACATTGGGAAAGTCCTCAAAAGTAAAGCATCATCGTGGGCAATCAGGTAACACCCATGTTTAAAGGACCACAAATGTTGTTGCGGATCTTCTTTGCTATTGAAGCGGTTGAATTTTGGCATTTCCCAATGTACGGGGTATGGTCGAATAGGAATGGATGGGTGAATAGGCTCATTACAAATTTCATCATAGGTGAGGGAATTGCATGAGCCGAAACCGATGCTTCTAGTGTCTACATCTTTTCCATCATCAACTTGATGAGGTCATTGGTAGGTTGTGATGGAGGGACACCTCCTGTGGCATAAGGAGGTGGATATTGAACCTGATAGGGAGGTTGAGAATAAGGAACCACATAGAAGGTACATATCTAGAATGGGTGACAGATGAGATAGGGGTTGTTGATAGTAGGTGTATGTAGGTGAGATGGTCATCATGACTCTGGTAGCGATTGGGGGCAGTGTTTGTGGGATGGAGAGGATGAGATTTTGAATGGAGTAGGGGTCACCGACACCACGGGTGGTTGTGTTGTAATGGGTATTTGTGAGACAATGGGTGTGGATTGTGCTATGGTCTGGGTGGTTGATGAGGGGACAACAATACGACAAGTGCGAGTGAAACTGACGAGATGACAAGCGGTCATGGTGGGTATGGGTCCTAGCTATGAAACTACCGGGGGTGAAGTAGGTGAGGGTAACACATTATTAGGGGCTGATGTAGTAGCAGAATAAGGGTAGGAGAGATTGATACATGCATGTCGTATATCAACTACCGAGAGAGTCTCGGGTGGAAGAGTGGGAAAGGTAGAACTATAAGGCCATGGGATTCTGATCAAGGAGTCATGCAAACTCTTCATCACCTATAGCAATGGTGGTAGGTAAGGTTGGATCCATGGGTGACAGGATGGAAGGTGAGTGAGGGACTAGGTGGGAGTGGTTGATGACTAGCGTGGAATATGAGGGTGTTAGTCTAGCTGCGAGTCAGCACCATGTGAACAAGTGTTGACCTGGTAAGACTATATTTTGTAGATGACACAGAAAATAGTAGAAACAAAGAATAATGGGGTCTGGGAGGTGAATCTGGTCAATGTCTAGATTTTGAAAAATCAAACACAGAAACCGATGATGGTCAGGTTGACCGATGATGGTTAGGGAAAATTGATGGTCAGGATGACCGGTGATGGTTGGGGAACACCGATGATGGTTTTTGAAACCGATACCGGTCACTTGTGGAAGAAACCAGTCTCAAAAAATGAAACAGAATGTTGGATGTGTATACTGTGAAAACTGTGTATGATAGTAAGTATCAATAGGGGAGAAATATGATGATGCCTACGAGGGCCAAAAATAAAACAAAAAGTGATGAAAGCTATTCTAGGTAAAGTAACTAGAAAGCCAGAAGCTGAACACGGTTATGGTTTAACCGATGATGGTCAGATGTGAACCGGTGATGGTCACTGGACCGACGTCGGTGACTGTGAAATTAGAAAGAAATGAAGAAAATTGGTTTTGTGAGTTAAATTAAGTGAAGAATCAAACTCAGAAACTTGAGAATGAGGATATGGGGCCTTGGCACACTCAGAAAAAGTCAGAATACTCCAACTATGATGGTGGAGTGTGCAAGGAAGAAGAAAAATGGAGATTCATAGTCTCACACCTCAAAACACAAACCAAGAAGAACGCTAAGAAAAATCACGATCCTAACAATGATTTTCTTATGTTTGTTTAGCTTATGCTATTTAGGACTGACTATGTGTATTTAGAACAAATTTTTTTGTTGGGAAGGCATCCTATGAAGAAGGATATCTAAAAGGAGAGGTTTCAGGTATGTTATGGTGGGGGTGGGCCATCCTCTGAGATGATGACTCGACAGAGGCAACGAGTTGGGAGTACCTGCCAACCGGATCATGTGATCACTGATAGATGTTCCCGGGTAAGATGTTGTTTAAGAAAGATGTGTATATTTTGATTTTGTGCAAGTTTGGTAAGACACACAGAGAGAGAGAAAAAATGTGCTTTCTATGATTCTTTGTGTCAACCATCAGTTGGGCATGACTTCCAACATATAGGTTGCCCTCAGTTTTAATGTGAGCTAATAATGCAACAAATCAGAATGCAATGCAAGTGTTTTAAACCCAAATCAAAGTGTGATATTTGATGTAGCAAGAGATGAACAGGAAGAGGGATGCTCTTTCACTAATGCAATGCAAAAGAAAGGAAGATGTGTTCTTTTTAAAGCACCAAAAATATGATTGTTTTTAGACAATAGAAAGAAGGAGAATGATTCCAAAGAAGAAAATTAATGTGGAAGCTTTTCAAAGGGAAACAAACACACAACTTTCACCTAGGAATGAATAAATGCAAAAGAACCCTGATGGGTCCCACCAGCATGCCAAAATGTTTCACCATTTTCTTTACCTTTTCAAATGACAAAATAGATAAGGGTAAGGGCCAAGGAGGAATACATGTTAAATGTTGTTGGTTGATGATGGTTGTTGCGCATGTGTTCTGACTTCTTGATCCATAGTTGAATGTGAGAGCTTCCTTTTGGCTAGGAGGAACTACCTGTAATAGAAAACAAGACCACAAAAAGATAGTTAAATGATATATGATAGTGGACTACCTAGCGTATGCTAGTTCCAGGAAGTGTGATACTTCCTAGATGGCTGTCAATCCACTATTTAAAACAAGTTAATGCGAGAAATAAACAAATTCCTACTTGTAGTTGATATGATTTAGGTATCTCATTCAAGTACAATAAGAAAATCCAATCACAACAAGCTAGGCTATAGTTGGATCTGAGAGGTGAGGTGTCTGTCAAGGTACTGGGACTAGTCAGGGTCTGATTCTGGGTTATTTAGGTCAACTGGTAGGGTGATTGTTGGGTCTGTTCTTGGTCAAGGTGTAAAACATAGAGACCGACAGTCGAGATAAATGTGACCGATGTCGGTTTAGGTAGAACCGATGGGTTGTGGATAACCGGCGTCGGTATGGTCGAGGTAAAAGAAACTCAAATAGATTAAATGGCAGGGGTGATCTGAGGTCAAATAAAGTTTGGGAGAGTGAATGGGGAAGGTTTGTAGAGGTCTTAGGTATGCTCAGAAGTATACAACAGGTGAGGATAGGTGATTTGGTGATATGGGTGAAGGGATATTTGAGTTCACAGGAAAGTGGGTGATGAAGCAATAAGCATGCAAAGAATAGATTAATAACAAGAGTAATAAAGATTACTAACTGAAATAAACCCTACTGGTTAGGGCCATACTTATTGTGTTAAGGATTTGATGGCTGAGTGGTGGAGGTGGTTGATCGGAGAAGATGTTTGGATGCATAAAAGGATGTTTGCTTCACTTGCATGCAACTCTTATCTCCTTTCTTGCTCTCAAAATGTGCTAATCTCAAATAAGGTTACCAAACAAAATAAAAGGTAAATGATGACGGTTCTAGGTTGACCGGTGTCGGTTAAGGTGAGATTCCCTAGGTTTACTAAAAATAGGAGATCATGGCAATGATTTCTGCCAGATCTCTCTATTCATCTGGGCAAGAGCGGGAGTTACCTTTTTTATGCGCGCAATGTGGTTAGAGGGGATGTAGGCATTCATTTTTAGGGTTTAGTTAGGTCTTAGTTAGTTAGTTATGGCAACACACTAATAATAGATTTTGGGTGAGATGGCTAGGTGATTATTAAACGAGGGGTCGAGGGAGTGTGATCCAATTTTGGTGTCTCTGAAGTGATAAATTGCACTAGAGGGGGTCACATGGATGACCTAAATACTTCTTGGGGATAGGCACATTTTTATGTCTCTCATGTCCCTCAGCGAAAAGGGACACAAGGGTCATCAATTTGCATAGGTGCAAAAATCCACCACTTGTCACGATCTGGATGATTGAGGGAATGAGATCCATTAAGCACCTAGCAAATTGAACCTGCAATCTGAGAGGTTGTATGTGTGATCGAGGGGGCATATTGGGGTTGGGAGAAATTTTATGTCCCTCATGTCCCTTAGCTTAAGGGATGAAATGGATATGAAATTGCACCAGGCTCCTGGAGCTGACACGTGTCCTCATCCAATTTTGACTAACTGCGAGAACTCACCTAGAGGGAAACTTAAAACGGCATATCTTGAGCTCCCGATGGAATTTTTGGTGAAATATTTTTGAAATTGACTGAAAATGGCCTTTTGAATCCAATGGTGGGGTTCTCAGATCTTGATTCCTCTATTTATTCCCTGAAAAGAGGATTTTTGATCTGGTCCCTTACCTGTTCCTAGAAAAAACCAATCATAAACCCATTGCGCCAAAGTGTTGTGAAAAATATGATTTCATCGTATAATATGGATAGGAATTCCCTTTCTGAAGATGTTTTTTTTGGCTCCAAACTCCACTTAGAGCTCCTAGAATCACTTCCCAGAGCTCAACAGCTCTTTTGATCTTGTGCCTGCTGGCATATGAACCATGTTTTTGATCAAACTACCCCAACTTCTCCAAATCCTTCCCGAATCTTCCAAAATCACTTTCATGATATTTCTAGACCTTTAATCGACCTCTGCATTGGATTTGGCTCCTCTGTTCCATCCCGGGAGTGCATCGGTCTTAGGAAGGCCAGTGGTAGCCCTTCCCAACACTGCCCAAAAATAGTAGTTTTCAAGAACACCTAAAATCACCTAGGGGGGTTGAATTGACTTTCCTAAATCACCTAGGGACTGAGTTAACATCATTTAGGAAGCAACTAGACCGACCGGGTAGACCCAGGTGCCTCGAAGTGTAAAACTTGAAAGTTTCGACATGTGGATATAGTTGTCATGCTCGAAAATTGTCAATTTTCCTATTGTACATTTGCATGACAACAATGGCTCTAGCTTAGGGATATGGTATGGGTGAGCATATGAATACATGACATGAAGAATCCCACAACTTCAACTCTACAATACAAATACCAGTGCCTTATCCATTGAGCACTATGGAGTCATGTACAATTTACAAGAGAGAGATAATAAGAAGAACACACACACACAAAAAATGACGAAAAGGAAACACACAACACAACACACAAAGGGAAACACACCTAAAAGTCACCTATCGTACAAGGCAGCAGACAAACCGCTTTCACGGATGATATTGTTTCAAGTATTGTCCCATCACGAGGCAATTCTAGCGACGTTCCATCCAAATATGAAAGTAGAAAAACATTTTCGCCGCAAGCTTCACGAATCTGGAATGGGTCGATCCATAATGAATCAAAATTTCTATGGCTACCTTTTGGTTCTCTCCTTTTTTCCCATAATAGGACAAGGTCTCCAACTTTGAACTCTCTCTCCTTGGCCTTCTTGTCAAAAATATTCTTCACCTTCAATTGATGCTCTCTGATATAGTCCACCACTCGGAGTCTATTTTCTTCTAGCTTCTCAAGAAAAAGGATCCTCTTGTCAATGAAATCCTTGTATTGTCCATCTTCTATTCCCTAGAGCAACTTGAGAGTTAGCATTTCAATCGTGATGGGAATTTCTACTTCAACTCCATATAGCAGCTGGAATGGTGACATACCTATTGCCTTTTTGGGAGTGATCTTGTCTGCCCACAATGCATCATACAAATTTTTGTGCCAATTCCTTTGGTTTTCATCCACGAGCTTGCAGAAAATGGTCATGATGTTCTTGTTGCTTGATTCATGCCTTGACCATTTCCTTGTGGATAGTAGTCTGATGAGTGGGATAGGGAGATTCCATATCCATAGACAAAACTCAATCAACTCCCTTGAAGAAAAATAGGTAGCATTGTCTACTACAATCTTTTATGGCACTCAAAACGTACTATGATATTCTCTTTGATGAAATTGCATATTGTTTCAATGGTATTATCTTGCTTGATTGGGATGGCCTCCACCCACTTTGTGAAATAATTGTTGTTGTGAGCACGTAGGTGTGCCCCACGCTTGAGTGAGGATTTAGAACACTAATGAAATCTAGCCCCCACTGCTGAAATGGTTCTTCAATGACAACTTGGCCTGAGTGGTAGTGTTGCAAGTTGTGGTCTCCCAACAAATTTTGACATGCTTCACATTTGGAAACCCATTCTTGAGCATCCGAAGAGGGTGGGCCAATAATACCTTCCTCGAGGATCTTATGTGCAGTGACCATCGTTGAAAAATGCCCACCACACGCTTTGGTCATGGTATGCTTTAAGCAACTTTTCTTGTTGTTCTTTTTCTACACATTTGAGAAAGCATCCATCTAGGCCTCTTTTGTAGAGTGTGTGGTTCTAGATCACAAACTTTTTTTTCCTTAAGCTTGAGTGTTCTCCTTTGTTTGTAATCAAGATGAGGAGGGAATTCTCCATAGGTTAGGTAATAGGTGATATCAACATACCACTCATCAGTAGTGGTTACGAAGAATAACCTGTGGATTATCTTCAAAACAAGTTGAGAAAACACAATTATCTTTTCCATGTTGAGCTTTGACTTCATGTTGAGATTTGAGATTTCATAACAAATTGATCAATCTACTCTTGAATTTTTGCATTTTCCCATACCAATTGGAGGACTTGATTGCATCTCACAAGAAATCATACTCTTGAATTTTTGCAACCTAGTTTCCTCTTTTAGCTCTAGGATCTTGTTGTGTCAAGATAGACTTGATTGCACTTCGAGGACCATCACCACCATATGAGAATTGAGTATGTAAAATCTAAAATTTTTACATCCTTGACCACCACATAGGCATGTTTCTCCAATTGGTTATAGTTTAGTTCATGTTTTTTTAATGGGCAGCTCATGAAAGAAATGGGTGCTTCCACACCTTCATCATTATTTTGGACAAGAACAACAGAAGAGTGTGTGTTCCAATGCATAGCAATACATGATGAATTCTTTATTGAAATCCGAGAGACATGAGAGTCAGAGCTTTGGCAATGGCTTTCTTGATCTCTTCAAAAGTTTATTTTCCTTCATCATTCCACTTGAAGCTTGTTTGAGGTTTCATCATGGTGGTGATGTGCTTCATCAATTCTGCAAACTCTAGAACGAAGCGGCGTAAAAATTTACCTTGCCAAAGAAGGAATGGACTCCTTTCTTTCTTGTGGGAGAGATAGTGCTTGAATAGCCTTCACTCTTTTTGGGTCAATGTGTGCTCCATGCTTATTCACAATATGCCCCAACAACTTGCCTTCCGTAACTCCAAAAATGCACTTTTTGGGTTCAAAGATATGCCATGCTTTCTACATTTTGTAAGTACCTGTTCCAAATGGTGAATATGGTCTCCCCTCTTTTTGAGAAAATTGTGAGATCATCCAGGTATATGACAATGCAATGCTTCAAATATTGAATGCTAGGTCCATCACCCTTTGGAATGTAGCTCTGCATTGATCAGGCCAAAAGGCATTATGTTGTATGCAAAAGTGCCCCAAGGTGTTGTGAAGGTTGTCTTGGTATGATCCTCCTCTGCCACTTTGATTTGATTATACCCCAGAATCCATCAAGAAATGAGAGCATTTCAGATCTAATGACCATTTACAAAATGTGATCCATGACGGGAGGGGTAATTGTCTTTCAATGATGCCTGGTTCAAGTTGTGAAATCTACACATATCCTTATTTCACCATTCTTCTTCCACACTTGGCACAATGTTGGCCACCCATGTTGAATGATGGATGGGAAAGATGATCCTCGCATTGAGCATCTTCATCACTTCCTCCTTGATGGTATCATAATTTTTGGGTTGTATGGCCTTTGTTTTTCTAAAATGGCTTGGCATCCGGCTTCAAGGGGATTGAGTGATGCATTTCCTTTGGTTGGAAGGATTTGAGCTCATCATAAGAGTAGGCCAAAACATCTGAATATTTCTTGAGCAATGAAACAAACCTTCTCTCTCCTTGGGTGAACAACACTTTCCAATGTTGACCATCCTCGGGTTCTCTATAGTGCCAATATTCTCTCTTTTCAAAATCAGTGGGCACTTTGAAGATTGATTTTCTTTTCTCTTGAATGAATCTATCATGCTTATCAAAGAGGTCCTCCAGAGAAACTAGGCCTTTAGGAATCTTGTTTCCTTTCAATTTGATCACTCCTCTTCATCAACTCCTTCAATTCCTTCTTTCTCCTCTTTAGCTACCACTTCTTGGTGTGGATTCTCACTTCCTTCAAAGAAGAGATTATTGAAATTGTCTCTTTGCTCCAAGAATGCCAGAAGTTGATTATCATCATTGAAGACTTGCCAATGATTTGCATTATCTAGTACACTAGGCCTGAACACCATCTCAATGGTCACTTTGTCTTTGCCAAAAGAAGGATGAGGTGTCACTAGGGAAGCTGACAACTACAAGGGAATCATCCTTTTCATTCTTTTCTCATGGAAAAACTCGATGGAAAATGCATCAAAAGATTCAATGCAATCCCATACTCTATTTCTATAATGTCGAGTCTTGGATTTTTCACCTGATATTATTGTTGACTTGCTTTACTATCACCTCCGCATCACCTTGGCATTTCAACTTC
The DNA here is from genome assembly GCA_018340775.1 of Taxus wallichiana var. yunnanensis. Classification (NCBI taxonomy): domain Eukaryota; kingdom Viridiplantae; phylum Streptophyta; class Pinopsida; order Cupressales; family Taxaceae; genus Taxus; species Taxus wallichiana. Next base: position 600,510,343 of record CM031235.1, on the reverse strand, counting down.
TTGATTCCCATATCTTTACTACACCCATGCCCAAGAGGAGAGCTTCATACTCCATCATGTTATTTGTATTATCAAATTGTAGCTTGTAGGGAAAATGGGTACAATTCACCAGAAGGAGAGCACAACACCACACCTACTCTCCGAACCTACACTAGAGTGACTACCATCAAATTCCATTGTCCAAACTTGGTCTTCTTCCTCCATAAGAAGTGGAAAGTTCTCATCTTTTTTTGATGTGAGGAAGTAGTTTCCTAGCCCGCTATCTTGAAAAAGAATGTTTGCTCTTGGATCATCATATTTTATACCATGTACTTCATCTTCTTACTTGGTAAAAATTTCTTCATCTCACCTTTTACTAGGAATAGTTATAGATGACCAATCCATTTTGATTTCTCTACCCAAATCTCTGTAGAAGCTTCAGCTCAATAGCATCCCAAAGGATGTTGGAATGTCTACCACTAGAATGGTAAGAAGCACCTTCTTCTCTGAAAATCAGCTAGTGCTACCTGTGCATCCTTGATTCTTCCTACCAATGGACTTGTTTGGATTCCATAGAATAACAAGAGCCATTTTCTTGGGTCAAGGTGAGGCCTAGAAGGTTTGTAACTTTTATGGGCATCACATTATCTGAGGCTCTTGGAATCTATGATGTAATTGTTGAGTTGGAAACCTTTGATGAGAAGTGACAGGTAAAAAGGTTCAACCTTGTTGGTTTTGGAGGCACTAAGGGCTAGCATGTTTTGAGAAGGTGGTGTGGATGGTGTGGGAAGTAGACCTTTGGAATTAGCATTTGATTCTATAGGCTACCACCATGGACTACATCAATGAACCTATCAAGTTGAGTGGGGTGCATCTGTAAGTATTCTAGCTCTGTGATCTGGACTTTGGTTTTTCTTGCGTGTTCCACAAAGTCAAATGGGGTTATGGTGGGAAAGGTAGAGGTTCCAGGGAATGACAAAAGATTTACATGGAAAAGGTTTTTTCTACTTTGGGGATTGGATTTTCTTTTACAGGTGTAGCAACTTTGGCTTGGAAGGAGATGGGGATGTATATTTTGATTGAAACTTAGATGATTTTGCAGGAATTACATTTGAAGAAGAATTATTTTTAGAATTTTAGGATTAGGAGAAGGACTAGATGACTTACTTGGTATGGTAGTGTGGTTCTTTCTAACTAGTGGGTCTAGTTTTTCTTTAGCCAACTCCATTGAAGGTGGTAGTGGTGATCCTCTACTGATGATTTTATTTTGAGGAATTTTTGCAAGAGGATCTTCTTTCTTCTTCTTTTCTTTCACCGTAACCATTGAGGATGAGGCTCCTTTTTGGGATTGTGCATGAGTGAATACCACACATGAGAAGCTTGGGGCATCTTCATCATCATCATCTTCATCTCCATCAACGTACTCAATTAGGCCATTATGTGTATCACCATCAACTTCCTCAACCTCGAGATAGTTATCATCATCACCCACATCATCTTCCTCAGGTTCTTCTATTTCTACTTCTTCCTTTGGCTCCTCGTGTCACAAGCAGCATGATAGTGGTGCTTCGAGAGTGAGCTAATGAGGAGGTGGGGTGATCCTTGGTCTATTTGGAGGATTTGGCTTCCTTGGAGTATTTTCACATTGTGATCTAAGACAATTGTTTCTTCACAACAATCAAGTCATTGGCCATTTTTGGAACATTGGGTCTATGGTAACTAAGCCCAAACTCTACCTTTTTTCTTTCCATTCGACCTTTCACTTTTCCAAAAAAGATCAGATCATCTTCTCATCTCGATCACAAAGTCTTGTGCTTCCTTCAAATCTCTAGGTTGGGCTCTTCTAAGGAAGAAACCAACTTCTGTGGTAAGGCACTGATGAAGAATCTCTTCAAATTATTTTTAGGAGGCACAACATCTTCAAGAATTCTCCTTATCATCTATTATATTTGGTGATGAAATCTCTCATTGATTCAAAAGCTTCTTTCTTCATTTGTACCAATTGAACCAAAAGATCCTGATAGTCTTCTATGGATTTGAACCTATGTTCAAATGCACTTCTTATATCCTCCCAACAGGTGATGACCTTGGAGGCAACATGTAGAACCATTTGCAGCCTTTTCTTGAAGTGATTCCACAAAGATCTAGACTAACACATCTTCATGTTCAACACCCAACACACCACAAGTAGTGATGAATGTTGCTACATGTTCCTCGGGAAGTTGAGAACCATCCCTCTAAATTTTGGAAAGTTTTTTTCTTGAGCCTTTTGGTAGCTCATGGAGTGGTTGAGCAAGGGAAAGTGGACCAATGTTTCCACCCCATGGTACATTTGGCTTGCATTCTTCATGATTACATCCCCCATTCCATTCCTGACTCTAGCTTCCAACCTTTCTAAGGTATGGCTTCAATTGCTTTTCTTCTTTTCTACTTTTCACTTGAAGTCTTTCAATCTCTTCAATTTGAGCTCTTATTTCCTTCTTCTCTTGCTTCTCTTTCTCTAGCTTCTTCTTCGGTCTCTACGTCAGTGAAATCTTCAAGGTTCTCATTGATGTATGGAAACTCAACATCCAATGGATTGGCTACACTTGGAATTCCAATAGAACCAATTGTGTGATGAAAAGGAGACCTCTAAATTTGAGCAGCTCTTGTCTTCTTTGAAGTTCTTCAAAAGTGGGATCGGTTTGTCCTCCTTGCTCTTTTTTCTGGTGTATCTTCTATCCACCAACTTGGAAATTTATGCTCTTCTTTGTGGTGCTTGAATTTGTCTTTTTGTCTTCTAATTCAAAACATGTTCTTCTTCAAGGTCAAGTATTCTTGTGGCAATGAAGTAGTGGTTGACACTTTTCCTATTATGCCAAATAGCCTCTCACAAATATGAAGCAATATCCTCTTGAATGTGGAAGAGTAATTCAGGTCTTTCAATAGGAGGATTTCCCAGAATAGCCATGGTTTGAAGACATAAGGCTCGAGTGATTATTCAAATTCCAAAATTTTTCTTTTTTTTTTTGATTTTTGAATTTTTTTGTATTTTTCAAGGTCATTTTTTGGGTGCAGATGTTGCTAAATCTGCCCCATGGTGGGTGCCAAAAATTTTGGCGAGAAAATTTTTCAAGGGGACAAATTGGTGGATTTCTTTCCAACACTCTAGGAATCTAAGTCCCTCTACTTAACCGGTGCAACTTCCATATATGCATGCATGAGTAAAAAGGTGGATTTTCTTGGTGGCCTTTCATGTGAGGGATCCAATAGGGCACTCCACTGACCCTATGGAAAAATCTTACAATATCTGTAAGGAAGAATTTTCTAGGAGAGCGGGAAAGGGAGTGAGAATGTTAGACAAGGAAACTAATGTTGCAAGTAGAAAATCAGAGACTTGCATACACCAGTTAGAAATTTCATCACATGCACTAAAATTAAGAAGAAACAAATTTGCATAACAAACAAGACCAAATAGCATTTAATGAGCACAAAGTATCACTAAACTCCTTAGTCAAAAAAGGCTAAAATTCCTTCTTCTTGTATTGATGCTCAAGCAGAAAATTGTACATAGCATAAGAATGGAAGACATTTTAGAATAGGGAAAAATGGAAGAAATTTTTTTATCTCTTTGTTCTCTTCACAAGGATATCTCTCTCATGAATTCACAAAAAATAGCTCATAAGTCTAAGAAGATCTAAGAAGACCCTCAAATGAGGAGCTTGCTACAATTTATAGAAGAGAAGGCAACTCTTCATCTTCCCAGTGACTTTTCAAATACCATATTTTGACTTTAGATTGTTCATATTCCAATTAAATATTTAAGTCCCTTTTATAAAAACAAGGTGACTTAAAGTTTACATTATGTTTCTAAAGTCACTTAAAGATATATCAAAAAGTGCAAACCCCAACGTAAAAAATTATAACATTGAAGAGAGAGAGAGAGAGAGAGAGAGAGAGAGAGAAAGAGAGAGAAAGAGAAGAAGAAGAAGGAAGAAGAAGAAGAAGAATGAGAAGAATGAGCCACTGCAGTGGATTTGATCTCACTCCCTCTGACTGGTTTCCATCTCATGCTCTTGAGAAGATCTCCATCCCTCCAAATTCCTTACTAAAATGAGTTGTTACAGTTCCACTTTGTCAACATGAGGAATACGAACACTGCTCAGGGTCTCTATCCATCCATCAGACACATTGTTGATGTCTTTGCATTTTCTCGAACCATGATGGATGTTTCTCTGTGATAAGTGCAATGGTGGCCCAATCTCTTGAGAGGAATTCTAGGGTATTCTTAGTGAAGGAAAATGGATTTCCTACCTCTTTCTTGACATATTCCTCAAATGGACCAATTATCTCATCAATAGTTGTGTCTTCTCCCATTGCAGGTACTCCAAGTTTCTGAATTTGATGATTTATACTATCCTGCAACTTGTACACTTGTCCCTCTTTTTCCTCTAGTTCAATGATGGCCCATTGATTACTTCAAATCTGATTTCCAAAGACCTCACCCATACACATGTGACAAGTCTTCTGAAGGAGTTTCAAAAATCTTCCTATTGATCAACTCCTGATGATGAGTGTTGCTCATTTCATTCACTACTAGACCCAGAGGATCCCAGTAGTCCCTTTCTTTCTCCAAGTCTTCTTTGAGTGCCCACATCCTATTTTTATCACACATGTATGTGAAAATATTTGACTACCTCTTGAGCACTAACTTCCCCTTTTCAAAATTGAATTGATCCATTCATTATTATCTCACCCCTGCATTGTGAACTCATGTGTCCTCTTGATAGATTCTGGATTGAAGCTACTGATGGGTGTAACTTCTTCAATGGGAATTGTCATGGCATTTGGATCTACTAGATGTTGCACATAGGATGATAGAGTTTCACACTTCTTTTAGCTCATCAATCTTCTTCTTATATTCCTTATTCCTTTCCACCATGTGAGAAGAAGATTGTTGATACATATGTAATCCCCTTCATGAGTAGTTGGTCCCTAGTTGGATTGTGCTCATCTCATAATCGGGTCAATGTCATCTCATCCACTGGCTTGATCACCTTTGGTTGGGATACCTCAATGTATTGATTACTGTTTCCCCATTATAGAACCATGAGGCCATGTGTGTGAAATTTATTTTCTTTCCTTTAGCTAGTGAGGCAATTGTTGATAAGTCAGGGGCTGCCACTTGTTGAACAATGTGAGATGTCAGGGGTATTGTTTCCTACATCCATGGGAACATCTCATCGACTCAGGTTCTATGACAGGTGCATCAACCATTCCCTTCTAGGAAGAGAGGCACATCTTGGATGGGGAGACATTGGTGTTAACAAGAGGTGAGGCCTCTTGTGGTGGTTCAAAGACTGGGTCTTGAACTACGTGCTCTCCCTCCTACTTGTGCTTCTGTCACTTGGATCTTCTTCTTGCATTGTTGCAATTGAGCCTTCTTCCACCCTAGCTTTCTTTGGTGACCTTCATGAGAAGAAGTCTCCAATTCTATGGATCTTCATTTAGAACTTTCTCCAGAATGCCTTGAACTTGAGGCAACTTCCACGACTCTTGATGATGACTGATGAGAGGCTTGTTTCTAACCATGGCATACCTCGTGATGATTGATGATCATGGTTCTCTTCCTCTAAAACCAATCCCTCATTCTCCTGACCACCTTCTCAGTTTCTCCTTTATATCCCCTGATTCACAAATGTACCAGTTGACTTGAGGCAATGGAGAAACCTTGACTACCACGTACTCAGGATCATACATCTCTGTCCCATCATCCTGTAAAAAATATCTTCATACCAAGAGAACTTGAATTTCTTCATTTCATTGACTATCAACCTCATATGATCCTTTTCCTATACTTCAAATTCATCAACACAATTGGCCCAATAGTCCTCGATTTGTGGCTCATGGTGCAAGTCTGGAATGTGGAAAGAGTCAGGATCATCTCGGATGTCAAATTAGGCCTGATAATGTAGGAATGCAAAGTCAAATGAGCAAAAGGAAGCCTCTAGATGAGATGCATCATTTGCATTCTTACATGTGAATACCCCAAGAGAGATGGGAAATGAGATCAACTTCTTCTTCTTACTCTCTGAGCCTATTGTTTACCTATATGATTTTCCTAGAGCTCAAATAGTACAATTTGGTCACTAAGGTACTTGGGAAACCTTAGCGGAGCTTGGTCGAAGCCAAAAACTCATAGGTAGGAGAAGGTTGAGAATTGGATGAAGTAAGAGCCATATTTTTTGATTAAGGATGCCACTTGTGGTGACATCCTTGGCCTCCAAATCACCCTCCAAGGTTTGACCACATACATTGTGAATGCATCATTCATGCAGTGAAGTTCTATGGGCTTTCCTCATCACCAATTGTGAAGTTTCTCAATGCAAGGCACCTTGGCAAGAAATGTTTTGCATGAGAGCCAATCCTTTGAATGATCTTGAGCTAGCGAGAAGATAGACCAAGTAAGAATTCATGTGGAACTTCTTTTCATGGGCACCTAAAGCAATTGTAGATGTAGATTATCACTGATTATCTACCCCCAGTCAATTCTTTTCTTTCCTTCAATCACTATCAAAATGAAAAGGCCCATCCACTCTTGGAAGTCTCTCATGTTCACTTCTCCCATCACCCTATTTGAGGAGGGTGATTGCATCTGAATATCCCTCATGAAACTCACACCTTGGAAGGGTCTTGGGCATCCTTGAGGGATTTCTCCTTGTCTTCATCCATGATCCAAGTGCAACCCCTTGTACATATGCATCCATCATTTCCCAGTCATGTGCAAGGCCATGTCCTTTGAGATGACAACCATGTTAGGTGATGTCGGGATTTGTAGAGTGAGTGAGATGGTTCTAGGGACTAATGACCACCATTTCATTCCATTTTTCAGCTCAAATCATTCATGTTTTTAGGCTCATAGTGGTGTGAGCAAGCCAAGACTAACTCAAGGCTTTGTACAGACACAGGGTGTCCTGCAGCTACAAACAATCCACTTGTGAATACTTGATCCTCAATCTTCCCTCATTCCTTGGTTGTCATGTGAGCCCTTAGGTCATTTAGGTCCATATATGAGACATCATTGTCTTCTATCTCATACTCAAAGTGAAAGGTTGTGTTGGCTTTTGTCCTGTCCATTTGTACTTCATGGTTTCTTCAAAAAAAAAACTTACTATTTTTAGTAAGTATGAAAAATCAGCTCCTTCAAACCTCAATTGATGTGGAAACTCAAATCCCCTTTCTCCCTGTGTTTCTCTCACCTTCTGGATCAATTTTCTATTTTTAAGCAGTGCTCATGAGACCACTTACTATTTTTAGTAAGTGTCAATTTTGGACCAAGATGACATTTTGATGAATTTTCAATTGTAATACCTCTTTTGTGTTCATCATCTCTCCTTGCAGTTCTTTCAGTTGATGACTTTCCCAAATAGTAGTCCCTATGTAGAAGACCTATTATTTTTAGAAAGTGAGCTTCTGTGGTTGGATTGCTTGTGGAATGAAGTTTTCCATATGGTTTTTTCCCAATATCACCCCTCTGAAATCTTGGACTTACCCGATCAATGGTTTGGGAGATTTTAAAATTTCAAAATTTTGACTTGGCAATCACTCTAACACGCTATCCATTAACGGACCTTGAAAGTTGTAGGTCTGGTTTTCTTCTCTCGTTTGTGACAAAAATCACATTTTTGTTGTGGTTTTTGCTTCTTATTCCACTCGGTGAAATTTCTCTTCAATCCGATTGTCGGTTTGACGAGAAATCAAGTTTTTTCCTTCGTTGGGCCGAAAGGAAGATTTCTTCACTGTGAGTGGTTTATGTTGCGGAAGGAGGATTTGAAGGTGGTTTTTAATGGATTTTGAGAGTGAAGAACACAACAAAAAATGGTTCTTCATTTTTCATGCACCGGTTAGCAAGATATGTTGAATCTTTGTTTCATCCTCACAATGGAGTCTTCTAAAGAATTTCTTTTGTTCTTCCTTTTGTTCTTCAATCTTTCGAGTCTTTCAATCAACCTTCTCTAAAACCTATATGTTCTCATGGATTTGGAGGCTTTTTTATGGGCGGAGCTGGTTTGGAGAAGCAATGGTGAACATGTGGTATGAGCAAGAGCAGAGTAAGTTGGGCAAGCAATGAAGGAGTGGAAAGTAAGAAGTGGGAAAGTTAGCTTTAAAACAAAATTCAAAATGCTTTAAAATTGCATGCTAGTGGTGGGGCACAATTTTATGTCCTTGATGTCCCTTTAAGCATTAAGGATGAAAGGGACATCAATTTTCATGACACGCCTCGTGATGACACTTGGGATATCTAACAGTTGAGTCCATTTGGCTCCAAAAGCTTTTTAGGGGCACTGGGGCCGAGAAATTACACTGGAGGGGGTCACATGGATATCCTGAAGACTTATTAGGGCTGAGTGCATTTTGATGTCCCTCAGCACAAAGGGACATGAGGTTCATCAACTTGCATGGCACGCCTCACGTCGACACTTGGCGGAGACCTAACGGTTGTCCATTTGGCTCCACTAACTCCTGGGGGCAAAGAAATTGCACTGGAGGGGGTCACATGGATGACCTGAAGACTTATTGGGGTTGGGTGCATTTTTATGTCCCTCATCTCCCTGAGCTTGAGGGATGAAAGGGACATGAAATTTTTTTAGGCACTGAGTGACACGTGTCCTCATCCAATTTTGACTAACTGCAAGAACTCGCCTAGAGGGCGACTTGAAATGGTGATATCTTGAGCTCCCAATGGAATTTTTTGGTGAAATTTATATGAACTTGACTGAAAATGGCCTTTTAAATCCAATGGTGGGGGTCTTAAATCTTTATTCCTCCATTTAAGCCCTAAAAATCAGATTTTGATCTGGTTCCTTACTTGTGCCTAGAAAAAACCAATTATAAACCTATTGCACCAAAATGTTGTGAAAAAAATGATTTCACCATCTTGTATGGCTTGGAATTCCCTTTTCGACGATGTTTTGTTTGGCTCCTAACTCCACCCAGAGCTCCCGAAATCACTTCCCGAAACTCAGTGGCTCTTTTGATCTTGTGCACTGCCTAGGCCTGTGAACCCTATTTTTGATCAAACTGTCCCAACTTCTCCAAATCCTTCCCGAATATTCCAAAATCACTTCCATGATGTTTCTAGACCTTCAATCCACCTCTGCATTGGATTTGGTTCCTCCATTCCACCCTAGGGGGGTGCATCGGTCTTGGGAAGGCCAATGGTAGCCCTTCCCAACACTTGCCCAAAATAGTAGTTTATAGGAACTCCTAAAATCACCTAGGGGATTTGAATTGAATTTCCTAAATCACATAGCGAATTGAGTTAGCATCATCTAGGAAGTCACCGGATGGAATGGGAAACCCGAGGTGCCTCAGAAGGGTAAAACTTGAAAGTTTCGACACGGGGTATAGTTGTCATGCTCGAAAATTGTCAATTTTCTTGTTGCACATTTGTATGACAACGAGATGTGTGTGTGTGTGTGTGTGTGTGTGTGTGTGTGTGTGTGTGTGTGTGTGTGTGTGACACGCACACACACACACATGAATATGATATGCAAAATTAGGGTTTCAACCCAATTATTTTCTAAATCAAATATTTGGTACCGCTTGGTAAAATATTCACATATAATAGTTCAAAAAATATTTAAATTAAATGAATATCAACACAAAACAAGTGATATTAATAGGCCAATATTCCCTAATCTTCAATATATTCAACAAGGTAAAAATTATACAATACTCTTTAATGAAGGAATAATTTGATGATCTCCCAATATGGGAATCCACTTTAAGTAGGGAACTTACAATAAATGCACCAAATAAAAGAGTATTCACATATTTGACATCCTTCATAATATTCATCTCCTTTATATATACATACATTACTCTTATTAGATGGGTAATACCTAATTGTTGGGCATTGTGTCTATGTTATTATCATTGATGTCAATTCACATTGATGACAAAGGAATTCAAGGTGTTAATTGTGTCATCATGAGGTGTCTAGTGGCATGAAGAAATTACATGATGAGTTGTAGTGATGTTGTCATGGTGCATTTGCATGGTTTAAGGCATGAGTCAAGAAAGTAGGTGTTGAGTATGGACTCCAAAGGTTACATGAAGGAGGTTATGAGGCATACCATGTCCAAGAAGCTGTGGTAAAGGTGTCTAAGTGTGTACAAGGTGATATCAAGTCAAGTTTTAGTATGTCATGTGGTGAAACAAGCCATTCTAGGTCTTGCTCTTGATCCAGTCAAGGATGATGAGTTGGTAACATGAGAAATGGAGTAGGGCGATCAAGAGACTTTCTAAGGTGTTGTGAGGTTGCATATCAGGTGTGGAAATAATATCGTGTCATAATTTAGATGTATGATGCATATTCAAGGTCCTTATGAAGCAAGTCATTGAAGACAAGGTAAGAATGCATAGGAAAACCATGGTACTTGGAGTGGTTCGAGATAGTTGCGAAATAATGATAATTGGAAATCATGGATAAGGTAATTATAGAGGTACATGCCAAGTTTCAGGTCGGGAAAATGAAGAAGCAAGAAAACTCATTTTTATCCAAATCGAGTTCTTAGAAGAGCAAATTCTAGTTCGAAGGTCATCTTCATATGCTCAACCACATGTGTGAGTTGTGCATGAGAGTTTCAGATCTTAAAGGATGTTGGGGCATGGAACCAATAAGGTATATAAAAAAATGATGTCATTTGGTTGCCACATTTTTACGAACTAGCGTTAACACCAAAATTGCTCTGTTGTGGTTTCAAAGCCCTACGTTGAAAGCGATTTGAGACAAAATGATTGTACAAGCCCATAATTGATTCCTTTTGCTAATGTGATGATTTTATGATGTAGAGGACTCCTCCATTTTTCTATTGATGTATTTTAGTGGTATTGGTTATGTGTGTGCCCCACTTAAAAATGTTAGTTTTGGAGTTTTGTTGGAGCTCAAAATCGCACCCATGATGTGATTGTGATGGATCAAGAATTCTGAGGAAACAATGGGACTATCTCCAAGTTATGGGACCTTGCGCGCTTGAGAAAGACCTCTAGAGAAGGTCGGTTCCTCTACCTATTTCTACCGCTAACACTACTCCTAATGCGAAAGCGTGATCCTAAACTAAACATGCCAATGGACTAGGGATAGAAGGATATGCCAAAAGGGAAATCCTAAGCTAAGGGGTGCGATAGTGTGAGAAAGAGGGTCGATCACTATCCACGAGGGAAAGGAAAATGAGAAAACGCGGGAGAGAGGGCGGACATGCGTGTGCCGTAGACAACCACACAGACTCGGCTTCTAGCGCATTGACAACACAGTGAAAGTGGAACCTACAAGAGGGAAATGCGCACATCATGCAAAAAAACGTGAACAGAGAGGCAAGGATGTATAAAATAGTAGAGTAGGGCAGCAAATAGCCACAAAAACCTGATTTTATTGCTTGAAGATTGCACGTCATTTACAATCATGGCAGGAGGCAAGAATACATTGCAGAGACCAAGTCCAAGGTTTGAAACTTGTGGGAATTCGGCCACCATTTTGGCATGGTGTTGTTACAACAAAGAGGGATCTGTTTCAATGAGTAGAGCTCTACAATTTATAGAAGGAGAGAAGAGGAGGAGAAAGAGGAGGGAAACTCGGATTCAAACTTCCAACCACCAACAACAAGCAATGAATTCCTACAAATCCGCCTACAAGGCTATTAGATGTGCCTCCCCATGTCTGTTTTGCGTGTAGAAGAAAGAGAACAAATCAGAGAAATCTTGTAGTTGAGTTGATTAGATGTGTGCATTAATGACCAAAAAGACGTTTCCTAGTTTTTGCCTACTAAATCCCGCCAAAATATGATTTTGAAAAGTCCAACATGTAACCCACGTCACTAGCTTTCAAACGAGCCAAGGTGCGTGGAAATCTAAGCACTACAACATAATTTATGGTTGTTAGAAGATCTATTGTGCAAATTGGACACGCAATGACAAGTGGTGTGCGCTGATTGATGAAGGATTCAACCAATTGTTCCTTTGTTTTTTTGTTTCTACCACATGGCATGCCACGGTTTGTTACAAGGATTCGGTGCCCAATGGCATGTTTTGATAGGTTGCGTGCGCACACTTAAAACCGATAGGTGATGACGTGGGATAATGACTCAAGGCAAGGGTGTGCGCAAAGGAAGAAGCCTAGAAGGGAAAAGTGAAGAACATGAGCGTGAAGGAAATGCACACAAAAGAAAAGGGTGTATAACTCTAAGAGACAAGTATGCGAACAAGCACGAGCATCTATTGTGGAATGTGTGGCATCGAAAGGAAAGGAGTGTGGGCGAAGCCGGAAGGAAGGGAGCGCGCAAGTGTAAACACTAGATGCATGAGAGAAGAATGCAAAGGGAGAACGGGCGCGAGGAAATGTACGAGCTTAAGGGGAATGGTGTGCACACATTATAAATTGTCGTGGACTTAGCCAAGTTGGAAGGTAAGTCAGAATGTGCATGCAAGGAGTGCACGCATGACGGTACGAGAGTGGGTACACAAAAGATAAGCGCAAAGGGGAAATGAAAGGGGATAGAAGAAGAACAAGAGCACGAGAGAAAGCACGAGTGGAAGCAAAGGGAAGAGGAAACACAAAGGGAAAGTAGGGAGGGTGCGCAGAGGTGCACGTGAGGAAGAATAAAACATTAGGAGGTAACAGGAAGGGCGCATAAAAGAAATGCAACCAAGCAAGTTGTGCAAGGGAACCATAAAAGTGCGTATAACCTACAATAAGTGAACTTGAGTTAGAATGAGGATGAAAGTTGTCAAAATAACCAAGGGGGTTATTTTGGACAACAGTTTGGCGACTTTCAGGGGCCATCTGCTTGCTAGATGAAGAGACCAGTAGCCTTAGAAGCATCCATTGGGCATGGAGTCTGCCTAGAAACATGAAGATTTGATCTGCAACTTGAAGAACACCCTTGAAGTCACTTGAAGCACCGTATGCAAATTATAGATTGACTTTTGCTCTCATTGAAGATATTTTGACTTGGATTCTGAGAGTGGAAAATTGTGCGTAAACTATTAGAACTGCCTCTTTCTAAAAACTAAACTGTCATCCCAGAAACAAAAGTGTGCACTAGTACGCACCAGAAAGGAAATAGCGCGAGGGAGTGCACCAAGCAACAACTATGTACAAAAAGATGAAAATCATACATGTTCAAGGGGAAACATGCAGAGTGTGCGCGAGCACTTGTTTTACTAGAAAGAAAACCTAAACTAACCTATACTAACCAAAGGAAAAGGGCACTCAAGTAAAACTTGCAATAGGTAGGGAGAAGTAGTTGCCTTTCCTCGAAACTACGAACATGTAATTGATTAGGCGTTGCACCTAGTCTTCATCAAGAGTGAAAACTGACTTGGACCGGTTTTCCACTCTCTTGAAAGTGTCAAAGAATGAACAAAATAAACACCTCCTTTAGTTACTCCGCATTTGGATCCAAGAGGTGTTTTTGTTGACCTTTAACGCTGAAGTTCTACCTCATGCTCGAAGTGAGCATGACCAACGCAACTCTTCTGTCTTTAGCTCTAGACTAGTTAGATATCTAATTGGGCATGCCTAATCCTTGTGTTTATCTCAATTCTTTAAAGCTCGATCCCACATATGGGACCATCATACGAGACTCTCCTTTTGAAGGTGATTTTTGCGAGTTGTGTTGTGCATTGTTCTAATATATTATATGTTCCTTGGAATATGATATGTACCTTGGAATATGGTAATATATGTACCTTGGAATATGGTAATATATTATATATGGGTTGATGGAGATGCTTGACATGTGGCACACATCCCCTTAGTTATATGTATGGGTTCACATGGGATGTAATATTATAATGTATATGGGTTGATGGAGATGCTTGACATGTGGCAAACATCCCCTTAGTTAGTTATATGGGCTCACATACGAATTAATTATATTGGGTAATGGGTCGGCCTACATTGGGATTAGGTGTTACCCATCCTATTTAAAGGATGTGAGTATCATTATGGGAGGTATGTATGATTTGAGTCTTCTACTTGGTAGAGGTATTTTTGAGGTGTCCCCCTTGAAGTGGATTCCCATCTTGGGAGATTGTGGAGTTACTTCTTCCTTAAGGAGCATTGTATGGTGTTGCCCTACCTTAAGGGTATTATTCTGAATATATTGATATTAGGGCATCTTGGACCCCATATATCTGGTGTTGTGTTCTCTTCTGCAATTTATTGATTTATCATATGCAAGGTTCTTATCAAGTGGTATCAAAGCAGTGATCCGAGCAATTTGTGGGATGAAACCCTAATGTTGGTGATTCGTCTATATCTGGATATCAACTTGGAATTTTTTAGATATTTTTGTGGGGAGTGGATACATAGTTCAAGTGATCTTCCCTCAAAATTTCAGATTTTTTGGAGCTGTTTTGCAAAAGTTGTGTCCATTTTAGGGTTAAAACCCTAATTCTAAGGTTTCGTCTATATCTTCTAAATAATGACGAATTAGGAAATAATTTTTTTGGGTTGTTGGTAATATATTAAATGGTGATACCATTGAAATTTCAGAATTGGTGGATCTATTTTGACAGATTTATTTCAATTTTATTGTTTTTCACTATTTTGCTCCACAGGCCGCAATTTGAGAAATTTTTCTAAATTTCTTACATTTTCGGAAATCTCTCAAAATTTTAGCAAGGGTTACTTCTTTGTGCTTTCAGATTTGAGGCTGACTGATTGACAAAATCATCAGGTAAAATATTGGTCAAAGGAGTAAGTTTGTGAAACCCTAATTTTTATGCATCATGGTTATACCAATTTTCTATGGTAATGGGGAAATTGATGCAAAAAAATGGTGGATACAATTTAAACAAATGTATTTTGAAGAATGTTTAGTATGGGTTAGTTTTTATCTTCATCTTGGTGGAAAAGCGCGACATTAGTATTCTTATTTGGATATAGATCTATTGGATTGGGATTGGGAGGAAATGGAGGATATTTTCTTAGCTAGATGGGAAACAAAAAAGAAACATATTTTTTTTCAAGAAGAAGAAGAAGAAATAGAAGAAGAAGAAGAAAAAGAAGAAAAAGAAGAAGAAGAAAAAGTTGTTACACATGATAGTGCATCTCCAAAGAAGGAAGCTTCAATATTTCAGTTTGAAGGGTGTATTCAAAGAAAAAAGGTAATTGTTTCCATAAACCCTAGCAGCAAATATAACTTCATCAATATGGTTGTAGCTCAAAATATACAGGTGCAAGAAAATCATATCAAGGAATCTCAAATGGATGGTAAGCGATTCGGTTTTTGAAGATTTAAAGCTTTCTATGGATAAATATGTTTTATATTCAGATTTTTATGCTTTAGATATGGATGGTATGGATATTGTTCTTGGATATCCTTGGTTAGAGAGCTTGGGAACAATTAATCTTAATGTACAAAAGAAATTCATGAAATTATGGTACAAGAGAAAGAAAATTACATTGCAAGATATCACACTTAGCAAAGAAAAAAGTAATGTAAAATTAGATCATGTGGATGAATTTGAAGATGGTGAAGAAGGGAATAAGGATGAATCAGAAGGAGAGGATGAAGAACATAAAGTCACAAATAATTTCTCTACTCAAGAGAAAAAATAAGTAACAAACAAGGTGGAAGAGGACAAGAAAGTTGAGGAAAAGGTTGATAAGGTTGAGTATACGAAGGTGGCACCATATCAACACCCACACCATCATGAGAGGAAAAAATCATGGAGACATGTTAGGACACATGAGGATAGAAATCCATATGGGTATACAAGGAATCACAGAATACTTTTGGCTACACATGGAATCAATGGAACAATAATTATATGACATGGAATCACAGGAATAATAATTATGGATATGCATGGATGCCGAGAAGGAACACATATGGACCAGTATGGAACCAGATGAGCACAATGGAATATGGAATCATTTTTGGAGCAGCATCACCCACTAGGATTTCATATGGGTGGTTGGATGATTGAGCATGGTGACAAGTGTGCAATAATTTAAAGCGCACTCATTATATGGCTTCTTATGTTTCGGGGATGAAACATGTCAAAAAGGGAGGCAATGATATGTACCTTGGAATATGGTAATATATTATATATGGGTTGATGGAGATGCTTGACATGTGGCACACATCCCCTTAGTTATATGTATGGGTTCACATGGGATATAATATTATAATGTATATGGGTTGATGGAGATGCCGACATGTGGCACACATCCCCTTAGTTATATGGGCTCACATAGGAATTAATTATATTGGGTAATGGGTCGGCCTACATTGGGATTAGGTGTTACCCATCCTATTTAAAGGATGTGAGTATCATTATGGGAGGTATGTGTATGATTTGAGTCTTCTACTTGGTAGAGGTATATTGGAGGTGTCCCCCTCGAAGTGGATTCCCATCTTGGGAGATTGTGGAGTTACTCCTTCCTTAAGGAGCATTGTATGGTGTTGCCCTACCTTAAGGGTATTATTCTGAATATATTGATATTAGGGCATCTTGGAACCCCATATATCTGGTGTTGTGTTATCTTCTACAATTTATTGATTTATTATATGTAAGGTTCTTATCAAAAACCGACTTGGAACTAGCTTTCCACTCTCTTCAAAGTATCAAAGAATGAACAAAATAAACACCTCCTTTAGTTACTTTGCATTTGGATCCGGAGGTGTATTTGTTGACCTTTGCACGCTGAAGTTCTACCTCATGCTCAAGTGAGCATGACCGACCAGCGAACTCTGTCTTTAGATCTAGACTAGTTAGATATCTAATTGGGCATGCATAATCCTTGTGTTTATCTCAATTCTTTGAAGCTCGATCCCACATATGGGACCATCATGCGAGACTCTCCTTTTGAAGGTGATTTTTTGCGAGTTGTGTTGTGCATTTTTCGCCTCTACAAACAATTGTCTCCTCCAAAACCGTGCCCTCTAAGACTAGTTGATCTTCTGCTGAAACAAGCGCCCCCTTTTTCTCTCTTTGCACGATCTCATCTTCCAAATCAAAGTCACACCATTCTTCAACAGATTCGTAATTATCAAACATGATGACATTGGTTAGGGTGATGCATAGGCATGGGGTTATTCATTTACAACACAGTTAGACAGAGGGGACTTAGAAGAAGATGGGAGGATGGGTGCGGAAGGAACACGCGTACAAGGAATGGAAGCATGCGTGGCGTAAGGTGAATTACTGCGAAAGGAGTGTAGGTGGGATGGAAGGGGAGAGGGTGAAAATGGAATTTTCAAGGGGGCAACGTGGCAAAAATCTAGGAACATGGATAGCGAGAGATGATATAGGTTGGGGAGGAGGAATGGGAGGGCTATATGATGGCAGTGCAGGGTTTCCCCATTGCAAGGTTGTCTATCATTAGATTAGTAAGCCTCCATTTCTTCAACCCATTTTGTAATCTAGGGTAGCATCTCAACAATAAAATGTAGCTTCTGATGGGTGTTGAACCAGCCTGAAACAGGGCCGACCCATGGACAAGGGATCTTGAAGCCAACTCTAGCTTCCTTTATTGAACATTTGATCTGAGTTACATCATGTTCATCTCCATTTCTTGCACTGCCTCTGAAAATCAACATTTTCTATAGTAATATCACCATCATCCACAAAACATTAGTATTGGAAAACAACATGGTTAGTAGGATAACCATATGGATCGATAGTGCTTAGGTTATATGCATATTCTTGATGGGGCTCAAAAAATCTGATTAGGAGGAAGGTTTTGAAACTGTGGAAATGGAGGGGACTGGTACTACTGCTATAAATGAGAGTTCTAGGAAGGAAAAGAAGTCATGATTGCACAACTTTAAAAGAGGGAAATGGAATGATAGAAGGATAGAAAAGGAAATGGATGAAAGGAAGGAGAGGACTGGTCTGCAAATGAGATAATGGGTTGGTTGAAATAGTGGAGTCACCGGATGTATTGAAGGATGCCTCCAAAGGATGGATATCAACAATAATACATCAAACTTGTTGAGATGAAGATATATAGCTCTTCAAACTGATAACATTGGGCATGCAAAAATTGTTGGAGCTCAAAATTGCACTTGTGATGTGATCATGATGGATCAAGAATTCTCGAACAATGGTATTGTCTCCAAGTTGTGGGACCTTGCGCGCTTGAGACAGATCTCTAGAGAAGGTCGGTTCCTCTTCTTGTTTCTACTGCTAACACTACTCCTAATATTGGAAATCAAATCCTAAACTAAACATGTCAATGGACCAGGGATACAAAGATATGCGCAAAGGGAAATCCTAGGCTAAGGGAAGGTGATAATGTCGAAAGCAGGGTCGGTCGCTCTCCATGAGGGGAAGGAAAGTGAGAAAACGTGTGAGAGAGGGCGGACATGCACGCGCCACAGACAACCACGCAGACTCAAGTTCTAGCGCATTGACAACACAAAGTGAAAGTAAAACTGCAAGAGGGAAATGCGCACAACATGCTTTAAAATGTGAACAAAGAGGCATGGACATATAAAACACAAGAGTATGGCGGTGAATAGCCACAAAAACCCTATTTTATTGCTTGAAGGATGCACATTCATTTACATTCATGGCAAGAGGCGGGAATACATTGCAGAGACCAATTCCAAGGTCTGAAACTCATGGGAAGTCAGCCACCATTTTGGCATGGTGTTATTACAACAAAGAGGATCTGTTTCATGAGTAGAGCTCTACAATTTATAGAAGAAGGGTAGAAGAGAAGGAGAAAGAGGAGGGAAACTCAGATTCAAACTTCCTACCACCAACAACAAGCAATGAATTCCTGCAAATCCGCCTCTTTGGGCTATCGGATGTGCCTCCCCATGTTTGTTTGGCGTGTAGAAGGAGACCAAATCAGAGAAATCTTGTAGTTGAATCGATTAGATGTGTGCATTAATGACCAGAAAGACGTTTCCTATTTTTTACCTACCAAATCCCACCAAAATATGATTTTGAAAATTCCAACATCTATTTCACGTCACCATCTTTCAAACGAGCTCAGTGCATGGGAATCGAGCACCTGCAGCGTGAAGTTATGGTTGTCAGAAGATCTATAGTGCAAACCGACACCTGATGGCACGTGGCATTTGGGTCAAGGATTCACCAATTGTTCTTTTATTTTTCATTTTTGCCACGTTTCATGCCTGGTTTGTTCTGAGGATTCGGCACCCAATTGGCGCGCTTTCATAGGTTGTGTGCCCACACTCAAAATTGATAGGTGATGACGTGGGACAATGATCGCAAAAGAGGGCGCGAAGGGTGCCTACGAAAGGAAGAAGCATGGAAGGGAAAAGTGAAGAACATGAGTGCGAAGGCAATGTGTGCAAAAGAAAAGGGTGCATAACTATGCACAAACAAGTATACGAGTGAGCACGAGCATCTGTTAAGGAATGGTCAGCATCATAAAGGAAAGGGCGCGAGCGCGAGCCAAGGGGAAGGAAGGAAGTGCGAAGTGCGCAAGTGCAAAAGCTAGATGCGAGAGGGAAGAATGCAAAGGGAGAATGAACGTGAGGAAATGAGCTAAGCTCAAGGGGAAGGGTATGCCCATAGAAGATATTGTCGAGGACTTAGCCAAGTTGGAAGGTAAGTTAGGATGTACGCGCAAGGAATGCGCAATGACGGTAGTATGAAAGTGGGTGCACAAGAAGAAAATCGAAAAGGGAAATGAAAGGGGATAGAAGAAGAAGCATGCGAGAGAAAGCGCGAGTGGAAGAAAAGGGAACAGAAACATAAGGGAAAGGGAAGGGCGTGCGAGAGGTGCACGCGAGAAAGTGAAGGAATAATAAAGCATGAGGAGGCAAAGCAAAAAGGGCGCCTGAGGGCTAGCGGAAGAACTATAACCAAACAAATTGTGCCAAGAGGAACCATCACGGTCTTGCGCTGAACCTACAATAACTCGAACTTCGAGTTAGAATGAAGATGAAAGTTGTTAAAATAATCGGGGTTATTTTGGACAAGTTTTTCGGTTTGTGCAAAAAATTCCATTGAACCTAATGTCTAATTTATCATTTATGGAATCATGGGAGTTTTACTACATGTCCATGATAGTTTCATATCATGGTTAAGGTCCTAAGATGCAAAGTGTGCCCTATCTTTGAAGACTGGTTTTTGGGGATGAAAAAACAATTTTGAGCGATGCTGTTTTGCAGAGGATTTTTGAGGCATCTAATGTCATATTTATGATTGTATGAGCACATGGTGATGTAGCTGACATAAAGATAATTCTAGTGATATATAAAACTTGCATGGTTGAGGTTTTTTGATGTGGTATTGAGCCTCATCTTTGAGGTCTAGGGTTTAGTGGACAAGAACAAGCATGTTCTTGATACGGTTTCATGGCTTGAGGTGATGAGGTAGACCTTTCTAGGTATGGTGGATGCATGATGAGGTCTTCTATGATGTTCTTAATGTGATTCAAGGTTATTTGTAATGGTGGTGACTCGCGTGGTCTTATGGGTTCTATTTTTATGTTCTTATGATGTGGAAATATATTTTTCTCTATGAAGGCCGACAAAGGTGAATTATAATGATGAGACATGTATAAAGGCATATTAAAAGGTTCATTTTTGCTAGTTGTGTGTGAGGAGAAAAAGTGTGACCTAGAGGAGAACTTGTGGAGGTATGAGAGGCATTTGTGACCTATAAGAGATGGAAATGAAGATGTGATGATATTGTAGAGTGTGATCAACTATGGGCAAGCTCGGGAAAGTGTTGAGATCATCTTGAAGGAAGATGTTTTGGGAAAGAAGACTTGAGAGATGTTTTGAGCAAGATAGAAAGAGGAGTTAGCTTCATGGTGTCATCTTCATTTGTAGCATAAAAAATCAAGTCTTGTGAAACATATTCAAATGGCTGAGTTGGTGTTTGGTCATCTTAGGAGGTTGTAGCCTCCTTGTGGGTTTGGTGCCTCACTAAATCAGGGGTTCGTGCTCCTTGTAAGGTTGGTTACCTACTAAACTAGGGGTTGGTACTCCTTGTGGGGATGGTGCCTCAGTAAACAAATCTCTTATGATGTGTAATATTCATGAGAGTCCTTTGTTTTGTGTAATATAAGCGAGAGGTTCGGTGGGTTTTGTTCTATTGAGGGTTTCCCACATATATCTCGTCTCATTGTGTTGAATGCTCTTGTATATGGTTTAATGTGCAATGATTAACTTGTTTAATGCTTGATGGAATGAATCATGTATGATAATGAATGAGGAATGAAATGGAATGAATGTTTTAAAGGATTGATTCACCCCCTTATTACATTGTGCTTCTAACAATTGGTATCATAGCTAGGTCCTTCTTAAGCAAGTCTAACAACTTGAAGAGATCATTGAAGCACAAATATGGCAGGTAGTCAAGTTCAATATGTAAAGACACCCTTGGTCATGATGAGAAGTTGTTTGAAACCCTTGGGGTTTGATATTTGGCATTCAGTCTTTGATGTTTACACTCCAAAAGATACAACTGATAGGAGGAGTTATGGAGATGACAATAATGAAGGTAGTGAATCAAAAGGTGAAGATAGTGGTGTCCATTTTGACACATTACTCGTGGCTATGCAAGGTGCCAACAGCTTAAAACCAAGCTGTTTTGGATGAATTAGATGAAGAAGAGGAAGAAAATGATCTCAAGGTTGAATATGAGAATGTTCTAGAAGAGCTAATTCTACAAAAGAAGAAGAATCAAAAGATGAAAGAAACTCTTAAAGAACATGAAATGCGGATCAATCTTCTAGAAAAGAGACTAAGCAAAGAGGAAGAGGAATATAAAGAAATCAACTAGGAACTTGAAAATCATCTTGAGCTAATCTCAATAAGTTTAGAATCCAGAGAAGAGGATTGTGCCAAGTAGTACTGAAATTGAAGACCTTAAAAGTAGAACTAGAAGTATCATCAAACAAGCTAAAGATGTACCGAATACTTGAAAAGAGCACAAGTTAGACCTTGATGATTTGTTGATCGACCAAAGGTCTTCCAGGTGAAAAGTCTGTTTTGGGCTTTAGGGAAGAGACAAAGAAGGAAGAAAATCATGTTGAGCCAAGTCAAGGAGGATGTCAAGATTCACACGAATGTTATAAGGCAACCAAATGCAATGTAGTTCCAAAGTAAGTTTAATGGTGTTTGTTATTCATGCAACATTTTTGGTCATAGGCCTAAGGACTGTAGAAGGATAGTCAAGAATGCATATCCATGGAGTAATGGTAGAATTGATCATTCAAATCATTCAAGAGACAAGACCTGCTATACAACAACAAGAAGGGTCATATTGCGAATTTTTGTCATCAAGAGTCACCTAGACAAAGTTTGAGAGATAGAGAACCTAGAGGTAAGAATTCGGCAGTTGTTTGCTTCAAGTGTAAAAATGTTGGGTATATTGTAAGGTACTTGAGATGGAAGAAGAACAATCATGAGAAGAAGGCCTATGTAAAGGTTGACCATGTTGAGAAATCAAAGGAAGAACCTAAAGTTGTTAGTCCTAGTCATGAGGAACCTCAAGAAAGAAGTATGTTTGTTCTTGAAGAACCCCAAGAAAAATGTTTTTACGCCTAGGGCGACCATTAGGTGCATGATAGAGAGATGAAGACACAACCAAGGAAGTGGATGCTTAAGTTTGGTGACCTGTCCCATGAGGAGATGGGTGTTTGGCATTGCTAAATGCATTTAGTGAACGAAGTGTCTCTTATGCTTCATAGAAGCATTTTCAAAATTATTGAAGCACAATAAGGTTGTGGGTGTAAGTATGGAGGCATATAGCTTATGATAGTCTCTTAGAGGTATATTCAAGAAAAATGGATGTTTCATATTATAAGTCATTTACATTCATGGAGGAAAAAGTTTGTCATATTTAAGGACAAGTGTGATATCACTCATGATGCTTTAGAATCATCAAGAAGGCTTGTAGTTGTCATGAAGAGGTAAGAAATGTGTATTGTCTCCATTATTTGTGCTAAGATGCATCAAAAGCCATGAATAGTTCCATTGGTTGTGTTTGGAGGTCAAGATTTCTTGACTAGCTTCTTGTTTAGGGCCGGCTTGTATGGTTAGATCTGGGCTCTGCAAGGTTATATGAGAAATGGATCATTAAAGCATTGTATGCTCTAAGAAGTTGAAAAGGATTTTGATAGGATGTTTTGATCTAGGCATGATGTTTGTAATAGCATTTAATTTTTTAGGGCTAATGGGTTCATAGCATCAAGAGGATGTATAGATCTTTGGAAGAAGTTTGAATGATTTGTTTGTTGCATCAAGAGGTTGTGTAATTATGACAAGTGGTATGCTCTTGGTACAAAAACCATGTTTTACCAGTAGGTGTGTCTTGAAGATCTCTATTGTATCTTGATCACATTACGCGTACTATTATATAGCAAAGTTGCATATTTTCACATGGAGCTTGGAGATTTGTGAAGAGTGCCTCTGTTATTTTGAATGATGACTTAATTAGACCATCAAGTGCGTGGAGGAATGTTGTTTGTCTAAGAATGTTTGAGATGAATGAGGATTCTAAGAAAGGTGTAATGTACTATTTCATGGAAGTTGGACAATGGTCTATTCTTGTAAGGTATGTTGATAAATGCTATGTAAAGATAAAATGTAATTTGTTATGCATTCATTATCCATTTTTTCATGTCATATTGACATGTGTTTTAAGGTTTCAAGGAAGTTTGTGTTGTTTTTTTGATGTTATACCATGGTATGACAGCTTATAAGGTCAAGGGTTGAATAATAGCTTCGTTTTGTTAGTCATGAAGTGTTGAATCAAGATGACAAGATGAAGGTTTGATGATAATTGAAATGCATCATATAGGTCTTGGTGGTTTTGAAGGCAAGTGAAAAAGTTTAAGAAGCAAGGAGAAGCAGATAGATGGTTGGGCGAGTCAAATATGTCATGACAATAGTATGTATATGATCAAGCAAGAGGGTTCAATCATATCTTATCATTGAAGGTGATTTGCACAAGTATCTAGTTATGCGAGATGATGTGTTGCTTGAAATGGTGTCCCGATGATTGTATGATTGTGTTTTGTTTTCTCTATATCATTCATGTAGAATCCTGTGTGGCTTAAGGTTACGCTTTGGACTCGAAGAAGATATGGGAAAAGTGCATCAAGCAACTTGAGAGCATGTAACAGTGTCAATGACTCGAGAGAGCTTTAAAGCTCTAATCTATTGGGAAAAGAGTGGTTCTGGTAGTTGTGAGTGTGTGCTTTATCCCAATGGGAGCGATCTTTGAGTCATGAAAGTATTTTGATCCAATGAATAGTCCAAGAAGGCACAAATCCGAGAGAATATCTTTTTGTCTAAGGTATGAGCACTAACATGTTTCTTACTAAGTTATTTGGTTTAGTGTGTTGGTCAATCAAGGTTGTGTTCGATTAGCATGGAGGTCTATTTTGAAAGTGTATACAATAAAAAAGGGGGCTAGTTGGCTCAAGAGGTCTAAGAAGCCTTAAAGGCTTGATCAAAACAAAGGTTTGTGATTCAAGATTTGTGGAGATATTTGAAAGTGGACTTGAGGATTTGTCTCAAGACTTATAAGTGCTTGACAAGAAAATGGTATGTTTGTATTTTTGCTATCTTGAAGAAGAAAGTATATAGGTGAGAGAATGGTTTGACAAAGTGATAAGGATAGTGTGAAGAGTATTTTAGCGAGAATTAGGTATGAAAAGCAAGATATGTGGTCTATGACATCGAGAGAAAAAAGCTTGTCGGTCTCTTCAAGGGATGTTGATTGCATAAACGTGTAAAGAAGGTTGTCAAATATGAAGGATGCATCATCTCAAGGGGAAGTTCAATCATTATAGATTCGAAGTGTATAATTCCCGAGATCTAATTGATAGGGTATAAGGTTTGTTATGAAGAAGATTATGTCATGGATTCAGTCCAAAAGAGAATGTCTCGGTCGGTATGAAGGCCAAAGTATGGTGTGTATTTTCTTAGGGTAAGTCTTGCAGATGCTTGAGATTAGGTACAAGGACGTATAGCGGTTTTGGTGTCGAAAGTGGGCATAGATCAAGGAGGGGCAAGTAAGTCCGCTTTTTGCATTGTTGTTGATTGTGTTCATGTCAAGTTGTCATAGATGTCAAAGGGGGAGAGTGCTCAAAAACATGAAGTTTAAGTCCCAATAGTGCTTGCATGTTTGGTTGTCATCAATGTTTCTGAAGATGGTTGCCATCAATGAAAAAGGGGGATTTTTGGGCATTGTGTCTATGTTGTTGTCATTGATGTAAAAGTGAGTCAAGGTGTTCATCGTGTCGGCATGAGGTGTCTAGTGGCATGAAGAAGTTGCATGATGAGTTGTAGTGACGTTGTCATGGTGCATTTGCATGGTTTAAGGCATGAGTCAAGTGAGTAGGTGTTGAGTATGGACTCCAAAGGTTGCATGAAGGAGGCTATGAGGTCTAAGCATGTCCAAAAGATGTGGTAAAGGTTTCTAATTGTCTACAAGGTGATATCAAGTCAAGTTTCAATATGTTATATGGTGAAACAAGCCAATCCAGTATTGTTCTTAATTGAGTGCAAACAGGATGGGTTCTTAACATGAGAAATAGAGCATGGCGCTTTGATATGAGCATGTATAAGGTGTTTTGAGGTTGCATACTAGTTGTGGAAGGAATATCATGTCACAATTCAGATGTACGATGCATATTCAAGGTCCTTAGAAGTAAGTCATTGAATACAAGGTAAGAATGCATGGGCAAATCATGGTACTTGGAGTGGTTCAAAGGTAGCTAAGAAATAATGATCATTGTAAATCATGGAGAAGGTAATTACAGAGGTAGATGCCAAGTTTTAGGCGAGGAAAATGAAGAAGAAGCAAAAAAAACACATTTTTAGCTAAATCGAGTTCTTAGAAGTCCAAATTGTAGCTCGAAGGTCATCTTCGAGATGCTCACCCACACGTGTGACTTGTGCATGGGAGTCTGATATCTTTGGGGATGTTGGGGCATGGAATCAAGAAGGTATATCAAGAATAATAAAATCATTTTTGTCATCACATTTTTATGAACCATCGTTAACACCAAAACTACTCATTATGGTTTCAAAACCCTATATTGAAAGCAACTTGAGAGAAAATGATTATCTGAAAGCCCATAATTGATTCCTTTTGCAAATGTGATGATTTTATGATGTGGAGCACTCCATATTTTTATTGATGTATTTTAGAGGTCTTGGTTGTGTGTGGGACCCACTTAAAAATGCTAGTTTATGGAGTTTTTCAGTTTGTGCAAAAGTTTTCCATTGAACCTAATGACTAATTTATCATTTATGGAAGCATGGGAGTTGTAATACATGTACATGATAGTTTCAGATCATGGTTGAGGTTCTAGGATGAAAAGTGTGCCCTATCTTTGAAGACTGGTTTTTGGGGATGAAAAATAGTTTTGAGCAGTTTGTTTGCAGAGGAGTTTTGAGGCATCTAATGTTTGATTTGTGACTTGTATGAGCACATAGAGATGTATCTAACACTAAGAGATATAATACTTGCATGGTTGAGGTCATTTGATGTGGTATTGAGCCTCATCTTTGAGGTCTAGGGTTTGGTGCACAAGAACACGTGTTATTGAAATGGTTTCATGGCTTGAGGTAATGATGCAGAGCTTTCCGTGTGTGTGGATGCATGATGAGGTCTTCTATGATTTTCCTAAATTGATTCAAGGTTTTTGGTGATGGTAGCAACCTACATGGTCTTAAGGGTTATATTTTCATGATGTGGAAATTTATTTTTCTCTATGAAGGCCAACCTAGGTGAATTATAATGATGAGGCAAGTATAAAAGCGTATTAGAAGGTTAATTTGTGCTAGTTGTGTGTGAGGAGAAAAGTGCGACCTAGAGGGGAACTTGTGGATGTATGAGAGGTCTTTGTGACTTGTAAGAGATGGTAATGAAGATGTGATGATACTCTAGAGTGTGATCACTATCGGCGAGCTAGGGAAAGTGTTGAGATCAGCTTGAAGGAAGAGGTTTTGGGCAAGAAGAATTGAGATATGTTTTGAGAAAGATAAAAGTGAGCTTCATGGTGTCATCTTCAATTGTAGCAGCAAATAATCAGTGGTGACAAACATATTTAAGTGGCTGAGTTGGTGTTTGATCATCTTAGGGGGTTGTAGCCTCCTTGTGGGATTGGTGCCTCACTAAATCAGGGCTTGGTTCTCCTTTTAGGATTGGTGCCCTACTAAACTAGGGGTTAGTGCTCCTTGTAGGGTTGGTGCCTTAGTAAAAACAATTCTTGTGATGTGTAATATTCATAAGAGTCCTTTGTTTTGAGTAATATATGCAGAGGTTCAGTGGGTTTTCTTCCCCTTGAGGGTTTCCCACATATATCTTGTCTCCTTGTGTTAAGTGCTCTTGTGTATGGTTGAATGTGCAATGCTTAACTTGTTTAATGCCTAATGGAATGAATCATGTATGATAATGAATGATGAATGAAATGGAATGAATGTTTTAAAGGACTGATTCACCCCCCTCCCTCTCGGTCCATTGTGCTTAACACTTCTAACACTCGACCCCAATGTACGTTGACTCATTACCTAATATAAGTAATTCCACAAGTTACCTAATTGACCAAATATATTATAAAAATATTAGTGATTAAGGGTGATATGTGCCACATGTTGTCATCTACATGAAGCCTTATACATTATAACATCATATCATTGGATACATAACATAAAGGAAAATTAAGCGTATGATTTCTTTAGGATTGAGTGTTTGTCGATTCCTTGAAAATGTGAACTTCATTGGTTTGCAAATGGTAAATAATTGGTCCTAAGATATATTTAACTAGATATGGCCCCTAACAGCTTTGGGTGTATTTACCTCCTTATCATAGGAGTTATCCAATTTGAAGACTAGTTATCTAATATTTAATTTTTGGGTTTTACAAGTTGTTATGTTGTTTTGGTAATACAAGCTTTATACTAATAATCATATTGCAAAGTTTTGGAACATTTTTCATCCAAAATATTGAGAATACGGTGGAAAACTTCATAAATTTCCTCATTGAGGATAATCGGATGAAGATAAATATAAAGAGAAGGAAACTATACATCTAGTGGGATGATGAGGTAGAATGAAGTTTTCGTAGTGGTTGTATGAATGATAATGTAGTGTGCCCAAGTGTGAGGTATAAAATAAGGCTATAATTGGTATAAGAGTTTTAAGTGGTCATTTGGAGTATTTTTTGAGAATACTATTGTTGGATTATTCTTGATTGGTATGTTGGGGATGGTAAGATGTTGAGAAATTATTGCATTTTGGTCACCAATAGTGAGTTAGGATTGGATATCTTTTTGTGTGGGAGCATTAGGAGGCATTTGAATTGTTTGACAAAATGCCACGAAGAAGTCCAGGCTAATGAAATGTTATGGCAGTAAGATTGCACAAAATGAATTTATTGGAAGGGCCTTTGAGGCATTTAAGCAAATGCCATTGGTAGGTTTAAAGCCAACTCGCCTATGCCAAAATGGGAGCTCAGGAGTAGGGTGTAGACAGTCAAACACAATACACATGAACTAGATGATAAAATATCTCCCTCCCTCTCTCTCTCTCTCTAAAATCATTGTCATTATTTTATTACGTGAGGTGTATGAATGAATATCGATAGATTGTCACGTTTATACACGTAACGTAATAAGCACTTGCTACATACAGCGTAAACGGCCTTGGAAAAATAGGTTCCTTCGGAAACACACTTAATTAGATGACATGAAATAGGCCTTGAATGTAGGAGTTTGTTCACATGAGTGTCGTAAATGGAACCTTATCCACTTGATAAAAACCTTGTTAAAGTTGTAAACTCGGTTTGGAATTGTATTATCTTAATTGTTTATGGGCCCATAAACTGTCATCTACCAACTTTAACTTGTGTATTTCCATTGGGATTATTTGGGAGGTGTTCTTTTTACGCGGGTTTTAGAGACACTTTGGTTTATGGGGTGCAAGTGCAAATTTGTTATTTTTGACAATTCCCTTTGGAATGGTACCTCCAAAATGAGTACTGTGTGTCAAATTCTAGCCCCATCAGTTTCCTTGCATCCTCACACTTTGTCGAAGATGTATTGAACCGATAAAATCCATGTTTGAATACCCGATGACATTTTTTTGAGGCCATTTCATGGTTGTTTGAGCTACTTTGAACTAGTGTGATTAATTCTCATTGACCCGATTTTTCATGTTACGAAAGCGATTTGGAAACGCTTTATGAAAAATGTTTGCGAACTAAGAAAACGTGTCTTGCCACCTCAAACTCCTTCGTTATTGCATCAAGAATTGTGAGCCATATTCAATTTCACATTATATCATTGGGAAGCATTTTTCCACATAGGTTTCACAACCACAATGGCTTATATTATCTTACCTTACCAACTCGCTCCAAAACGATGCCTCTAACCGCTTATCGATTTTACTTTCATCAACTCTTCGATGTTCTCACCATGTAGGACAAGAGGTTTGAAACAAGCATTTCTTGTTTCACGTACTTTTCAAAGCACTTTTCGAAGGTCGTTATGTGGCCCTTTTAGCTAATTTCAACTATGATGTTAAACCCTTTGACCCACTGTTTTACCCTACCAAATAAATATTGCCTGGTATGATATGTTGTGATGAAAAGTGGTGTTAACATTAAGTTATCCCTCTTAACTATGTTAGAAATTTAATTTGTGTAATGATGGTGAATTTTCTCTCTTCTCCCCTTTTCTCTAAAACTCGGAAATATAAAGGAAATGAGAAATGGTGTGAAAATAAATCTCTCCACAAACGGTAAATGAAATTGTGTTATATCATTGTTAGGTAGGAAAGTGGGATCCGTGTCAACATTTGTGTTGACACATGTTATTCTGCAGTGGTTGGTGTTGCGATGAAAACAACAATGATTAGTGTTGCTCAAATATTGTAATTGCAATTAGTTTTTTTGAGATTGTATAAATTCATTTTTCTAAAGCTTAATTTAGGAATTTAATAAAAAGGAAAATTGGATATTCTCACCTTAAGTAATAGTCGGCTATTTGGTAATGCATGTGATAACAGTGAATATTACATAAAATTATTTTGATTGACCTAAGTAGATCACTTGAATCATACATAGATAATGGCGTTTTGGATCATGTTTGGATGTGCTTGAACTCTATTAATAACCTTTTGTAAAACACACGTTAAGACTACAACTTAGAAAACTATGCAAATAGGAAAGCATGTTTGTTTTTTCTCTCTAGTTCAGTTTATTCCACACCTTGTCTTAGACATGAAATATACATCGATCTAAACACTCTTATTCTGAGACCAAATGTAAAACCTTTCCCTTGAATCCCAAGGCTCGGAAGGTATGACTTGTACAACGTCTCTTGATGAGCGTAATCATCTATTTAATTTGTCTAGCAAATGTGTAGATCATGTCTCTAGTTATATGTAAACTCCCATAAAAAAGGCCACACATATGTGACCCTCCTATAGTAATAATCCCACGAGTTATTTGTTTGGATGTTGTCCATCTTGAACCTCTTGTTAACTTCACTTTGTCTCAATGTGAATGGCAAGCCCTTAGAATTGTTAACCTTGTTATGGAGAACACACATGTGGTGTAATGAATGTTGTGCTTTTGGAACGAGAATGGTTTTCTAATTTTTATCACCATGCTACTTATCATGGTTGAGCTATAGTAGGTTAGCGATATCTCGTATCACATGATAATAGTTACTTGTTCTACTCGTATATCATTTTATGTGTAAGATGGAACTTGAATTCCATGCAATGAACCCAAAGATCCTATCTTCATTTGAATAACAAGAGATGACACCTTTCTTGTCGTGGGTGATGCGTCGAAAGGGTCATATCATGTCGACCTTCCACTAGTGTCTTCACCATTAGGCCTCAACCTTGGGTGTCATCCATTCTAAAACTACTTGTAATTAAAATGGTAATCAAAGTGTTTTGCAAATTGTAGCTTAAACTCAAAACAAGAAGGCCTCTTTTTAGGCCTTTTATATATAAAAATGTACGACATTGTGTAACAAATATTTAGAGAGATGAGTGTAATGCATAATTAAAAATGCTCCCTCTTTAATATTATTAGTGAAAATTTGGTTTGCTTAAATAAAATGAAAAGTAAGGGTGTTTCCATAAGGAAACATGTTAACCAAAAATAGATTACCATAACTTGCAAACAAGTGTCATATGTCTTTTTATATACTTCACACATTCTACAAATCAAAAGATTAAGTAATTTAATTCTAATAAGTGTGCAAGTTAAATCACAATCTATGAAAATTGTGGATAATATATTTCCTTCTCTCCCTCTCACATTGGCCTAACTAATGTGTTTTGAATCGCTCCTTCGAGCAAATATTGAATTAAAATAATTGTCGTCAAGCTTATATGTACATGTGTACGTATGTGTAGGGTTGAGACTACATCATTGTTTAGTGGAAGGAAAGGAAATGTTAGTTAAAGGGGGCATAAGAATTTGTGTTGTTACACTAGAGCCAAGAGAATTTATGGCTTGTTTTAGTGGGGTGAAAAGGATGGTTTAAGTGGAAGGACAAGGGGATGATTATTTGTTGTATTTCATCTTAGAGAAACCAAAGGCTAGTCATGATTCCTTTGTGGAGGGAAATGGGTAGTACATATGATAGTCTCTCCCATTTGCAAGACTTATGGGTAGGCTTGGTAGTATGCGTCATATTTACATTAATGTAATGTCTTTATCTTCTCTCTTGTTCCAAGTAAAAGTTAAATCATTGCATGAGTGGGTTTGTGAATGTGTAAGTGTTCGGGCATTGTTGTGTAGGTGTGCATGTTATAGTGTTTAAAATATAAAATACACTAGTTTTAGCTCGTGATTTTGGTTTATAAATTTTGGGCATTACATAAAAAAATGTAGGACGGATAAGATGTTTCCTTCAAACCAATCATGAGGAATCTTATACATGAACAAGATGAGAAAGACAAATCAGCCTTTAACCTTGAAAGAAAGGAGTTATTTTAATACGCATAGGTGACCAAAGTACATCAATGGGACTTGAAAGTACATCCAATTACAATACAACAATACTAGGCTAGAAAAGAACCTAGAAAGTGACTAATACTAAAGCTTAAACTCGAGTAATGAAGATACAATGAGTGGGGTAAAACCTAAGGTAGGTAAGTCCTAGCTCTAGAATACAAATACAAATGTAAATAGCAAATCGAACGGAGGACCTCCAAAGAAAGACAAAAAAGTAGTTGAAGACTAAAGATGACAAGTGTCCTAGCAAATTGGCCCCACCACATGTATGTATCAATGCTCATAGTAAAGCAAGAAGAATTGCTTACATCATCATCCACCACTACAATATGACCAATATAATACCTAATACCATCCATAGGAAAATATCTTAGGCTAAGAGGGACCACCGAAGAATCTTTGGAGGAAGTACAACACTTCCTCTATGGCCTCTCCTAACATAAAAGGATAGTAACTTGTCCACAAGTGGAGAGAAATTTGATGATACGGCCTATCTCTAGTATGTGAATGAGGAGATTCATGATGATTGTATGTGAATAAGAAAACTAGCATGTCCTAGTAGTTGCGTGAAGAGGTGTATGTTTCACTTATCTATCCCGATTTGTGTGGACTAAGAAAATCCAAGGCATGCTCAAGACCCCGACCTCCGAGATAGGCTTAAAAAGAGGCAATCATCCTAGTAGCCCTAGAGGTGCTCTATAGTATACTACATATGAGAGTGTCAACTTCTAGAAGAAAAGGGACCAAACACCTTTGATCAAAATAACAAAAGGTGGAAAAGGAACATCACAAGCCCTTACATAACCAAGAGTATCTAAATCGATCTCGCAAGAAGTTGTGCATTTGAAAATAAAATGTTAGATGGTCATTGACTCGGGCAAATTTGGTCCCAGGCCGAATACACTATGGAGGTTTGAATTCTCTCGTCTTTGGCCGTAAGGACATCCATTGGAGTTTGATATTTGGAACAGGCCCAAGTACTCTGGAGAAAGGCGGTATATTTCTAATTATTTTAAGTTCTTCCTTTTAAAATATCTCCTCCAAAAATATCCGATAGTCCTCTCTTAAATGTCTCTACCGATGTTGCAAGAAATATCCTTATAAATTGTAAAATTGGTATCAGAGTTGGTTCATGCTTTAATACTTGAGATTTTGCATTAGAGATTGTAAATTGCCTTTTGGTTTCCATCTGTGAACACGAGTTGATAAAGCTTAAGTCAGGCAAAGAGGCGAGACTCCCGCTTGTAAGTCGCCGTGTTGAGCGCAGATAGGTTGCAGCCGATACCGTAAGCCCTGCCGCAAAGTTGCTTGTCGATGTCGGTTTTAAAATGGAATTCGAAGGTCAATCCAGTTTCTCTGCCGAAGATCAAGATCTTGTCAGTCTAGCTAATGTCTATCCTGTAAATTCTGCTGTTGATATCCATCAAGAGTCAAATCCGTTACCCGCCTGGAAATTACCAAAAATACCTTACGACCAGGTCTATGCTAAAGTCTCTACTTTTCATTTGTTAGCATCTACTGTGTTTAAAACTCATGAGTCATCATGTCATACAAGTCATCAGTCTTCTAATTGTGAATATAATATCCCGTGGACGATCCACAGAGATATTAAAAGTCTTAAAAAAAAAAATACATATAAGTTCGCCCATATAGGTTGTGTGCAAATAAGCATCACTCCTATTTTCCGTCGTGGTCTTAATGCTTCAGTTCTCTGTTGTCTCATGGATCTCCGATTTGATAATTTTAAAGATTCTTTGTTAAAGACAGCCATACAGATTTGGATTACATAATGGCCCGATATCTTTTGAAGTGTATCCTAATTACCCTGTCTCTTTGACTAAAGATGATCTTTTAAAAGACGTTTTGAAACTTCATCTGGCTACCACTGGCTTAAATATGCGTCCAGGATCTTGTACGCTTGCTATCCACTATAAAGTCATATACATACTTGTCAATACCATGCATCCAACAATCAAGCATGGCATCTCCAAGAAGCGGCGTGGTGAGTCACGTGAATTTAGAAAGTCAAAAGATAGAGCTGAATTAATTTCTTGGTCACGAGATAAGAGTACGAAAGGAATTGACACTTTGTCAAAGAAATTTATACAAGGCTAGTCAACGGAAATTAGAAAATGCTACGATTTGTAAATGAAACAAAGAATAATGTAACATTATCGTTTAGATCTAAGTCTAGTATTTCTTCCTTACCCCGTAGTAATTATGCAATATGAGTCAAATAGTTCATATTTTTCCGTAGGTGAGCCTTCGTCTAGTCAAAGTCACCCCGTAAAAGAAAACACATTTTTGTGTAGTCATAATAGCCTAGTACATGATCCCAATCTGATTTTTGTGGTGCAATAATTGTGAAAAATTGATAAATCGAAGTATGTGCCCGATAATGGTCATACTATCAACATGGCTTCTCGAGCATCCTCTAGCTCTTATTTTTTTCCTTCTTTAGGCAGTTTTGAGATTCGTCCATGAGATCGGACCTGAAAGCGCTTTTACGGTATCGAAAGGACAGATAGATCGGCAAATAAAGCCCTCTGAAAGCTCTAAAATGTTAAATTGGACAAATAAAGCAGTAAAAACGTCCATGATAGGTTCAATCTCAAGAATCAGTGTTGCGAAATGGAAAAGACATTAAAAGCAATAGAATTAAATCAAAAAGGAGATACTTCTGGAGCTCTTAAGCTTTTAAATTCAAAAATAGATGATGTTGATAGATCTGTAAAAAGAATAGAAACTCTTGTACAACATAACCATAGAGTTGTTTCTTCTGAGGTTCCTAAGGTGATCTCTCATAATATTGTTGATATTGCATGACCTTTAGTAGATCATTCTACTAGTGTTAAAGGAGATATAGCTTCTAGATTAAGACATACTCATGAACTTGTTGAATCTAGTTTATCTCATGTTCATGAAGCTATAGAGAAAACAGATCGAAGATTGATCTCAAAAGAAACAGATTAATATTTTGCGAAATTAGCTCCTTAGGTAGAACAAATCTTGGATAATACCAAGAAGATAGAAGGAGACCGGTCAAATCTTGATTCTGGAAGCAAGTTTGAGAACTCACGATACTTCATCGATAAAAGCAATGAAGATAAACAAATTCTAGCCCAATACAATCCTTTATTTTTTCAATAGGATGAAAAGAAATCAGTAGGGATGGTCAAGATAGAAGTCCAAGAAGCAGAAGGCATGATCTTAGGAGAAACTTCAAATCCTAAGCCTGAACCTCTTCAAGGCATGGCCGAGTACAAACCCTACAACCAGTTGAGTTGGTATAAACTAGAGTGTAGATCTCTAGAAGAAATAAAAGAAATGATACATGGAATGATAGGATGGGGAAATTCCCAGTTAGAATTATATAAGAAAGATCCCCATACAATAGCATCTCGCCATTGCAAATGGTTTTGTTGGCATAATTAAAGAATGGTGGGATACAAATCCCGCATCCGTTAGAAATTTTGCAGAGTGGCTATATGGGCTTGACAATTGCTATAATAAAAGAATTTATTGGTAAAATAGAAGATGATAAAGTTTTGAATACTTCTCTGTTTCTAAGAGCAAGATTATGTGACATGTCTAGAATTAAGGAATACCAGTGTTATATGCAGAAACTATACTACAACTCTGGTAATATAAATGATACGACCATGAGAATGAGATATTTTGAATCTTTTCCACCATATTTTTCTACAGAATACAAGAAAGCAATGCATAGTATACATCCGGATCAGCTCAACTTTGTAGAAATCAATCAGATCATCAATAAAACAAATGATCGATTGTATAGAGAGAAATGGGAAAGAAAATAAGCTATAAAGAATGCAAAATCTCTTGGTCATAAGTTTTGTGACATGTATGCTCTTGATCCTTTTGGTTGTGATAAACCGAGATGGCCCTAGAAAATCTAAATGTCTGATTGTTCTTTTTTTTCAAAGGGGAAGGGTCAGTATATAAAGCGAGAAAAGTATAATAAGTATAAGAAGTATAGAGATTCTAACAATTCTTTTGCCTCTCAAAGGCCTTTCAAGAATTTTGTTTTCCGAAAGAAAAAGTATGTAGGAAAGCATAAAAGATTTTCTCCTACATGTTTTATTTGTAAAGGAAAGCATTATGCTAACAAATGTCCACGAGAGGATATCGAGAAAGGAAAGACAAAAGTAAATACTCTTGCCACTAAGGGTATCACAGAAGAAGAATATTATTTGGTCAGTGACACAGATAGTTTTGCTTCAGACATCTCATATCGAGTCTTTGGATAACAGTATATCAGCATGATATGGATTCTTATGATTGCTTGATAGGGGTAGATTCTCTACAAGATGTGGTACATTCGGTGTCGATGAAGGATTTCATTTCTCTGTTCAATCCTGAAGTCCAAATACCTAGGAGGTATACTTTTCAGACCATAGTCCCTCTACCTATCCATAGAAAAGAATCTAATCATGAATGGATACATAAATCCATTTCATCTGTAAAACCAATATAGATGATATAGTGGCAAAGATCAAAAATGATCTTTGTTCTGATAATCCACATGCCTTTATTTCCAGAAAAAGGCATGTCTGTTCACTTGATTTGCAGATTATAAAAGATAAAGAAGGCAAAGAGATAATTCCAAAGTTCAAGGCACATCATCGTGGCATGATTCCTTCAGAAAGAAAGGAATGCCATGAAGAAATACAGAAGCTATTAAAAGGAGGATTCATACAAGAATCTAATTCTCCCTGGTCTTGTGCAGCCTTCTATGTAAATAAAGCGCGGTGAACAGGTTAGGCAAAAGAAAAGGTTGGTAGTTGACTACAAGTCTCTGAACAAATTCATATCTCAGATCAAGATCCCATACCTGCAAAAGATGATTCGCTCGCTAGAATCAAAGGATCTAAGGTCTACAACAAATTTGACCTCAAGAGTGGTTTTTGGCAAAGCTTTCTTCAACTCAAGACCCATACAAAACATCATTTGTTGTTCTGAGGCCAATACGAATGGAAGGTATTACCCTTTGGTCTCAAAACAGACTCCATCTATTTTTCAAAAAAATGGATAGTATCTTTGGAGAACTTTCAGAATTTCTGCTTGTATATATTGATGATATTCTCATATTTTCTAAGTCTCCTAAAGATCATTTAGAACATCTAGAAAAATTCTATGATGTTGTATATAGAAATGGTTTATGCCTCTCTCCATCTAAAATAGAAACATTCAAAGATGAGATGGATTTTCTAGGCATAAAAATAAAAGATGGAACTATAGAAATGCAGAAGCATGTAGTGTCTAAGATCCAAGAATTTCCTGATGAATTGAAAGAAAAGGAACAATTACAGAGATTCTTGGGTTGTGTAAATTATGTAGCAGGATTTTATAAAAATATTGCTGCAGATAGAATCCTCTTGAATAAGAGGTTGAAGAAAAATGCTCCTACTTGGAGTGAAGAAATGACGCTAGCAGTCAGAAGAATCAAGAAACAAGTTCTTGATCTTCCACCTATGTCCCTGCCTGGACAAGGACAAAAATAATTGAATGTGATGCTAGTGAACTATTCTGGGGAGCAGTGTTAAAAGAAAAAACAGAGAATGGTAAAGAAAAAGTTTGCAGATATGCTTCAGGATACTTCAAGGATCTGAACTAAAATACCATTCTACACATAAAGAAATATTGGCAGCCAAAAAGGCAATTAAAGCCTTTTTGTTCTTCATCCCGAATGATCATTTCATTTTACGATCTGATCTTAAAGATTTTAAAGCAAGGCTCAACAGTGGAGACCCTGCAAATAAAATTGCATTCAACAGAATGCAGAGATGGGGACTCTGGTTCGACAATTTCTCATTTGATGTCGAACATATTAAAGGAAAAGATAATTCTCTGCGAGATTTTGCAAGCAGAGAATTGAATTCAAACAGAGAGAGTAAATGTCACTCAAATTTTCCATGAATATGATAGTCTGATATGGAATATTGATACATGCGAAATTATATAGATTCCGTAGAAAAAGATGTGATGACAGAATGTCAAGAGAAGCACAAAGACTATTTCATCCCCAAAGGAATCATTTCGATTTGAGAATATAATATGACAAAAGTGGCATGTAGATTTGCGGACCACGAAATTCCTAATACAGAATTTCATTCACTTCAAGATCCTATGGCATTCTATACCCTACAATGGCAATGGAGGCATTCCGATACACTAACCACCCAATGACCATCTACCGGTAGAATGTCTCGAGACTCGAGATAGTTGGTCCCAAGGCCGAATACACTATGGAGGTTTGAATTCTCTCTTCTTTGGCCAAAAGGACATCCATTGGAGTTTGATATTTGGAATGTGCCCAAGTACTCCTAGAGACGAGACGGTATATTTCTAATTATATTAAGTTCTTCTTTTTAAAATATCTCGCCTACAAAAATCTCTCGATAGTCCTCCTTAAATGTCTCTCCCGATGTTGTAAGAAATATCCTTATAAATTGTAAAATCCATTTGTATGTAAAGATCCATTAT
Source organism: Taxus wallichiana var. yunnanensis (assembly GCA_018340775.1). Lineage (NCBI taxonomy): Eukaryota > Viridiplantae > Streptophyta > Pinopsida > Cupressales > Taxaceae > Taxus > Taxus wallichiana. The sequence goes on along the minus strand of CM031235.1, from coordinate 600,471,870 downwards.
TATTTGAAAACTAACATTTTTAGGGGACATCATGCCAATCGAATGGATAGCTATGGAGAAGGATCTTGCTCCATCATACGATGAATATACATCCTCCACTTTCGGATATTTCTTACGGATACCGAACAATACATGTTTCCAACTAGATGCCACCTCATCCGGAATGAAGACGGAACAACTTCAACTTCACGGAAATGGTTTGAAAGAAACACAAGAATCTCGAGCCACTACCGAGAAAGGGTGATGACACTTCATCCTCATCGATGATGACACCGGACCCATTGACAAGTATAGTCCTTAGTGCTATGTCGGTAGGCATGTTACCGACTTTAAATAAAGTAAGATAAGCTTCTCTTTAGTCTTATCCGAAGAGTGGTGGACCTCCCCACTTTCTAAAGGTGCTTTTATGGGGCGGCATGTACCCATGTCCGTCTTCTTTACTTTTCTAAAGTAAGAATCTTACTGGATCACCTGGGTTCCCGGTTATAGGTTTCTAGGTTGCGGTCTTCTCGGTGAAAAACTATCTAAATTCCTATAAATTAGGGAATTTGGTTTCATTCACTACACGGAGAAAATCGGGATTTCTTATAGAATCTAAAGATTTGTGAAAGCTTTAATACACCTGTAAGTCTTTTTGGCGATCTGAGTTTTGTAAAAGTTTTATCTTGTTCTATTCCTCGGTCTTATATTCAAAAGTTTGTATAATATAATTGAAATATTCTTATGTTGGTGTTATAAGTTGTGTATTATTGCATGAGTTAAAGATCCTGAATAAGCTCATATAAGTTTGTAGATTTGGTATCAGAGTTTTGTTGTTTAGAGGTTGGTTATGTAAAATTGGTATCAGAGTTGGTTCATGCTTTAATACTTGAGATTTTGCATTAGAGATTGTAAATTGCCTTTTGGTTTCCATCTCAGAACATGAGTTGATACAACTTAAGTCAGGCAAAGAGGCGAGACTCCCGCTTGTAAGTCGTCGTGTTGGCGCAGATTTAGGTTGCGATCGATACACGTAAGCCCTGTGCAAAGTTGCTCGTCGATCGATATCGATTTTAAATGGAATTGAAGGTCAATCAGGTTTCTCTGCCGAAGATCAAGATCTTGTCAGTCTAGCTGATGTCTATCCTATAAATTCTGCTATAGATATCCAAGAAGAGTCAAATCCGTTACCAGCCTGGAAATTACCAAAAATACCTTACGACCAGGTCTATGCTAAAGTCTCTACTTTTCATTTGTTAGCATCCACTGTGTTTAAAACTCGTGAGTCTGTCATACAAGTCAGTCAGTCTTCTAATTGTGAATATAATATCCCGTTGATAGATCCTGCAGATATTAAAAGTCTTAAAAAACAAAATACTTATAAGTTTGCCCATATAGGTTGTGTGCAAATAGGTATCACTCCTCTTTTCCGTCGTGGTCTTAATGCTTCAGTTCTCTGTTGTCTCATGGATCTCCGTTTTGATAATTTTAAAGATTCTTTGTTAGCAGCCATTCAAACTGGTTTACATAATGGTCCTATATCTTTTGAAGTGTATCCTAATTATCCTGTCTCTTTGACTAAAGATGATCTTTTAAAAGACGTTTTAAAACTTCATCTGGCTACCACTGGCTTAAATATGCGTCCAGGATCTTGTACGTTTGCTATCCACTATAAAGTCATATACAGACTTGTCAATACCATGCATCCAAGCGATCAAGCATGGCATCTCCAAGGGCAGCAGCGTGGTGAGTCATGTGAATTTAGAAAGTCAGAAGATAGAGCCTGAATTAATTTCTTGGTCACAGATAAGAGTACAAAAGGAATGGACACTGTCAAAGAAATTTATAACGGCCAGTCGGCCGAAATTAGAAAATGCTACGGTACAGAAATGAAACAAAGAATAATGTAACATTATCTTTTAGATCTAAGTCTAGTATTTCTTCCTTAACCCATAATAATTAATACGATCAAATAGTTCATATTTTTCCGTAGGTGAGCCTTCGTCTAGTCAAAGTCACTGTAAAAAAAAAAAACATTTTTGTGTAGTCATAATAGCCTAGTACATGATCAATATTCTTGGATCTTAGACACTACATGCTCTGCATTTCTATAGTTCCATCTTTTATTTTTATGCCTAGAAAGTCCATCTCATCTTTAAAAAAAAAAATTTGATGGAGAGAGGCATAAACCATTTCTATACACAACATCATAGAATTTTTCTAGATGTTCTAAACGATCTTTAGGAGACTTAGAAAATATGAGAATATCATCAATATATACAAGTAGAAATTCTGAAAGTTCTCTAAAGATACTATCCATTTTTTTCTGAAAAATAGATGGAGCTGTTTGAGACCAAATGGTAATACCTTCCATTCGTATTGACCTCCAGGAACAACAAATGTTGTTTTGTATGTGTCTTCAGGTTGAAGAAAGATTTGCCAAAAACCACTCTTGAGGTCAAATTTGCTGTAGACCTTAGATCCTTTGATTCTAGCGAGCAGATCATCTTTCGCAGGTATGGGATGCTGGACTGCAGATATGAATTTGTTCAGAGGCTTGTAGTCAACTACCAACCTCTTCTTTTGCCTAAAAGGCACATTCACTTTGCGCTTATTTACATAGAAAGTTTGCACAAGACCAAGGAGAATTAGATTCTTGAATGAATCCTCCTTTTAATAAACTTCCTGTATTTCTTCATGGCATTCTTTTCTTTCTGAAGGAATCATGCCACGGTGATGTGCCTTGAACTTTGGAATAATTTCTTTGCCTTCTTTATCTTTTATAATCTGCAAATCAAGTGAACAGATATGCCTTTTTTGGAAACAAAGGCATGTGGATTATCGAACAAAAATCTTTTTGATCTTTGCCACAATATCATCAATATTGGATTTACGTGCAGCAATGGATTTATGTATCCACTCATGATTAGATTCTTTTCTATGGATAGGTAGAGGGACTATGGTCCAAATGTATACCACCTAGGTATTTGAACTTCGTGATTGAACAGAGAGAAGAAATCCTTACGACACTTTGAATGTACCACAGTCTTGTAGAGAATCTACCCCTATCAAGCAATCATAAGAATCCATATCATGCTTTGATATCTTTTGTTATCCAAAGACTGATATGAGATGTCCAAGCAAAACTATCTCGTGTCATTGACCAAATAATATTCTTCTTCTTCGTGATACCCTTAGCTGCAAGAGTATTTACTTTTGCTTTTCCTTTCTCACTATCCTTCTGTGGACATTTGTTAGCATAATGCTTTCCTTTACAAATAAAACATGTAGGAGAAAATCTTTTATGCTTTCCTACATACTTTTTCTTTTTCGGAAAACAAAATTCTTGAAAGGCCTTTGAGAGGCAAAAGAATTGTTAGTATCTCTATACTTCTTATACTTACTATATTTTTTCTGTTTTCTATACTGACCCTTCCCCTTTGAAAAAGAACAATCTGTACATTTAGATTTTCTGGGGCCATCTGGTTTATCACAACCAAAAGGATCAAGAGCATACATGTCACAAAACTTATGACCAAGAGATTTTGCATTTTTATAGCTTCTTTTCTTTCCCATTTTTCTCTACACAATCGATCATTTGTTTTATTGATGATCGATTGATTGCTCAAAGTTTGAGCCGATCCGGATGTATACTATGCATTGCTTTCTTGTATTCTCTAGAAAAATATGGAGGAAAAGATTCAACATACCTCATTCTCATGGTTGAATCATTTATATTACCAGAGTTGTAGTAGAGTTTACGCATATAACACTGGTATTCCTTAATTCTAGACATGTCACATAATCTGGCTCTAAGAAACAGAAAGTATTTAAAACTTTATCATCTTCTATATTACCAATAAATTCTTTTATTATAGCAGCCTATCAAGCCCATATAGCCACTCTGCAAAATTTCTAACGGATGCGGGACTCGTATCCCACCATTCTTTAATTATGCCAACAAAACCATTTGCGAATGGCGAGATCTTATGTATGGGGATCTTTCTTATATATTTCTAATTGGGAATTTCCCATCCAATCATTCCATGTATCATTTCTTTTATTTCTTCTAGAGATCTACACTCTAGTTTATACCAATTTGGTTGTAGGGTCTGTACTCTGGCCATTCCTTGAAGAGGTTCTGGGTTAGGATTTGAAGTTTCTCCTAAGATCATTCCTTCTACTTCTTGGACTTCTATTTTGACCATCCCTACTGATTTCTTTTCATCCTTTTGATAAAATAAAGGATTGTATTGGGCTAGAATTTGTTTATGTTGTTGTTTATCAGATGAAGTATCAGCGAGTTCTGAAACTTGCTTCCAGGAAACAATATTTGACCAGTCTCCTTCTTCTATCTTCTTGGTATTATCCAAGATTTGTTCTACCTAAGGAGCTAATTCTGGCAAAATATTAATTGTTTCTTGTACCAGATCAATCTTCTGATCTGTTTTCTCTATAGCTTCATGAACATGAGATAAACTAGATTCAACAAGTTCATGAGTATGTCTTAATCTAGAAGCTATATCTCCTTTAACACTAGTAGAATGATCTACTAAAGGCTGTGCAATATCAACAACATTCTGAGTGATCACCTTAGGAACCTCAGAAGAAACAACTCTATGGTTATGTTGTACAAGAGTTTCTATTCTTTTTACAGATCTATCAACATCATCTATTTTTGAATTTAAAAGCTTAAGAGCACCAGATGTATCTCCTTTCTGATTCAATTCTATAGCCTTTAATGTTTTTTCCATTTCTCGCAAAGCACATTCTTGAGATTGTAACCTATCATGGACGTTTTTTACTACTTTATTCGTCCAATTTAACATTTTAGAGCTTTCTGAGGGCTCTATTTGCCGATCTACTGTCCTTTGATACCGAAAAAGCGCTTTACGTGTATGCGATCTGCAGACGAAATCTCAAAACTGTCTAAAGAAGGAAAAGAATAAGAGCTAGAGGATGCTCGAGAGGCCATGTTGATAGTAGGACCATTACTGGGCACATACTTTTGATTTATCAATTTTTCACAATCATTGCACCACAAAAAATTTGTATTGGGATCATGTACTAGGCTATTATGACTACACAAAAATGTGTTTTCTTTTACATGGTGACTTTGACTAGATGAAGGCTCACCTACGGAAAAATATGAACTATTTGGTATCTGCATGAATTACTACGGGGTAAGGAAGAAATACTAGACTTAGATCTAAACGATAATGTTACATTATTCTTTGTTTCATTTACAGCCGTAGCATTTTCTAATTTCCGTTGACTGGCCTGTATAAATTTCTTTGACAGTGTCCATTCCTTTGGTACTCTTATCTGTGACCAAGAAATTAATTCAGGCTCTATCTTCTGACTTTCTAAATTTACGTGACTCACCACGCTGCTGCCCTTGGAGATGCCATGCTTGACTGCTGGATGCATGGTATTGACAAGTCTGTATATGACTTTATAGTGGATAGCAAGCGGACAAGATCCTAGACGCATATTTAAGCCAGTGGTAGCCAGATGAAGTTTTAAGACGTCTTTTAAAAGATCATCTTTGGTCAAAGACACAGGGTAGTTAGGATATACCTCAAAGGATATAGGACCATTATGTAATCCAAATTTCTACACCAAATTGATATCAACTAGAGTGTAGATCTCAGAAGACATAAAAGAAGTGATACATGGAATGATTGGATGGGGAAATTCCCGGTTGGAATTATATAAGAAAGATCCCCATACAATAGCATTTGCCATTGCAAATGGTTTTGTTGGCATAATTAAAGAATGGTGGGATACGATCCCGCATCCGTCAGAAATTTTGCAGAGTGTCTATATGGGCTTGACAGCTACTATAATAAAAGAATTTATTGGTAAAATAGAAGATAAAGTTTTAAATACTTCTTTGTTTCTGAGAGCAAGATTATGTGACATGTATGCTCTTGATCCTTTTGGTTGTGATAAACCAGATGACCCTAGAAAATCTAAATGTACAGATTGTTCTTTTTCAAAGGGGAAGGGTCGAGTATAGAAATCGAAAAAGTATAATAAGTATAAAAAGTATAGAGATTCTAACAATTCTTTTGCCTCTCAAAGGCCTTTCAAGAATTTTGTTTTCCGAAAGAAAAAGTATGTAGGAAAGCATAAAAGATTTTCTCCTACATGTTTTATTTGTAAAGGAAAGCATTATGCTAACAAATGTCCACAGAAGGATACTGAGAAAGCAAAAACAAAAGTAAATACTCTTGCTACTAAGGGTATCACGAAAGAAGAATATTATTTGGTCGATGACACGAGATAGTTTTTCTTCGACATCTCATATCGATATTTGATATACGGTTTTGATTGTAACATAGCTCGACTTTCGGCGGTGATAGTGATAGTGATAGACGGCTTACGGGTATGATTCATTACCCTCTTTTATAAATATGGTTAAAATAAATATGAATGCTGACTTTCAAAGATCCATTAGCTCCTCCGTGTGTTGATATTCTTCTTAAGCGATTCTGATTATATGAAAGTGAATATGCAGATTGTCTCCCAGGATACTACAAAGAAGATGTTCTGCAAAAGAAAATCAAAGAATTTCAGGACAAGTATCTTCAACAAAGCAACCTTGAAGAAGATAGAAGAATCGGGCTTCAAGAAGAAAATGAACTCCTATACACGAAGAATCTTATTCTACAAGACACCGATCACCTCCGTTTCAAAGAAAGGATACACCAAAGGCAAGTCCTATAAGAGGAAGAGGTGGACCATGGAGAGGAAGAGGAGATAGAGGAAGAGGCCTCACGCCTCCACAAAGAAGCTTTCCATTTCTCTTCCCTGAAGAGAAATCTTTTGAAGAAAATATTCGGAACCAATATACAGCAAAAATTTCCGTAATTATCGAGTTCTGATCCAAGCAAACTTCGAGAACATGGAGAAGAAACAGAATAGAGTTTCTTCAAAAAGTAATCTCAAAGGCCACCGATGAGTTCAAAAACTCATCGCAGAAGAAGAAAAAAAAAAAAAAGATGAAGAAGAAGACCTAGAAGAAGCATACCAACAGATATTAATGCAAGAAGCTCAAGAAGGAGTATCTGCTAATGAACCAAATGCAGAGGTATGTACTATAAATTGTACACAGAATCCTTTCATTTCTATGACTATCTGCATTCCAAATATAAAGCCCTATTGCCTAGATGCAATGATAGACACAGGGGCAGACATTAGCATGATTAGGTCTTTAGCAATCCCTACAGACTGTTGGGAAAAAACCCATTTAAAAATTCATTTTGACAAAAAGAAGTCATCTCTAGGTTTGTGGCCTATATTCCTATAAAAATAGAAGGTTTTACTAGGACTTTCGATTCTATCAACATGATATGGATTCTTATGATTGCCTGATAGGGGTAGATTCTCTACAAGACTGTGGTACATTCAATGTCAATAAGGATTTCATCTCTTTATTCAATCCAGAAGTTCAAATACCTAGGAGGTATACATTCTAGACCATAGTCCCTCTACCTATCCATAGAAAAGAATCTAATCATGAATGGATACATAAATCCATTTCAGTCTGTAAAACCAATATAGATGAAATAGTGGCAAAGATCAAAAAGATCTTTGTTCTGATAATCCACATGCCTTCATTTCTAGAAAAAGGCATGTCAGTTCACTTGATTTGCGAGGTTATAAAAGATAAAGAAGGCAAGAAGATAATTCCAAAGTTCAAGGCACATCACCGCGGCATGATTCCTTCAGAAAGAAAGGAATGCCATGAAGAAATACATAAGCTATTAAAAGGAGGATTCATACAGGAATCTAATTCTCTCTGTCTTGTGCAGCCTTCTATGTAAATAAGCACAGTGAACAGCTTAGGCAAAAGAAGAGGTTGGTAGTTGACTACAAGCCTCTGAACAAATTCATATCTGCAGTACAACATCCCATACCCGCAAAGATGATTTGCTCACTAGAATCAAAGGATCTAAAGTCTACAGCAAGTTTGACCTCAAGAGTGGTTTTTGGCAAATCTTTCTTCAGCCTGAAGACACATACAAAACATCATTTGTTGTTCCTGGAGGCCAATACGAATGGAAGGTATTACCCTTTGGTCTCAAAACAGCTCCATCTATTTTTCAAAAAAATGGATAGTATCTTTGGAGAACTTTCAGAATTTCTACTTGTGTATATTGATGATATTCTCATATTTTCTAAGTCTCCTAAAGATCATTTAGAACATCTAGAAAAATTCTATGATGTTGTGTATAGAAATGGTTTATGCCTCTCTCCATCAAAAATAGAAACATTCAAAGATGAGATGGACTTTCTTGGCATAAAAATAAAAGATGGAACTATAGAAATGCGAAGCATGTAGTGTATCTAAGATCCAAGAATTTCTGATAAGTTGAAAGAAAAGGAACAACTACAAAGATTCTTGGCTGTGTAAATTATGTAGCAGGATTTTATAAAAATATTGCTGCAGATAGAATCCTCTTGAATAAGAGGTTGAAGAAGAATGCTCCTACTTGGAATGAAGAAATGACGCTAGCAGTCAGAAGAATCAAGAAACAAGTTCTTGATCTTCCACCTATGTCCCTGCCTGGACAAGGACAGAAAATAATTGAATGTGATGCTAGTGAGCTATTCTAGGGAGCAGTGTTAAAAGAGAAAAGAGAATGGTAAAGAAAAGTTTGCAGATATGCTTCAGGATCCTTCCAAGGATCTGAACTAAAATACCATTCTACACATAAAGAAATATTGGCAGCCAAAAAGGCAATTAAAGCCTTTTTGTTCTTCATCCAGAATGATCATTTCGTTTTACGATCTGATCTTAAAGATTTTAAAGCAAGGCTCAACAGTGGAGACCTGCGAATAAAATTGCATTCAACAGAATGCAAAGATGGGGACTCTGGTTTGACAACTTCTCATTTGATGTCAAACATATTAAGGAAAAATAATTCTCTGGCAGACTTTGCAAGCGAATATTGAATTCAAACAGGAGAGTGAATGTCACTCAAATTTTCCATGAATATGATGGTACAATATGGAATACTGATACATGCCAGAATTATATAGATTCCAGAAAAAGATGTGATGACAGAATGTCAAGAGAAGCACAACAATTGCTTCTGTCCAAAGGAATCATTTCAGTTTCAGAATATAATATGACAGAAGTGGCATGTAGATTTGTGGATCCTGAAATTCCTAATACAGAATTTCATTCACTTCAAGATCCTATGGTATTTTGTACCCTACAGTGGCAATGGAGGCATTCCAGATACACTGAACCAGCCAATGACCATCTACCAAGTGGAAGGTCTCGAGACTCGAGATAGTTGGTCCCAAGGCCGAATACACTATGGAGGTTTGAATTCTCTCGTCTTTGGCCAGAAGGACATCCATTGGAGTTTGATATTTGGAGCAGGCCCAAGTACACACAGAGATAGACAGTATATTTCTAATTATTTTAAGTTCTTTCTTTTAAAATATCGCCTACAAAAATCTCTGATAGTCCTCTTTTAAATGTTTCTCCTGATGTTGCAAGAAATATCCTCATAAATTGTAAAATCCATTGGTATGTAAAGATCCATTATTATTTGAAAACTAACATTTTTAGGGGACATCATGCCAATCCAAATGGACAGCTATGGAGAAGAATAATACTTCATCATACGATGAATATACATCCTCCAGCTCCTGGATATTTCTTACGGATTCCTGAACAATACATGTTTCCAACTAGACGCCACCTCATCCGGAATGAAGACGGAACAGCTTCAACTTCACGGCAATGGTTTGAAAGAAACACAAGGAATCTTGAGCCACTACCAGAAAGGACTGATGAGACTTCATCCTCATCAGATGATGACACCGGACCCATTGTACAATATAGTCCTTAGTGCTATGTCGGTAGGCATGTTACCGACTTTAAATAAAGTAAGATAAGATTCTCTTTAGTCTTATCCGAAGCGTGGTGGACCTCCCCACTTTCTAAAGGTGCTATTATGGGTGGCATGTACCCATGTCCGTGTCTTCTTACTTTTTCTAAAGTAAGAATCTTCTTGGTCACCGGGGTTCCCGGTTATAGGTTTCTAGGTTGCCGGTCTTCTCGGTGAAAAGCTACCTAAATTCCTATAAATAAGGGAGTTTGGTTTCATTCACTACACGGAGAAAATCGGGATTTCTTATAGAATCTAAAGATTTGTGAAAGCTTTAATACACCTGTAAGTCTTTTTTGGCGATCTGAGTTTTGTATAAGTTTTATCTTGTTCAATTCCTCGGTCTTATATTCTGGAAGTTCGTATAATATAATTGAAATATTCTTATGTTGGTGTTATAAGTTGTGTATTATTGCATGAGTTAAAGATCCCGAATAAGCTCATATAAGTTTGTAGATTTGGTATTAGAGTTTTGTTGTTTAGAGCTTGGTTATGTAAAATTGTCCTCCTCCACCTCATGAAGAGAATGGAGGCAACAAATCCTATTCCCGTGAGGAGTATACTGATCTGACTTAGCTCGTAGTTAGTGAGACCAAACCCTCAATCGACAAAGAAATCCTCAATCTATGAGACCAATCGTGTCAGAGAAAGTCGAGTCAAAAAATGATCCCGTCAACATTCTGTAAGAAATGTTGGGAGCAGAAAGGCATCTTGGGGCCAAGAGGCTGTGGATAAATGACCCTAGTGACAGCTGTTGACAGGATTTTGTGTACACCCGAGTATGTAATAGGCACAATCACACGACAATGCACGGTACCATCAATACATCATCACATGGGATCAAACATACACTAGAGCACAAGCAATGTTGTCACTATAGCAGCAAGGGAATTCCGTTCAGTTATAGCTAACTCCATGTGGACACGTCAGAGCACTTTCAAAGTGGATATTCATTGTTTTGGGCAAATAACCTGAACCTTTTACCACTTCCCTTGAACCAGAATGCCTCCATTTGATCGTGAGTGTGATTGTTAACACTTGGAGTGGGATTTTTGGGTATAAATAGCAGCATGGGGATATAGTTAGGAGGAAATGATAGAATGCAGTGTCATGCTGCTGAAACGTAAAGATGTCCTGTTGTTTATAGAAAGTATGGGTACCATAACCACATTTTAGTATATTAGCTTATCTAGGGTGTTATTAACTATATTGATGATGTATATGTTTCCCTTTTAGAGCGTTTCTGGTTTGTTTGCATTGTTAACACTTAACCGATTAGTATAACTAGCTGCTGTTAAGTAAACCACGCTGTTATAGATGATATGCAGTCTTGTTGAGTCTATAGCTTACAAATGTCTGTTTGTTTCATCTTACTGGGTGTTGTAACCTTGCCAGGTTAGCTTACTAATGTCTGTTTGTTTCATCTTAATGAGTGCTGTAACCTTGCCAGGTCTGTGTCATTATTCATCCCGATATACTCCCCTTAGACAACGGACAAATAATCTCTGACCCACAAATTTATTCTGGGTCATCAATTAATCAGCTTCCTTTCATTTGATATTTGATGTACATTATAGACCCGCTAAAGTCTAAAACAAGATTATTAGCAATGTCTTGGGGTTCATTTTTGCAACTGCATAGAAAAAAATATCAACAACTTGTTTGGCAATGTGTTTGATGATGCTCATATAATACTACTAGCTTTTCCTTATGTGTTAGTAATTAGATTGTTTATTGCATTCAAACATTTATTGCCAGAATAATCTGCTACTTTCTAGCTGCAAAAGTTAAAAATATATATACCAAAAATTTCAAGAATGTCTTTATAAGAAGTGCCCTCCTAAATACGGAAATCATAAAATACAAAATATCAATTTAAAGTCGCCACAACTAAGGTGTCAATTCAAATTCATTTTGCAATAACATTGATAGCTCAAACAGTGAGTTCACCGTGAAATCTGGTTGCACATTTATAGATGCATCAGTACTGGTGTACTTCCCAGATTCATCAAGCAAGCAAGTAACAGCACCAGCTCCCTTGCCACAAGCAATCTGAGGTTGCAGAACCACAAGCACGAGATGAAAAACATTAGGCCTCGCTCAAAGCCATTTATAGGTTGTATGGCAGAATGCATTAAATAATACCTATTGCTAGATAGAAAAAATAAATATGAAGTAAGGAGGAAAAATAGACAATTGCCTTACCCCAAGATCCACTAGATTATTTTAATACATTATAATGCCACAATAAGTAATATTCATTTTTATTCAATTACTACAAGATATCACTTTTCCAAGAATGAAAATATATATGTAGTATCTTTACAGAAAAAGCAACATATATATGTTACTACTATTGCAGTAGTCAGAGTGTATGACTAACAACGAAAACGAAAGGTTCTACTAGTGTCAACGGATTGTACCAACACATCTTGTATTCATGCAGAAGCAAATCCATTCATAAGTGTTTATTCAGCATGCTATTATGTTTTGAACATGTGATTTTAGAGAGCAGCACACGGCATACCCTACATAGCTCAAATTTAATATTTAAAGGGTTGCTATACAAAAGTAATTATAAAATTTATACAATAGCAATTTAAAGGGAGAGAATTTCCTACTGGGTAAGAAAGGTGAGCATGAAGGGTCTGGGCTTGGGGTGCAGCAGTGACATGTTTGCCCGTCTAATGGCGAGGTCCCGGCTTGAACCGGATGAGTAACCCTCGCACCCAGATTGTAGGAAAAATAAAAGGAGCACTTGGATGCAGTGCGAACTAGCTGTGGAAGTGGAAAGAACTTTGATTGCATACTAGTGGGTTCTGCATCCCTCCATTAATTATAAAAGAGGGAGAGATTAGGGTTAGTGTTTGGCTAGGTCTCTTGCCACCCATTACCCAAAAAATGAAAGGAGAGCATGGCATGCAAGCATACCCGAAAGAAAAATTTAAACAAACAAGTAATACAAACAATTGGAAACACCTTGGACAAATACCCAATGAGTCAGTTTCAGCTCAGCCATTATGATATTTGTCTTTCCTTGAAAATCAGCAAAACTTTTCAAGAAAGAAACTAAGCATATATATTTTCAAGAAAATGAAGCAAGCATAATTTCTACCAAGAGTTCATTTTTTAACGTTTTAGGACAGGTTTGGTGTTTCCTGAAAGTTCCTTTAACAGATAATTTTTATAGTCTGACCTCTACATTAAAATTAATTTCTAGGGACTGATAATTTTTAGAGTCTAACCACTACATTAAATTCATTTCCAGAAAGCCCATTTATGGTTTTCTATTCTACTTTTCACACATATAGAGCTCAACTCTGATATATTCCAGCTTCCATATTTCGGGTGGTACATATCGCAAGAAACCTTCCGCTTCAAACCCCACACACAAGATCAATCACAAAATGCAGACGGAAGAAACTTCCACTACACACCAACACAAACTTTTTCTTGGCATCACATGTTAAGAGAGTGGCTGAGTGGTACACAGCTTATCTTCATTTGTGTTGATGTGCTCAGGCATCCTTCTAGATGCCTCTTCTAGTTCTTTGCTCGTCCTACCCTTTTCGAACATTCTTCATTCATTGTATTCTTTGAGCTACTCTATTTCTCAGATCCTTTTACTCCTTTATTGGAGCTGTAGTAAGCACTCCCACTAGATTCTCATGTTACCATACATAGATACAATGTACATGATATAACCCAAGTACAAGAGAAGTGTCTCACATCTATTGTAAAGAAACAGTCTAAAGCAATATATACATCACAATCCTTGAGATGTAAAGAAACTTTTCTCTCTCTGTTATTAACTTCCTAGTATCATTACATTGTAATGATTATTATTAAAAATTCAGCTGGCGTGACTGAGTGATAAACATGGAGAGTTACCACACTGATGATCCTGGTTTAAATCTTACCCTAGGAACTACTAGACATGCTCTCAAAAATGCATTTAGGTATTGGAAATCATGTGTAGTTACACACCTGGCCTCCATTTGTGTCCCGTGCTTGAGGGAGCCTATAACCTTCATTGCCCAAGCCATAAAAATTATTAAAGAAAAAATTGTTATCAAAAGATATTGCAATAGGGTGTGCCTCTATACACATAACCCTTTGATAAATATTTTTATCTTTATGTGTATGGACAATGTATCATCAATTATCTCTTTGGTCACAACCTCTTGACTATGAAGGCTTGCCCTTCAGATGCAAGAAATGTTTTGCCTTGGGACATCTTGCTTCGAGTGTCAAAAAGTGAAACAGAAGTTGAAGGAAAAATTTCTTGGTGGAAGGATTCCCAACCCAGCCTGTTGGTTGTTGGGGATGATTCAGATTCCTCTTTGGAAGATTCGGCGGAGGTTCACAAAGACCCTGATTTAGATGATAGGGAGATTCAGCTACCGGTTGAGACTCACGATTCCCCACTGTAGCGAGGTTGGTTGGGACAGGTCAGGTGGAGCAGGTGTTGACCCTCCCTTTGGGGGTGGATTTGATTGTTCTAAAAACTGATTCTTGATGAAGGAATCAAATGTTGGAACAAAGGAGATCTCTGATATTCAGCTTCCAATACATTCAGATGAAAATTTGGATCCTAATAGGAGTGATGGTTGGACAATCGTAAATAGAAAAAGAAAGGAATTTCTTTCCCTAAAATGAGATTACGATCCCATGGTCAGGATCCTCTGGAGTAATTTGTATGTTGCCGCAGTTTTGGGTGTTTCAGCCTTTCTTTTTATTCTCTTCTCGTATTATGTACTGCTCGTTAGTGCCTTAGTGGCCTTTTGTCTTTTGTTGCCCGCAGGCTTCTTTTTGTTATGCTTCATTGCTTTATTCTGCCTTAAGGGCCTTTTGAATAAGGATGTGAGTCCTTTCACAACCGCCACTTTTACCATTTTTCCAAAAATTATCTCTTTCATCAAAAAAAAGTTTCAACTATCGGTTTCCATTGACCTTTCTATCATTCCGCCATCTTTCAAAAAAGTCAATCCTTCAAATATGAAAATATGTGGAAATAACACCCATCTTTGAATCCACGTATTAAATCATGATGAGTGGAGTGTCTGCCTATCTCTGGTTTTGCCATGTATAGAATGGTCCAAAAGTTTCATTTTCTAAAGCAGAAACTAAAGTTTGTGACAGAAATTTTTGGGAACATCTCTCAAAACATTTACTCTTTATCCAAATTAGAACACATTCAAAGGAAAAATCAGATGACTAGGTCTGCTGAAATGGAAAAGGAGCGGTTGCTCAATCCTTAGATTTGAAGTCTCCTATAGGTGTCAATGATCAACAGTATGGATCATAGGAGTTGGAATTACAAAACTTTTTCACATCTACTTGATCTTCTTCACGAATCTCCATTGATTATCCTGATAATATCAGTAAAGTGGTAACAGCTTACTTTCAGAAATTGCTTACTGAACCATCACTCAGGGTACAACTCTTGTTTCTCTCCATCCATCTATACCAAAAGTAATTGTTGTCACCCGGAAGTTGCACCCTGATAGAGAATGGTGTGTGTACTCTCTCTCCTGTTGACAAAATTGGAACACCTCAAGGTTGTGGGTAACCTATGTCTGAGGTGAACCTCCAGAGAGGGTTGGTTCCCTTGTGAATCACCTAAAAATGAAAACTTTGACAAGGAAAAGGGAAGAGGAATGCGAAAATGGGAAATAGGGGTGATACACCAATAATTTGATACTTGCATGTAACTCTGCACACAGAGAATTTAAAGATTCACACACCTGCACAACTCTAGACTATTTTGCAAAATTAATTCAAGGGTTTAGGAAAAGACAACGGTAGAGGGAATGAATTCCACACTAAAGCAAATACAATATCCTACAACAAACACGATGAACAATCTGAAAACAACGATATGAGAGGGCAAAAACAAAGCTTTATTTTATTCAGAGGTGCAAGTACAATAGTTGAAGATGTTAAAACAAATCAGCCTCCAAGTATCCTTGTTTTACAATCAAAAATCAGCCTATATAGACTGCTGCGTCCAGAATAGACTGATGCCTGCTATTTTTTTATTTATTTTCTTTTCCTTATTCTTTGTTGGAGCATGCTTTAGGAACAACCTTTTATTTTATTAAACTTATTCCCATTCTATCCTTAGCGCCAACTACTAAGAATAGACTGTAGTTTTCTATTTTAATTAATTCCCCTTCTCTATCTTTGGCTTATGGGGACAAACGTAGACTTTTGTTTTATTCATTAAATTCTATTTTTGGACTAGATATGCCTTTACCTTTTTGCATGGGGACAGCAATTCCTTTTGTTTTATTCATTTATTTGTCTCTTCCTCATGTTGGCACCAGAATCTAGGAACAGCTGCTAATAAATTTATTTATTTCTTTTCTATTCTTAGCACATGCTCTTAACTTGGAACAGCAATCCCTTTTCTATTCATGCCTTCATGCTTATCTTTCCTTGGCACCAATTATAGGACTGCAGCTGCTATTTTAGTTATTTATTCCTCCATGCATGCTTTTATCTTCCTTTGGTGCCAACTTTAGGAGTAGAACAGCTCCATGTTTATTATTTTATTGCATGCATCTCCCTTCTTTTGGCATAGACTTCTGTGGTTTGAAATATGGTAACATTTTGGCGACATCACGAGATTGTTTTCCTGCTAAACAAGGAGATTAGTAGCCTTCTACATCCATTGGGCTATGGAGTCACATACCTCTGTCAACAACTTATATCCTCTAAATGAAAACAACTGAAATACCCTCTCCAACAAAAGGAAAGCATGTGCATGCAAGCACTTATTGAAAAGACAACTAACTAGAAAAACTGGAAAAGCAATGTACATGCAAGCACTTATTAAAAGTAAACTACTCTAATGATGTTGAATCCTTAATAAGCTTTGAGGAAAATCTCATTAACCAGTTGGTAGTTCTTCGTCATTCAACCTAGCTAACTAAAAAGCATTGTGAGGCTCACAAGTTGAAATAACATATGGCCCACTCCAAATAGCATCAAATTTGGTGTGGTTTCCCGGTTTTGCTCGTTTGCATCCCACTTAAGGACAAGATCACCTTCCTGAAAGACTCTTGCAACTGCTTTCTTATCAAAATTCTTCTTTACCTGAGCTTGGTGAGTTTCCATCTCGAGCATGGCTTCATGTCTTAATTCTTCTAATTGCATAAGTTCTGCAAACCTTACCTCCATGGGACTTGCTTCCAATAACTCTAATTGATGAATAAGCTCTAAAGCGGGCAGCTCAAGAGAAATTGGAAGTCTTGCTTCCTTGCCATAAACCAACATGTATGGAGAATTACCAATAGACCTTTTGGGAGTGATTCTACCAGCCCACAAAGTTGTTTTGAGTTGTGCCAAGATCTCTGACTCTTTTAATAATCTTCAACAAATTCTTGTTAGTAGACTCTACAAGACCATTACCTTAATTTTTGTTAGTAAATACCATTCTGACAGCCCACTCTATAATTTTAGTACCAACAAAAGCAAGACCATTATCTGAAATAATAGTAGCAGAACTCCAAATCTAGTAATAATACCTTCATAGAAGTCAAGCACACTAGTTTCATTCGCTTCTTTTAATGCAATTGCTTCATCCATCTGGTAAAATAATCAGTGGCAATAAGAATCCACTTGTGACCCAAACTAGATGGTGGGTTAATCATTCCAATAAAGTCCAATCCCCACTGCATAAAGGGCTGATCTGCTGAAATAGGATGAAGAGGAAGGGCTGCAAGTTTTTCCTTACCCACAAAGAAGGCACACTTTTGACATCTTTTGACCCATGCATAACAATCTTTGAAAATACTTGGCCAATAATAACTTGCTTTCATTATTTTGAGAGCAGTAGTCCTTGGAGCATAATGGCCACCTGATAAACCTTCATGGAATTCTTGCAATAATCTGTCAACTTGTGAAGGTTCTACACATCTCAGAAGAACACCATTAATATCATTTTTAAACAATATACCATCAATGAGTGCAAAAGGAATAGCTTGTAACCGGAGAAACCTCCTTTTTTCTTATTTAAACCTTGAGGTAGAATACCAACATGCAAGTAATTAATCATGTCTTGTGTCCAACTCACAAAAGATGGTATTTCAGCTTCCTATGGCTGATTTATGAATGCAAAAACAGCAGCTTTCTTTGACTCCAAATCTGAAACTAAGTGCTCACATAACCCTTTACCTCGATCAACTTTGTTACCTTGAAGTCCACGTCATATTCCATGACTTTTGTGATCCAACCAGCTCTCTTTTCATTCAAATCTTTGCTCAACAAAAACTCTTTTACACTTGGGTGAGTAACCATAACATGAATTCTATTATTAGAGAGCATATATCTGAAATTCTTTAAGCCTCTAATAACAGAAAGTACTTGCTTTTCCACAAAAGTATACTTCACCTCATAGTCATGTAGCCCTTTGCTAAAGAAAGCAATGGGTTGCTCTAAATTGTCATTATTCAACTGAGTTAAGATAGCGGAAATTGTTTCAACCCCTGCAAATGCATACAATATAAAATCCTTTGAAAAGTCTGGATTTGCAAGTGTTGGAGCTTGAGCAATAGCTTGTTTAATGGCCTCAAAATTGATTTTCCCTTCATCTGTCCAATTGAAACTCATTCTTTTTCAACATAGCAGTTAGAGGCTTTGATAAATTAGCAAAATCAGCAATGAATCTTCTCACAAAATTGATCTTACCCAAAAATCTTTGAAGTGCTTTCTTGTGTTGAGGTAAAGATAAAGCTAGAATTGAGCTTACTCTTTCTAGGATCTATGGCCAAACCTTCTTTTGAGACCATGTGGCCCAAAATTTTACCTTCATGCACTGAAAATATACACTTCTTTGGGTTGAGAGAAACCCCATATTGTTTGCACCTTTCAAAAACTTGCCTCAGATGGCTCAAATGATCATTAGCACTCTTAGAAAAAACAATAATGTCATCAAGATAAATCAAAACATTGACATTGATCAAACCTTGGAAAGCCATATCCATGGCTCTCTAAAAAGTAGCTCCTGCATTGGATAAACCAAAAGGCATCTTTCTGTAAGCATATGTCCCCCACTTAGTAGTGAAAGTTGTCTTGTATTGATCTTCTTCTTTTACCAATATCTGATTGTAACCACTGTAACCATCCAGAAGAGAACCTTTCTGCACTTGATACAGTCCTTAGAATCTGATCCATTGATGGTAATGGATAATGATCTTTAATGAAACCCTGTTTAGATCCTGAAATCAACACATAATTTTATCTCTCCATTCTTCTTCCTCACAGGTACAAGATTTGCAACCCATGAGGAATGCTTGATAGGAAAGATAATGCAAGACTCAATAAGCTTTGTTAGTTCATTTCTCATCAAAATTTCAATCTTTGGATTAACATGTCTTTGTTTTTGCCTTACTAGTTTGGAATTAAGCTCAAGCTCAATGGTATGTTGAGTTAATTTTGGATCAAACCCTTTTAAATCCTCATACTTCCAAGCAAAAACATCAATGAACTCATTGCATAATTGAACAAAAGCTTGCTTTTCTTCCAAATTACATAACTTACCATGCTTCAAAAACTTGCCATCGCAGATTGCTATGTCCTCATACTTATCTTGGTTAATAGACAACCTGATTTTGTCCCTTTTCAGCTGATCATCATTACTAAAAATACTCTCAAGGGTTACCAATCCTTGGGGCAGCTTATTAGTCTTTAATTGCAAGATTTGTTCACCAAATTGTTGCTGCAATTTAGACTGATTTTTTGAGGAAAAGTCAAATTCTTCCTGAATAAAACGTACAATCTATTCATCATTCTCAAACACTTTCCAATTAGTATTATTATCAAGAATTGATGGCCTTACAACCACCTTTATATGAGGTTGATTATCCTTTCTTTTCACATCACTAGGAATATCAAAATCAGCCCCAACAGTTGCCAATCTATTTGCTTGTTTATTTTCAGCTCTAGGTATTGATTGAACATTGAATACATCAAAATCCTCTATAAGATCCCAAACTCTGTCTATATGATTTCAACAAGGGATTCTTTGCAATATTCATACTTCTCACCTCATTTATGACCAATTCACTGTCACTAAATACCTGTAGGTACTTAATTCCCTTCATCCTAGCCCACTGTAAACCATGGATTAGTGCCTCATATTCAGCTGCATTGCATGTACAACTAAACTGAAATCGAATAAAAGAATAATACCTTTGACTATGTTTGGTGATATCAAAACATTACTTGCACCTGATCCATTCTTGCTTCTAGAGCCACCAAAGTGTAAACTCCACAATCATGTATCAACCTCATAAGTTTTAACCAATAACGGTAAAAAAGCATCCTCCTGATGCATGCAATAAATTCCAAAACCAGCATCTTTAATGTATGTTTCTTCAATATGTTTGTAAGGATCAAAACCATGATGGTCGGTTCCTACTCATCCAATAATAAATTTGGTATGCTTTCGAGGGCGGTGTTTGTATCGTGAACAATTGGATGGTCTTCTTGGTCAAAAACAGTACAATTTACACTGCATGCATTAGGCACATAAGGTTCAATATGAAACTTAGCAAGAGGCTCATAATTAATTGTTACCTTCGTGTCATGTTTTGAAAAATAGATAGGACCAATCTGATGATAGATATCCTCCAATCTTAGCTGTAAAATCTCTAGATAAGCACAAAGTGAAATATGGAGGTAGATTCACCGCCATAACATCTTGTAAGATTAGAAGGTTTGGACATGCATGCAAACTTAACTTCAGATCTCTGATTATACCAACTATTTTGGTAGTTGTGCCATCTAACTGCAAAACCCCTTTGTCATGTGGCTCATATTTGAGTCATAGCTTATCTCTATCTACTTAGCAATAACTATATTGCAAGCACCATAGTTGGAATACTCGCCGAGTTATTAAAAACTCACCAAAAACCATGCAACGTGAATAAACCGCCAGAAAACTTGCCAAAGACTGCATTTCTTTCCTTTTTTGGATTTAAACTTGCCAAAGACTACATTTCTTTCCTTTTTTGGATTTTTGGTGAAGAAAACACAAGGACAGAATAAAATTTGCCATTTTTGAAAAGGGTCCGGGAAGATGTAGCAGCAAAAACTTGCATGTGCCATAACTTTCATTTTGTGGCTCAGTTTCAAGTGTCGTTTTCTCTAAAAGTGCATATTTTCTCGAACTCTACGCATTGATGGCAATATTTTTCTTATTTTCATAAAATCCATTTTTGCACCTTTTGGACCAAGCAACTTCTTGCAATGTTCAAAAGAATCATGAGCTTTGATCACTGAGTTATTTAGACAAATTACTAATTAAAAATACCGGATAGCTTTCCAAAACTCGACAAGTATTCTCCCGTGCTCGGACTAATCGTCCCACCTGCCAGCTTGGTCGCAACCTACTTATTCAAATGTTGACTTCACATATCAATAGATGCGTAAGTTTTTTTGCTATTTTAAGAGTTTTTTTGTTCAATGATAATCACACGAAAAAACAACAAGTTGACTCAAAAAAGGCTCAACGACTTGGTTTTTGTGCAATACAATCTCCGGCTTCGCACAAAAAAAGTTGAGGCCACATCAGAGGAGCTTAGTGATTTGGATGAGATAGATCCATACAGTGAGTGGACTGGGCAAGAAGAGGAAAACCCTGCGTTCACAATATGACAAGATTGCTTCTTTTGAGAGGGAGGCTATGGAGAGAGAAGCACTAGCAGGACTCCAAGGAGATATTGGATTGATGCCATCTTTGGAGGTGATCTCCAACATGCACAGGAAGGAGCCACCAAAGCACCACCATCTAGTTCCAGGATCGAGCAGATTCACAAATTTTCAGGAGGAGCGTGGAGCAAAACCTCGAGTGTGGGGACTAGTAGAGGCACTAGACCCTCTCCCCAATATTTCTCTAGATTGGGGAAGAGGAAAATGTAATTTATCAGTATATTGCAATAATACAATTTACGTAGATATGAAATTTATGATGATATTTTTCAATGTCAATCATCATAAATTCATATTACTTATCACCTTGTTGTTGTATTCGTATGATGATGATGCGATTTTGTATTGTATTTGTATTCAAATCTAATAGAAAACACTTCTCCAACATTTTATGGGCTCATTTGATACATTTTGTAGTCTGTGTTGCTTAAAATTTATGTTTTTAAAGAAATTTGAGTATTTTTTATAAGTTGAGTATTCCCAGTATTGGCCGAATATTGTTGAGTTTTTACCGAGTTTTTTTTTGGGGTCTACCGAGTATTTGGATTTGGCGAGTATTCCTACTATGGCTAGCACCATTGTAAACCATGCAATTATGGACCAAATTATCACTAATAATCAAATAAAGGTAGAAAGGAGGAGGCTTACCAATCTTTTTGCTTGAAATTCAGCCTTAGAGGGTTGATCTATATTTACAAGTACTGGACTAGCTATTTCTTAATGATCCATTGTAACTGATAGTTTGGCCAACTCATCTTGTAACAAGCTCTTTTGACCCGAAATACTCAACGTATCCCACATGGATAAGTTCACATGAGCTTTCTTCATCTGATCTATGATGTTAAGGGAAGAGGTGCCCCTTTTGCTTGACCTTTTGGAACACTTTTAGCCTCTTTTTCTTGATTCTTTTGTGCTTCCAAGATGCCCTTCTGAATCTGATCTTTTTGTCTCTCTTTCTCATTAGGGACAGCAGCAACCTTATTAGTATTATCAGGAAATAAAGAAGATGAACCATGCAAATTAGTTAATTATGTGGGTTCTCGCACTGCTCTTCTTTTGTATACCCTTGCATTAGCTACATGTTGATCCTCTTGTTGTCAATTCACCAAATTTGCCTCTGGTGGCTTTGGTGCTTCACTAGAATCCCTTTGAGGAGGAGCCTCTACCGATAAAAGTTTTAGAATCATCACTTGTGCAATCAAAGCTTGATTTAACATTCCATTAGCACAAGGAAAAGGATCATGTGAATGATTGCATGTACCACACCAAAAAGTTCCCGAATTAGATTAGTCTCAGACTTTGGAACAAATGCCATAGATGTAGGAGCATTAGGATCAACTTTAATGGTTGGTGGGTCTTGATATGGAGGCCTACCTGTAGAATATGCAAGATATGAAGGTCTAGCAAATTGGAATGGAGCCTGATTCAATCTGTAAGGTTGAGCAAGTTGTCTCTCAATGGATACAAATTTGTTTCCAAAAGCTTGTAAAATACTTTTTATTTCACTCAACTTAGTGGGTTGATTTGGATTAGTAATTGTTTGGCTAGTTGCTTTGCTGGAATTGGGTTTATAGCTGAAGTCGGTGGTTGAATAGTTGGAAAGATAGGCATGGGAGGTCTAGGTGCAATTTTGTCAGCTTGTATGAAGTTATTTTCAGCTCGAATGGCTAGATCAAAGGCATCAGAATTGTGTTAGCCCCCATGGACTGAATGAAGACAACAATGTCATTGTTTAAGGATCTCAAATCATACAAGAATGCATGCTCTATTGTAGGCTTCATGGCACAAGGAATTCTTTCCCAAGTTCTCTGGAATCTCAAGATAGAATCAACCATGAACTCTTGAGGGGCTCTTTTGATTGTGCTCAATTTCTCAATCAGGGATAGGTCATCAAATTTGTCCTCAAATTGGCTACACAAGGTTGTTCCTAACTGATCCCAAGAATTGGTAGAATTAGCAGGTAGATTTTTGTACCATTGCAAGGCTTTATCTTTAAAGGAAGTTGCAAGAAGTCTCATGGCTACATTCTCTGAGTTGTATTATAAATAGAGCAAAGATTTGCAACATCTTTAATATTCTCTACAAGAGTGGTCTGAGTTAGACCGGTAAAGAATGGTAAACTCTTTAATGCGAAAGCAGGATATCATTGTATACATTAAGATTCAAGGGGCTGCCATCATTAAAGGTCACAAAAGCTTCATTTCTAGGAAGAGCCATTAGGAAATTTGGAATGGGAAGCTGTGGGATTTCGGACAATTGTTTTAGCTTGCTAGCTCGGCAAGTATATGGGGAGGATTTGTAAAATTTGCTTCTTTTATAAGAATGTAAAGATAATTGAATAAATTCAAATGGAATACCTTTAGCTTTTGACATGGTGATAAATTTTGGCATTAACTTTGACTAGTCAAAACCAAAAGATGTCTCAGCGAAAACTGAGGGGTCGCACGATGTTGATTTTCTTTTTTTTTAAACCTTTTGGTGCTGCAAACTGCTGAACTAGCATCAATCTTTGAATACTTTGTCCCACCAAGCGTGCTAGAAACTGTTTTCACCCAGAAGTTGCACCCTGATAGAGAATGGTGTGTGTACTCTCTCTCTTGTTAACAAAATTGGAACACCTCAAGCTGTGGGTAACCTGCGTTTGAGGTGAATCTCCGAGAGGGTTGGTTCCCTTGTGAATCACCTAAAAACGAAAAACTTTGACGAGGAAAAGGGAAGAGGAATGCAAAAAATGGGAAATAGGAATAATACACCAATAATTTGATACTTGTATGTAACTCTGCACACAAAGAAATTAAAGATTGACACACCTGCACGACTCTAGACTATTTTGCAAAATTAATTCAAGGGTTTAGGAAAACATAGCGGTAGAGGGAATGAATTCCACACTAAAGAAAATACAATATCCTACAACAAACACGGCGAACAATCTGAAAACAGTGATCTGAGAGGGCAAAAACAAAAGCTTTATTTTATTCAAAGGTGCAAGGACAATAGCTGAAGACGCGAACAAATCAGCCTCCAAGTATAGTTCTTTTACAATAAAAAATCAGCCTATACAAACTACAGTGCCTAGAATAGACTGTTGTCTCATTGTTTTTTTATTTATTTTCTTTTCCTTATTCCCTGCTGGAGCATGCTTTACAAACAACCTTTTATTTTATTAAATTTATTCTCATTCTATCCTTGGCGCCAACTACTAAGAATAGACTGCAGTTTTCTATTTTTAATTAATTCCCCTTCTCTATCTTTGGCGCATGGGGACAAAAGTTGACTTTTTTTTTTATTCATTAAATTATATTTTTGGACTGGAGCTGCCTTTACCTTTTTGCATGGGGACAGCAGCTCCTTTGTTTTATCCATTTATTTGTCTCTTCCTCATGTTGGTGCCGGATTTTAAGAACAGCTACTAATATATTTATTTATTTCTTGTCTACTCTTAGCACATGCCCTTAACTTGGAACAATAGTACCTTTTCTAGTTATGCCTTCATGCTTATCTTTCCTTGGTGCGAATTATAGGACTGCAACTGCTATTTTTAGTTATTTATTCCTCCATGCATGCTTTTATCTTCCTTTGGCACCAACGTTAGCAGCAGATTAGCAGCTCCATGTTTATTATTTTATTGCATGCATCTCCCTTCTTCTGGCACAGACTTCTGTGGTTGGAAACATGGTGACAGTAATCTCAGAAACAAATAATTTAATCAACTTTTCTTATATTACATAGGCATTATAGAAGAGAGGTTATCTCATTTAGCCAAGATAAAGCTCGTGGCCTTGAGACCAAGAGAAACATACAAGAAACTTGAAGACCACAAGAAGTCAAAGTCACAATTTTCTATGTTCACGAAAGCTAGTCACAAGTATGTCACATTTTTGAGAAGACAGCGTACTATAGATACTAAAATTTGATAACTTGTCCTTTAGAAATGTAATGTCCCCTTTTTCGAATTAATCTAAAATTAAGGATTCCTTAGCAAGCAATGGTTGAACAATGGAAGATCATGGATTATATTTCAGTTTTCATCATCCATATTCATGATTTATTTTTGTATTACCCATTCTTAGTGGGTCGGTTGGGTTTAGTGCCTTTAATGAGGCTTAATAAAAGATTATAATGACTTATTAGGGGTCGACCTTACCTTTATGAGCTTTGGCGCCAAAGCAAGGTATAAAAGAAGATTAGAGGAGCTCATTTGGGCATCTAGATTTTGGCGCATTTTCCTATTTGGGCATTGTGAGCTTGTTGCTCCATGTTCTTCCACTTGAGGACGAAAACCCTCTTGTGTGGCTTCCTAGAAGGATGAAAACCCTTCAACATTGATTGAGAGTGAAGATTATTGCATATTTGAGGAGAATACTTAATATTCAAATTTTTATTGGCATTGGGCAGTTTTATCTACTCATTTAGAGATTTCGGGATCAATTTTAAGAGGATTTCCATGGTTGGGAAATTATGATATTGGTCTCATTTGATTTCTGGTATTTTTATGATCATTTTGAGTACTCATGTGTGGAAATTCCTTGTTTTCTAATAGTTATTGACTTTATAAGTTTCAGCCGTTTTTGTGCCATAATAAATTCCATAATTCTGAGTTTGATGATTTGATCAAATTTTCTGGCTTCTAAAATCAAGGGCAATCTAAAGAATAACTTCTCATAATTTTTGAGTGTTTCTACGGTGGATTTCTCTCTCCTAGTCGTTAGGGTTTGAGAGTTTTTCTTTGGTCCTCTATTAATTGTTGTCATAAAAAACAAATTTGCTTGTAATGGGGTTTGAGCTAATTTCCTTAATTTTCAGTTTTATCCCCAAAATGAATATTACAGTGGTATCAAAGCACAGATTCTCAATGGCCTAGGGATTCAATGGACCAATTGATGAAGGTGCAAGAAAGACTAGCAGGTATCTTGGATTCTCTTGCCTCTACCATGCAAAGCCTATAAGGAGGAAGGGCATTGAATGAAGAGCTTAGGGTTTCAAAGGTCAACAAGGTGGCAACTTGCTTTGAGGAATATCAAGCTCTTCCAGGAAGATTCGTGATGCCCTAACCTTTTCAGAATTCATGAATTTGGAAAAAGATAGAGTGGGCATTGGAACTTGGTCCAAGCCCCGAGCCATGCACAAGGGAAATGTAATGTCCCCAAATAAGACTCCTTGAACCCTTAGTAATTTTTGGCAAAGCCAACACTCAAAGCAACCTTTATATATGAATTTCTCAGATTATATCTTTGCAGATCAGATTTCAAGAGGAAAACATATGACTATGGTTCTGATAGACACACCACTCAACTCACCCACAATTGATAACTCCATGCTCCATGATAGAATGCAGAGTTTTAACGACACAAATCAGACTTTGAGCTGATAAATAAGAGCATATAGGATATAGCTTGACAACTGGCAGGAGTATTCAGAAATGGCGACTAGCATTTGGAGATCAAATCCATACAAGTAGTCACTAGAACTTAAGACTTGTTGCAGATTTTTATAGGATTAAAATATGATTTTTAAGCTATGTTCCACGAGGACCAACCCCTGCCCTTTTAGGGCCATCCCTGTACAGGGAGATTTTGGAAATTCGGGGACGGGGACTTGCAGCCCTTGGGCATTTCAGTGTAATTATTATTGTAATTAATACTTCAACCTTATGTGAAATCTCAATTCAACTCCAATTTTATGTATTAAGGTTCTATATTTGAAATTTTGTTGTGTGTGATGAATGATTTATCAATGTTATCATATAAATATTTGAAATTTCCTGTATTTTTAATAAATTAATAGCCGTCCCCATCCCAAAGACTTGGTGGAACATAGTTTTTAAGCACATAAACAAGCTGGAAAGACAGTGTAAAATGCTGCAACTAAAAGAGGACTGAGATAACACTGAAATGCCCTTTAAAGTGCCTGAAAATAATTAATACGGGCTTCCAAAATTAGAGCAAACGGTCACCTTGAAAAACAGACCTGGAAATGTATGTATTCCACAGAAATCACTCACAACATGGGTCGCTCCAGCTGGTGCTCTGAATACACACTGCTGCAAATCGATTCCTCATTCTTTATTGCAAAACTCCACTAAATCATATAGAAAGACCCTGAATTTATTCATAGGCACAATAGGACTCCTTGAGTGGAAATCCCTCGCATTTACCCAGAGGGTTTTCGTCCTCTAAAGTAATTTTGCAAAAGCACAAAGCTTAGACAAATTTCTGAGTTTGATAAAAGAGTATGAGATGCCTTTCTAAGTCGACCTCTCCCCTTTATAAAGGAAATGACCCAAAAAGGAACCTCCAAAACCTCCAATCACATTTAGTGATTATTCCTAAACATATGTTCCACTTCCCTTGTCTAGGCAAGTCGTACTTTCCTCATAGGGAGGATAAAAATTAGAAATGGGTCTTTTACTTCCTAAAGAGCTAATAATCATTCTCTAGGTAAGTCGTCATCCTTCCTAGGAATGATACAAACAACATTAGACCCCTCTTTTGCACTTTTCTAGATGTTATAACTTATTTTATAAGTGCATACATATATTAAGCCAAATAAATAATTATAAGTGCTTTAATATTTTTCTTTTATTTTCTTTTAGGCACTTATAAAAATTTATTGTGACGTAAATCACCCTTATATTTTTCATTGGCCGTCGGGTTGACAAAATGGGCTAAAGGTCTTCGATTGGGAAGGGGATATTACAATCCTCCCTTCCCAAAATTGCTTGCCCTCAAGCAATTCCAGATTTGTTTTGTCCAAGTGCCATGCACAATAGACAAAACATGTTGTAGTGCTCCAGAATCCGAGCTCCTGTACCTGTTAAGTGTGAGAGCTCTTGCCACAATACATAGCTCTCTCGGATGCTCATAGTCATAGACTTGGAACAATGGCTCAACATACTCCATATAGTAGACTTCATCCTCTATCTTATCATGCTTCTCATGAGGAAAATAAATTTGAATTTGCAGCAATAGATAAGATATATTATCATGCTCTTCATACCTTGGAGTATCGCTGATTTCATCATCCTTTGTGATAGCTTGACCTATCACATGATCTGCATCCCGTGCAATTTGCTCCTCAAGAATTGCTCCTTCCACGTTCTTGGTTGCCACAATTTGAGGAATACCATTCCTCATGCCTTGCTGCCCACTAAGCGAAGACATCTTTCCCTTGAACTCTTGTAGGTGTTGTCTTGCTTGAGCGGCTATCAACCTAGCAGCTCTAGCTCTGTTATTCCATTCCTCGCACCTTTTAAGAGTGTCCATCACATCATCCTTGCTTGCATATATAAATTTCTTCTCATGTTCATTAGCAAGCAAAGTTTCACTAATGGGAATCATACCTTTCTCTCTAGGCTCTTCTTCTTCTTCCTTTGGCTGCAGATCTGATTTGTTCTCCTTCGTGGGTATAGACTCCATGGTTTCATCCTGCACATCAAATCTCTCTAGAAATTTTTGTGCGAAATCCTCAAAGAAAACAATGGATTCATCCCCTTGGGTCTTCAATAGATGATGCCACCATTTGTGTGTTATTCCATCCATGTATCTAGAGATGAGCATGAGGGCATCATCCTGACACACCGGATTACATAACAAATATCTTTCAAATTTCTTCAACCACAATCTAGCAGATATTCCATTAGTGCCATCAAAGATAGGAACTTGGGTCCACTTCATATTGAATAATTCTTACCTCTATTCATGCAAATCTGATTTCCAAACAGGTTGGGAGGATACACTACTTTGATACCACTATAATGTCCCCAAATGAGACTCCTTGAACCCTTAGTAATTTTTGGCAAAGCCAACACTCAAAGCAACCTTTATATATGAATTTCTCAGATTATATCTCTGCAGATCAGATTTCAAGAGGAAAAAATATGACTATGGTTCTGATAGACACACCACTCAACACACCCAAAATTGATAACTCCTTGCTCAATGATAAAATACAGAATTTTAATGACACAAATCAGACTTTGAGCTGATAAATAAGAGCATACAGGATATAGCTTGACAGCTGCCAGGAGTATTCAGAAATGGCGACTAGCATTTGGAGATCAAATCCATACAAGTAGTCACTAGAACTTGCTTTCACAGAACTCAGACTTGTTGCAGATTTTTATAGGATTAAAATATGATTTTTAAGCACATAAACAAGCTGGAAAAACAGTGTAAAATGCTGCAACTGAAAGAGGACTGAGATAACACTGAAATGCCCTTTAAAGTGGCTGAAAATAATTAATATGGGCTTCCAAAATTAGAACAAACGATGACCATGAAAAACAGACCTGGAAATGTATGTATTCCACATAAATCACTCACATGGGTCGCTCCAGCTGGTGTTCTGAATACACACTGCTGCAAATCGATTCCTCATTCTTTATTGCAAAACTCCACTAAATCATATAGAAAGATCCTGAATTTATTGTAGGCACAGTAGGACTCCCTGAGGGGAAATCCGTTACACTTACCCAGAGGGTTTTTGTCCTCTAAAGTACTTTTGCAAAAGCACAAAGCTTAGACAAATTTCTGAGTTTGATAAAATAGTATGAGATGCCTTTCTAAGTCGACCTCTTCCCTTTATAAAGGAAATGACCCAAAAAGGAACCTCCAAAAACCTCCAATCACATTTAGTGATTATTCCTAATCATATGTTCCGCTTCCCTTGTCTAGGCAAGTCGTACTTTCCTCATAGGGAGGATAAAAATTAGAAATGGGTCTTTTACTTCCAAAAGAGCTGATAATCATTCTCTAGGTAAGTCACCATACTTCCTAGGAATGATACAAACAACATTAGACCTCTCTTTTGCACTTTTCTAGATGTTACAACTTATTTTATAAGTGCATACAAATATTAGGCCAAATAAATAATTATAGGTGCTTTAATATTTTCTTTTCTTTTCTTTTAGGCACTTATAAAAATTTATTGTGACTTAAGTCTCTCTTATATTTTTCCTTTGGCAGTCGGATTGACAAAATGGGCCAAAGCTCTTTGATTGGGAAGGGGATATTACAAGAAATGGGAGAAACATCCCAACCCTTGAGGAAAAGAGCCCCATCTTGTTGGAAAAGCAAGGAGTGGCTACGGAGTTTGTTGGAGAAGGGACCAAACCCCAAGTTCGCTAGAGGAGGATGGGCATGTCTATTGCCCTAAGAACAAGAAAGCAGATGGTATATTGCAGCAGTTGGTTATTGAGAGGGAGCAGCCCTTGGGAGAGTTAGAACTCCCCAATCCTCTTGCCACGGTTGATCTCTTGGTTGGTTGTCCTAACAACACTTTGATGACACAAGGGTTTAATGAAATTGTGGAACACAAGCCAAGGAGGAGCACAGTATTCAAGATTTGCACCATGGAGGAAGAGAGCCATGAAGAATGATTCAGCCCCTACTTCCATTATTGCTCCGGATAGTCAACATTATGAGGTAATTATTGATCATTGTTTGACTAATAATGATGATATTTTTGCATATGATGAATTCAGAGGTGAAAGAAGGGGTTGTGAACAAGAAGAGGTAGCGAAAGGGACGGATGGAACCCATTTCCCAAGTGGAAATGATAACAGTCAGCTTGCTGGTCTGTTTATAACAGCAGACAATAAAGAGCCCAAAGACGAAGAATTAGACTTGGGTAAGAAGCACATATGAACAAGGTATGGTGGTTGTGGCACCGAGGATCGAAGAGGCAAAGGAAAAAGGGAAGGAAAATCTTGTTGAGAGCCCAAGGAACCAATATATTTCAGATTTATTGCTCTTTAGTCCACCATCACATGGAGCTGGTCATCTAAATCAGTTTGGTACAAATATGGGCAAAACAAGGAGCACCTCGAGTAGTAAGGGGTACTTGCACCCTTTCCGGTGTCCCTCAAGTTATACATGCATCAAGACAAATGTCACTTTAGGCTCAGAAACTGAAGTTGGATTGATAAGAGATAACATTCTCCCCAAGACCAGCAGTATGCATATTAAGGTAACTACTTTTTTCCAATTGGTTTATAATCCATCTGATATGCTTGTGTTTGAAGGAAGAAATGAGGGTCACAATGATATTTGTATTGATGGTACTTCAACGAGCCTTTTATGGACAAAGAAATGGAAGGAAACACCCCATAAGGGACAAAATGAAGTGGCTGGTCTGTTCCTAACAGCAGTCAAAAGAAGGTCATTTGAGGAAAATCACAGCCCTACGAAAGCTCAAGAGCATGGGGAAATTGTCAAGCAAGCATCAAGCAAAGAAGAAGGTAAAAGACTTTTGGTTGTTCATGATATTCCTTTGCTTTTTAATGGTTGCATGTGGCAAGATACTAAAGGATCTTGGAGGCATAAGCAAAAGGATGGAAAGAAGCATGAGGAGCAAGAGAATGAAGAGGATGTTGAAAAGATGCCAAGCAAGCTTCAAGGGATAGAGGGAATTGAACACATCAAGGATGTCCAAAGGTATGAATGTGTTCTAAAATCATTGCTTTCTTCTACTCCAATTCAGTTTTTTTGTCTTGAGCCATTTGGTAACAATATGACATTGTTGAGGCTTCCTTGTAAAACATGGCAAGTGGCGGTACATATGGATCAACAAGCTAGAAAAGGGGTTATAAGGGGTGAAAAATCTGAACACATAAGGAAAGATGAAGTGGATCTTCCAAGGGACAATGTTAGGAGGTGCACACGTGAGACAAGAGCATTTCCGGGTGTCCATGTCCTCTTTCAACCCGCTGTAAATTTCAGATCAGCAGCCCATGGTAAGTCCTATGATGTCTTATTTGATCATGTCAAAGGTTTATTTCATCATTATGTATCATGGCCATGTTTGGGTGATCATATCTATGCTAATAAGGGGCAAGGTGGGAAGAAGGCTCTTTGCCAAGGGCTCACTATGTATTTTCCAAGCAATAAAGTGGGTTTTTATGATAGTCCAAGGTACTCACACATTTCAGATCTATTGTTTCCCTCCTTATCATTTTGTTGGGCTGATCAACACAAACTCTTTGTCACGAGTTTGGATTTCAAGATAGGGATTGCCATGCATATGATGATTGAGAGAAAAAGAGGGATGATGAAGAGTTACAAAGATTGCTTGCATCCTTGGAATCCAGGTAAAACCTTGAGGCTCAAAGAAGACAAAGGTAAAAATTTCAGTTTTCCTCTTTGCTTATGGAATTGGATGAAAGAAAATGCTAGCATGCCATATTTGAGAAAACATAAGCTCAAGGGAAATTCTGGTTTTTCTCTCCATGATTTGCTAACCTATGGTTCCATGAGAGAACCAACA
Organism: Taxus wallichiana var. yunnanensis; assembly: GCA_018340775.1. Lineage (NCBI taxonomy): Eukaryota > Viridiplantae > Streptophyta > Pinopsida > Cupressales > Taxaceae > Taxus > Taxus wallichiana. The sequence goes on along the minus strand of CM031235.1, from coordinate 600,438,997 downwards.
GAAGTTTGGGGAAAAAGAAGCAATTATGATGAAATCAGAATTCAAAGGGGTAATAAGAAAGCTGATTTTCTTAAGATTACGGCCAATATATTTATTGGTTTCAGTTGTAGGCCTGCTGCTCATACATTTTCAGTGTATACAAATCAAATTTCAGCCTCCACATTACTCATGGACTTTCCATTTTTCGTGAAATTTCAGTTTGCTAGTTGTTCTGTCACGAGTATAAGACTGAAATTACAAAAATCAGGTTTGGGGCTGCCATTTTCAGTTATGAACAGCAGTATGTTTACATTTTTTGAGAGCATTCCCTCATGGAAAAATGAGGAAAGAAGATTCCAGTTGGAAGGAGGAAAGAAATCAGGTTGTGAGTTATTTTCAGATTTAAAGATTCTGATTTTTGAAGGAAAAATGCATGCTCATAGCTATTTTTGGGACAGCCTTGCTAAAGTATTGGGAAGCCATCATCTGAATGAAAATCATGAAGTGGCATCAAGCAACAAAAGAGAGCTAGTTGTCATGTTTCTAAGGCATGACAAGGGGGATGTAAAAGTGTTGTTAAACACTCTTGTTTTCTTTAATATGTTTGCTTCATGTGCAGGTATGTTGAAGAAGAAGCAGTTAAGATTCATTTGGGATCCGGGTTCTTACAATTGCTTGAGGACAAGCAATTTCAGGAAGGGAGGACTGTAATGTCCCCTTTTTCGAATTAATCTAAAATAAAGGATTTGTTGGCTAGATTTTCTGCATAGCATCAAACCTAGGCGATCATGAGATAAATCTCCCTCATTTAACCGGTGAGGCTCCCGTGTCGATTTGTGAATAAAAATGTGTTATTATCTATCAGGGGTTTTACTTTAACCACTTAGTTCATGAACCATAACTAAGAGGTTACGCAGCAAGTAAAGTTGAAACTGTTCAAGAAAGAAAGTATTGTATATAAGAAAGAAGTAAAGGAAATACAGAGAAGAAATGGGGAAGATGTGCATCCCAATTAGTAGATAGCAGAGCTAATTGCATGCACACAGAAGAAACTTAATAGATATGAACACACAGAATTATAAAACAAAGGCAGCTCTAGATCTAGATCTATAATAACACAAAGTTTACTTAAGAGATCTAAGATTTAAAAGTAAAAACACACAGTACACCGTGACACAAAGTTCTCCGAAAACCTGCTCCTTTGTATTCCTTTGCTCCAAGTTGCTCTCAAGGGTTCAGCACAAAGTCTAGAACACGGAGGTTGCTTTGCTTACAAATTCTAATCGATAATTAACCCAGAGGTTCTTCTCCTACTTATAGAATGTAGAAGGGAAAGTACAAATGGGAAGTCTAATTAAACTAAAACATGAACAACAAATAAAGATGACATTTGGCAATCATCCTCGACTAACTTCTCCTTAAGTGACACATGTATCACTTAACTAATAGAATGGTTCCACATGACTTCATGTAATGGTTGCAAAACCAATAACTTAGAAGTTTTACAATTTCATCCGAGAACATAGAAAATAGAAGAAGTCATGTCAGCTGTAACATTTATGTCTTCTTCTTGTTCTGATATCGGATATACTTGTCGAACACGTAATTCAGCATCCTTCCATCTGTTTTAGCCACTGCTTCCTTCTCTGTCCTGAACTACAGCAACCCTTCATTCAATACTTTGATGCACGCCTCCACATCTTCCAAGCTCGGCCCAAACCTCGCAATGTCCTTGCCACAAGTGCCACCAGTCTACTAATAGAATTCATCGTGAAAGGCTTGGTAGCTTTATCAATTCTCTTTTCTACCATCAGTGAGACCCTTCCAGGGAATTAGGCACCTCGTTAGAAACGACCCGCACGTATGAAGTAACACCTCCGACCACGTCTTCCTCAGTGAAAGAAATGATATTGTCTAGTAAGGATGATGTCCTACTCTCAAATGCCTGCATCCTCTTGAAAGAAAACTCTACATATTTTCAAACGGAAAGATACTGCAAATTCTAGTTGCTTCCCTTTCTCTGTGACCCTTCCTAAGATAACTGCTCCGAATCAATACATCTCCTAAGTGACTTGTTGATCTCGGCCAAAATACTCAGGTTACTCTCTGCAACTTGTATTCATGCCTTCTATGTTTGCCATCAGTTGCTTTAGTTGATTTGTTGCATCGTTCATAACCTTTAGGCGGGCTGACACTTCCCCAAGTTGTACAGAAGCTTGACGAATAATCAAATCCTTCCATTCATCAATAGCCTCTACTTGATTGTTTGCATCCTCCATTTCTTGCATAAGATGATCACTAACACCTTTCTGAAATGGGCTGAATGGAAGGTTTAGCAACCTTGGCTATGATCTCACATAATTGAGATACTTGCTTTTGCAACTCTTCTTTCTCCGCCTTCTCACTATCAAGCCTAAGGAATAAAGCATCTATCATATGTCTGCGTGTCCTACTTGATCCTTCGGTGGTGGCTTGGCCAGAGTGGTACTTTGGTCATTGTCACATCTTCTGCCGTGAGCTCCCCCTCTTTCTTTCCTTCTGCGGAATTGATATCTCGGCAAACTTCTCTCCGAATCCTCGATGATCAACCTACAAGTTGCTTTAGCAACTTTAGGCCTTCTGTCTCTCCTGCTCAGACCCTGGAGTAGCTGCAGTCGTGCTCCTCTAAGTTCATCTCCATTCTTGCTTCTGGAACCAATTGCAAAGCCAACCATTCCGAGAAATTACTTCTCGGAGAGTGAGAAGTCGCTGAGTGCACTACCATCTCCGCTCTGCATCCTCTCCGTCAGAAAGTGCCACAGTGTTATGGCTGCCATCTTCTGAATCATCCAAGGACAAAGCCCTTTCGAATTCCGCCATCTGCAGCTTCAACGTATCCTCTGGAACAGGCGCTGAACGAAGTGGCTGAGGGGAGAAGATGAATGTCGCTGGATTCAGTGGAGGCATGGAAGCATCCTGCTGCTTGGTGCAATAGTTGGTGAAGCATTGGGTACTGGAGAAACCGGAGTTAAAGTCATGGTCGTAGAAGTGATCCTCTCCTTGGATTGAGATCTTCTATGCACTTTCAACTTCTCGACTTTCCTGCTGCTTTCTCCTCCGTGCTTCCGCTTGAGGGAATCTCCTGCGCCGAAGTTGCCCGTGACTTGATTCATCAATGCTTCATCAAGGCAATATCCCTTCATCAACAACCAGTTTGAAGTATTCACCAACGCACAGCTCTCGACCTTTCTTCAATTGTGGTGTAGCCTCCTATGTTATTCTGCAGTATGGCTTTATCTCCTCCCATTTGATGGTAAGTGTCAAGTACCACATTCCCATCATCTTTAAGATCCACAGGTATCCGCGCTAGTCCAAATTCGAACACTTGCTTTGTTGATAGCCTGCTGAAATCTTTCTTTCTAACCTCGTACACACTTTTGCACTTCATCCAGAAATCTTCTAATGAAGGCACATGTGCGTACTGCTGGGAGATTGTCTTCCTGGCTACTTCAAATGGATCGAAGTTCAGCCGTGCAGGGAAGAACTCTTGCTCATACTCGGATAACATTTGCGCCTCCATCCCCCGAGCTCTATGAATGCTAATGCAGTTGTAATATCCCACAGTGATTGGGAAGAAGCCCGTAGACTTGTGCCGCTTTGACTGAAGGTCGTGTAACTCCACAAGTTGCCTGCTTAGCTCCATGGCGATCAATCTATCATTCGGATACCTGGGCATCTTTATTGGTTCTCCAGAAAAGCCCGTAACCACGAGGTATGTGAAATCTGCAAATTGAATGAATATCTTTGTCAATCTTGGACACAACTTCTCACGCTTCCTTGCTTACCTGTTGGCCTTCAAGTCTTTTTCTAGCCTGCAGATGAAATCGTAGAAGTCATCGTTGATCACTTTGAAGTCTTTCTCGTATGCGAGTGCGATGAAGTGCGGGTAGCACTCGAAAATGGGGTCCTTGGAAAGAACACCACATCTATCCAGCATGGAAAAGACGCCTTGTGAAGCTGCAGCATACACCAAGTATGAAGTCATCTTGAAGCTGAAAGTACGCTTTATGTTCCGAAGTTGCTCACTGATGTTGTTCTTTAATAATTTCCGACCAATTGATTATAGAATCAACCTTGTTGATTTCAATGGTCCTGATGAAAGCATACATCCATGTACGGAAAGTGTAGGAATTCGCCGCCATTCATCTGCGCATAGCAATTTGACGACATCATCTACCTCCTGCACCAAATTGGACCGTGGAAGAGTTCTCGGGAACTTTGAAGGAGATCTAGGCTTCTTCATGTATCGGCTATTCATTATGCTCACGCAATCAACTCTATGCTTCTCCCATCTACTGTCAGCATCCTGAATGCTAATAGAAGTCACCACCTTTCGCACTGGAATCTTCAAACAATAATTGATGAACTCTGCGTCCAAACGAATTATTGTCTTTCCCGAAGCATCACGCACTGATCTGGATGAAGGATGATAAGATCTAGCACACTCCATCACGAACTCTGGCAATTGGGTTGTACATGGAAAAGCTGCAGCTCGGATAATTCCACTGCTTTTGACCGCACGCATGAGTGAAGTCTTTCCCGCTCTGGATCTATCAATCAAATCGGCAAGAGGTTCCGGGCCTAGATCTGTGTCTCCTATGTCTGCAAGTTTGGAAGCAATGCATGACTCCATCGTGCTTTCTTTTTCATCTCCCTTCGCCATGGCTTTGTCTATCTTCGTCTGAATAATTCTTTTTCTTCTTACTTGGCCGGATTTCTTCAAAATTGGTGCAGATCTGGACAATTCTTCAGATTCGGAGGATATATGCAATGTATTGGACATTGATAAAAGCTCATTTTCCTTTATAAAGCACCTGTATTGAATTCCTGCAATTTATTCAGACAAAAATGGCCACCGGAGAATGAATAGTGAATTTTAATTGTAAAAATCTGCACTTTTCAAGCCTGCTGCCCCAAAAATTGGTGTTTAATTTGCACATAAAGAGAGCATGAATCCTTTCAATCAACACCTGAGCTCCTGTAACACCTGTGGAAACAATTATGCAAACAAAGATCAACCTCCTCCAAAGCATGCACCAAATCTGGAAGCTTTTAGCCTTGTTGTCACCTTGTCTGAGCAAAATTCTTCCTCTAATGGGGGCGCACTTTTCCACTAGGCTGCAATTCTTTACCTGTGATTTGAATAATTCACCCATATGGCTGCCCATGCTTATATAACCTTCACAATTCTATAATTAATAATTGCCTTAACAATTAAAGGCAATTAATTAATTAAAAATCATGTTTTTCTCTTTTAAAAATAGCATGTTTAAGGACAGCCATCCAATAAATTAAATTAATCCAATTTAATCCTTCACACATCACTTCACTTAAGCTTCACAGTGTGCTTTGACCATAGCCACTGAAAATAGAAATTAATTTAATGTTTTAATGCCTTTAAAAACATTAAATAACTCCTAAATGGGGCGCACTTTTTGAGAGGAAGAGGGCAGCCATTAAATAAATTAAATTTAATGTTTTTAAATCCTTTCTTTTATTTCAACTTTGACTTGTTGACTTCCTCCAAGCTTGGGCGCACTTTTTGAGAGAATAGATTAATTAAAATAATCATTTCAAGGCTGCCATTCTCTCACCAAAGGGGGCGCACTTTTTTGCACATGTAATTCTATTTTTAAGAATTTTTCCACAATGGGATTCTTTACCCTGCAAGGCAGGCACCAAAATCCCGTGATCCACTTAAGTGATTTGACTTTGACAATGGGATTATTTACCCTGCAAGGCAGGCACTAAAATCCCATGATTTCACTTAAGTCACTTTCCTTTTATTTTATCATGGGAATTTTCACCCTGCAAGGCAGGTAATAAATTCCCGCCTGCCTGCGGCCTCTAACTTTCCCACTGCAGCTTAAGTGAATTTTATAACACGGGAAAAAGTACCCTGCTAGGCAGGTATAAAATTCCCACCCTGCCTGCGGCTTCTATTTTTCCCATTGCAGCTTAAATCCTTTGTTTTCCAAAATGCGCCCATCCCATGAGGGCTTTTCACTGTGCACGACTTCACTTTTTCCCGGTGATCCAGACCTCCAATGGCGACTTCCTCCGGGCATAATGTGCATATATGTTTTCCAGCTACTCCAGACCGAAAATTGGGCTTACCCGGCAAAGGAATTGTTCTAGAGAAATTTCACAGAAAACAAAATGGGACACCACAAAAACACGAAAAATTGCCAAAAGTTACAAATAAAGCCCAAAACTTATTACAAGTTAAAACCCTACTGGCACATAGGAATAATAACATATTCGCTCATAACATAGTTAAAAACGAGCGCAAATAGCCTCATACAGGGCTCAAAATAATTAAATACAAATTTCCCGCAGACAAATCCCGACAATAGAATATAACAACTTTGGGCATCTGGGTATTTGGCGAAAAAGGCTAATATGGCTCTTTGGGATTATTTTGACGCAATACAAGAACTTTCAGGCAATAAAAACACAAAACGACCCATTATTTTAAAAGTACGAAAAATTTTCGGATAGGGTAGTCGTAGATTTCAGGGTGAAATCTGGGTGACACCAGGATTCTTTAGCAAGCAATGATTGAACAATGGAAGATCATGGATTATATTTCAGTTTTCATCATCCATATTCATGATTTATTTTTGTATTACCCATTCTTAGTGGGTCGGTTGGGTTTAGTGCCTTTAATGAGGCTTAATAAAAGATTATATTGACCTATTAGGGGTCGACCTTACCTTTATGAGCTTTGGCGCCAAAGCAAGGTATACAAGAAGATTAGAGGAGCTCATTTGGGCATCTAGATTTTGGTGCATTTCCTATTTGGGCATTGTTAGCTTGTCGCTCCATGTTCTTCCACTTAAGGATAAAAACCCTCTTGTGTGGCTTCCTAGAAGACGAAAACCCTTCTAGTGGTTTTGTTGGAGGACGAAAACCCTTCAACATTGATTGAGAGTGAAGATTATTGCATATTTGAGGAGAATACTTAATATTCAGATTTTTATTGGCATTGGGCAGCTTTATCTACTCATTTAGAGATTTCGGGATCAATTTTGAGAGGATTTCCATGGTTGGAAAATTATGATATTGGTCTCATTTGATTGTTATATTTTTATGATCATTTTGAGTATTCATATGTGTGGAGATTCCTTGTTTTCTAAGAGTTATTGAATTTACAAGTTTCAATTGTTTTTGTGCCATAATAAATTCCATAATTCTGAGTTTGATGATTTGATCACATTTTTGGCTTCTAAAATCAAGGGCAATCCAAGGAATAACTTCTCATAATTTTTGAGTGTTTCTACGGTGGATTTCTCTCTCTCTAGTCGCTAGGGTTTGAGAGTGTTTTTTTGGTCCTCTATTAATTGTTGTCATAAAAATCAGATTTGCTTGTATTGGGGTTTGAGCTAATTTCCTTAATTTTCAGTTTTATCCCCAAAAGGGATATTACAAGAAATGACAAGTTTGTCTATGCTCCCTCACTAAGACAAATTATCACATTCTAACTCCAATCAATATATCTCTTTAACTCTTCCGTGACTTGCTCATCTCCAAACTCCGATCTGTCACAAATTCTGGAAATATTAATTAGTCAAAGCAATAAACTATGCTTGTGCTTCGTGCTTAGAACTTTTTGTTTGCATCACCTCTCACGTCTTGGACCATACAATTTGGTTAGGATGTGAAATCCGGTCCCGACCGACTAATACTGTTCTAACCTTTGTTATCATCTAACTCTATTTTCAATTTGAATATCTTTATTGTGTCATTTCACCTTCCTAGGTCAGCCTTATCGAATATTTCACCTACGGAAGGCTCTATAAGCAAGTCAATATCACTTTATAACTCACCCGGCACTCTTACTAGCTATTATTGCAAATATCACTCCAAAAGCACGCAAGGCTCTCCAAATCTTCTTAAATTTGTGTTACATCAATTAGAGCATCCCCTACTATAGGTTTGAAACACTTAACCAAGTCAAAGATTCTAGCTTACTCCATTTTCAAGCATGAAAAGATCATAGAGCCATGTCTTAGCAAGAGCAAAAAGTCACTTCAAGCATTGTCAAAGGGTTTCAAGGAACAAAGGGTTAGGTCACATAGCTAAAACACACCACACTACTACTGCACTAGGTACATTCTATACTCTATAGTTGCCCCACTATTCTTTGAGTTAAGAGACACGAGGGAACCCATCGGGGTTGGCTTAGATCACACTCACACTTACACAAGCACCTAGGAGAACTACATGAGGCTTGATCCCACACTAGGGCATGTATATAGAGCAGCTTTGGATTTGTTCGGTCGGTCAATTGACCATGAGGAAATCCACCTCACCACATACATCATTTCTCCTTTTGGTTATCTAATGCTTTGATAAAGGGAATTCCAGATGTAAAGGGTTCTACTTTGTTGCGGTAAATACATGTCATCCCGAGGTTGTGCAAGCAAGAGCAACATACAACGAAGGATGTTTCCAAGCAAGCGAATCACACAGGAGTTGCGAGAACCCAAGCAAATCAAAAGGGTCCAAGACCGTACACTTCTAGTCGATGGATCGTAAAACCCCAAGTCTAAACCATATAGCATTTCTACTGATCTGCACACTACTCGATTTTAGTTCCATAATTATAACGAAGCATTTTCAATTTTTGACCTACCTTTTCCACATGACTTTGCATATTTGGATCTTCTCTATTTTGGCTTGTACATGACTAAGTCTTCATCTCCTCTTATGTATTTGAGCTATCGTTTATCATTTATCATTTATCATTCGTTACAAGTGTTAATGCATTATTCTGATTATGTATGGTTAACGGTAAATTAATTAGGTCATAAAATATCTTGTAACAAATCTGTTACATCCTATTTATTGTGCATTTTCCATAACCTAATTTAATTAGGGTGTAAACGTTTGGTGAACCCGACTCTTGAATCGAATATAGCATTTTGCTTGCTCAACTCCTAGTTGCCCCGAGGTTTCTCCTTCGTCTTTGGTTTCAAATTCATCAACCTTCTAAGGTTTGTATTCAAATTTCCCATCTATTGCACTCCCTAAATTTGGTTTTCACAATTTTCCCTAAGGCCTCGTGGTCGGTCCTCTTTGGGTCTCTTTCTAGGGCTTCCTAATTGCAAACTCACTTTTCATTGCATATTTCAATAGTAATGACTCTATTTTCAAATTTCTATGGGGTTTTTATTAATTTTTATATATTAAACGAAAACCATTTTTGGTTTGTCAAAATTTTAAGCATAATTTTCAGAAATTTTAAGCACAAATTTCAGAAATTTTAAGTTACTATTTTTTAGTAATAGGGGCATAATCAAAAAAATATACACTTTTTTGCAAATTCCTTGGATGTTTTTATTCCCAATATTCAAATTGTAATATACCTCTTTTGTGTTTCATCAAATTCACCTTTTATTTGTATACATGGTCGTTTTACTAATTTGACAACGGTCACTTTTTGTTCAAAATCACTTTTTGGCCTATTCTTTCCAATTTTGGGATTACTATTCTTTTGGGTCCTATCTTTCCTAGTCTCTTCACTGTTGGCCTTTTATTTAGTGTCTCAATCAATTATTCCTTGAATTTATATGGATTATTGTGCGGTGCCTTTCTCTTATTCACATACTCATGCATCATGTGTCGATGATGGCATTTCGAAAAATACATATGATTATCTTAATAATCAAGATCCTAATTCTAAAAACATGTTACTAAGACCTAAAATTATCACAACTGGCCATGTTTCTACTAATGATTCTATGGATGATCCTAATCATGTTAATTATATTCAAAGCAATAATGAGGTATCTACTTGTAATCCTCCTACGACCACTATTAATGTCCATGACATCTCTCATGTATACAAAGCTATCTTGCAAATTATTCAAGAATTACAATGTCATTTTTAAGAGCAAATTCAAGCTATGAGTATCGAGATCAAATCTCTCAAAGATGAGATAAGACATCTAGAGGATCCATCAAATACCCAAGTCAATTATGTCTCTACATAACATGATCAATCTAGTTCTAGGACTAGCGGAAAGTAAGGTGATACAAATGATATGCGATATATGTGCCCATTCAAGTGAAGTGAAAATCCTACATAGAGGCAACAATTTGTATGTTCCAAGAAATCAATCTTGAATACTAAGTCAACCACATCAGAAAGCACCTCTTTGGTTTGACAAGAATGCTCGACAACATGATATTCTCTATGAGCTACTCGATAAGTGATTAATCACTTTGTTACCTACTCATTACTATCCCCTCTACCGGATTGAAAACATCAAAGATCGACCATTTTATAATTATCACAAATATCGTGACATCAATTGCTATGCTTTAAAACTAACAATCCAACAACTTGAGCATAAGGGTTTTATTTCCTTTGATACACAATATTCAGGTGCCTCTCTATGCAATCATCTCAAGTCCCTAAGTCTAAATGGTACCTAAAGCTACAACTACATCAGATGCACATAATACAATATTGAATGATACAACTACATCTATACTACAAAGCCATTTACTCACAAAGAGGATAAGGACAACACACATCCTTTGGAAGCATTGATCTCAATGAAAGAATTACATCATACTATTGTGCGAAAACAACAAAGGAGGCAATACAACAAGAATAAGAGAAAAGTGCCAGGAAACAATATAAGTGGCACAAGAGCAATCGCGCATGGCTGTAAAGCATTTAGAGTGTACACAAGCACCCAATGGAGGCAACACAGAGAATAATTTCATGGATAGTACCAATTTATCATTACTAATCAATTCTAACAACAGAGATGAATTTGGTCCAAATTACTATAAAAAATGATAATGAACAATTTGACATGTCGATGAGCATCTACGACAATTGAATTTCAATCCTATTGATGAAGAAGAGGACACTATTTCAATAGAAGCATTACATATTTCTCAACAACATGCCATTGAAAGCGGTCTTCTTGCACGCACAAAGCACAAAATCTTTTATGCAACCAAGTGCCACACTAAATTTCCAATGAGCAAGCAATCTTTTATCCCACAAATCATAGACAAGAGTGCATCCGTTATTCGGTTAGCTTATCCATCATGACATGTCATTGGTCTTACTCCCTTCTCAAATACTTGGGGGCATATGCGGATCTTCCTTCCTCCTTTTCTAATAATAGGTTTTCTTATTTCCTGCATACTTTGGTAAGGGCAATGCTTCTATTATGTTTGTTAATACTTATAATGATATCCTTACCCATCACATACTATATCCAAGTCAACAATAATATTGTTGGCTAGATTTTCTGCATAGCACAAAACCTAGGCAGTCATAAGATAAATCTCCCTCATTTACCGGTGAGGCTCCCGTGTCAAATTTGTCAATTAAAGTATGCTAATATCTAAATGGGGTTTTACTTTAACTACTCAGTTCATGAACCATAACTGAATAGTTCTGCAGCAAGTAAGCAAGCTGTTTAAATAAAGGAAATATTTATAGAAGAAGGGAAAGGGAAATTATGTAAACACAGAGAAGAAATGGAAAAGATGTGCATCCCAATCAATAGATCGCAGAGTTGATTGCATGCACATAGAAGAAACCAATAGATATAAACACAGAATTCCAAGTAAAGGTAGCTCTAGATCTAGATCTAAATAACACAAAGCTTACTAAAAGATCAAAGATAAAAGCAAGAAACACAATACACCGTGCACACAATGTTCTCCGGAAATCTGCTCTCCTGTATATCCTTTGCTTCGAGTGGCTCTCAAGAGTTTCAAGACAAAGTCTAGAACACAAGGTTGTTGCTTACAAATTCTCCTCTTTTAACCCGTAGGTTCTTCCTCTACTTACAATGTAGAGGGGCAATTACAAGTCGGAAGCTTTTAGTTGAACTAACACATGTGGAAGGGAAAAGAAACAACTGCAATCTCCCTCTTGAAATTCCTCTTTGCATGACATGTATGATTTACAGTGAAAATAGAACCTTCTATTTTGCACGTCGCCACCTATCTCCAAGTAGTTGACTTCTTGAAGTAATGGCTTTTAAACCAATCACTTAAGTCGTATAATTATATTGATTGCTCAATTACTTTGTCGGAGGAAAGAAGGAAGAGGAAAGTTGCGAATCTTGTCCTTTTCCATGTCTCGTACGCACCGATTCTTTTGCCGTTGATTCTCACCAAACTGGATCTAGGAGTAGCTGGATCTGGAAGCAAGCTGGAATTGGAAACAGCTGGATCTGGAAACAAGCTGGAATTGGAAACGAGCAGGATCTGGAAGCGGCTGGAATTTTGCCTTTGACTTGTCTTCTCTTTTATCCTTGAAGCTTTTGCAGTTCTTCTCCTATACATGCATCAGTGCAATGTCTGCCGTAAATAACTCATCATTTTTATTTTTAATTGCATATGAGCAATTAAAAATTCTGGAAAGCACTCGGGTGAATGCAACTTCAATGAAGGCTTAATCGGAAGATTGGGAGCACATGCACAAGATCCTAGAAGGAATTTTCCCCGCACCGACTTCTTCACAGGCTGCATTTTAAACAAGAGGATGAAGCTTTGCAATTATAGATCTGGATTTAGCACACTCCATGACGAATTCTAAGCAATCGGGCTGCGAATGGAAATGTTGTAGATCAAATGATTCCACTTTGCTTTTATTCGCACGCATAAGAGAAGTCTTTCCAACTCGGATCTGTCACAATCAATTCGGAAAGAGGTTCCGGACCTAGATCTGTGTCTCCAATGTCTGCAAATTTAAAAGTGATGCATGACTCCGTTGTGCTCTCTTTTTCATCCTTCTTTGTCATGGCTTTGTTTATCTTTGTCTGAACAATATTTTTTCTCCTTATTCGGCCGGAATTCTTCAAAACTGGTGCAGATCTAGATAATTCTTCAGATTCGGAGGATATATTCAATGTATTGGACATTGATTAAATCTCCTTTTCTTTTGTAAAGCACCTGTAACAAATTTCTATAATTAATTCAGACAAAGATGGCAACCGGAGTATGAACAGTTTATTTTAATCATAAAATCTGCACTATTCAAGCCTGCTGCCCCAAAAATTGATGTTTTATTTGCATGCAAAGAGAGCATGAATTTTTCCAACTTCACCTGAGGACATGTATCACTTATGCAAACACAAATCAACCTCCTTGATGCATACGGAAAAATTGGGAGCTTTCAACATTAAATCCACCTTATTTTGAGCAAAAATCCTCTTCAAATGGGACACTTTTCCTCTGGGCTGCACTTCTTTACCTGTGAATTAATTAATTCATCCTTAGGGCAGCCCATGCTTATATAACCCTCATAATTCTATAATTAATAATTGCCCCTCCTATTCCTGGCAATTAATTAATTAAAAATCATGTTTTTCTCTTTAACTGATGTGCTAAAATTGCATGTTTAAGGACAGCCATCAAATAAATTAAATTTATTCAATTTAATCATCCACTTTTCACTCCACTTAAGCTTCACAGTGTGCTTTAACCTTAGCCACTGAAAATAGGAATTAATTTAATCATTTAATACTTTAAAAAGTATTATTTCCTTCCCAAAAGGGGCGCACTTTTTGACATGAAGGGGCTGTCATTAAATAAACTAATTTATTTAATCTTAGAACAATCTATTTTCAACCCAGGCGCTTTATTTTGGGTGAATAAATATTAATAAATATTTATTTAATGCATTATTATTCACCCAAGGTGGGTCGCACTTTTTGGCTAAAGAGAATTCTATTTTTAAAAACACATGACAATGGAAATTTTTACCCTGCAAGGCAGCCCCGGAAATCCCATGATCCACTTAAGTGATTTGACTTTGACAATGAGATTATTTACCCTGCATGGCAGGCAATAAAATCCCATGATTTCACTTAAGTCACTTTTTTTTTATTTCACCATGAGAATTTTTACCCTACAAGGCAGGCAATAAATTCCTGCCTACCTGTTGCCTCTAATTTTCCCACTACAACTTAAGTGACTTTTCCATCATGGGAAAAAGTATCTGCTGTAAGGCGACGCAATAAAATCCAACTCCGCTGCTTCTTCTATTTTTCCCATAATCCACTTTGAAATCCTTTGTTTTCCAAAAATGCGCCCAACCCCGCAGGGATTTTTAGTGTACGACTTTGCCTTTTCCCAGTGAACCGGACCTCCGATGGCGACTTCCTTCTGGCACAATGTGCATATGTGATCTCCGAATACACCAGGCCAAGAATCGGGCTAACCCGGCAAAGGAATTGATCTAGAGAAATTTCACAAAAAACGAAACGGGAAAACACCACGAAAAATTGTCAAAAGTTAAAAATAAAGCCCAAAACTTATTTTTAGTTAAAACCCTTCTGGTATATAGGAATAATGATATGTTTGATCACAACAGGGTTAAATTGGAGCACAAATTGCCTCAAATGGGGCTCAAAATAATTAAATACAAATTTCCCGCAGACAAATCCCGACGACAAAATATAACAATTTTGGGCATCTGGGTATTTGGCGAAAATGGCTAATATGGCTCTTTGGGAATATCTTGATGCAATACAAGAACTTTCTGGCAATAAAAACACAAAACGACCCATTATTTTAAAAGTACGAATTTTTTTGGATAGGGTAGTCACAGATTTCAGGATGAAATCTAGGGACACCAATTGGCTCCGTCTGTGGACATCTTTTTCTCTGTCAGAACGACAAGGGAAAAGATGAGATCTCAGCATCTTTGGTTTCCTGTCTTGTCATTTGGGCACGGGGTAAGGCAAACAAAAACAACACAACACAAAAACAAAACAAGGAAAAACAAACAAAGTTTTATTTATATACATACAGGTTTTACTCTGCTTTTCTAGTTCCTGAACGGCTTCAGATGTTGCCCGTTGAAAGGCAATGGTAACTCAATTCCATCGCAGTAAGCAAGGAAGAAGGTATCCATTCCTGCAGCTCTTTTGATCGCGAAGGGCCCTTTCCAGAGTAAATCAAATTCGTCGTGCATGTCCTTCGGTTCATATCTCTTGTCCCACCAGAGTACCCAGTCTTCGATCTCGAACTTCCTTTCTTTGACCTTCTTGTCAAGTGCTTTAGGCAAGTCCTTATCAACTTCATCTGGTGGTGGCTCATCCTTTCTTCTCTTTGTGGCGGGTAAGTTTGCAACAACTTGCTTGCTCCGTTCCTAGATTTATTTGCTGCATTTTTGAGGAAGAACTACCACCATATCCTTTGTTCTTCTTCAGGTACTGATCATGCTTGTTAAAGTCTCCACTAAGGAAACTAAACCCTTGGGGATTTTGTTACCTTTTGGTTGGATTGCTCCACTATTGTCATCATAACATGGATCAGCTTTTTCTGTGACTGTTTGTCGTGGTGGTGAATTACTCCCCTCAACATGCAGACATGCAAATGTTTGTTCAGGGACTCTGGGGTGGTAGACCATCTCCACTTTATAGTTTCCTTGTATGAACATGGACGGTGGTCTATCCAGATTCAATAGTACAGCCGTGACTGCCAAAGAATCTGCCTTGGAGTTTTGATTTATTGGAATGAAGTCAATAGAGAAGGCTAAAAAATCAAATGTGGCAGATAGTACTCTATCTCTGTAATGCTCCAACTTATCTCTTTTGACTTGATTTTGCCCTCGAACCTGCTTTACCAAAAGTTCAGCATCTCCTTGGGCTTTGAGGAGTTTTACTCCTTTCTTTTTAGCTTGCTCCATTCCTAGAAGCAATGCTTCAAACTCCGCCGTATAATTGGTGTTCTCGAACATCAGCTTGTGGGAGTATCCAAATACCTCATGATCTGGAGATATTATTAAAGCGCCAGCTCCTGATCCAAAAGAACAGGTGCCTTTAAACTCCAGAGTCCAAACTTTTTCTTCTTTTGTTGGCTCTAGCTTTGATTGAAGTTCTGGCTCTGGAATGTCTTTATCCGTTTCCAAGAAATAGACCCCACGGTCAGATTCCTGAAAAAGAATCTGAGATCTAGGATCCTCGAATTTTGTGATTGTGTACTTGGACTTCTTTTCCGGCTCCAATTTATGGTTAAGCCCTTTAATAGCAATATGCGCACAGGAGCAATCCATCTTTACTTCTCCTCCCAGTTCTTTGCAAAGTTTCTACTCAGCAACATCCCGTAGGAGACAGGAATATCTGCAGCTAGAATTGTCATCTTTAATCTTTTATCAGGAAAAGTTGCCATAACAGCTTGTGCATCTTTAATTTGTCCGATTAAAGGGACTTGTCTCTCCATGGAGTAGCACCTTTTTATAGTCTTTGTCAAGGTAAGCCCAAGAGCATCTGCAACTTTAGCTGGCATGACATTGTCAAAAGCACCCAAATCTAGAATGCGATTGCTTAACTTGAAACCATTAAGCAATAAGGAGACATAGAAAGGTTCCACCTTTTCGAAGATGGTGAGGGTTTAACTCACAGTGTTGTTTTGTGGAGTATCTTTCGGCTTAGGCAAAAGGCCTTTTGATGTATGGGATTGTCTGGTGATTGCACATATTTGACTAGCCTATTTAATCGCTCAGAAAGGCTCTCAAGTATTTAGATTCGACATTTGAACTCGGTTTTCTTAACATGATCAATAATGTCAAAAGAAAAATAGATTCGGATACAGAGCCGCTTTACTGTGTGGTTGAGATGAAGAACTCGCATGCTTACTTCCGAGAGCTAAGGAAGAAGGCAAAGGGATGCCCCTTCTCTGCTCATCTGCTAATGCCTCGGCTTAGCGAGTTTGTGATCTTGTAAGTCTTTGCATATGCATGACCATGATCGTCTTCAAGAAGCTCCTCATACTCATGTTAGGATTTGTAGTTCAAGTAATTAATGTTGGAGTCACCAGCAAGTCCTATAAAATCATCCTCGAGTTGATCAGCGTCAGCTTCCTGGTCTTCTTCATTCATCTCTACGTTGTTTCTAGGAGCAACTTCAATTGCTAATCTTTGGGATCCAGCAATGCGATTCCGATTGTTGTTGAAATTCCGGCGAGGGCGATGTTGTTGTCTCGAGCCATTTGAGTCATTTGTTTCTTCATCTGCATCATCTCATTTGCTAACTTTTGCAATAATAAATCGGATGTAGTAGCAGAGGATGAACTTTCAGCTCTATAAGTGCTACTCTTTATCTTTCCAGCCATGATGAGATCGTCTTCAATTTCAACCGCCATGTTTTGGGCTTTCTAACAAGTCAAGGGACGTGATCTTCGAGTTGATAGCTTACTTCGAAAAGTAAAGCGTTGATGAAGAATACCTTTTGATTCTCGTCATTCAGAGAAGCAGAAGCGAATTTTCTATAGTAATCTTTGGAATTTTGCAATAAAATCCCGCATGTGCTCATGTGACTCCTTCAACTAAGTGAGCTGAGTAATCAATGTACTGGAATCTTCAGCTGGTTTGAATCTTTTCAAGAACGCATCCCACATAGTAGCCCAGTTGGTTATGGTGCCAGGAGCTAGCCGATAGAGCCATTCTCCAGCCGAGTCGTGTAGAGTCTCTATGAAGAGTCCAGCGATACATCTTCATGTTCAACTACTAGCACTCCATAGGATATGAAAAATGCAGCCAAGTGGTCATCTGGATTCTGCTTTCCATCTCCAAAGAATTTCAGAAAATTCTTTCTCGTCCCTTTAGGTAGATCATGCATAGGAGGAGTCAGATTCAAAGGCCCAAAAGTTGCTCCCCATGGAACAGGCGCTGCAGAGGCAAGTGGCTGATTTTGATTCTGCATGTTGACAGGAGCACGTCTTCTTCTTGTGTAGACTTGATGAATAATTCCAGCAGCCGGAATATGTTGAAGATGATCCGGATTTGGATGAGTTTGTACTCTTCTTCCTGGTGAAAGACTGGATCTGCGGCTTCTAACTTGAGGAGGGTGATTAAAATTGAATTGCTCCTGCAATTTGTAGAAATGATCAATCCTTCCTTGCGCCTTCACAGATCGGGTGAATGGACGTTCAGCCAGGTTGAGAGTAAAATGGGAAAATAATCGGATCCGAACAAATAAGCTTTGATCTGCGCAAAAGAGTTGTTCCCAATGGCCAGTCGCCAAAATCATTGGCTAAATTTTACTGCATAGCACAAAACCTAAGCGATCATGAGATAAATCTACCTCATTTACCGGTGAGGCTCCCGTGTCGATTTGTCAATTTAAGTATGCTAATATCTAAATGGGGTTTTACTTTAACTACTCGGTTCATGAGCCATAATCGAATGACAGTTAAGCGGCCAGTAAGCAAGCTGTTTAAATAAATAAAGGAAATATTTATAGAAGAAGGAAAGGGAAATTATGTAAACACAGAGAAGAAATGGAAAAGATGTGCATCCCAATCAATAGATCGCAGAGTTGATTGCATGCACATAGAAAAAACCAATAGATATAAACATAGAATTCCAAGTAAAGGTAGCTCTAGATCTAGATCTGAAATAACACAAAGTTTACTAAAAGATCAAAGATAAAACTAAGAAACACAATACACCGTACAACAAAGTTCTCCTAAATCTGCTCCTGTATATCCCTTTGCTTTGAGTGGCTCCCAAGAGTTTCAAAGACAAAGTCTGGAACACAAGGTTCTTTGCTTACAAATTCTCCTCTTTTAACCCGTAGGTTCTTCCTCTACTTACAGCATGTAGAGGGGCAATTACAAGTCGGAAGCTTTTAGTTGAACTGACACATGTGGAAGTCGGAAAAGAAACAACTGGCAATCTCCCTCCTGGAATTCCTCTTTGCATGACATGTATGATTTACAACTGAAAATAGAACCTTCTATTTTGCACGTCGCCACCTATCTCCAAGTAGTTGACTTCTTCAAGTAATGGCTTTGAAACCAATCACTTAAATCATATAATTTAATTGATCGCTCAATTACTTTGTCGGAGGAAAGAAGGAAGAGGAAAGCTACAGTCTTGTCCTTTTTCATGTCTGCATGCAGCTGATTCTTTTGCCTTTGATTCTTACCAAACTGGATCTGGGAGTCTGGATGCAAAGCAAGCCGGAATTGGAAACGGTGGATCTGCGCAAACAACAAGTTGGAATTGGAAACGAGCGGGATCTCGGAAGCGGCTGGAATTTTGCCTTCGCCTTGTCTTCTCTTTTATCCTTGAAGCTTTTGCAATTCTTCTCCTGTACATGCATCAGTGCAATGTCTACCGTAAATAACTCATCATTTTTATTTTTAATTGCATATGAGCAATTAAAAATTCTGGAAAGCACTCTGAGTGAATGCAACTTCAATGAAGGCTTCAACTGGAAGATTGGGAGCACATGCACAAGATCCTGGAAGGAATTTTCCACGCACTGACTTCTTCACGGGCTGCATTTGAAACAAGAGGATGAAGCCTTTGCAATTATGGATCTGGATCTAGCACACTCCATGACGAATTCTGCAAACGGGGCTGTGAATGGAAATGTTGTAGCTCAAATGATTCCACTGCTTTTGACTGCACGCATGAGGGAAGTCTTTCCAACTCTGGATCTGTCAATCAATTCGGAAAGAGGTTCTGGACCTAGATCTGTGTCTCCAATGTCTGCAAATTTAGAAGTGATGCATGACTCCGTTGTGCTCTCTTTTTCATCCTTCTTTGCCATGGCTTTGTCTATCTTTGTCTGAACAATTCTTTTTCTTCTTATTCGGCCGGAATTCTTCAAAACTGGTGCAGATCTAGATAATTCTTCAGATTCGGAGGATATATTCAATGTATTGGACATTGATTAAAGCTCATTTTCTTTTGTAAAGCACCTGTAATGAATTCCTGCAATTAATTCAGACAAAGATGGCAACCGGAACATGAACAGTGAATTTTAATCATAAAAATCTGCACTATTCAAGCTGTTGCCCCAAAAATTGATGTTTTATTTGCATGCAAAGTGAGCATGAATTTTTCCAACTTCACCTGAGCACCTGTATCACTTATGCAAACAATTATGCAAACACAAATCAACCTCCTTCAATGCATGCGCCAAAATTGGAAGCTTTCAACATTAAATCCACCTTCTTTTGAGCAAAAATCCTCTTCAAATGGGGCGCACTTTTCCTCTGGGTTGCACTTCTTTACCTGTGAATTAATTAATTCATCTTTAGGGCAGCCCATGCTTATATAACCCTCATAATTCTATAATTAATAATTGCCCCTCCTATTCCTGGCAATTAATTAATTAAAAATCATGCTTTTCTCTTTAACTGATGTGCTAAAATTGCATGTTTAAGGACAGCCATCAAATAAATTAAATTTATTCAATTTAATCATCCACTCTTCACTTCACTTAAGTTTCACAGTGTGCTTTAACCTTAGCCACTAAAAATAGGAATTAATTTAATCAATTAATACTTTAAAAGTATTATTTCCTTCCCAAAAGGGGCGCACTTTTTGACATTAAGGGGCTGCCATTAAATAAATTAATTTATTTAATTTTAGAACAATCTATTTTCAACCACCTTTTGTCATTTGCCTTTGTTGACTTTTCCACAACCCTGGGCGCCTATTTTGGGTGAATAAATATTAAGAAATATTTATTTAATGAATTATTATTCACCCAAGGTGGGTCGCACTTTTTGGCTAAAGAGAATTCTATTTTTAAAAACACATGACAATGGGAATTTTTACCCTACAAGGCAGCCCCGGAAATCCCATGATCCACTTAAGTGATTTGACTTTGACAATGGGATTATTTAACCTGTAAGGTAGGTAATAAAATCCCATGATTTCACTTAAGTCACTTTTCTTTTATTTCACCATGGGAATTTTTACCTGCAAGGCAGGGAAATATATTCTGCTGCCCGCTTGCCTCTAATTTTCCCACTGCAGCTTAAGTGACTTTTCCATCATGGTAAAGTACCTGCAAGGCAGGCAATAAAATCCCACCTGCCTGTTGCTTCTATTTTTCCCATGATCCACTTAAATCCTTTGTTTTCCAAAAATGCGCCCAACCCCGCAGGGGCTTTTTAGTGCACGACTTCGCCTTTTCCCAAAGAACCGGACCTCCGATGGCGACTTCCTTCTGGCACAATGTGCGTATGTGATCTCCGAATACTCCAAGCCAAGAATCGGGCTAACCCGGCAAAGGAATTGATCTAGAGAAATTTCACAGAAAACGAAATGGGAAAACACAAAAACACGAAAAATTGCCAAAAGTCAAAAATAAAGCCCAAAACTTATTTTTAGTTAAAACCCTTCTAGTATATAGGAGTAATGATATGTTTGATCACAACAAGGTTAAATTGGAGCGCAAATTGCCTCAAACGGGGCTCAAAATAATTAAATACAAATTTCCCACAAATAAATTCCAACAACAAAATATAACAATTTTGGGCATCTGGGTATTTGGCAAAAATGGCTAATATGGCTCTTTGAGAATATCTTGACGCAATACAAGAATTTTCAGACAATAAAAACACAAAACGACCCATTATTTTAAAAGTACGAAAAAAATTTGGATAGGGTAGTCACAGATTTCAGGATGAAATCTGGGGACACCAAATATCAAACCAATTCAACCACATATGGCGTCGGGAACAAATCAAACACACTTTGTCAATCAAGTTCAAATTCATGAGACACATTGCTCTAATCACAAATCTCAATTCAGTGTCTTATATTCATACTACTTCTAGTGGATCTATCCCTCTTTGGTTTTCTATCGCACATATTATGACCCTTCATAGTTTATTCAGGCTTATCCTTATTCAACTATAACTTATCCGAGGCTTATGCCTCCTTCACCTTATGGGTCTATCCCGCCCCCTAATGAGGCTCTTATTTGGTAGCTCTTGTGCTACCCCTTTCTTGTAAATAGCTATTTTCAAAACCATTCAAAAAAATTCACATCACCACATAATACAAAAACATTCACATTTTTGCAAACATTACAAAATCAAAAAATGTTTATGGTTTAATTGGCTAGCTTGTTACTTTATACATGTTGTTTGTCATATTAGTTTGATGGGCAACATATCTTTTTTTTATAATCTTTACACGCATGCATTCATGAGGTCTATTGAGTTTGATGCAAGACACACATAGGTTGATACACGATGATCGGTTTGCTTCCTCCCCATTGACACTAATCTTTAAAGGCATCTCTTACACTATATAGGGGCCTTTGTTTCATTACAATTACTTTACACTTTCTCATCACGTTTGATTACATGCATAGTGTCTATGTTATCTTTTGAGCTAACAAGACTAACACGTGTCTTGTGCAACACTAACCTATCTTACTATCTCATCTTTTACTATCATTGTTTGTTATACTTGTTTTATAAATTACCGTCACGGTTTGCTTTTGTGGCCTTGCTTTCTTCTTGTGTTATCTAACTCTTTGCTTATGATTGATTATTGTCTTGCTTAATTACATTTTTATAATTGTTTACTCTATATGGCATGAGTGTCTTGATTGTCTTATGACACCGTGGGTGTCTCATATTTGTGGCTCTATGCCTATCTTGCATGTATACACTTACTTCTCTCGAATGCAGCCTATAGTGCCTTCTATTGCGATTGTCTTGTGACACCATGGGTGTCCCATGTTTTTGGTTATATGCCTTTGTGTGACTATAGCTCTATATTATTGATTACTTGCCCCTATGTTGCTATTTCTACTTTTGTAATTTTGACTTATGACATGATTGACTCTTACCACACCGATGTTTTTGTCCCTATACTATTACTACTATGGCTTATGCCTTGCTTCACTCTTACTACATTGATGTCTTCATTTCTGTACTATTACTACTCCACTTATGACTTGCTTGACTTTTACTACATTGATGTCTTTATTTCTTTACTATTGTTACTCGGCTTATGATATGATTGACCCTTTCTACATTATTGTTACTACTTCTATACACATGTACTATTTCTTGTTGCGTGTTACATGTTGCTTTCTGCATGCACCATGGTTTCCAAAGATGCCCACCTCTTCTAGGAATAAGTTCCTAATGGTAGCCACAATTTCAGCCTACTATGTGATCCTATTCCAGATTATCAAACTTATCCAGCATGGGTACACATATATTCTTTTGAGCCACGCGCTCAAATGTTTTATTGCACACACCTCAAAAGAGGGGGCATTCATTTGGATATATTCTACATCTACAAAGATATTATAGGACATAGGAACAAATTTTTACAAGGTCCATATCCTTAAAAACAGATACAAATACTAAAAGTAGCGAGAATTCAATATAGGTCAAAACCGTACAACTCAATCAACACCGTAGTACAGTTCGACCACAATAGACGTTCCCCAAACAAGGAATATTCTCAAAATTCTTCAATATTCTCATATTCTATCAACTATTTACAAATTTCTTACACATGTTCAAGCACATTACTCGATTCGAGCATAATATAGGGGGCATGAGTACTTCATTCCTTCTATTTGTTATCATGCAAAATGACTAGCCTAAAAATTCAAACTTTAAAGCATGACAACTAAGCCACAATCCAAAATTTTGCTTCCCAATCCCACTGAAACCTCCTCCTAGCCAACCCCAAGGAAATTCCTAATGATGTTTTCAAGCATCCCTCGGCGTGTAAGAAAGTGTGATAAAATTTATAGATGATTTCAGTGAAGTTCAATGAAATACAAGTCTTCCTAGAGGCCTAAAAAGGCCAATTTTGGTCATTCTAAAGCCAGTATGCATCCTCGAGGGAGTTTAGAAAAGATCTTAAGCATCTAGAGGTGGTGTTGGGGAGTCTTGAAAGTGTTGGAAGCAATTTAGGAAGATTTAGGAAAGGTTTTCTCATTCAGGGATAATCTGCTCAACAACGGGTTTTCTAGGTGCAGGGAACAAGCACTCTAATGGTGAATCCTAACTTCTCTAGATGATTACCTGGAGCTCCGTAAGGAGTTAAGAGGCAAACAAGTAGGCATCGGAAAGCTATGAGAATTCTCTACATGATGGGAACATCCATTTTGATCTAAGGTGTGAAGGTTTCATGAAGAACTCCAAACAGTGCAACTACCTCTCTCTGTTCCAAACAAAAAGGGGCCTAATTTTTCAATTGCAGGCAGATTCAAGTTCTAAAAGTTGTTCCATTGATCTTAGAATGTGTTTTGGAGTCAAAATCATATAAGATTTGACCCCAAAACATCATCCTAAGCCTCTGGGGTGAAAATAGCAAGTTTCCTAGCTAATTCTGGACATCTAGTTCAAATCTGGCTTTCTATTCTTGGCCCAGGCACACATTTCACTTTCTTGTGTCCCAATTGTCCCCTTGGGGGCAAGGGGGCATGAGGGACACAAAAGTGTGCCTTGGGGATCTTAGCAATTTCTGGACATCTAGTGCAAATTTGGCTTTCCATTCTTGGCCCAGGTGCACATTTCACTTGTGTCCCAATTGTCCCCTTGGGGAAAAGGGGGACATAAGGGACACAAAAGTGTGCCCTCATCCTCCTCCCAAAGGCGCACGCACTTTTGTGCCCTGTGTGTCCCATTTGTCCCGTTTGTCCCATTTTCCTCCATAGTGCAATGGGGACATGAGGGACAAAATTGCGCCCTCACTCCCTCACCATGGGTGCACTTTTGTGTCCCAATTGTCCACTTTGCCCCCAAGGGGACAAGGGGGACAAGAAAATGCGCCCCATGCAAAGTTGAATCTCCTGGACCCCATGAGACCTCACCCATCTTCGCAAGTGCTTTTCCCAGACCTCCTCGTCTCATCCACCTCTCCTCCCATTCTGCCACTTGTCATAATCTTTCTCTAAGGCACTCTTCCTTGCCCCTATTGTCCCAGTTGCACCAGATTTTAACCACATTTAAACCCAACTTCAACCCAAGTTCAAAGCATGGTTAGCAAGGTGATTTAAAAGTTCATTAAAACACTTTTGCAACTCATTTCTTCTGCACAAGTCGCTATTTCTTTACTGGACTATTGTTGAAACGCCCTCAAAAACTCCAATTTTTAATAGAGGTGTTGCCAAAATTTTCTCAGACAACCATAGCCACCAAAAATGAGATTTGCTCATATCTTTCAAACCGGGAGTCTGATCAATGTGAAACTTTGCCAAAATATTCCTCTCCAAAACGCCTTTGGGAAGATTGCAGCTACAAGTCTATTGATGTTGTAGCTTTCTAGATACAGTAAACTGAAATTCTAAACCCTAAAACCTTCTTTTTGATTTCCAAGAGATTCAGCAGACAAAAAATGGTGAAATTTGGAGCAAAATACCCCAGTGCAAAACAAAACATTTTGACAGTGTTTTCGTGGCAATCTGACACCAGTAAGTCCAGTTTCTAAAAATAGCGAGTCTTTATGAATAGTAGGTTACTACAAGTTTTTAAAAGTGATGAACTCTTAGCATTCGAAATATCCTGAAAAAGTAAGAAACATCAAAATAGGGTGATTTGGGAAACTTTCAAAAACTAGCAGTATTCGGGAAAAGGGGCATCTAAAAATAGAAAGTTTCTATAATTGGCAAACCTTCATCAAAAGGGTGGAGGATAGCCGAGTCAATGACGAAGGCGTGTTGTGACGCGTAGTGTTAGGCTTATGATCTCGGTGCTATGTCTCTCGTTTGACTCTCACCAACGTTTACCAAAACCCTTTTTGAATTTTTTTGTGCGGGCTTCTCTACAACTATGTTTGATCCTCTTTGTTAGGTGTCTGATCCCCCTCCCCGACGACCCTAGTGATGACTCTTCACGTGTCCCTCTAGTCTCATGGAAAAATGTGGTCGCCGGGTCACCTAAGGTGGTTCAATCCATAAAATTATAGCCCAAGTTGTTGGATGGGACACTTTCGTTGCAGATTCCCTCTCAGATCACGGATGTTGTTCTAGTATCGAGAGACTTGTCATTAATAGGTAAACTAATGTGCCTTAGGCCCCCTCTGGAAGATATCAACAAATGGGCCCATACCAAATGGGCCCCCTAGTGGCCCACTAGAGATTGTTGTTATGCCAAATGGTTTCATTCTCTTTACTTTCAAGCATAATGAGGACTTTACGAGTTCTTCTTGGGGGTCCATGGTTCTTTGGAAGGTGTGGTCTCTACCTTAGGAAATGGTCCCCTGGTTTTAACCCACGCATTGAAAATATGACTCGAGCCCCGATCTAGGTTTGTTTGCCAGGGCTGCCACTTGAGCTCTAGACTCCAAAAGTTATTGAAGGAATTGCTTTATCCTTGCGCTCCCTCATTCTTGTAGCTCAAGCTACTAGAGCAAAATCTAGACTTATTCATGCTCTATTTTGTGTTAATGCTGAAGTCAGTAATCCTTTGCCCAAATCTATTGATCTCCATTCGGATTTTGGTATTTGGACTCAACCTATTGAGTATGAATATGTCCCACAAGCCTATTCTATTTGTAAAAGCATCGGACACAGGACCCCTGCTTGTCCGTCAAAGCCTGCTCCTAAACCTAAAGAAACTATGTTTTCACCAAAGCTGAAAGGTAAATATATTCCCAAAAGTATTCGTGAGGTGAATACCTCTAATCCCTTTGCCGCCCTTCTGGAAGATGGAGAGACCCCATCCTTTGCCCAAATCTATTGATCTCCATTCGGATTTTGGTATTTAGACTCAGCCTATTGAGTACGAATATGTCCCACAAGCCTGTTCTATTTGTAAAAGCATCGGATACAAAACCCCTGCTTGTCCGTCAAAGCCTGCTCCTAAACCTAAAGAAACTATGTTTTCACCAAAGGTGAAAGGTAAATATATTCCCAAAAGTTTTCATGAGGTGAATACCTCTAATCCCTTTGCCGCCCTTCTAGAAGATGGAGAGACCCCATCCTCGAAGGTTCCCCCTCCAGCTCCATCAACTCAGATGGATACCCCTGCAGCCCCTTTATCGACTCAGGTGGTTCCCCTTGCAGCGCCCTCTGCCCCAGCAGCTCAGTTGGATCCCCTGCAGCCCCCTCTTCCCCCTCCTTTTCTACTCCCTTTGATCTTTCTCCAATCACAGAATCCCCTCTTCTCCTTTCCCAACCTTATGAGGATGGATTCCTCTGTAATCCAGTATCCCTTGCTACTATTCTTTGTTTGGAAGAAAATTCCTCTTTAACCTCTCCTTCTACCTTGATGGTTGAAGACTGCAGCCCGCTAAGAATTACCAAAAGTAAATTAAAAAAATTGGGATCTAGGTATCAACAAAAAGACTGGCAGACCTACCAAGATTGACAAGCTTCAGCTTGAAACAACTCAAAACATTTCTCAAGGAACTCAAGGTGTTCTCTCCATTGCGGGTGGGGAAACATAAATCTAAAAAATGAAGATTCTCTCTTGGAACATTAGGGGGTTAAATGCTCCCCAGAAAAGAAGAGTCCTTAAAGATATCAGACTGAAGCATTCTCCCGATATCATAATGTTGCAAGAGACTAAACTCAAAGAGGATAATATCCTTCCTAGGATTTGGCCTAATGCCTCCTTTGCCTCCCACTCCTCGGCTGGTAATTTTGGGGCTTTGTACCTTCTGGAATCCTATTGTTCTTTTTGGTGAATGCATTATCAATACCCCTCATTTCTTGGGTATCTTCTTTCAAGAAATTGGTTCAAGCTTGGGATGGATTACAGTCAATCTTTATGCCCCAAATCTGGAAGCTTGTAGGGATAATATCTGGAAATCTCTAATAGATTTCAGAAATAGCTGCAAACATCTTCCTTGGCTCATTGCTGGGGGCTTTAATACCCCTCTTTTCTCCTCGGAAAAGCTTGGTGGTGCTCAAGCTAGCTGCAACGGTATGGAATCTCTTTCAACTTTTATCAGACAGGGTGAATTCTTTGATTTCGACCTTCATGGAGCTTCCTTTACTTGGTCAAACAGAAGATTAGGTGTCAATCATATTCAAATACGGCTAGACAAGTTTCTTGATTCTCTGGATTGGTTGTCGCATTATAGCGATTTCTATTTGATGGCTCTCCCCAAGGTTGCTTCCAATCATATTCCCTTGCTTTTGGATGCAGCCAAATTCCATAACACCAAGAATCCTCCTTTCAGATTTGAGTTGGCCTAGTTACAAAATCACAATCTGGAGCCCCTAATCAAAGATTGGTGGAGGATGGATATACAAGGTTCAGCCATGTATAGATTTGCAAAGAAACTCAGCTTCATCAAGAAGCAGCTTAAAATTTGGAAATCTAAATCTTTTAGAGACATAAGGGAAAGGAAGCAACAGCTTTCTGCAAAGCTAGTTGAAGTCTCGGCTCTTATTGAAATAGTTAGTAGAACTTCTCAATTGCATCAAGAAGAGTTAAAGCTTTTGAGTGTCTTTTATAACACTCTTTCCGAAGAGGAAATCTATTGGAGGCAACGATCTATGGCTCTTTGGCTACAACAGGGAGATCGCAATACAAATTTTTTTCATGCCACGACCAGTAAACATAAGAGCGGAGATAAGATCAAAGAACTTTTAACAGTGGATGGGAATCATTTGAACACTGAGGAGGCTATTTCGGCAGAATTGGTTAATTTCTATACCAACCTGCTCAATGTGGAGGGTCCTTTGAATGAAGAGGATGTTATGGAAATGTTGCAGCACATCCCGAAGCTGATCATAGATGAAATTAATGCAAAATCTTACTAAGCCTTTTTCAATCGAAGAAGTTCATAGAGCGGTTTTTGCTATGAAAGGTGACAAATCTCCAAGCCCTGATGGCTTTCCTGCAGCTTTATTTAAGGCCTTCTGGAACATTATTAAAACTGATCTTTTAGAGGCGGTGAGCGAATTTCAAGGTAATGACTCCCTTCTTAAAGAATGGAATAATACTTTTATTGCTTTGGCTCCTAAATCCTTTGGGTCTAAGTTTGTTTCTAATTTTCGGCCTATTAGCATTTGCAATACTTCATACAAAATCATTACCAAGATGTTGGCTACTAGGTTGAAACCTTATATGGATAGTCTCATCTCTGAACAACATAATGGGTTTATTGGTGGTCGCCTCATCTAAGGTGTGTGATTTATGTTTATGAAGCCATTCACATGACTCAACATTCTAAATCTGCGGGGATGATAATTAAGCTTGATATGCAGAAAGCCTTTGATAGAGTCAGCTGGTCCTTTCTTAGTAAAGTTCTTAGCAAATTTGGCTTCTGTGAGAAATGGTGCAAATGGATTCACAACTGCATCTCTTCTCCTCAATTCTCTGTTTTGGTGAATGGCCTTCCGGCTGGTTACTTTTCTAACAACAGGGGTATAAGACAAGGTGACCCTCTCTCACCCTTTCTTTTCATTCTTATGGAGGATACTTTAAGTAGGGCCCTAGGTGCTGCGAAAAATACTGCAGGCATTTCAGGTTTGAAAATTACATCCAGAGTCCCAGAGGCTACTCATAGTCAATTTGCTGATGATACTCTTCTACTTTGGGTGTAGCCTTTGTTGTTGAAGCAATAACTATTAAAAAGATTCTCGAATGCTATCAATTTGTGTTGCATTAGCTCATCAATTTTGCAAAAAGTAGCATTGCTTTCATTAATACTCCCCTAACAAGTAAAGAAAGATTGCGGCCATTTTTGGATGTAGCATCATTGATCTACCTTCCTCCTATTTAGGACTTCCCCTCTTTAAAGGCAGACAACTAAACAACCTCTGGGTTGTGGTGATTGATACATTCTAAAAGAATTTGGCGGGATGGAAGGGCGCACTCCTAAGCCAAGCTAGTAAGTTGCAGCTTGTTAAAACTACCCTGCAAAGTCTCCCCCTCTATTTCATGTCTCTCTAGAAAATGCTCTCGGTAGGTTGCCTCCCACATTGAGTAAATTCAAAATCATTTCCTTTGGTCTGGTTCGGAAGAATGTAAAATATTTCATCTAGTTTCATGGAATGTAGCTTGTAAACCTCTGGCTTCGGGGGCCTTGGTCTTAGAAGGGTGGTGGAGATGAATAAAGCTATGTTGGTAAAGCTAGGTTGGGCGATTCTTTCTTAAGGAACACTCCCGTGGGTGCAACTTCTCGTTTCTAAATATCTCCCTTCTTTGGAAGATTTTTTTATCTTCTAAAATCTCGAGATGTTCAAAGAATTTGGAATTCTATCATCAACAATCACATCTGTTGAAAAAGTGGTACTAAATGGTGCTTGGGTAATGGTATGATCATTGACTTTTGGAATGATTAGTGGATTGGTGATAAGCCCTTAGTGGAAGATCCCTTCTAGGACCGGATCTAACCAGCTTTATCGGCTTTATGTGGCAAGAAGGTCCAGAATACATTGACAAAGATAGTGGTAAGCCTTGTTGGCACATTCCCTCCTGGGAAGGATGAAACGTGTACCGGTTCTAGCAACTTGACAAACTTAAATCATTTCTCTCCTCCCGATATCTTGATCTTCTCCGCCTCATGATATGCGGATCTCGGCCAAGCTCTCCCATTGGTTGCTTCTCGGTCAAAGCAGCCTATCTCTCGTATCTTCATCCCTCTTGTGGCCCGCCTCTCCGTCAAATTTGGATTTCTCATGTTACTCCTAAAATTGGTTTCTTCTCCTGGCTTTCTTTCAGGGATGTTATCCTGTTAGGGGAAAAACCTTAAAAGAAGGGGTTTTTCACTCCCAATCGCTATGTCCTCTGCCTTAATGCTCAAAAGCTCAACCCACCTTTTCTTACACTGTCCTTTCTCTCACTCACTTTGGAGTCTCCTTTTGGAAAGATTTGAGATTGCTTGGGTTTTCCCCTTTTCTATAGTTGAAGCTTTTACACAATGGAGATCTCCATTTACACACTTTGTTGCTTCTCTTGCTTGGAACTTGATCCTTCCCCATGTTCTTTGGGGCATTTGGAAATGAACAGATGTATATTCAAGGAACAAACTTATAGTTTGTGGTAGATATTCAATGTGGTGGTATCTAGTATGCAAGAAAATTTGAACTGCTGCATACGAAAGAAGCATGGCTAGAAAGTGACTTTAAATGTTACGGATCCTTGGCCTAGACAACTCCACATTCCTTTGGACACTTCTTCACTACGGTTCATGCAAACACCTTGTGGTCTCCACCTTCTTTGGGCTAGGCTAAGCTCAACTCGATAGTGCGGTCAAGGGTAACCCGATACCTCGGTGGAGGTTCTATAATCGAGAGATGAAGCTTGTGCAATCCCAGCTGTCTTTCTTGCTGCTTCGGGACTGATGCGATCATAGAGTTGAAGCTCTTGTTATTCTTAAAGGAATTGAGCTAGCTCTCACTATTCTATCTGGCCAACTTATAGTGGAAAGTGATTCTCTTAATCAGTTACAATACTCAACTCAAATGATCCCCCTTAGTGGTCTATAAGGAGTATAATTGAGGATATTAGATCACTACTGCTCGCTTCGTGTCATCAAATTTCAGCATATTTACTGGGAAGGCAACAAGGTTGCGGACTTCTTGGCTAATCTGGGTGTTTTCTCGGGTGAGCGCAAGAATGGATAGGTAATTTTCCAAAGGACATGTTTACCCATGTTGTCAATGACCTTCACACAAAATCATAGTTTCTTGAGGTTGTTGATTGTTATCTCCAACCTTTGGCTTCATCTAGTTTCGGCATGTTGAAGATGGGTTATCCCTCAATTAGCGGCGGAGGTGACAAGGAATTTGGACATGTGTGGCATTTATTACCATTTATATCTATGATAGATCGCGCTCGTGCAAGGGAAAAGATCGCGAGAATGATGTTACCCACGTGCGGCTATACTTATAATAAAGACACCTTTAAATTGAAAACCTAGCGACACGTGTGGATATTCGGTGAAGGTGATCGCCATTGCTATATAACCTATTTCTATATCGGGCTCTTATCACTTTCTATCGATTAGCCATGGGTGGCCCTATCAAACATATTGAACCTTCTTCTGCAAAGAAGTAAAAGCATATGTTGAAGTTTGGAATATCTTGCAGTGAAGGGATTACGTCGTTCATGGAAAAACTTTCAGCCACTCTATCGAGTGACCAATAGCATTTTGGCTTCTGGAAAAAGGAAGGGTTAAAGTTGGCAAAACTAAATTCCTTCTCTCTTCGGAGGCCATAGGCGGGCTGCTTCGAGGCTCCTTACGGAGGGAGATGGTTACCACAAATGCTCTTTGCATTGGAGGACAATTTCTTATGCGAGGAGAAAGACGAGGAAATACCAATCGGGCTCAAAGGGAATCTTTGCCCCGCCATGGAACAGTGTCGCAAAGCAATTAATGAGATATTTCACTCTAGAGGGAAGATATAAATTAATCTATGGTCCACAAATCTTCCTTCTTTCTCATCTTCTTCATGAGAGGAAGTTTAATTTCGCACTTTACTTTTTTCATCGATGGAACAATCTCTCGGGTTAGCCAGAGAAGAGGAAGCGTCATTCATTCATCAGGGCCTCTTATATCTGTTGTTTAAGGTAGAGGCTTCCCAAAAGGATCTCTTGCGTTTCCATTCGAAGATTGGTAAGCGGCGTATCACACTGGCCCTTCTCACCATTCTCCACTATCCCTCCTACTTTTGTTGAATCCTCTCGCCAGCAATGCGCCATGACTTCATCTTCCTTTTGAATTGGGTTCAGATGTCATGATTGTTGATTAGAGTGACACAGCTTCTACTCCCACGGCTTTTTCTCATCTCTCCCCCTCCTCGTTGGCGCCCCTCACAACTTTGGACTGTCGAAACATTCTCTTGCTTGACACTATTATGTTGTCCATCCCAAATTTCCCCTCTTCTCCGCCTCCTGCCATTATTGTTCTAGCTTCCCCTTTGGATTCCCGGCGACCGCTTTGGCTCCTTCGGATTGCTCCCCGCTTTGGCCCCGATGTTGACCCCCTTCCGTTCTATGGATATTAGCATTGATTTGAATCTCCCTGATGTCCTTTTGGGGCTATCTTCGACTTATCCTAATTACCCCTCCCGAGAAATTGGGCTCGCCAACAATCCTATGCTGATTCTAAAATTGCTGCAATGTGGAGCGATGATCTGGAGAGTACTCCCGCCAACAAGATTCTAATTAAGTAGACATAGTTCTCGGTATTGCAGGAAGACACAATTGGGCCTTTACGGCCATTAAAGAATGGAAAAGCTTCACTGACACGACTTGGAAGAAGATAAACAAGGATTGTTCGGAGCTCATGAAGTTAGTGGATCTGCTTGGTGGAGAAGAATTCTCTTTGCTGCAACTAGAGAGGTTGCAGAACTACTCTAAAGAATATTCAAAATATGTAATGGGTTGTTTTTGTTTGGGTATCTTTTTGCCTTAGGGCTTTTTCTCTATGTGCTCCATTTGCTTTATCTCGGCCTTAAGGGTTTTTTTGTACAAGCATGATAGTCCTTTCAAAACCCCCACTTTTACCCTATTTCCAAAAAAACCTTCATCAATTGCAATACTCCGAATCAACTAGATACATCAGAAGACAAGAAAACTGAAAACTTGCTAAAAATAGCAGTTCTGGATAGGACCTACTAAAAATAGTAAGTAATGGGCCCGAGCCCCGAGAAAGTTGTGGCAGCTCTCATTCTTCTTATCTTTTTAGTTTTTGCCATCATCGCAAGCCGGGAATTTGTTTCGTCGCCCAAAAAAGAAAAGAAACCCTCGTGAAGTCATCTCTACTGAAGGCATAGCTTGATGCGGAGGCTGGAGCAACGAGAAAAGATTGCCACGAGTGATGCTAGCAATCATCTCAGAATTCCAAACAATGCATACCTCCCAAGAGTGTTTCTAAACACTTAATTAGTGCTTGGTGATGAGCTCAGTGCAATTTGGAGGTCGGAAACATGTGATTCATCTTCAAGTTCCATTTCCACGAGGAGCAAATTGATCAAAAGGGTGTTCAGATGTTGTAGGCATGTTTTCACTCAGGTAACATCTTGGTTAAGGAAGTGAATTGTGAAGTGAAAAAGGGTGTCATCATGTTCAAAAGTGAAATGTGAAGCTCATGGAGTAAGTCGAGAGTCATCATATCCTGAATCTGCCCAAATCTCTCAGAAGCAAGTTGAAGTGAGCTAATCAAGCTATCAAGGCACTCAAAACCATCATGTGTGAAGAATCAAGAAATCATCTTTTCCCATGGGAAGCATATGAGCAAGAAGGTACATAAGTATCCCAAATCTGATTCCATTCAAGTACTCTGCGGTTGCAAGGTTAAATGGGTGATCTTCATGTGAAGCACCATGTATGCAAGAATGAGAAACCATCTAAATTTCATTTGATGTCACTCACTTGGTAGTGTTCTTAAACACTCATTCAACACTTGGTAATGTGATCACCTCAAAGGAAGAAACATTGCAACCAAACCTCATTTCAGTCAAGTGAGGGCCATTGAATAAGAATCTTCGAAAAGAAAGATAATGAAAAGAGGGCACACAAAGGTTCCCTATTCTAGGAAGCTTCATAAGAAGGTGAGAATCATTTAAAACCCCATAGAGACCATCACTGCCTCTCGTTCTTCATCGACATTCAAGTATGTCTTTTTCGATGGTGGAACCTTCCCAGAATGAGCAAAATGTAATACTTCGTCGGGATTCTAAAAATGTTCCCGTGACTAACATCATATCTACTCCGGAAGATCCATTCCCATGGATCCAAGAGTTGCTCGTGAGTGAATCAAGAACGACACAAGAACCTGCAATGCCTGACTTGGGGCCATCACAAAGATCTTGAAGACCAAACGAGGTAAGAAGGCATAAGTAACTTATCGCTTTTTCAATGGAGTTTCCGGTAATCAATATGTAGAGGTTGCCCGGTGAAAGTTGCAAAACCTGCAGAGGAAATGATTCAGGAGGACTATGAGTTGACCCGCATCTCTTTGGGTCAAGCTACACACGAAGGTGATGCTCATTTATTTAAGGAATTTGTTGCCCGCACGCTCGCTCGAAACCAAGAATACAAACGAACAATCGAGAAATTAGAGGAGCATGTGAGAACTCTCACTGCCTACATTCAACCTTTCTTGGAGCTCAATACAGTGCCTCCTCCTCTGTGGAAGATATTTCTCCGATCAGTAGATTTGACCCCAAAATGATCAAGAAGGCACAAGAGCATATAATACAAGGGAAAGCTAGTGACAAATGGATTGAGAAGATTCTTGAAAAAGGAAAGGCTTTGCTCTTAAAGGTTCTCTCTCTGTTCAAGTATGTCCTTGCCACCATTTCGGAAGTGAAGAAAACAAGGGAAGAGATTAAAAAGAGAAGATCCATTGGGATGAGGTGTTCCCACTTGTGTCCAAGATGAGTTGCCTCGACTCCCACACTCTCATGAGTAGGAATGTGTTCACATTTGTTGTTGAGAACTTGTCCCCAGTTTTGATCCGCATTATGAATGCTAGATATGACATGATAAAAGATGCCATCTCCGAACTTGACTCTAGTGAACAAAATGCCTTCGAGATTTTGGATGATGTCAAATTATGTTCACAAACTTGGATCCCTTCCACTCACTGAGAATTCATCATTGGAGGAACTCATCGGTTCTTTCCAAGAGTTAGTCAAAAGGAGGCAAGTGATCCCTCTCCTTCAGCAAGGATACTTTAGAGTCCCTTGCCAAGATCAGAGGCTCTATTTCTAACATTGCGAGATCACAACAAATGGTCTAATCAATGTAAAGCTATCAATGATGTTCTCATGAAATGGATCAAAGTGTTAAGTTACATCCATATTCCGAAGAGGAAAAGATGACACTTACTGCAACAGTTTGGTTCAGTAGATAATTCAAAGGACAGGAGCTCATTCCGGGAACTCTTCCTCAAGGATCATGAATGGCTAGTTCTTCATCAACAAAGGCTTCATCTTCATCAAATTAGTCAACCCTTCTCTCTCCCTCTCTATCTCTCCTCCTCTCTCCACATCTCTCCATATTCTAATTTTCCATTAAGAATGTATTTTTGTTATTTCATCCTATTCACTTAAGTGACCTCCAACATTAACATTGTAAGAGTCCTTTTTCACTAATAAGGAAAAGACTCACTTTTGTATCCTAGGAATATGAAAGGTCACAAGTGATGGAGATAGGTGAAAAGTCATGTGGGGGTAGATGAAGAGACATTTTTGTATGCTTATAAATTGGAATGGCTTCTCCATTCCAAAGGGTTGGCAATTGTTGATTGATTGTATGTTGTTGAGATTTACCACTACTACATCAAGCAATAAAAGTTGCATTTCTTCTATTTTCCTCTACTCTCTCTCTCTCTCTCTCTACTTTCCAACTTTGTAAGCATGGTAATCTTGCAAAACCAAGAAAGGTGTTTGTGCCTTTGATAAATGAATCAATAGAATTGTGTCTATGATTTGTTAGTCTTATCATTGTTAGCATTGTTGTGTTCTTCTAATTAAATGTGGACCTACTTCGGTTGATGTATGTGAATTTTGTAAGCCTACTCACAACATTAACCCTCTCTCTCCTTATTTCCCTAACTCCCCTTTACCTCTCCTCACTGCAAATTCCTCCCTTATACTTTGTACAAGCACTTTGCCACAGGTTTAGTGGAGTATTCCTATGTGATCCCCAACCTAACGGCCACCCCACAGTTTTAGGTAGTTTACATTAAATAATAGGAGCCTCCCCATACACAAGGAGGGACTCAGCCCCGTGACTTGTTGGTGGAAACCAATAATTTGCACTAGGACAAATTATTTCACCAACACTCTTTTACACTACTCAAACAATGACAAGAATAAGGTTTGGGGGTGTGCGCCTTATTCTCCTCTACGTTATTCCAAAATCTATACACTTCGTCTCAACAAGATCAACACCCGATGGAAGCATGGTATATCCATTCCTTTTGACTATGTAGTTTTATCTTACTCAGCAATTACAACAATAATAAAAGTGGGCCTAGACCCGTCTCGCAACGGTGTGGTTCATGGTATTGTGGAAGGTATTGAATTGGCTAAGTTTTTCATAGGTTGTCATGCCTCTTCTCTCACAAAACTTAAAAGCGGCAATCTGAGGGTTACTTAAGAATTTTGATACGCTAGTCATCTCTGTTGGAAGGGTACTTCAATTCCTCTCTCTCCTTCGATGTTGGGCTACATGGCTCAACATTCCAATTTCTCCTTGAAGACAATTGGGGACTAATCGCCCCCAATCCTTCAACATCTCAACAACAATTCCAAATTGTTATGTTTGTGGAGCCTATTTTCATGTTAGAGTGTGGTACACCTTCATGTGTTACACTCGGGTATTTTTACTGCGGTCCCACTCGCTAGTGAGCGGGTCGGGGGGATCGAGGCAAAGCCCCAAAGCAAATTTTCATGGGTGGTTTATTAACCCATGGGTAATGGGTTAACCGTTATGGGCTGTTTTTGGGCCGTGGTTTTTCGGTACCCATTGTTTTGTAAAACCGCCTCTTCGGCTACACAAAGGTTTATGGGACGGTTTTATTTTTGCCCATTGTTTGATACCCGTGGTTTTGTAAAAATTGCTCAAACATTGTCTATATTTATATCGTCTTATGCATATGATAGAAATACGAGCAAATGTATTCCGAGATGTGTTTTGAATTCGGGTGTGAATTCTCAGAGAGTTTGTTGAGAATAGCTCCAAACGGATCTAGGTATTATATTGAGAGAGTGGAGGCTTGTAATAAAATCTGAGCAAGTGATTCTTGGTGGACGTAGCCCAAATTGGGTGAACCACATTAAATCTTGTCTCTCTGTGTTGTGTTATTTATTCTGCACTTTTATTTGAGATCTGTAATATTTTATGCATATTAGTTTCTACTATTGCGATTACAAGGGATTATTCTCGCATATTTTATCTCTTATTTCCTAACAGAAATCTCTCGAGCAAAACAAGAATGGAAGCTCCTCCCTTCGCAAAATGACTGGTGTATTCCTTCTATGTTTTGCATCTTCTTTCCTTTACTTTATGCAAGTTCAAAATTACAAAAGTTACAAGCGTTATCTATACTTTGAGTTACGGTTTAGTTTCTATAATAGACATTGACTACGCTTGTGTTGCAGGTTTCACCATGGAGGGTGCCAACACCAACACATCAAAAACAACTATCGAGCAAAGACAAAGTGTTTGTGCATACTCAAGTATGTTTTTCCTTTAAGCATGAAAGTTTCAATTACACACTTAAAGGAGAAAAATGTCGACACTAAAATTTAGTAACTTGTCCTTTGGCAATAACAAGTTTGGCTATGCTCCCTTCTTAGAAAAATTCTCACATTCTAAGTCCAATCAATATATCTATTTAGCTCTTTCGTGAAATGCTTATCTCCACACTTTGTTTTGTCGCAAATTTTGGAAATACTAATTAATCAAAGCAATAAAGTATCCATGTGCATCATGCTAGAACTTTCTATTTTGCATCACATCTCTCTTGTCTGGCAGGCTAAATAATTTGATCAAGATGTGAAATTCGGTCTGGTCGACTTACGGACTCGACCTTTGTTGTCCTTGACTCTATTTTTAATTTGAATATCTTTATTGTGTCATTTCACCTTCCTAGGGTCGGCCTTATTAGAATATTTCACCTATGGAAGGCTACATAAGCAAATCAATATCACTTTATAACTCACCCGGCACTCCTACAAGACTACTATTGCAAATATCACTCCAAAGGCACTTAAGGCTCTCAAAATCTTCCTAAATTAGTGGCACATCAATTAGAGCAACCCTTACTACGGATATGAAGCACTCGACCAAGTCCAAGAGTCGAACTTCCTCCATTTTCAACCATGCAAAGGTCATATAGCTATGTCTTAGCAAGAGCAAAGTCAATCCAGGCATTGTCAAAGGGTTTTAAGGAACAAAGGGTTAGGTCAGGTAGTTGAAACACACCACAGCACGCTACTACCGCGTTGGGTACATTTATACTCTATAGTTAGCATGTTATTCTTTATGTCAAGAAACCCCAGGGAACCATAGAGGGTTGTCTTAGATTACACTCACACTTGCACGATCACCTAGGAGAATTACATGAGGCTTGATCCCACACGGGGCATTTAGTGCAGCACTAGGATTGGTTTGGTTGGGTCGAACGCCAAGGGTAATCCAGCCTCACCAGACACGATTTCTCTTTTTGGTTATTTAATGCTTTGATGAAGGGCATTGCGAAGGGTTTAGGGTTCTACTTTGTTGCAGTGATTAATAGTAGAGCACAACTATCAAAGGGTCCAAGACCATACACTTCCAGTCAAGATCGTCAACCCCCAGTGTCTAGACCGTACAACATTTCTACGGTCTGCACCATCTCAATTTCCAGTTTTAGAATTAATAACCAAGCATTTCAAGTTTTTGATCTTCCTTTTCCAACCGTATGCACGCATTTGAATCTTCTCTATCCCGACTGTCTAACTATGTCTTCGTCTCCTCTTGTGTATTTCAGTTATCATTTATCATTTATCATTCATTACAAGTATTAATGTTTTATTTTGATTATGTATGGTTAATCGTAAATTAATTAGGTCATAATAATCTCATGTAAAAAAACTTACATCCTATTTGTTGTTGTGCACTTTCCATAACATAATTTAATTAGGACGTAAACACATACAAAAGTCAAGAATCAAAGATAGAAATACATGTGGAAAAATCTAACAAGGTTGCGGTGAAGTAAAATCAAACTGTGATTTCGCACGGTTTGATATTTAGGTTTTCGATTACATAAGAGAGGATTTCCAGGGGCAAGTTGCGAATGAGTCTATGAAAGACCAAACTAGACAACTTTAGTCATTTTCAAGAAGGAAAGATGTTTTTCAAATGTTTTCGACCAAAGACATCAAGAACTCAACATTCACATGCATTTTTATGTACACTTTAAAACCTCGTCAATATTTTAACATTAGATGTGTTTTGAGTAATTCTCAATAGTTAAATTTTTTTAACTTACGGATCGGAGATCAAAAATAATGGCAGTATTCAAACTCTAGTTCTACTAAAAGCACAAAAGTTAATTGGTCAAAACTATAACTTTTGGAGTCATAAAATTTTAATAATTGTGGAATATTGTTATTGCATGAAAATCATCCTTGGCCCTAAAACAAGACCTCTACGAATTTTGTTGATTGATTATGACAAGCATCATAAGGAGGCCCTATTGTTATAATTGTATGTGACAGTGATTTAAATTTTGAGGTCCAAAATGTCATTGTGGTAAGAGTGCTTTAGACCAATCTCCAAAAATATCAAACTTCAAAGAAAGGTTTTGTACTTGAAAAATTTGATGTTTTTAGAAAAGATGCATGAGGGCGGGTCCCTTTCATAACATCTTATACGGTTTAAAGGCTTCCAAGACTAGCCTTGCTTCCATAGGGAAAAAGGTGGATGATGACAACCTAGTTGCACTTGTTCTTAATAGTTTACTGCCCTCCTACAAAACACTTGTGAAGGCCTTCCACTTGATAGTGGAAATCTATACCCTAACACTTCATTAAGTTAATTCCTATTAGCTGCAAAAGGAACGCAAACAAACTCAGACAAGTGATTCTACTTTTGAACAAACAAAAAATGCATCGATTGCTCAGTCATTACTATCATAAGTTTGGACATATAAAAAAGGATTGCCGGAAGCGACAATATGATCTTTCTTTTTCTCACAACAAAAAGGTGAGATATCAGACAAATATGATAGCAGTTGAAAAAACGGGATTATGAGGAAAAGTATGCTCATAGTATCATGCTCAAACGACATTGCTACCACTTGCTGGTTCATTGATTCCAGTGTATCCAGACATTTTTTGTGTTGAAGGGACCGGTATGTAACATTTACTGCAAATAAAATGTCTTGATTTAGTTATATTATATGATGGATAGTCACTTGCGGTAGAAGGGATAGGAGATATATGCATTATGTTGAATGATACTCAAAAACTCATATGTCGGGCGTGTTCCTAACATGCATGGCAATCTTTGTTCTATTTGTCGGTTTGCAAAAATCCCAATATAAATGTCTCCATGCCAAAGTGTATTATGTCTAATGTGACACACGATGGGGTAGTTGCCCTAGGCCTTGGGCAAGGTGGCATGTATAGGTTTGTTGACCCTACCATGTTGACTTAAAGGAACATAAAGGGAGGCTCCACCATATAGGGTATGATGGAAAATGAAATTCTTCATGGGCTTGTCGACCTTGCTCCAATCAGCTTACATGCACTACTTATGGAGGAAATATCCACTATACAAGATGTGTCGGAGGCTAAAATGTCTCGTCTGCGGGCAGGTGAAATGTCCCAATTGCAAGATATACGGGAAGCACATGACGAGTTGACAGGAAAAGTCACTCAAAGAATTGTGGAGGGTGACTCCACTATCCAAGATGCACAAGAGGTGCATAGTGAGATGGCAAGAAAAGCCACTCAAAGAAAGACATTAGCTCAGTACCAATATGAAAGTTGTTAATCCAATAGAGCATGTTACGTATTATCCCTAAAAATAATTTCTAACAGATCTGGATATTTTGTTAAACCCTAGGGCAGCAGTATTAAAAAACTAACTTTTATAACAGCAGCAATAATCTGATATTTTATATAAAAACAACAAACCATAATGCGTAAAAATAAATCTTTTATATTTTGAATACGAACCAGCTACAATAAAATACCAGTGTCTTAATACAATTGTTTGGAGCTGAATTGGCTAAATACTTACACCACTGAAATGGAATTTTCCGGTTGCGAAGTGAGGGATTTCATCCTCAACTCTATGTAAAGGAGGGTTTTCGTCCTCTATTACGGAAGCAACCGTGGAAGCTACTTACAAACAAAGAAAATAATTGATGAATTTCTAAGATGTGTCAATAACAAACCCCAAATATGCTTTTATAACTTCCAATCTCTCTATAAACGGTGTAATTTCCCTTTTGACGACAAAACTGAAAATGTTGGAAATTAGCTCAAACCCCAAAATAAGCAAGTCTGATTTTTATGACAGCAATTAAATAAGGACCAAACAACACTCTCAAACCCTAGCGACTAGGAGAGAGAGAGAGAGAGAGAAATCCACCATAGAAACACTCAAAAATTATGAGAAGTTATTCCTTGGATTGCCCTTGATTTTAGAAGCCAAAAATGTGATCAAATCATTAAACTTAGAATTTTGGAATTTATTATGGCACAAAAACAACTGAAACTTGTAAATTCAATAACTCTTAGAAAACAAGGAATCTCCACACATATGAATACTCAAAACGATCATAAAAATATCAGCAATCAAATAAGACCAATATCATAATTTTCCAACAATGGGAACCCTCTCAAAATTGATCTCGAAATCACTAAATGAGTAGATAAAGTTGCCCAATGCCAATAAAAATCTAAATATGAAGCATTTTCCTCAAATCTGCAATATTCTTCAATACCAATCAATGTTTGTTGGCTAGATTTTTGCACATTAAAAACTTAGCGATCATGAGATAAATCTCCCTCATTTACCGGTGAGGCTCCCGTGTAAGATTTCTATTAATTATGGATATAAGTAACTGTTTGTGGGTTTTACTTTAATTCAAAAGCTCATGAGCCATAGATAGGCAATTACGCGGCAGTCAAGTCGGTCGGCATTTGTAAAGAAAATATTTGCAAAAGGGGGAAATAATTGAATCCGAGAAGAAAGCAAAGAAGATGTGCAATCCAACCATTAGTTCACATAGTTGTTCTCATGCACATAGATGAAACAAACAGATCTCACAATACAGAATTTAAAGAAAATGAAAATTTCAAATCTAGATCTGAGATAACACAAAGTTTATGCAAAGATCTACATAGAAGTAAGAAACAAATGCACCATTGACACAAAGTTCTCCGGAAATCTGCCTCCTTTCAATTCCTTAGCTTTGAAAGATATCACGGGTTTCAACTCGAAGTCTGAATCACAAGAATGTTGATTACCAATTATGATCCTCTAACCCGTAGACTCTTCCTCTATTTATAGTGTATAGAGGGCAATTACAAATAGGAAGCTTCCAATGAATTGCCACATGTGAAAGCTATGAAAAGGGGAAGCAATCGCGATATTCTTCCCGAATCCCTCTTTGCATAACATGCATGATTTATAACTAAAAATAGAACCTTCTATTTTGCATGTTTGCCACCTATTTCCAAGTAATTAATTTCTTCCATAGTAACGGCTTTTAAACCAATCACTTAAGTTTTATAATTTAATCAATTGCTCAATTACTTTGTCGGAGAAAATAAGAGAAAGAAGAAGAAAGAGGAAAAGAAATTAGAAGAAAGCCACAACACTCCCAGTCTTGTTCTTTTTCCATATTCTGCATGCGGTTGACTCTTTTGCCTTTGATTCTCACCAAACTAGATCTGGAAGCAACTGACTGTGATTTGCTGCGGGTGCTACCTCTGACTGTCTTCCCCTTTTATCCTTGAAGCTTTTGCAATTCTTCTCCAGTATATGCACTAGTGCAATGTTTGTCGTAAATAATTCAAACAAAACTCATCATCTTTTATTTTTAATTGCATATGAGCAATTTTAAATTCGGAAAGCACTTGGGCAAAGGAAAACACAAGTAAATTCAATGAAGGCTTCAACTAGAAGATTGGGAGCACATGCACAAGCTTCTGAAAGGAATTTTCCATGCAATGACTTCCACATGGGCTGCATTAGAAACAAGAGGATGAATTTTTGCGAAGCCTTTGCAATTATGAGATTTGGATCTATTTCTTCCTCTGATTCTCAAGATATATTCAATGTATCAGACATTGACTTATGCTTTCTTCACCAATATGGGTATAAATGAAGTATTCCTACAAATAATTCAGACAAGTATGCAGTCCATAGCATGAATATCTAATTTCTTCACTGAGATCTAATTATAAAAATTGTCTTCTATTTTAGACTTTGTTTGCATGCCAAGCAAGCTAAAACTATTATTTTATTCACCCGTGCACTCACATCAACATGCAGATGCTATGAATAATAAAAGGAAAGCTTTTCCAGCCCTAGGCGCCAAAATTGGATGCTTCCCGGCAATTAAAAAAAATCAGCTTTTAGGCATTTAGCTATGCCGAATGGGTCGCACTTTTTAGCAAGAGGAATTGCTAAAAATAAGAAGTCAAAGCAATGAGAATTTTTACCTGCAAGGCACCTAAGAACGAATACATAAGAAACACAAAACGACCCGTTACATTGAAAAGAAAGAATTTTTTTAAAAGGGTAGTCCCAGATTTCAGGGTGAAATCTCAGGGACACCAATGTTGAAGGGTTTTGTCCTCCAACAAAATCACTAGAAGGGTTTTCGTCCTTTTAGGAAGCCACACAAAAGGGTTTTCGTCCTCAAGTGGAAGAACATGGAGCAACAAGTTCACAATGCCCAAATAGGAACATGCGCCAAAATCAAGATGCTCCAAATGAGGTCCTAAGTCTCCTTTTATAATCTTCTTTTGGCACCAAAGCTTAGAAAGACAAGGCAACCGATAAAGATGCTATATTTCTTCATTAAGCTTCTTTTA
This sequence comes from Taxus wallichiana var. yunnanensis, assembly GCA_018340775.1. Taxonomy (NCBI): domain Eukaryota; kingdom Viridiplantae; phylum Streptophyta; class Pinopsida; order Cupressales; family Taxaceae; genus Taxus; species Taxus wallichiana. Next base: position 600,394,745 of record CM031235.1, on the reverse strand, counting down.
TTTGCCTTTAACCCAGCTGACCTGCTTCAAGAGGGAAAACACTAAAAAGAAAACATAAAAATTAGAAAAACAAATGTAAATGAAAACTCAATGTTCTTCTCCAACTCCTCTACTTGTTTGCCATGGAGAAGGAATGGCAAAAAGTCCAAATTTTGATTCTTAAGTGGGAAAAGGGACATTACAGTCCTCCCTTCCCAAGATTGCTTGTCCTCAAGCAATAGCAAGCTCTCACCCCAAAATCCAATGTATCCAAGTAGAAGAACATGTTGTAATACTTCCACAAATGAGCTCATGTGCCTGTCAAATGAGAGAGCTGATGTAAAAACAATATTTTACAATGACTGCCCCAATCTTCCTTGAATTCCCAAGGCCCATGAAGACCAACTACTGTCATACCCAACATTGACAAGAAGTCTGAAAAGTAATCATGAATTTGACAAGAAAAATCAATTCCTAGCTTGGCCCATGCATCAATAATGCTCCTCAAAGTGTAAGAGAGTTCTTTAACCATGAACATGAAAGCAATTGAGTAATATAAGGGGTTGTAGTAATTGATGACAGCAGCCTTGGTGGCTACAAATGAGCACGCGCTAACTTTGAACCAACTCCTTCCAAGCTTAGAAAAAAGTAGAATACCCCCCTTCTTTTCTTCATGAGATTTTGAGGTCCTTGGGCATGAATCCTCAAGTTAGGAGCCATATGAACATGCATTTTCTGTACTAACCAAAGGTGCAAAGAGGCTATCCCGAAAAATTCAGAAATACATGCCAAAACTTCTTTCATTTCAAAACAACAATCAGCCATCATGCCCAATTGGAAATCCATCATGTAATGGTACCACAAATTAGATGTATTCAAACAATTACCTTGTTGAAGGAGAACATCTTCTTGCCCAAAAGTGAATGCTTGGAACACCAAAAAGAGTATTCGGGCTGCGTACTTACCGTTGTCCATAACCCCAACAATTTGTCCAACTCATGACTGAAAATGTGCATCCTATCATCCAATGGAGTGGTGACAACTGAACATTCATCACGAGTGATTAGAATAGGCTTGAAAATATGAAAATTACCATCTCTAATGGCTGCCATGAACATGTTTATTCTACCCTCAATGCATAGTGGAACACTTTCCCAAACTTCTCCAATGATTTGTTGGGTCTTTGGAACCCAAACCATGACCCCAAGCGACAAAACATTACGCATTTGTGGCACTTCTATATCTTGCAAATGGGCTGTCCTATGATACTCTGAAATGCACACCATACTATTTTCCATTCTCCCACAATAATCAGCTTTAACACACAAATGAGGAAGCAACAAACAAGTGTCTCAAAATTGATGAATCGAAAAGATTACCTTGTTGTAGAAGACCTTTTGATTGCCCCAAGTGGAGTGTTTGGAACACCAAACTTGATTTCCAGGCTTCATACCAACTATTGTACCTAACCTCTTTGAATTGCTCAATCTATGTCTGAAAATATGCATATCACTCCCAACTGAAGTGACCATAGCTGAGAGTACTTCAATGGTGACCCATAATGCCTTGAAAAACTGAAAATTATCTTCCATTATGGTTGTCTTCTTGTGCCAATCAGCAAGTATGATGAAATGAGATCTGAAAATGATGTTCTCCATATTACAAAAACTTGTAACAGCAAGCTTATAGTCCCAAAAATCAAGTCTTGCATCATTTGCAATCAAACCTTCCTTGCTAGGAGTTGCAAGATTGAACCTTGCTTGCTCAACTCTCAACATGGAACATACAAATTCAGCTTCCACCCTTGTTATGAAGCTTTCATTAGGTTCGTGTGCAAGGCTTGGAAAATGAACATACCTTATGTTACAAACCATATCCATCTCTCTATCATGCCTCTCATATTGACCCACAAATTGACATGTTGTAAACAATGAATTTGAAAGACTTTCATACCTTAAGCTGATCTCAAAATGTTCATCTTTCTTTGTCACCACAACATCACCCAAACATGACATGTGATCCTTAACAATTTTCCCATAATGACATAAGTATGGCAGCGATATAAAAGGAGATAAAATGTCATCATACCTTGAGTTGTTTCCCACATGTCTACCTTCCCATGCTGGATGAGGAGTGATTGAAACATCCTCCATTTTCCCAATCTTGTGACTCAGAATTTCTGAGTTGAAATCAGCCTTCTTCTTCTCCTCATAATCAACAAATGAAGCTTCTTCTGCCTTGGCTTCAACCATATCTTGATGGTGTTCACATAGGGCAACTCCATGGCTCTTACCGTAATCATGGGCACCATAAATCTGCCTCCTCTTGACTGCTGTTCTGGAAATTCCAGCAAACTGAAAATGATCATAGGTACCCAGAAAAGCACCTTCTTCATCCATGTGACCCCCAACAAGGTCACTCAAAAATCTTGGTCCATGGACCCTATGCAAATCAGAATTTTCATCATATGTAGCATCATGAAGACTACCCTTTTGCCATGATTTGCTTCGGAGCATCATATTTGCCCCAAGGTTAACAAAATTCCCATGATCATAAATCTGAAATGGCATGGCATAAAGAAATAAATCTGAGTTACCTCCAAACCTTCGGTTGCCTTGTCTGTGGGTGTTTGAAATGTCTTCGTAGCTCTCACCAAGGTCCCATCTATCACCACTTTGCTCTTTAGTGACTGCTGCTATAATCAGACCAGCAATCTTATTGTCATCATGTTCCTTTGGAGAAGGGTTTCCAACCAGCCCTTTCTCTTCCCCTTCTTGCTCCACACCCCTTGTTTCATCTCTGGATTCATCACAAGTCAAAACATTTTTAGTATTAACCACAGAATGAGCAATTTTTACCTCATGTTGTTGACTCTTTGGAATGGGTGTAAGTGCCATGGCCTTAGGTCCCTTGATCACCAACCCTTCTTCCTCAAACTTTGTGCTTTCTTCATGTTGCTTGTGTGGCATGTGATGTCTAGGCTTGGGCCTAGGTCTTCCTCTATTCACTCCTATGAATTCAACGAGTGAAATGGCCTCACGAATCTCTCTTGGTAAAGCCATATATTCCTCATAACTTGCAGCGATGTTTCGTCCACCCGTGGGTCTTGTTTCTTCCTCTGAATAACCTCCTCCCTAGGAAGGAAAGTGGGCTTCGTAACCAATCCTCGGGCTAATCCCATTGGTTGTCGTGTATTGTTAGCCCTAGTCGAGCTACCATCACCACTTTGAACCCTAGGTTCAATGATCTTTTGGAGGGATAGGGCTAGAAAATCCATTGTCTACAAGTCTCTCTTGGTCGGCAATCAACTTGTCAACTTTGGCTCCTTGAGAGTTTTGACCCGCCATATTGTCTTCTTTCACCGAAACCCTAGGCCTTTGAAGATCCGAGCTCTGATACCACTGTAATATCCCTTTTGGGGACAAAACTGAAAATGTTGGAAATTAGCTCAAACCCCAAAATAAGCAAGTTTGATTTTTATGACAAATTAAATAAGGACCAAACAACTCTCTCAAACCCTAGCGACTAGGAGAGAGAGAGAAATCCACCGTAGAAACACTCAAAAATTATGACAAGTTATTCCTTGGATTGCCCTTGATTTTAGAAGCCAAAAATGTGATCAAATCATTAAACTCGAATTCTAGAATTTATCACGGCACAAAAATCGCTGAAAGCCTAAAACTTGTAAATTCAATAACTCTTAGAAAACAAGGAATCTCCACACATGAATACTCAAAATGATCATAAAAATATCAACAATCAAATGAGACCAATATCATAATTTTCCAACCATGGGAACCCTCTCAAAATTGATCCCGAAATCTCTAAATGAGTAGATAAAGCTGCCCAATGCCAATAAAAATCTGAATATGAAGTATTCTCCTCAAATCTGCAATATTCTTCAATACCAATCAATGTTGAAGGGTTTTCGTCCTCCAACAAAACCACTAGAAGGGTTTTCGTCCTTCTAGGAAGCCACACAAGAGGGTTTTCGTCCTCAAGTGGAAGAACATGGAGCAACAAGCTCACAATGCCCAAATAGGAAAATGCGCCAAAATCTAGATGCTCCAAATGAGGTCCTAAGTCTCCTTTTATAATCTTCTTTTGGCGCCAAAGCTTAGAAAGATAAGGCCGACCCATAAAGATGTTATATTTCTTCATTAAGCTTCTTTTATTTGCCTTTAACCCACCGACCTGCTTCAAGAGGGAAAACACTAAAAGAAAACATAAAAATTAGAAAAACAAATGTAAATGAAAGCTCAATGTTCTTCTCCAACTCCTCTACTTCTTTGCCATGGAGAAGGAATGGCAAGAAGTCCAAATTCTGATTCTTAAGTGGGAAAAAGGGACATTACGGTGGGTGCCCCCTTACAGGAATACATACATGCTCCAAAACAATTAAAAATAATATAATTCCTCCCCCATGTTGGAGGCCCATCCTAAAAATAGGATTAAACAAATTTAAAAACAATTTATGCACCTCCCATCCTAAAATTAGGACTTTGGTACTCATGCAGCCTTCTCTAACTTTGTGCCCCCTTTATTTATTTGTTTATTAATTGATTTTGGAGCATGCATGTACTTCCGAGAAGGTGGCGCCCACTTTAGAGAGGGATTTGAAGTTATAAAAGCAGATTTGGGGTTTGTTATTGACACATCTTGGATGAATTATTTGCTATCTGCAAGTAGCTTCTACTTCTGCAAACAGCAACAAAGGACGAAAACCCTCATTTGCATACGGAATTGGGGACGAAATCCCCCACTTCTCAGTTGGGCAATTCCATTCAGGAGTTGCAGAGGTCTTTCAAGGTGCAATTGTTCCGCCAATTCAGCTCTAAGTAATTGTATTCAGACACTAACGCTATTGTTTTATTGTATCTGGTTGGAAATAAATAAATAAAAGACTGTTTTTTCCATATTGGTTCGTTGTTTTTATTTATAAAATTCAGATTATTGTTGTAAAAGTTCATTTTAGTAATACTTCTACTCCTAGGATTTAATGCAAATCCAGATTTGCTAGAAGTTTCTTTTTCGGGGATATTACGGTGGTATCAAAGCGGTTTTGACCACAAACCTGCCACAAACCAAATATTGCCGGAATTTTATCAGTGCATGCATGATAGCCAACATTTCTTTATCATAAATAGAGAATCCATGCTCTACTTCACTAAGTTTCCAGCTCTCAAAGGCTATGGGATGCCCCTTTTGTATCAAAACAACCCCTAATCCTTCCCCTGATGCATCACATTCTAACACAAAAGGAATAGAAAAATCAGGAACAGCCAATACTAGACAAGAATGCATTACCTTTTTAAGTTTATCACAGGTTGTTTGGGTTGTTTCAGACCAGCCGAAAGCTCCTTTCTTTGTCAAATCAATCAATGGCTTACCCTTTGGAAGTTCGGAGGATTGTTCAAGATTTGGTGCACCTTCTTCCATCTTGAGCTCGTTGCATCCAACAAGCGATGTCCTTTCGCCCCGACTTCCAACCGGATACAATAAAACAATACCGAGTCTCAATACAATTGTCTAGAGCTGAATTGATGAAACAATTGCACCACTGAAATGAATTGGGGATTTCGTCCCCAATTTTGTATGCAAATGAGGGTTTTTGTCCTTTGTTGTTTGCGAAGCGAAGCTCCTTGCAAAACAGAAAATAATTCATCAAGGATGTGTCAATAACAAACCCCAAATCTGCTTTTATAACTTCCAATCCCTCTCTAAAGTGGGCGCCCCCTTCGGAAATACATGCATGCTCCAAAAACAATTAAAAATAATATAATTCCTCCCCCATGTTGGTGGCCCATCCTAAAAATAGGATTAAACAAATTTAAAAACACTTTATCCACCTCCCATCCTAAAATTAGGACTTTGGTACTCATGCAGCCTTCTCTAACTTTGGCGCCCCCTTTATTTATTTATTTATTAATTCTAACTTTGGCGCCCAATAATAGAAGTCAACCTTCTATTATTATTTTATTCTATTAATGCTTTTTGGATTAAAATATAATTTAAGTGTCATTTTTCCAATTAAAATATAAAAATATCCTTGGAACACTTAAATTAATTTATTTTCCTTTTTTAATTTCCCCTTAGCCTACAGAAAATAATAAAAATAGGCTTGTATTCATAATTAATTAATTACGAAAAGGGGCATTACATGTTCACTTTGCTCTTGCATCTAACCTTTTTCTAGTACCTGAATTACAACGATAATTTGAAGTAAAAGGCATACCTAAGTGGATGAATCCCATGCGGGTAAAATATAAAGCCTTGTTGAACAGCCATATCAGGAGTTAGTGCAACTAATGCCAAGTGAGGTAGTGGAACTTCCCATTGGATACAAATGGATGGATAATGGATATAGTCAAAAACAAAGCCGATTGTACTTTGGACAAGTACTGAGGATCGTCTTGTTGTCGAAGGATATTCACAACAAGAGAGAAAAGACTATGAGCACAATTAGGTATTTTGCGAAAGAAGACCAAAAATAGGCACTAGCATAGAAGACGAAAGAGCTCTTAATACCCAAAGTGTAGAACAAGTAATGATGAAGTAACTCTAGAAGTAACAAACCCCACACTCTTGGACACCATCGGTAGAGCTCAGTAGGAATAAATGAATAAGACTTCCCCTTTTATAATTGTTTTGTATGGTTATGCGGTTGTAACCGCTAACTAATTTTGTAATCGTCTTTGCATAATAAATACCCGGACACACAACCCATTTTATGGTGTGTATTCCGGTTTTCTCTTGATCATTCTTTACACATTTATTCGGTTTATTCTCTCTCCGCAAATTCTAACGGTGGTATCGGAGCGCGGGCAAGCAAAGAGAGGGAGGAAGAAAGATATTTTTATGAGTCCCGATAGGGCACGCTGCGATCGAAAATCAAGGGCACGCCATTAGGGCACGAAAAATCACGTTGTCAGATCGCGAATCGAAAGAATACACTCGCGTTTCTCTAAAAAAAAAAAAAAAAGGTCACGAAAATACGTCATGCGAATGGCACATTTTTTAGAAATTAACAGTATTTTCAAGCACGAAAATATAGTCGCGAATGGCACATTTTTCGGAAAATAACAGCATTTTCGAGCACAAATAATCAAATTTTAATAGCCACAAAAACGTGATTTTAGACATTTTTACGATCGCGATTTGTGCTAATATGGTGCATTATTATAGTCACGAATTGCTAGGGCACAAATATTTTCACGAGACATAAGGCGGGAAAGACACGAAAGCAAAAAGACTACTGCGCTAGGGCACGGAATCTGTCAATTGGTATTTTATTTTATTTTATTTATTCATTGCCAAAATACGCAGTTGTATTTATTTTATTTTATTAAAATGGAAATTCCCATAGAAAAATATTCTAGTCTAAATTTTCATACATGGAGAGTGAAAATGCAAATGCAACTTATGAATAAAAATTTGTGGGGCATTGTAAACGGGAAGAGACAACGCCTACCGATGCATCGAAATTGTTAGAATGGCAAAGCAGAGATGATAGAGTGAAAGCTATTATTGGCCTTGCTCTCTCTGACTCTAAACTTCATCATGTAGACCTAGACAAATCATCGAAGGAAATTTGGGATACTCTAAATAAATTATTTGGAGCGAAAGCAATCAATGCCAAATTTTCCCTGAAACTTCAGTTATATAGGTTCAAAATGGATGACGGAGTCTCTATGTCAAGCCACATCAATAATCTAAGGTCCTTGATCAAACAACTAGCAGAAGTGAAAGTTGCGATTGAGGATGAGGATGCCAAAGCTATCCTATTAAATAGTTTGTCTTCAAAATATAGCAATGTAGTTTTTACCCTCAGTCAAATTCAATCTCAATCTCTGGATGATATGATAGCAACTCTTCTAGGCCGAGGAAAAACGAACTATAGAGGATGCGAAAGGTCATTCCCAGCAAGAAAAGTGCATTCGTTCTAGAACCGAGAAAATATCATAGAAGATCGGATAAGTCGGGGATTGAATGTCATTATTGTAAGAAAAGAGGTCACACAAAGCATGGGATTGTCGTGTTCGAGCCAATGATGTGCTCAAGGGTAAAGTCATATCAAAATACACCAATATAGCCATGGTTGAAGACCCACTAGATGCAGAAGGTAGTGAGGACAGTGACGAATACGTGCTATAAAGATGCTCTAAACTTTGAAGGCAAGAAAGGATACAGGGTAGATGAAGCTCGGTATGGATGGTTGCTCAGATAGTTTGGGAGACTGTGGATCTTGGGAATTATACCCTCACGAGGGTCATGAGACAACTTGATGGAGCTTGTGGATGGCTCAGTATGGATGGTTGTCCAATAATTCGGAGATCTGTGATTCGGGAGTTCGGGGAGGTGGAATCCGGGAACTCGGGAATTCAGCTCGGGAGCTACACCTTTACGAAGGTTACGAAGCAGCTTGATGGAGCCCTACCTTATCATAGCATTGCTTTCAAAGTGAAAGTGTTTGAAGATTGCGTAGTTCTGTTTTGTTAGATTGTTTGTTTTTGAGTTATGTAGGGTAAGTCTTAAGAGGGGGTGTAGGAATAAATGAATAAGACTTCCCCTTTTATAATTGTTTTGTATGGTTATGCGGTTATAACCGCTAACTAATTTTGTAACCGTCTTTGCATAATAAATATCTGGACACACAACCCATTTGTACAGTGTGTATTCCGGTTTTCTCTTCAATCATTCTTTACACATTTATTCGGTTTATTCTCTCTCCGCAAATTCTAACAAGCTCGACTATCCCAATTTTCATTGGGATTGGCACTTAATGTCATTGTCCATACTATTGCTAAGCTAAAAAAATCAATCACACATTGAACCTCTAACAAAACACTTATAGATCATTTCCAATTACTAGGACAACACATCCATGACCAAACTAGAAATCCAAAATCAACTAACTCACTCATCTTTCTATTGTCTTAACAATTACAAATCAAGTTATCAAAACATCTACTTGCATAATTCAAATTCAAATTATTAAGGTTGACGTATTTGGATGCCACGATCATATAGTCTAAATTTATATCTCAATTTTATTAGATATTATGTTGTACTTTGTAGACTCTAAAATAATATAGAAGATATTGATTAACCCACTTGTTTTCAAACTCAACCCTAGGTTTTTCTCCTTTAGAGTTTCCAATTCTTCTAGGGTTTTAGAATTTTTTCCTTAGGTTTTGATCTCCATACTAGGGTTTCAAATTTATCCCCTCTTAGGAGCCGAATTTAAGAACTCACATTCTAGTACACATACTTTCCTATGTATATGAGTTGTGTATACCTAGCTTGCAAAATTATATCTTTCTTTGCTCCTACGAAAAATATGCAAAGATGGTCGAATTTCAGTTGCTTCTCTTCAGAAATTTGGACGAGGAGGTTTACTTGGTACAGCCATAAGGTTTTCAAGTACCCTGTCGTGATCATTTAGTTTGCAAATTGATTTAGTCCGTGTACACACTCAAGCAAGCTCCACGAGCCTAGTATTTTTGCATTGACCAAAATCTCCACGATTATGGAATCATTACCATGGCGGTTGAGTTGAAGTTATCAGCCAATGATGATTCATCACCAGTCAATGAATCACCCTACAAACAATTGGTGGGCAGCCTGATATATCTTTTGCCTACACGACCAGATCTATGTGTTGTTGGCAATCTTTCTTGGCTTTTGTCTCAACCAAAGCTCATACATTGGACAGCAGCAAAGCATCAAAGGACTGCAGATTTCAAATTAACATCTAAGGAGCAGCCTGCTGATTTAATGACTAAATCCTTTGGTCCCATTATGTTTGTAAAATTTTGGGACAAATTTGGAATGGTTTCAGTTTAGTCATTAAAGTGAAGTATCAAAGTTTATTAAGTCATTGTGTAAATATTAACAGATTAAATATTAGTTAATCTATTTTAGTTATACAATGTGTAACTACCTCACCTGACTATAACTACTTTATGATTAATAAATGGCGAACACACACAAGATATGCCATGTACCATATGCCTTCCATTGCTCTTCATTCTCTCTCATATTTACAAACATCTTCATTAAAAAAATTATGCCACGTGGGACAGGGTAAGGAAAAGATAGGGATACTAGAATCACATATGGTTCTATCTTGGAGGCCATATCCAGTCGATTCAATCTGATTTATATGCCTTGCTGTCCTATCTCCTTTCTTCTACCATTATCTCGAAAGGCAAACCAAGAATAGTGTCCATTCAGCAGACTTTCCTTTGGCAAGGAACGGAAGAAAAGTTTAAATTTTCACTAATTTCATGGCAGAAAATCTTCACTTTGAAGGGAATGGTGGGTCTCCATTTCAAAGACATCCATCTATTTAACCACGCATTAAGCATCAAATTAACCTTGTCTCTGCATAGTCGTCCTAATATAATATAGAAACTCATCATACATCAAAAACACATACAAAACAGATCATATCTTTGAGTCTTCAACTCCACTAAGGACTCTACGGGATCGATAATATCGAAACCTATTTTTCAATATTTATTACTCTACAAGAATATTACTTGGCAGATAAATCAGGTGTTTTTGCTGTTAGGGAAATTCATATCCTTTGGCAAATTTTGTTCTGCTCTAGAACCAAAACCAATGATGCCAATGGGTTGTAGGTGGTGTATCTTTCTTCTACAAGATCAAAAATCAAATAGCCCCTTCACATTTTTTCTTTACTCTCCTTTCCATGCACTCAATTTTGATTGACTATTTTTGTCACCGCCTCCTTTCTTTAATACACACTACAATACCCTAGGGAAACCCCTACAAACAAGGGAGGGGGTCCCATTTTTCACGTGTAACATCCATGACTCAAACCAAAGCCTCTCTAGAAACAACAAGCCCCATTACCAACTCGGCTAGGTCATTTGAACTTTTGTCTTCACCTCTCATTTCTTGGTTTTTTGCATATTCTATCCAATGTAGCAAAGAGACATATCTCCCCAGCGGCATGTTTCGAGACGTGAAAGTATTTTGGAGGCGGAAATGCATCTTTGGGATGTCTCCCATCCCAAGAGACGTTCAACGTCTTCTTCTCGTCTCTAAAACCCTAAACATCTTGTTGGTGGTTTCGAAGCATATGGGTTGCTTTCCCCAAACTAGGGTCCTTCTTGCACATCTCCTTGATAAAACACTAAAAATGTAAATCCTAAAAAATCGTGAGTTTTCTACAATACGTGCTACCTCTGTATTTTGATAGCACCATTGATTCAAAGCAAGGGTGAACTTGCAAAGGCATTTTGGAATTCAACTAGGTATTTCGCATATCCGCTTGTATTTTCTATTTCTTTTGCATGTTTGTATTTCTCATTTCATGCCTATTCAAAGTCTGGGTGTATGACACAACACTGTTCATTTTCCATGCTCGTCACTCAAGTTATTCTGTCATTTTCCTACTTACCTCTTTGGTTTTCCTCCTCCATGCTCTCCTCTCAATTTGCATCCTCCATGGCTTTCATCAATGGGCTTTGGGAATCAAGCCTAATCCTTGCCATCCCAGTGCAAAGAACATTGTTCATCAACAATGAAGTTATTCATTTTCGATTGATAGTGTTGTCGTCAAGCGGTGTGGACTAATTTTAAATCTTTGTTTTTCAACTACCGTAATGCTTAACATAGTTTATGGGTTAGAACTTAGATGTTATAAAATTTAAATTTTTAGGCTTTACTTTTAATTTTCTAGTGTACGTTTTGATTTTTAATTTTAAATGTTATTTAGAGGTTTATTTTTAGTTTTTAAATTTTATTACTTATAGTCACTTTACATTTTAATATTTAGTTTGTAACTTTGTAATTACTTAAATTTATATTTTTATTAAATAACAATTTGAATTTACATTTTATTTTTAAATATATAACTTAGATGTTTCATGTAAAATTTAATAAATTAAATAATAATAATAGTTATTTTTAATTAAATTTTTATTAATGTATTACTTTTTATTTTAATTTATGTAACAAAGATTTAGTTTTCAATGTTATTTTTTAGATTTTTATTATTCAATTATTCATTATTTTTATTTTATATTTTTAATTCTGGTAGAGACTTAAGAATGCCATGATCGAAAGATGCTCTTCCCGTTGTGGAAATATTGTGATCGGGTTCTGCAACAGAAAAAAGGGTGAGGTGGCACATCAATTATCACTGCTTCCTCTGTATGTGAAGTCGTTTCAAGGTACTTTCACAAGGGTGCAAGCCCATTTTTTTGCACAAAAGGAAAAGGGATTGAGGGGTGTTCAAATGAGGACGAGAGGTATGAAGTTATGAGGGAACAAGAAAGGGCTGAAGGCAAAGGGCCTAATTTAAGCTCTCATGCTTTAGGAATAGTTGCACCTCAAACCCAGCGTAGAAGAGGAATTGAGGAAACAGAATCAAAACTAGATGTCTTCTAGACATGTGTCGAATGCAGAACAGGGTGCGGGTTCTTCTCATAAGAGACCAAACATTGGTGGTTCAAACCCCATTGGAGACATGTTTGATGTGCGTGGTAGAGATGCAATTGATGCAGCAATTGCACACTTCTTTTATGTGAATGGAATACCATTCAATGTTGCATGCTCTCCTTATTATGAGGAGATGGTTCGTGCAATTAACAATGGGCCGGCGGGGTATAAGCCCCCTGGATATGAGAAACTTTGCACGACTTTAATTGACAAAGAGAAATCAAGGATAGAGGAACAAACTGCACCAGTCAAAAGAGTGTGGTCTACAGAAGGATGCAACATTGTGATGGACAGTTGGACTGATACTAGAAACCATCCACTTCTGAACGTTATGGTGACTTCTTCCAAAGGCCCTTATTTTTGAAGGCAATAGATTGTTCAGGGCAAGAAAAAAATGCAGAGTTCTTGAAGGACCAACTATGTGATGCGATTGAGGTGGGGGCATCACATGTTGTCCAAGTTGTTATAGATGTTGTGCCAGTTTGTAAAGCAGTTGGCTTGCTAATACAAAAAAATACAAACATGTGTTTTGGACGCCATGTTGTGTGCATGCATTGAATAATGCACTGAAAGATATTGGCAGGTTTGAGTGGATCTCTATGCTCATTGAAAAAGGCAGAAAAATACAGATGTTCATATGCAATCATCACCACACAAGCTATTTATCGGAGATTTGCCAAGGTGAACTCCTCAAACCTGCTGATACATGGTTTGCTTCTTTCTTCATTCTTCTTGACTGTCTTTATGCAGTCAAAGGGGCCTTATGTTCCACTGTAGTCAGTGATACATGGGCAAGTTGGAGGCAATCTACAATAGAGACTGTAGTTGAGGTGAGACAAATGATCCTCGATGATTTTTGGGCCGATGTGAAATTTGTTGTTGACTTCATCCAACCCATCTATGAGGTGATCCATTTTGCAGATTCAGACAAGCCATGTTTGGGGGAGGTTTATGAAGAAATCGATTCCATGTGTGAAAGAATAAGAAAAGTCACAGACTTAAGGGATCGTTCTTTGTATCCTTTGATTGAAGAAAAAATACATGGAAGATGGAACAAACTTAACACACCTCTTCATTGTGTTGCCTACGCTTTAAATCCAAAGTGGTATGATACAAATGTCACCAAGAAGAGGGCTCCATATGAGGACAGAGAGGTGATGAAGGGATTTTGGGCTGTAGTAAAAAAATTTATGGACCAAGGAGAGGAGGCTTCTACTATCAGGTCTCAATGGAATAGGTTTTCACGTGGGCACGGTGAGTTTTCTACGGTGGAGGCCTTGTATGATATGTGTGCCAAGAAGGACCCAATAGAGTGGTGGTGGAACCATGGCAGTGAAGCTCCTGAATTGCAATCATTTGCAATACGATTACTCTCACAAGTTGTCAGTTCTTCATCTTGTGAGAGGAATTGGAGTACTTATGGTTTCATTCATTCATTGAAGAGGAACTGATTAGGGTCAAAGAAGGCAGAGAACTTGGTCTACATTCATAGCACACTCTGTCTTCTTTCTCATAGAGACCCAGGGTACAAGGAGGGTCCTTCAACGAAATGGGACCAAATTCCATCTGATGGAGCGGCAGACATAGCCTTGGAAGATGAGGGATTTGAGGCAAATGGCCTCAATGATTTACCTCATGTTCGATTGCCTACAGAGGAGCCAGAGCTTGAGAGTGATGCATATCTAGAGAGCATCCTGGCAGAGGACCTAGAGGGTGATGACATAGCTGATGCAGCAGCTGCAGAGATATGATTGAGATTCTCATTTCAGATTTTTGTTTTTAATTTTCACATGCCTGTTTGTCGGCATTTCAGTGAGTTACAATGTAGTAATGTACTCTTGATCCAAAATCAATTTGATATAATTCGTAAATCCAAATCATAATTACTCATCACTTGTGCTATTGCTTATCCTTTGTTGACATCTTGATCTGATTTAATAATTAGTTACCAATTTCTTGAATCTTTACCTTAAGTTTTTACTTTTTATTTTTCTAAATATTCACTGTTCTCTTAATTATACATAATATTAAATATTGTGTGTGTGTGTGTGTGTGTGTGTGTGTGTGTGTGTACCCATCTCCTAGTTTTCAAAAAATGTACGTACTGGTACCCATACCCATCTCCTGCTAACTGTGCTTCTATCACAATGGCTTCTGCTAACATTTCATTTTCTCAATCCCTCTATAAGCTTACCATCTCTACATTCTATCCTCTTATCCCCTCTTCATCTTGGAAGTGTGCCTTTCCTTATACTAGATAGAGTGTTTTATCATCCTTTCTCACTTTACCTCCTAATCCAACTTTTCAAAATCTAATTTTCTTTCTGTGCAGCCCCAATTCTTGAATCGGGACAAAATGAAAGCCTTACGCAGGAACTCCAGACTTACATATTTCTATAAATTTCTCTCCATACACTCACTCCCGACGTCCTCCCTTAAAACACAAATTCAATAATGTTGTGAGGGTCATATCATTCTGGTTCAACAACAAAACACGCTAACAGATCTTGCAGTCAGGACAGAACCTGGACCAGCAGAAATTCTCCTAACTAGCGATAGAATAAAAGAAACAGTTTGTTCCCACTTCTATGGGGAATGAGGTTCTTCACCAACTCACAAAAGCTAGTGTTAGTAATCTGGAAACCTCTATGGAACAACAGCAGCAGGACAAGACCCACGATCATTGTATTTGTGTTTCAAGTAGCCCACCATTTCTTCACTTGGGGGCCACACGTATCCTTATTCCTCATTTTATTCAGGAGTCATAAGTGACCAAAAGTATGTAAGGTCAAATGAACCATGCTGCATCAATTGGAAATCAGTCACACATCCATTCCTTATCTGACTTCATAAACAAGTAGCACACTATCCTTAAGGCCCTGGTTCTACCTCCCAAGAATACCTGTTTTTCACAGATTCCGGAGGTTCCATTGCTCAGCATCCTTTTGTTATTCAGTTGACCCAAAAATTACCACACGCCAGCATATGCATTCACCACAGGTGTTATTGAAATGCCTCTTCAGCCTTCATCCTTCTCTCATCCAAGTTCCATGTTCCATCCATTTCCCTCAACCAAGCCCGTACCACCAAATCCAATCCTCAATCATCCCCCTGGTCACCTATATGTTAGGCTGTTAGCATGCTCATCAAACCCCTAATATGTCTAGACTTATGACCATAGTTACCAAGAGAGGCACGGTGCAGTGCAGGTACATGGAGATGGGTACGGCAGAATGCTTGATACGACATTTTTAGAAAAGTGGGAGACGGGTACGGGGAGACGGCAATATATATGAAATTACTAGAAAAATACTATTGTACATTATTAATTTATTTAGATTCAGAATGCACTATTTCTGTTATAGATTACTAAGTATCCACATAAGACATTGATTCCATCTTAAGAATAAACTGCACTTCAGGATTTAATGCATTCATAATCAAGCACAAGGCTACTGCGTGTGCATGGTGAGGTGCAGAATTGGGAGAGAAGTGCGTGTTTTCATCCTTTATGGTCATGACTATGATCTCAAAATTTGTTTCGAGCTCATTTTTATTGTTAATTGTATTAAGATGCAGGTTCTCATTGTTGTTAACTGTACAGAGTCCTACTGACACGTTCTCAATGCTGGACTCCAAGAATTCTGCAGGCAGTAATAAACACACTAATTCTGCAGGCAGTAATAAACACACTAATGCGCAGTAATTTTTTATCTTCAAAATCTGTGTGTGGGGAGACGGGAGGAGACGTTAACAAAGGTTCCCGCATACAGACGCATGACGAGTGTAGTCCCCGTGCACTCCCAATAGGTGGGGGACGCGTCTCCCTGCAACTATGCTTATGACCCAAACAGCCCAACAGCATGATCAACTTGTCAGTATAAATCAATAGATTATCAGCTTACTTCAACAGCTTCTAGCAGCTCATGATCAGCCAGTCACATCAGTGGTAGTGGTACACAATGGCTAAAATTCTCTGGACCCTCCCATAAGAGCCCTCAACTTGACTCCCACTACACCAAAAAAAAAAAAAGGCCACAGATTCAACCCTAGCCCCGCACTAATAGACATCCAGGAATCTTCATGAATATCAAAGCACGCACATGCCAATGGTTCTGCCTGTGAGATTCGCAATGAAGTTGTGAAGAATGACCTGTAATCCTATCCATACTATACCATCCATCATAATGAGTTATATTTGCCATTTACTAACTTTTATTGTACAGTGACTTCTAGACTAATAGTTTTTTTCTCTTGATGTAAGCTGCTTTCAATGTAAGATTCCCGGGACCTTGTCTATTATTTTTGTAAGCTGATTGCCTTTTCTTTTAGCTCTTCAGATTTTCTCTCTTGCGATGCAGTTTCTCTTTGTCAACATCAAATCTTTTAAATTATCAAAAAAATAACCTAGCATTTCATTTATCCCAACCTACAAACATGATGTTTTTTGAGAAAGTATGAGCAGAGAAGAAAAAACAATTTACTCAGTACTTGCAGGAATCAACTGCGTCCTGCAAGAATCCTTTTGCTGAAACTTCAAATCATTATCGCAGTTTGTATAGCTTGTGATAAAAATTGCAGCTTTTCCTTTTAGTTAATAATATGGACAAGAAGTACAGTAGCTCTCATATCCAACGCTATTTAAAAATGGCAATGTTGATGTACTTTACAACTCCTTCACTTAATTTGAAATATCCCTAGTTGGGATCTTACCACAAAAATGACAAAACACAGAAATTTGCAGCAAAATACTAAATCTGATTTTTGCAGATTTTATGCAGAAAAAGTACAGCTAGGGCAGCGAACAGAAAAATGTGAATAACTCTCAAAATACCCGTCCAAAATACTTGAAATTTTAACTGGAACAAGATAATAATATGAAGAACACAAGGGAAATATTTTTGGAATTTTTCAGTCAATATAACGCTGCCAGAAAATTACAGCGTGCCTAAAATAGCCGGAAAACTTCGAAAATTAATATCTTTCCGAATACAAATGCACTAATGATGAAACTTTGGAAATAATATATATAAAAATAGTAGATGACTTTCCAACCTTCAGATCTGAAAAAGGACTGCTGGAAACCCTAGAAATTAGGGCTGCAAATTCCCAAACAAGTCGCCCCCTTTGGAAAATAGCCAAAACCCTTGTGAAACCCTCTGTAGATGATGCCGAATCCTTCTTCTATGGCTGCCGTAGGTCTGATCCGAAAACCAGCTGAAAAATCTCCACCAAACTCTCAAAAATCCTCAAACCCTAATTCTGAAAATACCTCTGTAAAACCAGCCCTGAAATCTGCTCCAAATGACAAGCTAGGGTAGATCTTTCACTACCGAAGAATGCCCTGCTAGCTAGGGATGGATCTCTCACCACCGAAGCTAGGGTTCCCGTGGGATCTTACTCCACAAGCTAAAAGTTGCAAACAGCAGTTGCACCATGAAAAGAAATATAAGTGTATGTATGAATGACTATCCTTTCACCCCTCTTCTCCTTTTATAACCTTTTCATGTCAAAGAAACCCTAAAACCCCCCAAGGCGCACTTTCCCATGGAGAGGGCCCATTTAATAAATATTTTAAAGTTACTTTTTCCCCCTAGGCGCCTTGGCCCAAAAAGGCGCCCCCAACAAAGAAATATAACATTAAATGCAATACATATCCCTCAAGTCGCCAAAAAGGTACTTTAAGTGGCCCCAACGAAGAAACATAACATTAAATGCCAGAAGTGTCCACTTAAGTGACCCCAACGACAAAATAGAATACAAAGGGCCCATTAAACCCTCCCAACGACCAAAATATAACAAAAACATAGTAGGAAATCAAACAACCATCCCCAATAACCTCCAAAGTCGTTAGTCCTTTGGGAATGACCAAGGCTAAGACCAAAATAGGGCCGTTAGGCCAACTGCTCGGAATTGGGGACATTACATAATTATACAGCTTACTAGATTCAGTTAATTCATTCACCCTTGATTCATTGTAATATAGGATTGAGATAAGCTCATGTAGATGAAGAGTATGTGATAGGATTGAGCTAAGCTCATGCAGATAAACAGTAAGTGAAACATTTCTCATAGTGATATTTCACAATGAATATTATTTGTACAAAATAGTTTAAATCTTACAGATAAAATCTTGCAGAATATAATTGAAAAGCATATATGTCAGCAAGGAAGCACCGAATACATGCACAGGGACTCAATTTAGTGTTGTAGCATATCTTCTAAAACGTATATGTCAGCAGGAAGCACCAAATACATGCACAGTGACTCAATTTAGTGTTGTAGCATATCTTCTAAAACGTAAGTCTAGACTTTTAGCAATTAAAAGTGGTATTCTGTTCTATTTCACAGGTTCTCTGAACTTCATCCACTAGTTCCAACCAAAATGCTGGAGAAAATCTTCTGACTACGTATTTAGAAGAGAAAACAAAGATAAATATTTTTCAATGCAGCGAGATGCTATTTTCTCCCATTACTATAAAATCAAACAAGCAAAATATTTAAAATATAAAACACTCACATCATCATTTACACTGTCACCAACCATCATGACTTCACTTGGCGAAACTGCCCAAGTTGTACAGATATGTAACAGTGGAGCAGGATTTGGTTTATAAGGACGGAATTCTCTGCTTAAAGCCGGACAGAACTCTTTCATCTGCAAACTCACCATAAATACTCCTTGTCAAATAAAATATAAAACATGCCTGAACAAACTGATTATGATCAAAATAGCTCTATTAAGGCACATTGAGTAGGCAATAAACAAAAACAGTCCTACACAATGTCTAATTGGTAGCATGACACTGTTAACCAATTAGATATAGAGAACTGTACACTACAAAAAACCTAGACTGTTTCGGTACGGGTATGGGTACAGTACGCTGAAATGGTAAATTTTTAAAAACCTCGGGTACGGTACCCAGTGCGTACGTTTGTACTATATATTTTTAAAAAGTAAAAATATAAATATATATAAAAATTTAAAGAAAACAACAAGCTTATAGTCTCAGCAACCTATAAAATATTAGAAGCCAACAACAAGCTTATTATGAATTAGAAGCCATCTAAAGCAAGATTTCTTTGACTGAATACAAGAAGACCACAAAACATTAAATCTATGAGTCCATCTACTAATGGGCTCACAAACATTCCACTTATTGTTAAGGCCCAGGGAAAGGTTTGGGGAGAAGGCAATATTTTCATAGAGTTGTTTGGAGGTAGCCTCTTGGAGAGGGGGCCCTTTGAGCCACCTCATAGTATCCCAAAAGTCATTCTCATCCTCCATAATTAGTCCAGTAGAGGGAGCATTTCTGAGCATTGTATACATTCTGAACTGAGATTGAGGAAGCTTATAGAAAGCTTTAAGGTCTGTCCATTCCATCCACTTCTCAAATCTGTACAAGTCATGAAATATTTTAATTCCTTTCTCAAACCAAAGGAGGGCAGAGCAGCCTCTTGTCAAGGCAAAGATCTTGTCATTATATTTCATATTTGACGAAATCAATTTGTAGGCTTGGTACCTAGTGTCAAAGGAAGAGAAGATAAGCTGCCCAACCACCACGTGCTTCACTTGTTCCCGAATCCCATGCCTTCCAAATTGACTGAAGAATAAAGGACCCATGAGGAGCAACAGGAAAGCCCCCAAATAGTAAGTCAACCAAATGAAATCCTTTTCATCTCTCTTGACACTTCGGAGCCTATTAGCAATATTGAATCTCACACAAACTTTCCAAGGTTCAATTCTAGTCAAAGCCCTCAAGTTTTATTTATTTTTTTGCACTTTAAAAAAAAAAACCGTGGGTACGTACCCACAAGCCCCAGGTACGCATTTCCATAGTCGGGGTCTGTGGGTGCGTACCCACAAAGCATACCCGAACCATACTGTACCAGTGCGTATCAGGCCTAGTACGGGGGATACTTGGCGTTTCCAAGCAGTCTAGCAAAAAAATTAAATGGAAATAAGAATGAAATATTAGCACTGAATTTGTAATTATTTTTATATTTTTGAACTTTGACCCTTCATACCTAGCTTAGCTCCCCAATGTTTTCGCAAGACTATCAACAGACCTTAATATATGATGTAAACAATGCCTTGTCCTGACCCTTCATCCTTTTATCCATTCTGATGATAGCATTACGTGAATTGTCTATTACTATATTTTAATAAAAATGGAATTCAAACTTCTAATGATAAAGGTTGACCTATTTAATTTTGATTCAAGCAATTTATATTGTAGGATGTCTGAATGAGGCAATATGCAACTGCATGGTTCCTTCAATACAAAATACTAGATTTTTCATCATTAGATTTGAGTAGACATATAAATACAAGCTTGCTGATCTTACAGAACATCTTATTTTAAGCTCTTGTTGTAATAAATTGTTGGATTAATTGTCATTGATGTCAAAAGAATTTGCTATCAAAGGAAATCATTATCTGATCGTTGAAGGCCAAAGGCCACTAATTGCTGTCCAAACAAAATCAATTTCGAATCTCCATTATTCAAGGGCAGATCGCACCATTCCAAGGCATTAAAGACAAGTTTATGATCATTGAAGAATGTTGGCCGACCCCCCTCTATTTTGGTGTTAATATTTAAATTATGGGCCAACCCCCTCTATTTTGGTGTTAATATTTAAATTATGGGCCGACCCATGTCTAGTGCCCAAGAAAATAAAGAGTGTCCCTTGGGAGAAATCACACCCCTTCGAAGTGACATGAGAAGGTATAAAAGGAGATGTAGTTGAAAAGAAAGTATGTGAGGAATAATAAAGATATATCATTCAAACTCAAGCAGATTTCTGAAGGAGAGAAAAATAAGAGATCATTCAAGGCATATTTTTGTGAAGGAGATCTATTTAATTGTCATCCATTGAAGAAGTTTTTTTGGAGGTTGGTGCTTCCTAAGAGAAGAGATTGGTGTCTCTTGCTAAGTTGGTGCTTAGAAGTGGGGATTGGTGTCTCTAATAGGTTAGTGCCTACAAATTGCTTAATAGTGGGGATTTGTGTCTCCAGTGGGTTGGTGCCTACAAATTTTTGTTAGAGACTTCTATTATTTTATGATTGGATTTTGGACAATAGATCCGAGCATTCTTTTCTATGTGGTTATCACTCGAAAGGATATCCACGTAAATCTTGTGTTTCATAATTGTTAGATCTTGTGTGATTGTTGTTATTGTGGTTATTAAGTTTTTAAATAAGTAAAAGATTATCTTATATTGATTCATCCCCCCTCTCAATATAAGTGTGTGTTCATCAATTGGTATCAGAGCGGGTTCCTTCAAGAATAGTCTAACCGCTAGAAGGTAGATCTCGGGAGCACACATGGCTTGTCAAGAAGGTTTCTCCTCAAATAGAGCTCCATTGTTTGACGGAACAAACTATGCATTTTGGAGCATAAGAATGCGAACTTATCTAATGGCTCTTGGCTTTGATATTTGGCAATCAGTTGTGAGCGGTTATGTAGCTCCATCATCTCCACCAACAGATACACTGGAAAGAAGGCTAGTGAAAACAATGCAAAAGCTATGAATGCAATCTTGTGTGGTCTATCAGAATCGAGTTTGTCAAGGTGATGCATTGTGAATCAACGAAAGAAATCTAGGACAAACTTAAGAACATCTATGAAGGAGATGACAAAGTGAAGAAAGCCAAGCTTCAAACTCATAGAAGACAATTCGAGAGTTTGAAAATGAAAGATGAAGAAAACATTGCAGCCTATCTTCTTCGTGTGGATGAAATCGTCAACACCATCAAGAGGTCTTGGAGAAAAAGTTGAAGATGCAATGATTGTGCAAAAGGTGTTAAGGTCCCTTCCCTTGAGGTTTGATGCCAAAGTTTCTGCCATTGAAGAAATGAAGGATCTAGATACTCTAACAATGGATGGATTGCATGGGATCCTAACGACATATGAAATGAGAACAAAAAAGAGAAATCATCAAAGCAAGAGGCAGCCTTCAAAGCCTCAAAGAAGATGAAGAATAAAAAGCTTGAGCCATGCGATAGCTCCAACAATGAATCAAACAAAGAGGAAGCTCATTTTGTAAGGAAGCTTAAGAAAGGATCCGGAAAGTACAAAGGTAATTTCCCTTTAAATGCTTTAATTGTGGAAAAGTAGGACATTTTGCTGCTAAATGTCCATATGCAAAAAGTGAAAATAGTGATGATGAAGAAGATCATAACATGAAGAAAGGTAGCAAACATCATCAATATAAAAAGAGCTACAAACAAGGAAAACCTGAGAAAAAGAACTTTCATAAGCACAAGAAAAACCTCTATTCCAAAGAGGAAAGTAGCTCATCTGAAGAGAGTAATGAAAGTATCTCTGCTAGTGATGGAGAAGAAATTCTATTCATGGCAATAGAATCAAAAGGGGATATCTTGGAAAGTGAAGACAAGAAATGAAAAGAAGGATTCAGAAAAGGAAGAAAATGCCGAAATAGATGGGGAAGTGGATCTAGAAGAACTCATTTGTGCCCTAAATGAGATCAAGAAGCTTAAGAAAAAGAATCTAAAACAAAAGTTACAACTTCAAAAATATGAAGAAGAGGATCATGATTCAAAAGCAAAAATGTCACAAAACCCTGAGGAATCAGAAAAAATGATCATTAACCTAAAGATTCAACTTGAAGAGGCAAAAGAATAGAGGAAGAGGTGAGAATCCAATTGAAGACAAAAGAAGAAAATTGTGAAAGGCTAGAGTCCGAAATTGTTTCCTCCATATCTCGATGAAGATATCTTCCTTGGTTACTCTTTAAGAAGCAAGGCCTATAGATGCTATAATAAAAGATTGCACAAGATTGTTGATAGTGCAAATGTAAAAGTGGATGAAGTTAGGTATCCAAAGGAAAGGGCACAAAAATTGATTACCCAAAGGAAGCAAGTTGCAAAGAAGAAAAAGGAGAAGAAGATGATGAAAAATAAGTGATTGAATGAAAAGATACAAAGGCACCATCTAGATTTGTCCAGAAGAACCATTCAGAAAGTCAAATTCTTGGTGATAAAGATATTGGAGTACAGACTAGAAGAAGATTAGCAAATGCATTAGAACATGCAAACCTGTCCTTACTATCTAAAATAGAACCTAAGAATTTTGCAGAAGCAAGCGAAGACAAACATTGGATTGGGGCTATGGAAGAAGAGCTGAATCAAATTGAAAAGAATGAGACTTGGGAACTTGTCCCAAGACCAAAAGACAAAAATGTGATTGGCACCAAGTGGGTTTTCGAAACAAGCTAAATGAAGATGGACAAGTGGTGAGAAATAAAGCAAGATTAGTTTGTAAGGGGTATGCTCAAGTTGAAGGTATTGATTTTGAAGAAACTTTTGCTCTGTTGCATGACTAGAAGCTATTAGAATGTTTTTGGCATTTGCTTGTTTTAAGAACTTTAAAGTCTATCAAATGGATGTCAAGTCAGCCTTTCTCAATGGAAATTTAGAGGAAGAAGTATATATTGAACAGCCATAAGGGTTCCTCTTATCGAAGATAAGGATTATGTGTGCAAGCTGAAGAAAGCACTTTATGGGCTAAAACAAGCTCCCGAGCATGGTACTCAAGACTTGACAAGTATCTATAACAAGAAGGTTTCAAAAGGGGAATTGTTGATAGCAATCTTTACATCAAGACTGAAGGTGATGATCGAGTTAATTGTTGTGGTTTATGTGGATGATATTATTTTTGTAGTAATGACAAAATGTGTCAAGAATTTGTTGTGGAAATGCAAAAGGAGTTTGAGATGTCCATGCTTCATGACTTATCATTGTTCCTTGGGTTACAAATCTCTCAATCCGACAAAGGCATTTTCATCTCACAAACCAAGTATATCAAGGAGATGTTGAAAAATTTAGGATGGAAGATTGCAAACCAGTGAGCACACCCATGGTCACAGGCTGCAAATTAAGTAAAGATGATGAATCCCTGAAATAAATCAAACTCTATACAAGTCAATGATTGAGAGTCTATTATATGTGACGACAAGACCAGATATTATGCAAGTTGTAGAAATGGTGGCTAGGTTTCAAGTTACACCCTCCAAATGTAGTGTCGCATACCTGATTGCATCTCTCTCCGCCATCGGACGCAATGTAAGGAATGTGTCAAGCTTACTAATCCACGCTTGGGCTGTCACTTTGCCACTGCCATCGAACATCGCTAATGTGAGCCGGTTCGTAGCATGTTTTAGGTCATTATTCTGGTGCCTAGGTCTCCAATCCTGTCGACCTCTGTTGTGTTCTCTCCTCTGAGTGACAAACCGGTCAAAAGGAATCCTTTCTCGGACCTCGGGTGGTACCAACTCCCACTCCTCGTTCGCTGCCATAAGCGTATCAGCGAACAACTCCTCATGCTCTTCACCTGCTATAGCCTCGTCGGGCTCCTGTCTCATGAAAGTAGGCCTAGTAGGCCTGTCTGCTGTCCGTGAAGCTGTCCAAGGAATTCTCCGTGAACCTGCATCACTCCTGTCATCGTCACGATGTGGTGACGGTCTCCTCGATGTCCCCAGTCTCTGAAGTGCTACTGTCAACTGCTGTAATACATCATTGGACTGCCGTTGACCTGCACGTAAATCCCTGAGTGCATGCAAAACCTCTGCATTGTCTTGATCTCTGTCATTATGAGGTATCTCTGCCCTGTCAGCTCTGTCATTCCTGTCAGCCATGTTTTCCGGCTGCCGAATCGAACTCTGTTGCCTATCAATCAGAGCACGCCTGCGTGTGTAATACACAGAAACCCAATCTGCTCAAGCTGCATAAGACCGCTAAACCCTCGGGATGGAAGGATTTAGCTCGATACCACCGTAGAAACCCTTGTTTCCCCACGATTCTGATTCCCGTCACCGTGTTTTTGTTTGTTTTTGCAGTTTTTGGGCACAAATGCAATAATGCGATTTTGCAAGAAATAGAGAATAAATTCTATAAAAGTAAATCAAATCTGAAACAATAGATTCTATTGCTAATAGGGATGCCAGTCTTTTTATCAATTTTCTGAGATGATTACAATTTAGATCCACTAACATGCAATATAAAAGACAATGATTTTTATTGGAGAACCTGGTATTTGCAGCAGAAATGAGAAAACCCTTGATCTGGTACAGCAGCAATGAATAACCTTTTTCTCCCTTTTGTCAGATGTCTCAGGACAATGCCCATGTATAGGCGCCTCTATCAATGGTGATAGACTAAAGAGATGGAAAGGGCTTTGCTGGCTCTTGAAGGTTCGCCTTTTTAAATGATGGTACGGCCTGGTACTGTACAGTACGGCCCTGTGATCAGCAGCAAATAATAAATAAGAGTACGGCTATTCTCTAGATCTCCAGATCTTATGGAAGTTGGCGCCTTGATGTAAGAAACCTCTCTGGACAACTTGCTATCCAAAACCCTGTAATTTGACTCAATGTGAAGCTCTGTAATTTCTTCTGTATGAAGAAATCCCTCTGCCTGGCAATAAATCGGATGATATTTCACACCCTCTGAATTGCACTCACTGGAGATGGCTCGTTCCCCAATGTTTCGAGACTGAAACCCTAGGCTCCTGTGCTCTGCTCAAGACTTGATCAATTTTTCTATTCCCAAAATAATCCTTTTCTTCTTCCCAAGCAAATGGCTTATACTCATGAAAAGTGCGAATTCCTCAATAATAGGG
Source organism: Taxus wallichiana var. yunnanensis (assembly GCA_018340775.1). NCBI lineage: Eukaryota > Viridiplantae > Streptophyta > Pinopsida > Cupressales > Taxaceae > Taxus > Taxus wallichiana. Next base: position 600,368,649 of record CM031235.1, on the reverse strand, counting down.
AATCATTAAAAATAATTCGAACTTTTAATTTTAATCTTTCAATAGTCTCCAACCAAATTTTAATAATAAAATATACTCATCAAAAATGGCCCCTTTTATGATGATGGGCGACCCCTTCACTGAAATCACTTAAGTTATAATAAAATATTATAACTTTATATTATAATGCTCCCACCATTAATATTTAATTAAATATTAATATCTCTCTCGATATATACCTTGGAGCACAAACCGTCTCAAGCCGATTTAACACCGAAGTGATTCTCGCACGTGATCAATCCATACTGCTAAAAATAGCAGGGGTCCTCTTCTTTGAGTCTTTGAATACTACTAAAAATAGCGATGCAAAGGCTAAAAGTGTCCGAACGAGCCCGAACGAAAGCCAACCGATCAAATATGACGCTAATCAAATCGAGCCAAGCTCCAACATGACCCCTATCCAACCTATCAGCCTACGAGGTCGCATAATAGGCTAATCCTATGCTCCCTATAGAGATGTCAACTAGAAGGGGACATGACACCCCCTCTCGATATAAGTGTGTGTTCATCGTAAATGTTACTTTTAAATGTTAATTGAACATGTACATTACTTTTTTTTTTATTTAATAGCAACATTCATTTATAACCTAATGCATATTTCAGTGTAAAGCTTGTCATGCGGAGAGCGAGAAAAAGTGTCATATTAATCATTCTGATAATAACACTAGGTTCATTACATATTTTAAATAGTATATTTTAATACAAACAGAATTTAATCTTCTATAATAAAGGTTGGCTTGTTTAATTTTGCTTTAAACCTTTTAGATTGTGCAATGTTTGAATGAGGCAATCTGCAGTTTCATGTTTCCTACAAGAGGGAATACTAGACTTGATCACCGGGTATGAATACCATATAAAGACAACGTTACAAATCCTAAAACACATCCTATTTTAGGCTTGTGTTGTAATGGATGTTATTTTGATTGAACTTATCACTTATATTACTTGTTTTGAGTCTTGACTATCTAATAGCAACACTCATATCCTACTGCAAAGTTCAGATTAAACATTGAAAGTGGCTTGTTAAGGAGACTACAAGAGCGTTAAATGTCGTATTTAGGCATTTCTTATAAACAAGTAAACTCGATAAAAGTGGTGGCACTTACCCCAAAACGCAAATGGAACAAATCAACCGATGCCTTGATGTTGCGAGTTATCAAACCCCTTCTGTAGAAAATGTTAATTATTTAGTTACTAGACCAAATCCAATGAGTCTCACTATCAAAGATACAAATAGAAGATAAATAATACACCTCTAACAAATATCCCACTTCCAAAAGGTCAAAGTATTTTCATGTTATTTTCAAACACTTGCCAAGATCATAGCCTCCAGATTTTATTTCGAACACCACAAGCATTACACAATGAGCTTTTAGACTTGATAGCCGTAAATCCTTCTTGGATGTTAAATGGTTGTGAAATATGGTGAATCTATCATCAATTCAGAAGTTACCATATAAAAAGATTCAAGCTTCTAACAGTTCACATGAGTCTTAGAAAAATGGTTTAGTTACAAAACAGATAAATATGATATTAACTAACACAAAATTTAACTAATAGTAAGCAAGGAGTAAGAAAGTTTCTTAATACTAAAAGTAATTACTTTATCATAAATTCTAAACAACAAAAGAACAATGAGAAGTGATCGGCGTGCTAGTATACTATACCTAAGTAGATATGATGGTTTGAGGAGTGAAATTGCCCAAGGACTCCCAGAACTCCATGTGAGGCAATGTAACATAAATATAGTATGGGATCATGAGGACAAAAGGTATTAAAAACAGTTTTCACCAGGCAGATATGTGCGATGGATTATTACCAAAGAATGGCAATAGTGAAAACCAAGTCATAGAGTCGCCGTGGGTAAACAGAATTTTTCCATTCCCCTTGCATAATGTATTTCAAGATGTAAAACTCAATCCCTTCCATCAACCTCTCTTGTATGTGAATTTACTGGATGATTGTTGAAATAGAGATTGCAGTGGAGAGAGAGAACGATAATAAAGGTGATTTTGCAAGGGCTAACCTTAAAGGCATGCTCGGCTTGCAACTTTTTAAGGATTCAGATATGTGAACATATTTAAAAACTCCAAAATGATTTTGTGGAAAACAGAATATTTTCATACCTTAGTTTCATGAAAGCGGAGGAATTGGCTATCCTAGTTCTGTTATCTCATTTTTCATGCTCACTTATAGCTAAATTAGTCATCATCCATGTCTAACACTAATGTTTTCACTGTATGTTCCTGTCTAGTGGATATGAGGTATATCTTCAAGTTATGTTATCTATGGTGATATGCAATACTCCTGGCACTCAGCCTTTTGATGTCTATGGCTCACTGCTTTATCTTCTTGACATTATTTCATCCTATAGCCCCTTGTTTCAAGTATCATTGATCAAGATCCTACCCCATCAGCAAAACCTCACATTCTTTATCAACTATCATATCCACCCCTTTAGACATTAATCCTACATATACAAGCCCATAAACACCTATCCCCATGACCACACCAATCATGCCTACATTTATCTCGGCATCTATTCCCACATCCACACATGTTGCATCTCCCCATTTGCAAGTATATGAATGATGTCCCTTGAAACATTCATGAAGCAACCATCCCCACCTCATTCTACATCTATTATTGATTCTACACCTATATCTACTTCACCACAATAATTTACTAATAACCTTTGCTTAATTGTCTGGCCATGTATTTGTTTCAGGCTTCTGCCCTTAATATTTCGATAATTATCTCTCTTGAGTCTTGACAATTCTGATCAATTCAGACTAAAAAAGATGAGCACAACAAATGATGCAAAAGCAAAAGCAAATGTGAATGACTAATCCTTTTGGTAATAAGGCTAACTGAGACATAATATGATGGCCATGGAAACATCTCGCCATATCACTGGTAAAATCCTCATAAAAGGAAGAAACTAAGAAAGAGAGGCTTCCCCTGAACAACAATCAAACAGCAGGATAGTATGTCATTAACTGGATCGCTTCATCTATACCTGAAAAGGATCAATGGTCTAAACTACGTGTTATTATATCAATTTATTAAATTTACATGGAAAATGCTTCAAACAAGAGTGAATGAAGTTTCATCATGATGATTCTGCTGACTCCAGACCTTTCCTTCTGCTTCACAAGGTTATGAAAAGTAGTCCAATGTTTAATTCCTCTGGCCTGCTTTAATCAGTAACATTTGCTTTCTTGTTAGGTATTAACTTAATACATATAACAGATTCAGTATGATTCTTCGAAAATTCAATTTAAACCTATCAAGCAATTAAAACAAGTGGTATCATTCTCCTACCAAAAATGTCTAGCTGGTGAGTGACTCGTTAAAGAATCTTGCTTGATGATTGTGATTGGTAATGGGTATATGCAATTACATAGGTTGATCAGTGCGTGGGACAGCTACCACATTTTAATGTTTCTTCCTTTGCTCCTCCCAGTATGTTGGCAGCTCCTTGTGAGATCGAGAGGCATTGCCACTCATGCCCCCTTGCATTATTGCAAGGTAGGGTTGAGTGGCAATGCCCTGTTAAAAACAAATAAGATAAGAAAATAGATTGCTGCAACACAGCCATTTTCCTCACCACCACTACCCCAACCCTGAGCAAAGGTATCAGTACACAGATTGATAGCTTCACATATGCAGTTCTCTCTTGTATACAGGGATTCTACACACATCTCTTGGGACCAGTAGAATTCTACTCTAAATATATCCTGTCTCAATGTCAATCTGGGGCAACATACAGTTCTTTAAACAAAACTGTAATATTCTGTACCCTTAACATGAACAAAGTTTAAACTAACATGCAGTTCAAATAAATATTCATTCACAGTTCAACTTAACAATTATCTTTGCCTTCCCAATCTCATTTCAGGTGTTGTAGATCTGGTTTCTTTCAACATCAAGGGTCTAACAGCCTCTTTGGCTCACAGATTGGATCATGGGAGCATCAGTAAACATGCGACTACTAGCTTTTTTCTCTACCTCCAGAGACTCACTGGCCTTGGTTGTCAGGAGAGGTTCCAGGGGGTTACCTTGCTGCCTTCTTGGATTTTCCAGCCCAATTCCTTAGCCCATGACACTGCATTGGAATTAGCAGATTCTCCACTGGCCCTCTTGTGGTAACAGATGTCATTGGTTTTTCTGGCCTAAGCCTTTCTACAAACATCTATGATGCCAGGAAACGCCACCCAAGGCAACATTTCTCCCAGAAACATTTCAGAAACGGAAACGAGGGGGAAACGCAGGGGAAATATGGCAGATGTTTCCAAGGCAACATTTCTCCCCAGAAACGTTTCAGAAACGGAAACGAGGGGGGAATGCAGGGGAAATGTGGCAGACGTTTCCGGAAACGTCTGCCACGTTTCCAACGTATTTTCAATTTTAAAGCCAAAAACTTTTTAAAAATAAAAAATAAATGCATTTAATGAACCTAAACCTAATCTACCTACCTAGACTTGCTAAAGACACTTCCTAAAAGCTATATAATGACATCTTGGGTCCATTCTAAATCACACTCTCATTTTCTCTTGCTAAATTCAGTTTTTCACTAAACTAACATTTAGCATTGTGAAGAGCAAAGAGACATCAAGGAGCAGCTTGAAGGAAGAGTTTAGAAGGTGTTACTAAGAGCTAAGAGCATCAAGGAGGAATTTCAAAGCAGATTTGGAAGCTTCAAGGAGGAAAAACCAGGTATTTTTCAAGTTTTTTTTTTTTAAGAAAATGTTAATGTGATCAATGATCACGAATGATGTGTGCATAATGCACACATCATTCATGATCATTGATCATGATATCAATATGTAGATTTAATGTAGTAATTTTTAAACTCTATGCTTAAAAAAATGTAACATTTCCTTTGCAGTTTTTAAATAAAAATCATTTATTGTTTTTTTAAATTATAAATATCATCCAAACTCTGTGTATGCTCTCACCTCGCACCTATATGGTGAACTTGGTGATCAAAAGCAGAATAGGATGTGTAGGGTTTTTTTTGTTGTTATTTTAAGAGTTTTTTTGTATTTTTTAAATTAAAAAATCCGAACTCTGTGTATGCTCTCACCTCGCACCTATACGGTGAACTTGGTGATCAAAAGCAAAATAGGATACATAGGGTTTAATAATTTAATTCTTTTTCCTATTTTTAAAACTAAAAAATCCGAAATCATGTATGCTCTCACCTCGCACCTAAACGGTGAACTTGGTGATCAAAAGCAAAATGGGATATGTAGGGTGTAGTAACTGTAGTTATATTTAATATTTATTGTTATCTAAGTTTATGTTTTTATTTTAAATATTTTTCAATGTAGGTTTGATTATTTGAGATAAATGGCATCCAATTCAGCTTCATTTCAGTGGGAGGGCATGGGGAAGGAAGCCAAGGTGGGGGTGAAGTAGGCCAAGGTGGGGGTGTGCAAACTGTGGATCCTAGAGCTCCTCTTTGGAGACATGTGCAAGTGTTGGAGAACCTTGTTGGCGGTGGCTCTCGTGTTTGGATATGCAATCATTGCAATATTGAATTCAAAGCCTCATATACCCGACTCAAAGCTCATTTAATGGGGCAATCAGGAACGGGATTAGAAAATGTGCCAAGGTTGAAAGGAAACATATTTTGGCATATATGAAAGAGCAAGAGGAGGCTGATTTGCAAGCTTCAAAAGCTAGATTTAAAACTGCTCCTTTGCAAAATAAGGGTTCACAAAAACCACCCACCTCATCAAACCATCCTTTTATTCAAATTGAAGTTGAAACTCCCATAGAGGAAGAGAGCTTGTCACGAAAGAGAACCTCCAAAGGTCCATTAGAGCAAGCATTTGCAAATGAGAAGAGGGAAGTAGCTGATGAGTTGATTGCTCGATGTGTTTATGCATGTGGGTTGCCTTTCAATGTGTTGCGGTCACCATATTGGCAACAAATGGTGAGAGGAATTAATGATGCACCACAAGGGTATAAAAGCCCTAGTTATGAGAAGGTGAGAACATCATTGTTGGCGAAAGAAGTGGCCCATGTACATACTTCTTTGCAGCCAATTAGGGATTCATGGAAGGAATCAAGGGTATCTATCATTTCAGATGGATGGAAAGATGCCCGAAATAGACCCCTAATCAACATTGTTGCAGTGTGCCCTAAAGGGGCAATGTTCTTAAGGGTTGTTGATTGTGAGGGTGAAGTGAAAGATGCTCAATTTATTGCTAATATTTTGATTGAGGCTATTGAGTCAGTGGGCCCTCAAAATGTTGTCCAAGTCATCACGGACAATGCCAAAAATTGTAGAGCGGCAGGGCTGATTGTTGAAGGGAGATATGAGCACATTTTTTGGACACCTTGTGCAGTACACTCCTTGAATTTGATGCTACAGAAGATTGGCAAAATACCATGGATAGAGGAAGTGTATACAGAGGCAAATGAGATTCAAATGTTTGTCACAATCATCATCATGTCCCAGGCTATCTTTAGGAGGTTCTCAAAGTTGGAGTTGCTGAAGGTAACAAAAAATTTGCTAGTTTCTAATTTTTATTTGCTAACTTTCTATGAAATATCAAATTATCATTTGAATTTCTTTTAAATTTAATTTTATATTTTATTAACTTGTTTTAATTTATTTTAATAGGTTGTTGAAACAAGATTTGCCTCTCACACGCTCGTCTTGAGACGACTTGTGAAGGTAAGACAAGCCTTGAGGCTTATGGTGATTGATGATGTTTGGTCCGTGTGGAGACAAGCAAACACAGAACGAGCCATCAAAATAAAAACATTGATACTTGATGATGATTGGTGGGAAAAGGTTGCATACTTGCTCAGTTTTACTGAGCCTATTTTATCTATGATTAGATATGCAGATACAGATGATGCTTGCATAGGGGAGATCTATGATGGCATTGATTCTATGCTTGAAAAAATTAGAGACATCATACAAAAAAAGAGCAAGATCCTGAAGAAAAATTCTACATTGAAGTCAAGATTGTGATCATGAGAAGGTGGAATAAAATGACCACCCCATTGCATCTTCTCTACCCTATGCCCCGATCCCAAATATTATAGCGGTGAAATACTTGGGCTACACAGTAGCAAGCAAGCACCATACTGATGACCATGAAGTTGCAAGCTGGAACTAAGGCAACATTCCGAGGCTTTTTCCGATCCATTGTAGCTCTTCACCGGTCCGCTATGAAATGGCATGCTTTGTCTCTTCATCTAATAGTAGCATGAGTGAAGTAGATGCATTAAGTGACAAGTACAACCTAAAGCCATTCATGTGGTGGTATGTACATGGCCATGATTGCAGGCACCTACGAACTATTGCCATTAAAGTCCTCTCACAGGTATAAAATATTAAAATTTAAAATGAAATCAAAAGTTTGTTTATTAATTAAAAATTTAAAATGTATGTTCTTACTTCTTAGTAAATTAATTTTATTACTAATTGAAAATTTCTAACTTCTTTTTTGTAACAGGTGGCTAGCAATTCTTCAGAAAGCGGAATTGGAGTACATATAGCTTCATTCACTCAGCCAAACGGAACAAGTTAGGATCCAAGAAGGCTGAGGATTTAGTGTATGTACACTCCAATTTGCGCATCCTCTCACACAAGACTGAAGGCTATATTAGAGGTCCCAACAAACTTTGGGATATTGATCCTAAGACTAGTGACTTTGATGTTTTTGTGGCTACTCTTAGCCAACTTTCATTGCTTGGTATTGATGAAGAAGAATCGGGATCCACTACACAAGGGATGGAAAGTGGAGCTAGTGGGAGTGGAGCTGCCAGTTGTGTTCATGGAGATGATTATGAGGAAAATCTGGATGATATATTCTAGAATCTAGAATCTAGATTATTATCATGTATATGTGAATCATTGAAATTGTAACCATGTTGAATGATGAGTCATGACTCTTTAGAAGTTCAAATTTCAATGAATACAAAATATTTTGAGTGCTTTATCAATTATCTCTTATGGTCTACAATTATAAAATGAGTATTATGCATATTATATATATATATATATATTATTTTATTTTATAATATATTGTACGGACATTTCCGGTAACGTTTCGTATCCAAGGTTTTTTGAAAATTGTCGTTTCCACGTTTCGTATCCGTTTCCATTTCCGTTTCCGTTTCTGAAACCTAGACAAACATATGACAATCCCGCCTTTCAGTCATGTAATTGAGTTTTGTTCCTCTTGGACCCTTGTTCCCATTTAATTTAAGGATCTTTTCTTCACAAGACTATTTGAAATGTATTTAGATAGCGTGGTTTGGTGCTTAACCACTATAGGTTTACCTCCTCTAATCATGTTTTTTTCGCAATGAAATATTTTTCACAACCTAGGTTCTTTTCACCTTAACACATTCCTCTCATGACAAAATGTATTTTCGAGATCCATCGACCAACTTTAATCCTCTTGTGGACATACTTGGCACAGCCCTATGCCAAGTCAAGTCACAAAACTCGCAACCTTGGAAAATCTTGCTCAAATATTACCATCAACGGTGGATCGGAGTATGAATAGGTTAAAGTGTTGGAGTTGAAGGTTTATGGAAAAAGTTGTAAAGATTATTCTAATGCATGGGAACATTTGAATAGTCTGATTCATCTTTTCCAAAAATTTGGGGAACATGGAGTATGGATTTTTTTGGTTCCATAGGCTTTTGTCTTGCAAAAATTACATACAACACTTTATCCCTTACTCGGTTGCTTGCAAAATATGCAGAGATGGCCTGTTTTCCACACCTTTTTCAGTTCTTACACTATTTTTGAGATTTGGCAAAGAGAAGATTTTAATATTTTATGCTTTTACAGTGACAGGAAAGTGGAAAAGTTGCAGTACCTGGCTCCCTTAAAATAAGGTATGTAGAAACCCTTGTTTCCCCCTGATTCTGATTCTGACTGGTATTTGCAGCAGAAATGAGAAAACCCTTGATCTGGTACAGCAGCAATGAATAACCTGGTATTTGCAGCAGAAATGAGAAAACCCTTGATCTGGTACAGCAGCAAATAATAAATAAGAGTACGGCTATTCTCTAGATCTCCAGATCTTATGGAAGTTGGCGCCTTGATGTAAGAAACCTCTCTGGACAACTTGCTATCCAAAACCCTGTAATTTTGACTCAATGTGAAGCTCTGTAATTTCTTCTGGATGAAGAAATCCCTCTGCCTGGCAATAAATCGGATGATATTTCACACCCTCTGAATTGCACTCACTGGAGATGGCTCGTTCCCCAATGTTTCGAGACTGAAACCCTAGGCTCCTGTGCTCTGCTCAGACTTGATCAATTTTTTTATTCCCAAATAATAATAATTTTCTTCTTCCCAAGCAAATGGCTTATACTCATGAAAAGTGCGAATTCCTCAATAATAGGAAATCATTAAAAAATAATTCGAACTTTTAATTTTAATCTTTCAATAGTCTCCAGCCAAATTTTAATAATAAAATATATTCATCAAGAATGGCCCCTTTCTGATGATGGGCGACCCCTTCACTGAAATCACTTAAGTTATAATAAAATATTATAACTTTATATTATAATGCTCCCACCATTAATATTTAATTAAATCAATTAAATATTAATATCTCTCTCGATATATACCCGATGCACAAACCGTCTGAAGCTGACGAACACTGAAGTGATTTTGCACGTGATCAATCCATACTTTGCTAAAAATAGCAGGGTCCCTCGCCGAGGCCGATCAATGCTAAAAATAGCAATGCAGGGCTAAAAGTGTCCGAACGAGCCCGAACGAAAGCCAACCGATCAAATACGCCAATCCGAAATCGAGCCAAACTCCAACATGACCCCCTATCCAACCTATCAGCCTACGAGGGTCGCATAATAGGCTAATCCTGTGCTCTGAGAGATGTCAACTAGAAGGGGACATGACAGTCCACCCCTCCTGAAATTGCTTGTCCTCAAGCAATCTCAACTCCGGATGCTGCAGAATATCCTCGCTCTCCCATGTAGCATCCTCAACAGGCAAATCTCTCCATTTCACTAGGTATTCCCTGATAGTCCTCCTACGCAACTGTCTCTCCCTGTACTCCAGGATGGACTCAGGTACTAAAATCAACTTTCCCTCATCATCTAAGGGAGGTAGAACTGCAGATGGTACCACACGGTGTCCCAACGCCTTCTTGAGGCGTGATACATGAAAAACATTGTGTACCCTGCTCTCTGCCGGAAGCTCAAGCTCATAAGCCACCTCTCCAACTCGCCTCAAGATCCTGAAAGGACCGTAATACCGTGGCTTAAGCTTTTCTGACCCACTCTTCCTAAGAGTGGACTGACGGTAGGGCTGCAGCATAAGGTAAACCATGTCACCCACCTCAAAATGCCTCTCTGTTCTCTTCTGATCCGCATACTGCTTTTGCTGATTTTGTGCCTTGGCGATATTTTCTTTGAGAGCCTTCATAGTATCCTGACTCTCCTGCAACAAGTCTCCAGCACTCGGCACTCTACTGTCGCTCAGTAGCAAATCCAGAAAACTCGGCGCCTCATACCCGTACAACGCCATGAAAGGTGACATCTGAATGGTCATATGGAATGTCGTGTTGTAACAATACTCACACAAATGAATCCATCTGACCCACGCCTTCTGCTGCCCTGAAATGTAATTTCTGAGGTATCCTTCCACCCACTTATTCACTATCTCCGTCTGCCCGTCTGTCTGAGGGTGGTAACTGGTGCTCGGTGTAAGCTCGGTTCCACAGAGTTTGAAGACCTCCTGCCAGAAATGACTCAAGAACCGACTATCTCTGTCGCTCACAATGCTCCGAGGCAATCCATGTAGTCTGAATACCTCATGAAAGAAGACCTTCCACTGTGTGTGTAGCAGGTAGTGTAATCGGAAAGAAGTGGGCATACTTCGTCAGCCGATCCACAACTACATATATGCAATCTCGCCCTTGGGCTTTAGGCAAGCCCGTAATAAAGTCCATCGACAGGCATTCCCACTTCCTGTCAGGAATCGGAAGTGGCTGCAATAAACTTGCTGGGTACGTGTTCTCCTGCTTGTTCTGCTGACAAACAGGGCACTCACGCACGTACTGAAGAACATCTGCCTTGAGTCCTTTCCATGTGAATCTCTCCCGTATCTGTCTATAGGTTTTGAAATACCCGGGATGTCCTGCAGTCGGTACATCATGAAAGGCTCGCATGATTATGTTCTTCACCTCTGAATCTGGGATCAAATAAATCATGTTCTTGTAAATGATCAAGTCATTCACAAGTGTATACCTGGTATCAACCGTCGATCCCTCAACAATGCTGGAAGCCCAAGTGTCCTTGGCATACTCTGCCACAATCATATGCCTCCAATCCTCCGTAATATGAACCATAGAGCTCAAGTATGGCCTACGTGAAAGAGCATCAGCTACTACGTTCTGTGTACCTTTGATATACGAAATATCAAAGTCATAGGCCTGCAATTTACTGACCCACTTCTGCTGACGATCATTGAGATCTCGATACCCTGACCGTAAATCAATTTTGGTAAAGTAACATGCACCATGGAGCTCATCAATAAGCTCGTCAATACGCGGTATCAGATACTTGTTTTTGATCATCCTCTTATTTAGGACTCTATTATAGTCAATACACATGCGCAATGTGCCATCCTTCTTCTTTACCAACACAACCGAAGAAGCAAATGGTGACTTGCTAGGCCGAATGTGACCCATAGCAAGTAATTCCTTGATCGTTTTCTTGATCTCATCCTTCAGCCGTTTAGGATGTCTATAGGGCGTAATCATAACGGGCTTAGCGCCCTCCTCAAGCTCAATAATATGCTCAATGCCCCTGTCTGGAGGTCTCCCTGGTGGAATATCACTGAATACCTTATCATGCTTGATTCTCAACTGCTGTATGTCGGGATGGTATTCAGTCTTTTGCTGTCCCTCTTGTATAGGTGCCAATGTGCACTCGGCAGCCCACTCTACCATGTCGCGACGCATGAGCCTCTCCATCCGACGAAAAGAAATTGTTTTGATGTTGCTGTCCCGAATTGCTTTTAGAATGTGTCTTCCCGTCAACATCAAAACGGATCTCCATGTCCTTGAGACGAAGAGTGACTTCCTCCAATGAATGAAGCCACTTCATTCCCAAAACCAAATCAATGTCTCCCATGTTAACTACGTAGTAATCAGCCTTGAACTCATAATTGTTCAAGCGTAAAGGGAGATCCTTAATCATGCGTTCACACCTCAAAGTGTATCCGTCGGCCACCTTAACCCTAATGCCCTCGAACTCCTCAGTGATGAGTCCGCGTTTCTCAACGAATCTAGCATCTATGAAATTGTGTGTGGCTCCTGTATCAAGTAGGGTAATGACCCTCTGTCCTGCCAACACTCCACGAATCCTGAAAGAACCCTCCTGCTGAATGCTAGATAGGCGTGCCTCCTGTATCTGAAGCCCTGGCTCTGTCTCTGCCCTAGGCTCTGAAGCCTCTGACTCTGAATCCTCGGAACTCTCATGCTGTTCGGATTTTTCTGATTCTGAGTCCTCATAATACGCCCACATCACTCGATTTGCCTTGCCCTTAGGTCTTAGAGGACAATCGTGATTGGCGTCGTAGGGGCCTTTGCAGTAGAAGCAAAGCTTCTTCCTGCGTAGATCGTTAAGGGCCTCACGATCCAAAGGTGGCGCTGCTGATTTACCCTTCGAATCGTTCTTAGCATCTGATTTTTCTTTGATGAAATCAGACTTGTCCTGTTTTGTTAAAGCTCTTGTTATCCCCGAATGAAGAATTACCTCTCGGAGTTAAATCTACTTGACGGTCTTGCTAACTCCATGCTCCGTGCTTTCTTCATCGCTTCCTGTAATGAAGGAGGATCAAAGGCTTTGATCCAGCCTCTCAATGGCTCAGTCAATCCCTCCATGAAGAGCACTACCAATCGCCTCTCTGAGATGTTCGGAACCATAACTGATAACCTCTGAAAGTCACCAATATATGACTCTAAGCTGCCACTCTGTCTCAACTGAGCCAAGTCTCTGAAGTAGGATTCTGGATCCTTCCTGTCAAAACGCTCTACCAACCTATCAACAAACTCCTGATAGGAAGTGATCCTATCATGTCAGAAGGCCACCATTCCGTGGTGCCACCAAATGTAAGCTACTCCTCCAAATGTAGAGTCGCATACCCGATTGCATCTCTCTCGCCATCGGACGCAATGTAAGGAATGTGTAAAGCTTACTAATCCACGCTTGGGTCATCACTTTGCCACTTTGCCATCAAACATCGCTAATGTGAGCCGGTTCGTAGCATGTTTTAGGTCATTATTCTGGTGCCTAGGTCTCCAATCCTGTCGACCTCTGTTGTGTTCTCTCCTCTGAGTGACAAACCGGTCAAAAGGAATCCTTTCTCGGACCTCGGGTGGTACCAACTCCCACTCCTCGTTCGCTGCCATAAGCGTATCAGCGAACAACTCCTCATGCTCTTCACCTGCTATAGCCTCGTCGGGCTCCTGTCTCATGAAAGTAGGCCTAGTAGGCATGTCATTTGTCCGTGAAGCATCCCAAGGAATTCTCCGAACTGCATCACTCCTATCATCGTCACGATGTGGTGACGGCTCCTCGATGTCCCCGGGCCTCTCGAAGTGCTACACAATCGCTGTAATACATCATTGGACTGCCGTTGACCTGCACGTAAATCCCTGAGTGCATGCAAAACCTCTGCATTGTCTTGATCTCTGTCATTATGAGGTATCTCTACCCCGCGCTCTGTCATTCACATCGCCATGTTTTCCGCCGAATCGAACTCGCTGCCTATCAATCAAAGCACGCTTGCATGTGTAATACCTGTCAAACCCAATCTGTTATGGCTGCATAAGACTGCTAAACCCTCGGGATGGAAGGATTTAGCTCGATACCACCGTAGAAACCCTTGCTTCCCCTTCGATTCTCGATTATTTGATATTTGCAGCAGAAATGAGAAAACCCTTGATCTGGTACAGCAGCAATGAATAACCTGGTATTTGCAGCAGAAATGAGAAAACCCTTGATCTGGTACAGCAGCAAATAATAAATAAGAGTACGGCTATTCTCTAGATCTCCAGATCTTATGGAAGTTGGCACCTTGATGTAAGAAACCTCTCTGGACAACTTGCTATCCAAAACCCTGTAATTTTGACTCAATGTGAAGCTCTGTAATTTCTTCTGGATGAAGAAATCCCTCTGCCTGGCAATAAATCGGATGATATTTCACACCCTCTGAATTGCACTCACTGGAGATGGCTCGTTCCCCAATGTTTCGAGACCAAACCCTAGGCTCTGTGCTTTGCTCGACTTGATCAATTTTTAATTCCCAAATAATAATAATTTTCTTCTTCCCAAGCAAATGGCTTATACTCATGAAAAGTGCGAATTCCTCAATAATAGGAAATCATTAAAAAATAATTCGAACTTTTAATTTTAATCTTTCAATAGTCTCCAGCCAAATTTTAATAATAAAATATATTCATCAAGAATGGCCCCTTTCTGATGATGGGCGACCCCTTCACTGAAATCACTTAAGTTATAATAAAATATTATAACTTTATATTATAATGCTCCCACCATTAATATTTAATTAAATCAATTAAATATTAATATCTCTCTCGATATATACCCGATGCACAAACCGTCTGAAGCTGACGAACACTGAAGTGATTCTGCACGTGATCAATCCATACTGCTAAAAATAGCAGGGGTCCCTCGCTGAGTGCTGAATACTGCTAAAAATAGCAATGCAGGCTAAAAGTGTCCGAACGAGCCCGAACGAAAGCCAACTGATCAAATACTGCCAACTGAAACTGAGCCAAACTCCAACATGACCCCCTATCCAACCTATCAGCCTACGAGGGTCGCATAATAGGCTAATCCTGTGCTCTGAGAGATGTCAACTAGAAGGGGACATGACAAGGTAAACTGTCAGCTGATAATTATTTGCAAATTTTCAGCTAAAATTGTTCCACATAATGAAAAAATTGCAAAAAAATGAAGTGAATCCATTCTCAACTGAAACATCTGCCAAAATGTGAGAGTTTATGTCCCCAAGTGACATCTCTGCAAAAAGACTGAAATCGGTCCTCATAGGTCAAAACTTCTCTCCCTCAGCTGGAACCAATCTAATAAATGATGAAATATTGAAATCTCAGCACAAAAGGGGTTGCTGGGCATGTGAAATCAGTCTTAGGATTTATGAAGGCACTGAAAATTACTGAAACAGCAGAAATTGAGAGTGAAAATGATGGGAACTGTGTTTCTTACATTTCAAGTGTTTTTCCATTATTGGCTGAGTTGAAATTCAAAAGATAGAAGACTAGTCAAAAAGTAGGGATACTGGCTGCTGCCCTGGTCTCTTCTCCTCATGTTAACAGAGAAGGCTAAGGCCTTCTCATCTCCAACATCCACAGCCACTCCTACCTGTAAATCTGCGGATTTTACTGACAAGCATTTCATTGAAAAGGCAGAATTTCAGCAATTTCTGCAAGACCACGCCAAAAGAATTATCAAATAGCAAGCCTTTCCAGCAAAAAAACAAATGGCTGTTATCTGAAAAGGGATGTACCACCAAAGATATCTTTCTTACTAGATGATATGGATATCTGTCTTATTAGATGAGGTGGAAAACCATCTTTGGCTCCTCAAAGAAAAGCCCTTTTATGCATATTTATGGAAGCTTTCCCCAGACCCAAAATTCTTAAGCAATGGGCTCAAGCCAGCTGGAAACCATCCAGATTAGTGGGCATCTTAATGATACCCAAGTGATACTTCATGGCCATCATCAGCACCTCCCAGGAGCATGCTCGAGCCTTTCAAGGAAGGCCCTGGTTCTACAACAAATCAGGTCTCTTTATAAAACGCTGGTCCTAAACCTTCAATCCTACTGAAGATCGCTCTAGTGTGGTCCCAGTATGGTTTCAGTTGTCATTGTTGCCTAGTGAGAACCGGCATGTATCTTGTCTGCGCAAGACTGGAGCTGCCTTGACCAAATGCATCACAGCCTCAGAGTACACCAAGAGCCTTGGTGTTCTTAACTATGCTTGAATCTGCAACAACCTGGATCTGGATCAGCTTCTATCCAATTGCATCATCCTCGATATGGAAGGCATCAAATGGGAACAACCTCTGGATTATGAAAATATCCCCTTCCACTATAGGCTCTGTCATCAACACAGACATTTAGCTCGGGTATGCCCTAAAATGTAGAGCCCAGCCTTCAGTCTCATTTTTAACCACAAGCAACCAAGTCACCTCAAACCCAGAAACCCAACATGCATCATCTTCCACCAATCCTTTGGAAAGGTCTCGGTTGTCCATAACACTCCCCCATAAGTTTCAGATCTCTTACACTCAAAAGGAAAACCACCACCGAAACTTCTCAACTCCATCACCCTATAATAGCACTTTTACAGCTCTGGAAGGCCCAACATTTCCTCAGAAGTCACACCCAAAACCTCCAACTGTTGCTGATAAATCAAAAATACCCACAAGCTGAAACTCTACTCGACCCCCTGCCCACGCGCCCCTGCCCCCGCACCCTGCACCCCCATGATTAACCAAAACTGAGGCCAAAAACAACCACCATCTGGCGATTATACCCCATCAATCTCCAACTATGGGAACCACACAAAACCTTCAATGACACCCAGAAAAAGGAAAACCTCCAGATTCCATGCCAATACTGAAAAGCTCATACCATCCTCATCACTCTAGAAAGTATAGAGCAAATTTTGGCACAGATAGCCACACCTCTCTAGGACAATCCAGTAGAATGGCCTACTCCTATGACTGATTCATAATGCGGGTTCTCTCATGGAATATCAAGGGATTTGGCACTCCCAATAAATTTAATTATCTAAAGGATATAATCCAGCAAGAAAATATAGATATGGTACTTCTCCAAGAATGTGCTCGAGCAAATACAAGAAAACAGATCCTTTTTCACGTATCTTGGGGAACCAAACAAACATGGTTCATCCCATCTACTCACACTCTCGTTCATCGTAACCCCTCTAGGCATGACTTTATCTCTGAAATTTATCTCCCATTTGGTCACTTTGTTGCATTTCATTCCCAAGAATGTAAAAACTTATTCATCTTTTCAAATGTATATATCCCTCCCCATGGTAACAACCAGATCACTGTGCTTGAAATGATGATTTCCTGGGTCTCCAATTGCAATGTTCTTTTCTTAACAATGATTAGAGATTTTAATGCCATCCAATCCCTCCATGAAAATAAAGGTGGAACTGGTTTTAATCTCCAAAAACTTATGGCTTGGACCAACTTGAAAGTGATACCCAGGAACAGCAGTACTCTCAGGGCTCTTTTACATGGACCAATAGAAGGAAAGGTAGAGATTATATTGCAGATAAATTGAATTGTATCTATCTACCTGACAACTGGAAAATGCCCACATAGAGGATTGATGACTGATTGGTGAAACTTTGTCAGATCATTGGTCTATTCTGCTGCATATTTCTCATTGGGTTTTCCCACACAAACAGCCTCTGTTCTGATTTGACTCTAGATGGCTGACAACAGTTTCCTTCACACAAAAATTGTTTGACTGGTGAACCAAAGACCCACTTTGCCATGGCTTACAGATTTATAAATTTTTGAAAAAGCTGCAATATCTCAAGTATCAACTCAAGAAGTGCACAAGGCAGAATTCAGGTGTCTCAAAACCCAAAAAGAAGTCAACACACAGAGGCTTGCAGCTATTCAGCTTCAAATCAGGGAGCATAGTTATAAATCCCCAATTCAACTGGAACAACAGCAGGCCATTCATGCTCTATCAGAATTGCAAAAGCAATAACTCCATAGGCTTCAGAGATCCAGCGATCTGACTAAAATAAAGAGATTCCAACACCATATTCTTTCATGCTACAGCACAAAACCACAAACAATGGCACTCCCAATGCAAGGTTGCAAACTTGAGTGCCTCTTCTTCATACATTGGATTCAAAGAAAGATATGTATCTAATTTCTATAACCAAGCTCTAGCAGAACACTTATCTGAAATCCTCTCAGCTTTGATACCACTGTAATGTCCCCAAATGGACATATTTCAACCCCAAATGGATTTGAGGCAAATCCCACTCCAACAATGCAAGTTATGAAGGTATATAAAAATTATTACACGCAGATCTGATTTTTATACATAAATGGCGACTTGCATATGAGATGAAAATCCACCAAATAAGAGGAAAAACCACTTAATCTTTAACTCAAACAAGTCAGCAAATTTTATAAAGATGGAATCATGAGAGAAATACCAGATTTGAGCTTCAAAACAGGCTGGAATTATTTATTAAAATTCTGCAGACAATTGTCTTCAAACACAGTTGGAACTATGAAATTTTGGAGCCAAAATCCACTCCAAAAAGACTCATTCATATGAATAAAAATCTGCAATTAAACAGCAATCCAGATCTGATTTTTATCCACTCCTAACACCTCCAAACAGCCACAATGTAGGTCGCTTCAGCTAAGAAAGAGTTGGAAATAAAGAAAAATGCAGCAACAATTTTCTCCTTCAAACCCTTGTACAAATCTACAACATTACAACCTTCAATACTGCTAGAAAATATTGAAAAACATAGCTAACTCCTTGGTCCGCAATGGAAACCTCTAGATAGAGAATCCTCACAACTAGAAGAAGAGTTTTCGTTCCTCTTCTAGATCTCTTAGAGGGTTTTCGTCCTCAAGAGAGAATCTCTAAGGGTTTTCGTCCTTAGAAGATTTTGATGCAAGCTCAAAGCTCAACATACAAATCAGATTTTATAAAATAGAAAAGGATGTCTTCTACAAGCAAGTCGACTTGCTTTTATAGATGAACTTGGCCAAATAGCCACCCTCAACTTCCAATCAGCTTTCACCTCCCTCATTTAATGCTTTTTCCACTTTATTTCATCCACCAAAGGGGTCGCATTTTCTCCTAGGGGAGAATAATAAATATAAAGTGACTTTACCTTTTTCTTATTTTTACTTTATCACTTTATATTTTTTCTTTTCTATTTTTAATTTGACTTTATCATTAATAAATTAATATAAAGTGCTTATAATAATATTTTATATTGCACTTTTATAATTAATTCATTATGATAAGTTTCCCTTTCTATCACCCTTTAGCCGTCGGGAAACAGAATTGGGCTAAAGATCTTCAATTGATTATTTTAGGAAGTGGGACATTTCAGTCCTCCCTTCCCCAATTGCTTGCCCTCAAGCAATTCCAAACTCGTTTGTCCACGTGCCATGTGCAAGAGACAATACATACTATAGTGCTCCAAAATTCGGGCTCCTATACCTGTCAAGTGAGATAGATCTTGCCACCATATACCTTTCTCATGATGATCATATACACAAATTTGCATCAAGGTAGCACATACTTTATATTGCAGATTTCATCCTCTAATTCCTCATTTTTCTCAAGAGGAAAATAAATTTGAATATGCAGCAATAAATATGACATTATCTCACTCATTCCATACCTTGTGATGTCATCACGATCTATAATGGGCTGAATTCCCTCATGATATAACTGCTGCAATAAACAAGATGACATACCTCTTTCTTCACCATCCTCATCCCGTGCAATCTGCCCTCCTTGGAAAGAACTTTCCATGCTCTTGGCTGCCACAATTTGAGGAATACCATTCCTCATGCCTTGCAAAACAACTTCTTTGTCTTGCACTTTGAACTTCAACTCCATAGTCTGATAATTTTGGATGAACTCACCCAAAGATTGCAGCCATTGTACACTAAGTACTAAATCCAATCCATCAATGCTAACAACATAAAAATCATCTCTTACCTCATGATCTCCTATGGTGAATTGGAGTTGTGGAACCTTCTTTGTGCATGTGATTGAATGTCCATCTACCACAATCACATTGAATCCTTGGAAATCTTCTTCTTCTAATTACGTTGGCTAGATTTTCTACATAGCATAAAACCTAGGCAGTCATGAGATAAATCTCCCTCATTTACCGGTGAGGCTCCCGTGTCAGATTTGTCAATTAAAATATGCTAGTATCTATATGGGTCTCCTATGGTGAATTGGAGTTGTGGAACCTTCTTTGTGCATGTGATTGAATGTCCATCTCGCCACAATCATATTGAATCCTTGAAATCTTCTTCTTCTAATTGTCGGCTAGATTTTCTCATAGCATAAAACCTAGCGGTCATGAAATAAATCTCCCTCATTTACGGGTGAGGCTCCCGTGTCAGATTTGTCAATTAAAATATGCTAGTATCTATATGGGGTTTTACTTTAACTGTTCAGCTCATGAACCATAGTTGTACAGTTCTGCAACAAGTAAGCAGCTGTTTAAGAAAAGAAATATTTATAGAAGAAGGAATTATATAAACACAGAGAAGAAATGGGAAAAATGTGCATCCCAATCAATAGATAACAGAGTTGATTGTATGCACATAGAAGAAACCAATAGATATCAACACAGAAATTATAAGCAAAGGCAACTCTAGATCTAGATCTAAAATAACACAAAGTTTATTCAAAGATCTAAGATAGAAAAGCTAGAAACAAAATACACCGTGACACAAAGTTCTCCGAAATCTGCTCCTTTATATTCCTTTGCTTCAAGTGGCTCTCAAGGGTTTCAGCACAAAGTCTGGAACACAAGAATGTTGCTTACAAATTCTGATCTTTAACCCGAAGGTTCTTCCTCTACTTATAGAATGTAGAGGGGCAATTACAAGTCGGAAGCTTTTAGTTGAACTGGACACATGTGGAAGTCGGAAAGGAAACAACTGGCAATCTCCTCCTAAATTCCTCTTTGCATGACATGCATGATTTGCAACTGAAAATAGAACCTTCTATTTTGCACGTCTGCCACCTATCTCCAAGTAGTTGACTTCTTCAAGTAATGGCTTTTAAACCAATCACTTAAGTTGTATAATTTAATTGATCGCTCAATTATTTTGTCGAGGAAATAAGAGAAAGAAGAAGAAAGAGGAAAGTCAGCCTTGTCCTTTTTCATATTTTCGTATGCAATGATTCTTTTGCCTTTAATTCTCACCAAACCGATCTCGGGAGCAAGAAAGGATGGATCGGAAGCAAGTTGGATCTCGGAAGCGACCGATTTCTCGGAAGCAAGTGAGCAGTGACTGATTTGCTTCGCGAGTATTTCGCTTTGACATGTCTTCCTTCTTATCCTCAAGCTTTTGCAGCTTCTTCTCCAAGACATGCATCAATGCAATGTTTACCGTAATAACTCATCATTTTTATTTTTAATCGTATATGAGCAATTAAAATTTTGAAAGCACTCCGGTGAATGCAACTTCAATGAAGGCTTCAACTCGAAGATCGGGAGCACATGCACAAGATCCTCGAAGAAATTTTCACACATCGATTCTTCACTTGAGCCGCATCAAAAACAAGAGGATGAATTTTTGCCGGAAGCTTTTGCAATTATGAGATCCGATCTCAATCGATCTGATCTGATTCCGATGTCAACAAATCTGAAGTAATGCATGATTCTCTTGAGCTTTCTTTCATCCCGCTTTGCCATGCCATGGTCCGAGCAATCTTTGTCTAAACAATTCTTTTTCTCTTTATTCGCCGGAATTCTTCAAAATCCGTGCAGATCTCGATAATTCTTCGATTCGAGGATATGTTCAATGTATCGACATTGATTTAAGCTCCTTTCTTTTATAAAAGCACCTGTAATGAATTCCTCGCATAAAGATGGCAACCGTATATGAACAAAGGATTTTAATCATAAAATCTGCATAATTCAAGTCATGCCTCTAAATTTGATGTTTTATTTGTATGCAAAGCAAGCATGAATTTTACCAACTTCACCCTCACCGTATCACTTATGCAAACAATTATCCGACACAAATCAACCTTTCTTCAACCTTAGCGCCAAAATTTAAGCTTTTAGCATTAATTTCACCTTCTTCCAAAAATCCTCTCCAAATGGGGCGCACTTTTCCTCTAGGCTGCACTTCTCTACTTTGAATTAATTAATTCATCCTTATGGCAGCCCCTGCTTATATAATCCTCATGATTCTATAATTAATTAATGCATTTCCTATTCCTGGCAATTAATTAATTAATTAATAAGCTTCACTCTTCAAATGGGGTGCCTATTTTGTGCATGCTCATGGCTGCCATTAAATAAATTAAATTTATTTAATTTTAGACTTCTGCTTCCAGTTAACTCAAGCCTCACAGTATGCTTTGACCTTAGCCACTGAAAATAGGAATTAATTTAATCATTTAATACTTTAAAAAGTATTATTTCTCTCCCAAATGGGGTGCACTTTTTTGACATGAAGGGGCTGCATTAAATAAATAATATTTATTTAATTTTAGAACTGTCTATTTCCAACTTCCTTTTGTCCACTTCCCTTTGTTGACTTTTCCACAAGCCTGGGCGCCAAAATTGGGTGAATAAATATTAACAAATATTTATTTAATGCATTATTATTCACCCAAGGTGGGTCGCACTTTTTGGAATAAGGAATTTCTATTTTTAAAAGTCAATGACAATGGGATTATTTACCCTGCAAGGCAGCCCTGAAAATCCCATGATTCACTTAAGTCGTTTTGACTTTCATAATGGGATTATTTACCCTGCAAGGCAGGCAATAAAATCCCATGATTCACTTAAGTGATTTTTCTTTATTCCACAATGGGAATTTTTACCCTAGGCAAGGCAATTTCCCCCTAAGAAATTCCCGCCCGCCTCGCGCCTCTAATTTTCCCATCAGACTTAAGTGGCGTTGCTTCCATGGGAAAAAGTACCGCCAGCAAGTACAAAATTTCCCACCGCCGCCGCTTCCAAAATCCCATGATCCACTTCAAACCCTTTTTTCCAAAATGCGCCAGCCCAAAAGAGCTTTTTGGTGCACGACTTCGTCTTTTCCAAGAGAACCAGACCTCCGATGGCGAATTCCTTCTGGCACAACGTGCATATGATCTCCAGATACTCTAGGCCAAGAATCAAGCCAAACCGGCAAAGGAATTGATCCAGAGAAATTTCACAGAAAACGAAACGGAAAACACAAAAACACAAAACGTTGCCAGAAGTCACAAATAAAGCCCAGGATTCATTCCTGGTTAAAACCCTACTGGTATATGGGAATAATGATATGTACGATCACAACAGGTTAAACCGAGCACAAATTGCCTCAAACGGGGCTCAAAATAATTAAATACAAATTTCCCGCAGGAAAACCCCAACGACAGAATAAAACAATTTTGGGCATCTGGGTATTTGTCGAAAATGGCTTATATGGCTCCTTGGGAATATCTTGACACAATACAGAACTTTCTAGCAATAAAAACACAAAACGACCCATTATTTTAAAAGTACGAATTTTTTTTTACATGGGGTAGTCTCAAATTTCAGGTGAAATCTGGGACACCAATGCCGCTCTCTGTGGACATCTTTTTCCTCGTCAAAATGAAAGGGAAAAGATGAGATCCCAACATCTCTGGTTTCGTGTCTTGTCCATTGGCACGGGGTCAGGCAAACAAAAACAACACAACACAAAAACAAAACAAGGAAAACAAACAAAGTTTTATTTATATACATACAGGTTTTACCCTGTTTTTTTATGTCCGGAAAAGCTTCAGATGTTGCCCATTGAAAGGCAAATGGTAACTCAATTCCATCCCGAGTAGCAAGAAGAAAGTATCCATTCCTCGCAGCTCTTTTTTGATCACGAAGGGCCCTTTCCAGTGAATCGATTTGTCGTGCATGCCCTTCGGTTCATGTCTCTGTCCCACCGTAGTACCCAATCTCCGATCTCAACTTCCTTTTTTGGCCTTCTTGTCAAAATACTCGGGCAAGTCCTTATCAACTTCATCCGGTGGTGGCTCATCCTTTCTTCTCTCTCGGTGGGTAAGTCTCGCATCAACTTGCTCGCTCCCGATTTATTTTGTTGCATTTCGAGGAAGAACTATCACCATATTCTTTGTTCTTCTTCAAGTACTATCATGCTTGTTTAAAGTCTCCACTAAGGAAACTAAACCCGGGGGATTTTGTTACCTTTTGGTCGATTACTCCACTATTGTCATCATAACCTGGATCAACTTTTCCTTCGATCGCTTTGTCGTGGTGGTGATTTACTCCTTCAACATGCAACTTGTATATGCATGCGATGTTTGTTCCTCAGTCTACCACTGACATTATCGGGACTTTGGGGCGGTACCATCTCCACTTTATAGTTTCCTTGTCTTAAATATGGACGGTGGTCTATCCGGATTCAATAGTGCAAATGCCGTGATCGCAAAGAATCTCGCTTGAGTTTTGATTTATCGAATGAAGTCGATAGAGAAGGCCGCAAAATCAATGTGGCGTAAAGTACTCTATCTCTCGTAATGCTCCAGCTTATCTCTTTGACTTGATTTTCCTCGAACCTCGCTTTACTAGAAGTTCAACATCTCCTCGGGCTTTTGAGGAGTTTTACTCCTTTCTTTTTAGCTTGCTCCATTCCTAAGAAGCAATGCTTCATACTCCGCCGTATTATCGGTGTTCTCGAACATCACCAGTGGGAGTATGGAAATATCTCATGATCTGGAGATATTAGTAGAACGCCGCTCCTGATCCAAAAGAACAACATGTGCCTTTAAACTCCAGAGTCCAAACTTTTTCTTCTTCTTTGCACGCCTGCCGTCGTCAAGTTCTGCTCTGAATGTCTTTATCCATTTCCAAGAAATAGACCCCACGACCGATTCCTGAAAAAGAATCTGAGATCTAGGATCCTCGATTTTGTAACCGTACTTAGACTTCTTTTCCGGCTCTAACTTATGGTTAATCCCCTTGATAGGAATATGAGCACAGACCAATCCATCTTTACTTCTCCTCCCAGCTCTTTGCAGAAATTTCTGCTCAGCAACATCCCGTAGGAGACAGGAATATCTGCAACTAGAATTGTCATCTTTAATCTTTTATCAGAAAAGCCGCCGTAATAACTTGTGCATCTTTGATTTGTCCGATTAAAGGGACTTATCTCTCCATGGAATAACACCTTTTATGGTCTTTGCACAAGGTAAGCCCAAGAGCATCTCGAACTTTAGCTGCATGACATCATCGTCAAGCACCTGAATCTAAAATGCAATTGCTTAACTTGAAACCATTAAGCAATAAGGAAACATAGAAAGGTTCCACTCTTTTAAAGATGGTGAGGATTTAACAACCGCAAAGTGTTGTTTTGGGAGGAGTATCTTTGGGCTTAGGCAAAAGGCCTTTGATGTATTGATTGTCCTCGTGATCGCACATATTTGACTAGCCTATTTAATCGCTCAGAAAGGCTCTCAAGTATTCAACTTCTACATTTGAACTTTAGTTTTCTTAACATGATCAATAATGTCAAAAGAAGAAATAGATTCAGATACTGAGCTTCGCTTCTATGGTTGAGATGAAGAACTCGCATTCTTATCTTCCGTGAGCTAAGGAAGAAGGCAAAGGGCTGCCCCTTCTTTGCTCGTCTACTAATGCCTCACTTGAGTTTGTGATCTTGTAAGTATCGTATATGCATGACCATGATCATCTTCATGAAGCTCCTCATCTCATGTTCAAATTTGTAGTTTAGGTAATTAATGTTGAGTCGCCAAAGCAGACCTATAAAATCATCATTCTCGAGCCGATCAACGCCACCTTCCGGTCTTCTTCATTCATCTCCACGTTGTTTCTGGGAGCAACTTCAATTGTTAATCTGGGAACCAAAGAATGCGGTTCCGGTTTGTTGAAATTCCGAAAAGGGCAATGTTTGTTGCCTCGAGCCATTTGAGCCATTTGTTTCTTCATCTCGCATCATCTCATTTGCTAACTTTTGCAATAGTGAATCGAAGTAGTAGTAGAGAGGATGAACTTTCACTCTGTAAGTGTTGCTCTTTATCTTTCCAAACATGATGAGGTCGTTTCAATTTCAACCGCCATGTTTTGAGCTGCTAACAAATCAAAGCAGGACGTGCTTTTCAAGCTGATAGCTTACTTCAGAAGTAAAGCATCGATGAAGAATACCTTTGATTCTCATCATTCGAGAAGCAAGCCGAATTTTGTACAAGAATCTTTGGAATTTTGCAATAAAATCCCGCATGTGCTCATGTGGCTCCTTCTTCAACCGAGTGAGTCTGAGTTATCAAGGTGCCGGAATCTTCACTGCCTTGAATCTTTTCAGAACGCATCCCGCATAAGAGCCTGGGCAATGGTTATGGTGCCAAGAGCTAGCCGGTAGAGAACCATTCTCCACCAAAGTCACGCAGAGTCTCTATGAAGAGTCTAACAATGATACATCTTCATGTTCGATCGCAAGCACTCCACAGATATGAAAAACGCAGCCAAGTGGTCATCTGATTCTCGCTTTCCATCTCCAAAGAATTTTAAAAATTCTTTCTCGTCCCTTTAGGTAGATCATGCATAGGAGTCAGTATTCAAGAGGTCCAAAGGTCGCACCCCATGGAACAGGAACAAGTGCGCAGGGCAAGTGGTTCCGATTCATCATGATGAACGCACACGCTTCTTCCGAGAGTAGACTTGATGAATAATTCCAAATGCCACGATTATGCTCAAGATGATCCGGATCTAGATGAGTTTGCACTCTTCTTCCCGGTGAAAGACTAGATCTCGCGCTTCTAACTTGAGGAGGATGATTGAAATTGAATTGCTCCTCAGCAATCGCTAAGAAATGATCACCTTCTTCCTCGCTTTCCTTCACAGATCGGGTGAATGGACGTTCGCTTGAAAGTGAGATTTGTATGGAAAACACTCGATCTTCAAAAGATAAGCTTGATCTCGCAAAGATAGTTGTTCTCAAATGAGTCGCCAAAAATCTCGTTGGCTAGATTTTCTCAGATAAGATAAAACCTAGGCAAATATGAGATAAATCTCCTCATTTACCTGGTGAGGCTCCCATGTCGATTTGTCAATTAAAATATGCTAGTATCTATATGGGGTTTTACTTTAACTATTCAAATTTCATGAACCATAGTCATATAGCTTCAGCAACAAAGTAAGCAATTGTTTAAGAAAGGAAATATTTATAAAGAAGGAAATTATATAAACACAGGAAGAAATGGGGAAGATGTGCATCCCAATCAATAGATAACAAAGTTGATCGCATGCACATAAAGAAACCAATAGATATCAACACAAAATTATAAAGCAAAGGCAGCTCTAGATCTAGATCTAAAATAACACAAAGTTTATTAAAGATCTAAGATAGAAAGCTAGAAACAAAATACACCGTGACACAAAGTTCTCCTAAATCTTCTCCTTTATATTCCTTTTCGCTTCAAGTGGCTTCAAGGGTTTCAAAGACAAAGTCTAGAACACAAGAATGTTGCTTACAAATTCTCGATCTTTAACTCGTAGGTTCTTCCTCTACTTATAGAATGTGAGGGGCAATTCAAGTCGGAAGCTTTTAGTCAACCGGCACATGTGGAAGTCGGAAAGGAAACAACTCGCAATCTCCTCCTAAATTCTTCTTTCGCATGACATGCATGATTTGCAAATCAAAATAGAACCTTCTATTTCGCACGCCCGCCACCTATCTCCAAGTAGTTGACTTCTTCAAGTAATGGCTTTTAAACCAATCACTTAAGTTTTATAATTTAATTGATCGCTCAATTATTTTGTCGGAGGAAATAAGAGAAAGAAGAAGAAAGAGGAAAGTCATAGCTTGTCCTTTTTCATATTCTCGCATGCAATTGATTCTTTTGCCTTTGATTCTCACCAAACTCGATCTCGAAGGAGCAAGCAGATGCCTAGATTTGGAAGCAAGCTGATCTGAAAAAAGTGATCTGAAGCAAGTGATCTGTGATTTGCTTCGGGTATTTGCCTTTGACATGTCTTCCTTCTTATCCTCAAGCTTTTGCAGCTTTCTCCAAGACATGCATCAATGCAAATTTGCCGTAAATAACTCATCATTTTTATTTTTAATCGCATATGAGCAATTAAAAATTCTCGAAAGCACTCCGGTGAATGCAACTTCAATGAAGGCTTCAACTAGAAGATCGGGAGCACATGCACAAGATCCTCGAAGAAATTTTCCACGCACCGACTTCTTCACGGCCGCATCAAACAAGAGGATGAAGCCTTTGTGCCGAAGCTTTTGCAATTATGAGATCGGATCTGATCTCGGGGCTATTTGCAATGTCAAAGAAATCCGAAGTAATGCATGATGTCTGCTTTCTTTTCATCCCTTCAAATGGTCGAGCAATTCTTTGTCTCGAACAATTCTTTTTCTCTGATTCGGCCGAATTCTTCAAAACCGATGCAGATCCTTCGATTCGATATATTTCATCCCATGTATCGCCATGGTATTATTTAAGCTCTCTTTTCTAAAAATTCTTTTTCTCTTGAATTCGGCCGGAATTAATTTCAAAAAGATGGCAACCAACATCTGATAATTCTTGATTCGGAGGATATGTTCAATGTATAAAACATTGATTTAAGCCTCGCTCCCTTTTGATTTTTATTTTAAAAGCAAGCATGAATTTTACCAACTTCACTCTTGCACACGTATCACTTATGCAAACAATTATCCACACACAAATCAACCTCCTTCAACCTATGCGCCAAAATCTAGAAGCTTTAGCATTAATTTCACCTTCTTTTGAGCAAAAAATCCTCTCTCAATGGGGCGCACTTTTCCTCTGGGCTGCACTTCTCTGCTTTTGAATTAATTAATTCATCCTTATGGCAGCCCCTGCTTATATAATCCTCATGATTCTATAATTAATTAATGTCTTTCCTATTCCTGGCAATTAATTAATTAATTAATAAGTTTCACTCTTCAAATGGGGCGCCTATTTTGTGCATGCTCATGGCTGCCATTAAATAAATTAAATTTATTTAATTTTAGACTTCTGCTTCCAGTTAACTCAAGCCTCACAGTATGCTTTGACCTTAGCCACTGAAAATAGGAATTAATTTAATCATTTAATACTTAAAAAAGTATTATTTCTCTCCCAAATGGGGCGCACTTTTTGACATGAAGGGGCTGCATTAAATAAATAATATTTATTTAATTTTAGAACTGTCTATTTCCAACTTCCTTTTTGTCCACTTCCTTTGTTGACTTTTCCACAAGCCTGGGCGCCAAAATTGGGTGAATAAATATTAACAAATATTTATTTAATGCATTATTATTCACCCAAGGTGGGTCGCACTTTTTGGAATAAGGAATTTCTATTTTTAAAAGTCACATGACAATGGGATTATTTACCCTGCAAGGCAGCCCTAAAAATCCCATGATTCACTTAAGTCGTTTGACTTTCATAATGGGATTATTTACCCTACAAGGCAGGCAATAAAATCCCATGATTCACTTAAGTGATTTTTCTTTTATTCCACAATGGGAATTTTTACCCTGCAAGGCAGGTAAGAAATTCCCGCCTGCCTGCTGCCTCTAATTTTCCCATTGTGACTTAAGTGGCGTTGCTTCCATGGGAAAAAGTACCTGCTAGGCAGGTACAAAATTCCCACCTGCCTGCTGCTTCCAAAAATCCCATGATCCACTTCAAACCCTCTTTTTCCAAAAATGCGGCCAGCCCAAAAGAAGCTTTTTGGTGCACGACTTCGTCTTTTCCAAGAGAACCAGACCTCCGATGGCGAATTCCTTCTGGCACAACGTGCATATGTGATCTCCAAATACTCTAGGCCAAGAATCAGGCCAAACCGGCAAAGGAATTGATCCAGAGAAATTTCACAGAAAATGAAACGGAAAACACAAAAACACAAAACGTTGCTAGAAGTCACAAATAAAGCCCAAGATTCATTCCTGGTTAAAACCCTACTAGTATATGGGAATAATGATATGTACGATCACAACAGAGTTAAACCGGAGCACAAATTGCCTCAAACGGGCTCAATGGGTATTTGTCAAAAATGGCTTATATGGCTCCTTGGGAAAATCTTGACACATTACAAGAACTTTCTAGCAATAAAAACACAAAATGACCCATTATTTTAAAAGTACAAAAAAATTTACATGGGGTCTCAGATTTTAGGGTGAAATCTGGGGACACCAAATTCCAACTTGGCAACCAAATCTTCATCAATGAAGTTGTGTGTTGCTCCACTATCAATTAATATGGTGATTTTTGCCCAAGAAGATCTCCTCTAACTCGGAAAGCATAGAAACTAGGTGGTACAACTAATGTAGCAAGTGTGGCACCTGTGATAACCACCTCTCCTTCCCTTGCTTGGTCTTCATTCTTCTTTGGATCAGCATTATCTTCATCCTCATCATCCTCTAAAACTACCTTAATGTAGTGGATAGATCCCTTACCTTGCAACAATGATTGATTGTCAATGGGTCTTTATAATGGAAGCACAATTTCTTTCTTCTTAACTCATTCCTTGCTTCTATTTCTTGGATGTTTCTCTCCCATTCCTTTGCCTTTCCTTGCTACCCACTAACTACCCCTTGCTTATCATGTTGAGCTGTTATTGGCTGCTCAAATGAATTCTTTTGCTGCCCCAAAGGTGTTGTTCATTGTTGTCCAAACTGCAAATTTCTCCCCTTTGGGACTGAACTCTCCAAGTCCAATGATTTCTTAATGGCACCTTGAAGAGATGGAGGGTTAAAGGCTTTGACTAGGCCTTTTAGTGGCTCTCCTAACCCTTCAACAAACAACAATACAAGTCTCCTTTCACTAATATCAGGCACCATTACTGCAATTCTTTGAAAATCATAAATATACTTATCTAGAGTTCCTTCTTGCTTGAGTTGGGCCAACTCCTGAAATGCATATCCGGGTCCATCCTGTCAAATCTTTCTATCAAACATAGACTGAATTCTTCAAGGGTGGTGATAGAGCCATGCCCTTGGGTGATGATTCCATGGTACCACCATTCATGTGCAACTCCCTCCAAATGCAAGGTTGCAAACTTGAGTGCCTCTTCTTCATACATTGGATTCAAAGAAAGATATGTATCTAATTTCTGTAACCAAGCTCTAGCAAAACACTTATCCGAAATGTCCCACTCCCCAAAATTAATCAATTGAAGACCTTTAGCCCAATTTTGTTTCCCGACGGCTAAAGAGTGATAGGAAGGGAAACTTATCATAATGAATTAATTATAAAAGTGCAATATAAAATGATACTATAAGCACATAATATTGATTTATTAATGATAAAGTCAAATTAAAAATTGAAAAAGATAATATAAAGTGATAAAATAAGAATAAGAAAAAGGGAAAGTCCTTTTATATTTATATTTCCTACCTAGGAGAAAATGTGACCCCTTTTCGGACAAAATAAGGTGGAAAACGTATTAAATGAGGGAGATGAAATCTGATTGGAAAATGAGGGTGGCTATTTAGCCAAGTTCATCTATAAAAGCAAGTCTACTTGCTTGTAGAAGGTATGCTTTTCTATTTTATACAAATCTGATTTTTTTCTGAACTTTAGAACTTTACAAAATATTTTTAAAGGACGAAAACCTTGAGAAAGAATCTATCGAGGACGAAAACCCTCTAATGGATCTAGAAGAGGAACAAAAACTCTTCTTCTAGTTGAGAGGATTCTCCATACAAGGGTTTCCATTGCGGATCAAGGAGTTAGCTATATTTTTCAGTTGTTTTCCAGCAGTATTGAAAGCTGAAGTTGCAGATCTATACGGGGGTTTGAAGAAGAAGAATAGTTGTGTTTCTTCTTTGTTTCCAGCCTTTTCTTGGTGGAGCGACCTATCTAGGGAGCTGGTTTGTGGGGTTCCGGAGTTGTTTATGATCAGATTTTGATTGTTATTCGTATGTCTAATTTTTAGAGATCACAACAGCGAACTTGCATAATTTTTGGCTCAAGGATTAGGCACTTTTCAGCTGTGTCTGAGGGCAGTTGTCTGCAGAATAATTATAAATAAATTCCAGCCTGTTTTGATGATCAATCTGGTATTTTTTTCATGATTTCAAAATTTCAGTCCTTGTAAGACAATTTTTAATTTCTACACTACTCATAAAATTGTCCCTTCTAGTAAGATTTCAGTTCAATAGTTGTTATGTCATTGTTATATGGCTAAGCATGCAAAAATCAGAGTTGGGACTGCCATTAGCAGTCATGAGCAGCAACAAGCATGTCCTTTTAGGAAGGATTTCATCATTGGATGATGTGGAAAGAAGGTTACAACTGGAAGAAACAAATAAATCAAACCCGATAGCCTTGATTTGGATGAGGTCCCAAGTATTTTATGCTGTTGTAACTTGTTTCCAGCCCATCCACAATCTGATTTGCATCTTGTAATAAGAGGGATAGCTGGTCAAGCTGATTATTCATCCATTTCTTGCTCTATGATGGAAACTACAGCAGTTTGGAAGGATTTTGGTACAGCTGAGTATGCAAAGGAAAGAGTTGTCACTGTTGTTTTTGAAGTGGAAGATGAAGAGGACTTCAATGAAGAGAGGGGCAACAGAGGTATGAGTTTGTTTGGGTTGAAGCTCCTTCATTTGACAGGTACGGGATCCAGATTATGGGAGCACTACAGCATGTCCTCCACCTTGATATGATGATACGTGAGCATATGAGTTTGCATTTGCTTGAGGGCAAGCAAATTTGGGAAGGGAGGACTGTAATGTCCCATTTTCCAAGCTAGTTACTATGAAGGCCTTGGGCCCATTCCACCTTCCATGGGCCTCAAGGAAGGGTAGCAAGGGAGGTGAACGTTGCCATAATTGTAAGTGTTTGAATTTTCATATTCATTTATTTTATTACTAATCATGGTTTGGAGTGATTCAACTAGGTGATGGATGATTTGGCATACAAGCAAGAGGAACGATTATCTCTCCTTCATGAGGTCGGTCTTGAGAGCCTACATAGAGATGGAAAAGTACTTTCTTTTATTAAGGTCGGTCTTCTTGGAGCCTACATTGAAGATAAAGGTGGGAGAACAATCCCAAGGAGGTTGGTCCTCCTTTTGTTCTTCTAATTACTAATTGGCGCCACAAGAGGATATAAAGGTGGATCGAATGGTTTGAGAAGATTATGCTATTTTGGATATTGATTTCTCTTGGAGGTGGAGCAAGTAGCTTCTCTTCTTGCCATTGAAGGACGAAAACCCTTCCTTGGTCACCTATTGAGGACGAAACCCTTCAATAGGATCACACTTGGGGACGAAAACCCTCTTGTGTGCATTGGTGGCTTCACTTGAAAGTCACAAGTGAGCTTTAAGGAGGATTTCATATTTGTTTCTTCCCTTCTAACCTTAAGCGACTTGCTTGGGTGAAGGGTTTGGTACCATCTAGGGCACTCTTGGACATTTTGAGGTTATGAACTTGTTCCTCATAATTTATGAGGCTGAATTCTCATTGTTGGTGATTTTTGGAGTGATTTATGAGCTATTTCCAGCCCTTGGTTTTGGTTATATTGTTGCTGTCATAAAAATAATTACAACTGGGTGTGATCACTTATTTTCTCTATTATTTTGATATAATTTGGATTGATAAATATTGCCATGGTTGAATTAATTATTTGGAAGCATTTTCAGCTCTTATTGCATGGTTATATGTTGATGTGAAGTCCCTATACAGTTTCCTGCCCAAGATGACTAATTACTAATTATTCTATTAGGGTTGAAGCTGTGTTTTCAGTCATTTTTAGATTGACGCTTGTAGGGGTGTTGGTGTATTTTCAGATCAAATCCATTTGGGTTTGTGGCCAAACCATTATTCTCAGTTTCAGCCCTAGAAAGGGACATTACATGTTATTATGAGAGAGATGGTTATAAAATGGTTGACATGGTTACAACCATTTATTAGTTAATACTTTAACTAATATTAACCAACTATTAAATAATAAGTCTTATAATTTAATACCCCCTCTTAAGACTTACACTCGTAGAATGAAAATAGAATTACCATCTTCTAAAACTTTTGTTTTGAACAACAGTTCTTGGACCAAGAAGAACTCCATCAAGTTGCCTCCCTAACCCTCGTAAAGGTGTAATTCCTGAGTTGAATTCCTAAGTTCCCAAATTCCACCTCCCCATACTCTTGAATTACGAATCTCCAAAATTGTTGGACAACCCTCCTTGTTGAGCTACTCCCATAGTTCTCCATCGATTGTCTCGTGACCCTCATAAGAGTAAATTCTCGAGATCCACTGACTCCCAAACTATCTGGACAACCATCCATGTCGAGTTTTACCTACATTGAATCCCTTATTGTCTTCAAAACACTAACTTCTTAGAGTACATATTCATCTTCTTCTTCATCAATAAAATCTTCAACGTTTGGTGGATTGTCAACAAAGGCCACATTTGCTTCTTTGATTATCTTTGAGTTTGCCTTTGAGAACATCATTAGCTCAAATGCACAATTCCAAGTTGTATGACCTCTTTTCTTGCAATAATAACACTCAACTTGCCTAGTGTCTTTATCTGATTTTCTATGATTATTTCTCATGCAAGAGTATAGTGCACTTTCATGTGAAGAATTACCTTCTGTATCATCCGCATTTGTTCTCTTTTCTTCAGCTACGAGAGCTGAAATCATATCTTCCAAGCTTTGTGAAGGCATCTGATTGAGAGTAAAAATTACATTGCTATACGAAGAAAAAATGTTTGGCGTGAATGGCTTTAGAATCTTTGTTATCTCTGGAGCTTTAAAATCTGTTGATTGTTTGAGAAGAGATCCCAAATTATTTATGTAACAGGACATAATAACATCATTAGCCATCTTAAATTGAAAGAGTTGACGATTTAAAGAAAATTTAGCATTCAATGCTATTGCTCCAAACAGCATATTCAAGTTATCCCAGATATCTTTTGACGATTTGTCTAAAACTATATGGAGTTCAGAATCAAAAAGAGCAAGCGTGATTATAGATTTAGCTTTATCATCGTGTCTCTTCCACAATTACATTTTGGCAGCATAGGCGGGCCATGATTATTTTCCATTAACAATACCCCACAAATTTTTGTTCGACAATTGCATTTGTATTTTAACTTTCCAAGTGTGAAAGTTAAAGCCAAAATATTTCTCCGTTGGGATTTTCATTCTAAAATATTTATTTCGACTCAAATATTTATTTAGATGAAAAAACAAGTAGATAAGTATGAATACCGGAAAAAATTTGAAACTGTGATTGTAAAGCTTGTGAAAATAATCTGAAATTTTGTCTTGTGCCCTTGTTATTTTCATGACTCACCCAAAAAAGAAAAAACACAATTGGCGAGGACTAGTAAATGGCGGCGAAGAAAAAACACGATTGACAAGGATTGGTAAATGGCAACAGCATATTATCCTTTTTCGAGCTTCATCTCAAACCATTAATTGCCCTTTTCGTGATTTTTTCAATGACGATGCCCTCGTCAAATCAACAATATTTGAATGTGTAAATTTGTAACAAGATGTGCCCTTTTGTGTCGATTATTGTACCTGGTTTGACAAGATTTGTAATGTGGTATTTGCGAGCAATATTTCAACCTCGTTTTTGGTACAATGGTATTTTGACCTCATGTTTGTCCTTCCAAGCCTTCACGACCACCTTCATAGGTTTATCGACATGTGTTCTCTTGTGCCCTTCTCCACAAAACATGAGACAAGCATTTACATCTAAAACTCTCGATTTGTTTGAAACAAACTCAAGCTCTATCCAAAACTCGCAATTTGGAGATTCTCCTCAATCTTCTCCTTGACATCTTGAGCTTCCACGGCTTTGAGCCCCTTGAAGTAGATTGGATCTCGATACCAATGTTAGAAAATGTGCACAAGAAAGAGATGAAGAGAAAGCGGAATGCACACATTATCATTGTGTGTCTGTCATGTTATTATAAGAAAGATGGTTACAAAATGGTTGACATTGTTACAACCGTTTATTAGTTAATACTTTAACTAAGATTAACCAACTACTAAATTATAAGACTTATATTTTAATAAGTTATGGTTCTTGACCATTTGCTTGAGATATTGTCATAAAGTTCACCATATATATACTAGGATCTGTAAAAAAAGAATCCACATTGCACTCCCTTAAGGATTTCTTCATGGGTGGTTTATACCACTAATGCTTCAGTAATCGTCTCTTGAGCACATAAAATGTCAAAGTTTTAACCATAGGGATTTGCCTTTGATTTTTCAAGAGTCTTCTACTTTTCATTGGTCTTGTCACTTTGATTTTTAGGCATTCCAAAATTAATAGCAAATTATGTGATTTTGGTCAACAACACTACAATTGTTTGTCCAAAGGTTCGTTCTAAATCTTAGGCCTTTGTTTTTGTTGCTTCTTCCCCATGGTAATGACTAAAAACACCAAAATTCACATAAAACATGATCAATTATGAAAGAACGATCCATTCCGTGATAAAACACCAAAGGGAGCAAAACATGGAATTTGTGTATACGACCGCAATGTGTGACTACAAACATCACCTCTCTAGGACAAACTATTTTTGAAATTAGACCCATTGCTAATTTCACACTTGCCATACCACCTAGTGTTGGTATCAAGCTAACGTTATGTACTCGTTGCCCTACCAAGTTGGCATCACCTAATGAAATCAAGGTGCTCTTCCTAACATCACTCAATCTCTCTCGATATATTTCCTAACCCATCACCCCCTTCTAGAGATTACCCCTTTCCCTCACTCTTTACATCACTTGACTTCAAATCTTCCTAACTTCACGTTGTTATGTTAATGTCAAATAATGACATCAATTTACTTGCAATGGTCCATGTAGATGCCATCATTGCCTTGGGTTTCATGAAAACTCCTTGGGATCCATTCCTAATTTGCTAGACATCAAATTTGCAAGTCATTTCATTCGCATAGGCAATTTTCTCAAAATTCATGCAAGATGTTTCCAACAAATTAGTTGCCTCCAAAATCATTCCAACAAGGAAAGAACGAGGGTTTTTAATTGGACTTACAAAATTTCTAGAATTGTTTCTCGTCTTATGGAAAATTTTCCTCTAGAAAACTTTAGCCTTCGTCTTCATCGATCTCTATACCAATCCATTGCTCTTTGCAGAACCCTTGCCTCTGTTTGAAACTATGCCTCCATTGCAAGTATTCACACTAGATGGTTAACTTCAAAGTTTGATTGAATAATAAAACTCTCATCGTTTTCTATGTCCTTTGATAAGTAGGTATGGCATTTTATTTTCCCTAACTACTCCAACTTCTTTTTCTAATTTAAATTTATTTTTTACTTTTGGGGATTTTCATTTTTACTTTTTTGCATAGTGGAGGCACTTTAGAATATAACTACTTCCCCTTAAGTTTAACTGCCTCAAGTCACACTTACAGAAAAATTATCATTGGCATATTCCTTAGCATATACATTTTTGACTTCAACCCATGTATTAAATCTTTACATGATGCCCCATCTAAATCTTCTAACCTTGTAGAGCCATTTTCTGTATTTCCATTAATTTTAGAGGGACTTAAGTCTCTCAATATTGTTTTTTTGTATCTTGGTGTGGCTTGGACCTTTTGACGTCTAAGGTGAAGAGGCCAGGGTAGTGATAGTTGGGTCCCCATCCACCCCCATAATAACTTCCACTTTCACTGTATCAGCTTCCACATTCATTGGTCCTTGATGCTTCATCCTCTATGCTAGCAAACTTATGTGCGAGTTCAATGTTAACCCGAGAATCACTGAACCCTTACCTGTGAACTTGGAAGGGAATTGTCAAGTGTGTCAATGTGGACACATTCATGGTGGTGATATCGAGACATGATTCTTTGCTCGTGGCATTCTCTAACAGGCCAAACTTTATGTCAATGCAAAGATAGTTTAGGAAAAAAAAATAGTATCCTTTCATCTACCAATGTAAGAAAAAAAAATAGTATCCTTTCATCTACCAATGTAAGAAGCCATTGTTCGCCTTACTTTCATCTTCTAAGCATTCCTAAACTTCCAAGACTCCATGTATCGCATTGATGGATACTAGGTCAAGTCCTTACTCATTTGAATCCAATGAGTTTGGCGAGTTTGGTTCCTAGCTGACAGCTTATATATTGCCATAAATGGTGTCCTTTCAACCTCTATTTTTGACAAGCAAATATTCTTCTCATTATGGTGAACCTCGGAAAATATCAACCAATCCTAAGCAAGTAAGGCATCATAGGTTGATATGTGCAAGGAAATAACCCTAAATTCGGGTGTAAAAACTTTGGCAGCAATTAGGAAGTTTTGAGCAAGCAATGTCATACTTAACCCCCTCCTAGAATTCTGAAATTTAGTAAACAAAATGTGGGCTTACCCAACATTCACAGTTGACCCCCATCTACGATAAATCAATTGAAGTCATACTGTCTTCCGTACTGCATTCATATTGCAGGCTTCACTTCTTTACTTATCATGTGAACCATAGTGTCAACCACATGTTTGCATGTCACCAATGTTGGTTTTGTAGAAGATGTTCACATGTCACTCCTTTATTGGTGTTAATGAAGACTAGCAAATTGGGAATGCACTTGAACATTTACATTCTCTAGCACCACCATTTGCAACACCTAATCTGCAATTTCCTTGTGCAACTGAAGTAGACATGATAAAGTCGAGGATAGAAGGCTTGTCAATATCTCCTAATGCTACTTCAATTTCCTTCTTTCTCTGTCACATTTTCCAACTCCAAATGGAACATTAACCCTTTGCTTCTCAACAACACAGTCATTGTTGCTTCTACCTTGACCACATTAACATTTTCTCTTGCCAGCTTGGTACAATT
Organism: Taxus wallichiana var. yunnanensis; assembly: GCA_018340775.1. Lineage (NCBI taxonomy): Eukaryota > Viridiplantae > Streptophyta > Pinopsida > Cupressales > Taxaceae > Taxus > Taxus wallichiana. The sequence continues at coordinate 600,329,948 of CM031235.1, read as the reverse complement.
GTTCTCATCACGGTTTTCAGGTCCACGGCATTAACACAATAATCTGAAATTGTTATTCCTTTGGTTGGTCACACAATCTCATGCGAATTGATCCCACTTGTTGCATTTCATGCACTGGACAATTGTTCTGCATTTACGTCATAAAGATCCAGTTACTGCCACCCTAATTCTACTATCGATAATTGTTGTTCCCCTGACTGTGGTTCTTGTACTTGTGATTGGTAACAACATTTGAGTTAAAACTTGTGTTTTTCCTATATCAAGACTTGAGTGCCTTTGTTCTTCATATGAAATGGGCATCGCTGCCTAACAAATGCGTAGAAGACATTCTTGGGAAACTTGACACTAGAGACTTCCTTCGTTCTATAGTTCAAGCATGAAACCTTTAACATCCCTTTTAGCTTCTTCCTTGAACTCCTTAAACATTTGGATCGTATCCTTGCAGATTGCTTCAATAGAGATGGGCTTTCCTTTGTCATCATTGTTGTCCAAGTTCTCAAGGCTCCAGCCCAAGTGCTAGTCTTGTGTTACGCTTTCAATGTTCATTGCTTGATCATAAGCTTCTTGGTAGAGGTTAACAATACCATCTTCATCTTCTTCCCTGACATTGGAAGCAGTTTGTCAGTGCACCAGTTTACCTTCCTTAAGGGAGGATGTTCGAAAAAGATAATGTTTATAATAGTGTCAGCATACATAGCTAGAAGGCCGACTTATCCAGTAAGCGGGCTGCATATCCAGCTATAGCCCTTTTTATCATATCAATATATGTCCAATACAGTCCCAGTGAAGTCTACGAAACCTCTACACAGATGTATATGAGGATGTGTATCCTCCCATTGTACACTAACAAGATTCATATGATCTTAGTTCTTATGTGTTCAATAGATTTTCGGTGAATGGTTTCAGATCCATTGCTAATTTCAATATTTGTTTTTGATAAGACAGCAAAATTAGATTAAAAGAGGAGATTAAAAATATTTACATGTACCCAAGCCCTGGTCTGAACTGGACATAGGGGCAGTGGCACTTCTGCCGTAGAATTAATTTCACATTGATATCCACAACAGCCTCAAAAGACCAAAAAGAAAAAAGAGCAGCGACTAAACTGTACTTAACCTACAACTGAAAAGAGAATGACTATGATAAACTTCCCTAAATACCTTACTACTGATTTCAAACTGATAATTTACCATATCAATGTGCCTGGTGAAAAACTAAAGTAGAATTTGTATCTACTTCCAAGGCAGTGAAAGTCGTAAGTTCAAAGTTGGAAGCTATTACAAAATTGCCCATTTAGATTTTGACAAGACAAAACTGGGCAATTCCAAACATGCTCCACATGAAATGAATTGATCATTTGTCCTTTCATTGAAGCTTTGAAATCCTTTTCAGCATCTTCAGGCTCCCCTTCCTCCACAGAAGCTTGGGTGGTGTCCGGAGGTTTCCAGTTTGGTACAGCAAATCCTAGGAGGCATGAATAGAGATGTGTACCATTCACTCCCTCAGATTGTGGCTTCCAGAGAGCTCTCAGGCTAAGCGCCTGCCTCTTGTGAATGACTTGCTGGGCATTTTGTCATTGGAGGGCCTTTTTCAGTGATGAGCAGTTGTTCAATTGTTCTGTACAGCTTTGAAGCTGCTCGTAATTGTGGGTTGATTCCTTATTTCAATATGAAGTCTTCAAAACCAACTTGCCCAGTATATAATTGGCATCAAAGAGAAGAGCTCAAAGAGGGAATACCTAACATGGAAGTGGGGAGATTTCAAAAAAAAATGGATAACAAAAGTGAGTTCAGTGAGTATTTTCAAAATAGGCATGTGTGTTGCAGCAGACAAATAGTATGATGACATTGGATATGGCTAACAATAAAGTATAAATTATAGCCCTAGAACAGGAGGTTATAAAATTGAAAGCTAAAGAGCAGGAATTGAAATCATTACAATAAATCTTAGCTACGCAAAAAAACAAGATGAAACGCCATCAGATCAGAGAAAGCTCATTGGAATCTGAGTTGAGAGTGGAATGGAAGTGAAGGAAAAGATTACGGAAACTACAAATGTGATTCGCAAGGCTTGTCAATATTTGGAAAAAGAAACATAGGGTGCTCAACGCTTCGGCTTTTGTACCCATTATGACTTTCTCAAGTGGGTTGACTTCAGCAGCATCTCCATCAATATCAACATTGACTTAAACATCAGCACCAGTCTCGACTATGTTAGAAGATGTACACAAGGAAGAAATAAAGAGAAGGCGGATTGCACACTATGGAGGTAGTGTGTCCATCATTATATTATGAATGACGTAGTTACAAAACAGTTGATATAGTTACAACCCGCTACAACCATCTTTAAGTTAAATAACTAATAATGTCCTTATTTAATAAACCTTACATTCTAATACCCCCTCTTAAGGCTTATCTTACATAAAGCAAAAATAAACATTCTAACAAAACTAGAACCAAACAGAACTAGGTAATCTTCTAAGGCTTTCACTTTGAAAGCAGTGCTTTGACTAGGTAGGGCTCCATCAAGCTGCTTCGTGACCTTCGTAAAGGTGTAGCTCCCGAGCTGAATTCCCAAGTTCCCGGATTCCACCTCCCTGAACACCCAAATCTCCCTAATTATTGGACAACCATCCATATTGAGCCATCCACAAGCTCCATCAAGTTGTCTCATGACCCTTGTGAGGGTATAATTCCCAAGATCCACACAGACTCCCAAACTATCTCGAGCAACCATCCATACCGAGCTTCATCTACCCCTGTATCGTTTCCTACTTTCAAAGTTTAGAGCATCTTTATATTGCGAATTTGTCACTATCCTCACTACCTTCTGCATCTGGTGGGTCTTCAACCATGGCTATATTGGTTGTATTTGATATGCCTTTACCCTTGAGCACATCATTGGCTCGAACACGACAATCCCATGTTGTGTGACCTCTTTTCTTACAATAATGACATTCAATCTCCCAGTTATCTTTATCTAATCTTCTACAAGAGTTTCTGGTTCTGGAATAAAATGCACTTTCTTGTTGAGAATGACCTTCTGCATCTTTTGTAGTTCGTCATTTTTCTTCAGCTAGAAGAGTTGCAATCATATCATCTAGAGATTGAGATTGAATTTGACTGAGGGTAAAAACTACATTGTTGTATTTTGAAGACAGTTGTTTAATAGGGTAGCTTTCGCATCCTCATCCTCTATCGCAGCTTTGACTTCTACTAGTTGTCGATCGGGGACCTCGTTATTGACGTGGCTCGACATAGAGACTCCATCCATTTTAAACCTATATAACTGAAGTTTTAAAGAAAATTTGGCATTAACTGCTTTCGCTCCAAATAATTTATTTAGAGCATCCCAAATTTCCTTGGATGATTTGTCTAGGTCTACATGATGAAGTTCAGAGTCGGAGAGAGCAAGGCCAATAATAGCTTTCGCTCTATCATCTCTGCCCTGCTAATCTAACAATTTGGATTTTCACTTTCCATGTATGAAAATTTAAACCAAAATATTTTTCTACGGGAATTTCCATTTAATAAAATAAAATAAATATGATTGTGTATTTACCAAGATACTCGAAATGAGTAAACAGAGAATAAAATACCAGTTTCCAAGAGTGCCCTTTTCTGCAACTGTGATGTGCATTGTTCCGTGCCCTAGTGGACAAACAATCTGAAACTTTGTTGTGCCCTCGATTTGATTTGCAATTTGAATTCGTGAGTCACGTTTTTACACAAATTCGTGTTTATTTTGTGGCTATTTTCTATGTCTATTTTGGCGACTATATTCTTCCTGGTTTCGTGTTTGTATATGTCCTTGAAAAAGCCCTAACACTACTGTAGAACTATGAAACCTAACTGTGTATCAATGGCTCGCAGACTGGTATTTTTCTTTGAAAAAAGACGTGTTGATCGCGTGCCCTCCTTTGAAAAACGCGATTGTGCCCTCGATTTTAGACTGAAAACACAACTATATATTCGTGACTTTGCCCTTAATTTCTGACTGTCGTTTCTTAAATTCATCTATTAAAAAAACGCGATTTTCCTTCAGTCTTCGTTTTCCCTTGCACCATTGTCTTATCTCGTCTTTCAATTTTCAAAATCCTTATAAAAAGGTTAACTCGAAACTACAAATGAAAATATTCACGAAAAATGGTTTTCTTCCCCTCTTTGCTTGCCCCGCGCTCTAATACCAATGTTAGAAGATGTACACAAGGAAGAAATAAAGAGAAGGCAGATTGCACACTATGGAGATAGTGGGTCCGTCATTGTATTATGAATGATGTAGTTACAAAGCGGTTGATATAGTTACAACCGGTTACAACCATCTTGTAGTTAAATAACTAATAATGTCCTTATTTAATAAGCCTTACATTTGAAAACACAAAGCGGTGGAAGAGGATGGCGAAAGGGAAGCAGATGCCTCGTGGACCAGAACGGTCACTTTTTTTGAATCTCAGCCCTTGCAACGGTCACACGGTCTCACCTCCCCGTGATGCGGCAATGGTGCCCCCATCGGGCCAGGGCTTGTCAGAACAAAAGCGTCTCAGTGTCCTTGGTGCCCCATGTCGGGCAATGTGCTAGAAGGTATTGACAAAAACTGCCCTGGTCTGATACGTCCCCCGCGGACCCATCCATCTCCGTTTCCGTGTCCTTGGAGGACGATGTTGTTTTAGCGGCCCAAACAAAGCTTCTCTCAACTAGAGCAATCTTTGCAAAATTCGTTGGTCGTAGGTTGGCTGTGGAAGGCATTCAAAATTGGTGTGAAGCGCAGTGGGGTAGCGGCCTGAGTATTCGCTTCCTTGAAAGGGGCTTTTTCCTGGTTATATTTCGTAGCGCGCTCAGAAGGATGACACCATGGTGAGGAAAGAATTTCTTCTAGCTGATTCAGGCTTGGAGATTCGTGATTGGGAGCCTCACTTCGATACGGCTAGAGTAGAAATGGAAGGATTACAAGTATGGGTTAGACTCTATTCACTGCCAAGTGAGTTTTGGTCCGCTCCCATTCTCAACAAAATCTGCTCAAGTCTGGGACGCGTTGTTCGCATCGACCCTGTCACCCTGGAAGGTACCCTCTCTTCCTTTGCTAGGATTTGCATTTCCATCGATTATAATCAGAAGCTTCAAGACCTTATATTCATCTCCACCCAATCCGGGCTCTGGGAGCAAAAGGTGGAATATGAAGGTGTCTCCAACACCTGCTTTAAATGCAAAAAACCTGGCCACTTCCGAAAATTCTGCAAAAATCCCCCTACTTTTGGCAAACTGGAATGGAGAAAAAAATCCTCTCCCCCCCTCCTCTCCCTCCGCTCCCTCTCATGTAATCACGCCTCAACCCATTCGAGTGGTTTCTACTGACCCCTCCCCTGCTCTTGAGCCCATAACTCTGGACCCTGGTACCATCTCTTTGGTAAAAGAAACGCAACAGTGGTTAAGGACTCTACTAGGATTTTATCCCTTTTTCACGATGGTATCTCTCTTGGCCTGGGAGGGAACGCCGTCTCTCTGGAAAAATGGGTGAATGAAAAGGACGAACTAATCCAGCCTAATGATGGTGACTCCATTGGTTCACAGGAGGCTGTCCACGAGGCTCACTCTTCTGATAATTTGCAGCTATGTCCGATTCTCCCAACACCTGCACTTCTCAACATGGATCTTGGTCCGAAAAGCATTCTGGGTCGCCCTTCTAAGAGTAAAATCTCCCAAAATGAGGTTGCAGTTGGGAAGCAACTTCAACTTCGTTCCTTCTTTCCCTCTATGAGTAGGAGAGGCGAGTCCTCTCTAAAGATCAAATGATCCTCTTTTCTTGGAACGTTAGGGGCCTCAACGCCCCTAACAAATAGCGTATGTTAAGACGTTATGCTACCGATGCTACTGTTGATATTTGCCTTCTACAGGAAACTAAGATGTCAGAGGATGGTTGCAAGAATGGATGGTTTCAAGATGGAAAGGTTGGGAAGGTTGCTTTTCTGATTCTTCAGGTGCCTCGGGAGGTCTTGGAATTCTGTGGAAATCTAGCTGCTGCACTCTTGAGCCTATTCTCATTGATTCGAATTTCATTTGGTGCAAGGTTTTTATTAAACATTCTGATGAGTCCTTTTTCTTATGCAATGTTTATGGTCCCTCTAATCCGATCAGAAAAAGAGATCTATGGTCTAAACTTCATCTAGTCCTTGATTCGGTACTGTCAACTCCAAGATTGTCGTCATTGGTGATTTCAATGCTACTCTTTCAGATCTTGATAAGCGCGGAGGTATTCAATGGCAGCCACGTTCACAAGTGGACTTTACCTCTTTTGTTTCTTCCACCAATCTGGTTGATGTGGAACCTAGTCAAGGATGGTTCACGTGGAATAATAGAAGGCCTGGGTTTAGTTCCATGGCAGTGCATCTTGACAGATTTCTTGTTTCTGAATTTTGGTTGCAGAACAACTTCCTTCTCAAATGCTCTGTTCTTCCACTCTTAGGCTCCGATCATTTCCCGATCTCTCTTAATATAATCTTCGGCCTTTGCCTCCTCGTCGTTCGCTGCTTTCAAATTCGAAAACATGTGGTTGCAGGGTCCTTCACTCAGGCCTCTGATTAAATTCTGGTGGGAATCCTTCAAAGTTAATGGGACCTGGATGTTCCAACTCTCCAAAAATTTATCCCTGCTGAAAGATAATATACGAAGCTGGAATATATCATGCTTTAAAAATATTTTTCAGGAAAAACAGAGAGTTGAGAAGGAGCTCCGTATTCTGAACGATTCTATACTCTCACATGGGATGCTTCGGGCTGATTTCTTCAAAGAAAAATCACTTCTCAAGGAATTGGGAGATCTTCTTCTAAAAGAGGAAACTTACTGGCGTCAAAAATCCAGGGAAGTATGGCTGGCAGACGGCGACAAAAATACTAAGTTCTTCCATGCTTCTGTAAAAGCCAGAAGAAATTTCAACTACATTTCATCCCTCCAGTTGGATGATTTATCTGTTGCATCCACTCAATCTCAGATCAAATCCGAAGCAGTGTCCTACTTCAATAAGCTCTTGAATGGCGACTCGGCAACCCCCCTTGGCGAGCAATCTTCCTTCCATCAGATCCCTGCCTCGGTCACAGATGTTGATAACGAATTGCTTGTCTCTCCATTCTCCAAGGAGAAGGTTCGTAAAATTGTTTTCTCAATGAAGAGAGAAAAGCGCCCGGTCCTGATGGTTTCCCCGCCTCATTCTTCCAGGACTTTTGGGATGTCATTGGGAATTCTGTTTGGAATGCAGTAGAGGAATCACGGCAAACGGGTAAGATTTTAGGTGCTCTCAACCACACTCTCATCTGCATGTTTCCCAAAAAATCTCCTGCCGAGTCTCTGGATGATTTCAGACCTATTTCCCTTTGCAACACGACATACAAAATCATCTCCAAAGCTATTGCAAACAGATTGAGTCCACTTTTGTCAAAATTGGTTGCTCATGAACAAAGCGGCTTCATCCCTGGTAGGTCAATAACTGATGGGATCATTATCTCTCACGAACTGATTCACACACTTCATTCCTCCTCCCGGGCTGGCATGATGCTGAAACTGGATTTTAGCAAAGCCTATGATCGTGTCAATTGGAGGTTCCTCATCAAATCTCTTCAAGCCATGGGTTTCATTGGCAATTCTGTAATTGGATTTTCAACTGCATAGCCACTCCTCGATTCTCTGTTCTGGTTAACGGTTCGGCTGAAGGCTTCTTCCAAAGCAGCAGGGGTTTGAGACAAGGCGATCCCCTTTCCTCTTTTCTTTTTATTTTGGTCGCTAAGGCTCTTAGCCGAAGCATCAAGTCAGCCATTCTAGATGGATCCCTCAATGGCATTCTAATCACCTCCGATCTTCCAAATTCTTTCACACCAACAACAATTTGCATGGACGATACTTTTCTTTTTGGTCAAGGATCTATCCCTGAAGCTAAGCGCCTCTCTTCTATTCTTGATTCTTATTCTTCTGCGGCGGGACAGGTTATTAACTTTCATAAATCTGTCATTTTCTTCTTTAATGTTGCCCCTAGATTACAATGCAGGATCAAAGCAATTCTCGGCTTCACAGTGGGAGTTCTCCCACACAAATATCTGGTATCCCACTTTTTCATGGGAATGGCAGAGCGCATCTCTGGGACGGGCTTATAAACTCCATCTCTACTAGACTTCTCTCATGGAAAGGAAAATGGCTATCCCTGGCTGGTCGAGCCCTTTTAATTAATTCAGTTCTCCTAGCCATTCCAATCTATATGTTGTCTGTCCTGCAGATCCCCAAATCTGTTCTGCTTAAGATTGAAAAGATTGTTAGAACTTTCTTATGGCAAGGAAATAATGAAGAGCGCAAATTTCACCTCGCAACTGGGAATTGGTCAAACTTCCAAAATGCCTCGGAGGGATGGGAATTCTGGACCTTGCTCTTCAGAATTCTGCCCTCGAGAAAAACTTGTTTGGAACTTCATTTCCAACGCCAAACGGCTGGCATTCCAAGTTCTTTCACATAAGTATCTCGGAGGGTGTCGCCCCGAGTTATTGTTATCCAGCTCAGAGCTCCCTAAAGGCTCGCACATTTGGAATTTCTTCTGTAAGTCCAAATCCTTGATTGTTGAGTCGGTCTCTTGGAACATCAACAACGACAACTCGCCACCTTCTGGGATGAAAGTTGGAACGGCCCCCCCCTTAATCTCACGTCTGATCTAAACAGAGTCATGAATTCGACCAAGCTGTCCTAGGGATCTTTGGTCGCAGACTATGGCCATCAGAATCCCGATGGCTCACCGTCCTAGCTTTGGAAGGATGTCTCCATTATCGGGCTAATGCACAAGAGTCCAATCTCCTTAAGGATGCCATACAGGACAGAAACGCGCACTTTCTTAATGAGGATGATTGTTTGATTTGGCTTGGGGATGCATCAGGTTCTTACTCTGTGAAAGCAGGTTATAATATTCTCATCTCTCGTTCTGGCCAAGGGCTTCCTTGTTCCTTCTAATTGCTGTTGGCATCCCAATATCTCTCCTAAAGTGGCAATTTTCGGTTGGTTGGTTTTGAAAAAGAAGGTTCTTACCCAAGTAAGGCGGAGATCTTGGGGTTACGCCGGACCTTCCATGTGTTTGTTGTGTGGTGCCACGGAGGAAGATCTTGATCACCTCTTTTTATTTTGCCCTTTTGCTTCTAGCTGCTGGGATTGGCTCCTGAACAAATTAAATCTAGCCTGGGCTCCTTGTAACAATATTGGAGCGACTCTTCTCTCTTGGCCGATCTTTAACATTAGAACACCCTCAGCTCTATGTGGTGCATTGCCCCATACTTCCTTCTCTGGCACATATGGTGGGAACGCACCTTTGTCTCTTCAGGAACAATCAATCTGAGAGCTAGCAGCTTTTCTTAACAAACTGGAAGTGGCCATTTCTGAGAGAGTTAGTGCTAATTGTTTATCACATTCTACTTTCTCCTCCAGGGATTTCATTATTATGCACTCTTGGCCACTCATAAAGCAACTCAGACTAGGCTCAATAGTTAAAAAAGGACTTTCACAAGTTGAAAAATTAATTCGGAGAAAAAGGGCAAGGTGGCGACCCCCTCCGAAGGGCACATGGAAACTTAATTTTGACGGCGCTTCTAGAGGGAATCCAGGTAAATCAGGTGCAGGTTGTATTCTCAGGGATGAATTCGGTAATCTCATCGAGCTGGCTCTGCCCACTCGAGAGATGGCTCGTGCAATGTTTGCAAAGCCCAAGCACTCCTGGAAGGAGTCAAGATGGCTGCCCAGTTAGGTTGTCCTCATTTATACATTGAAGGGGATTCCCAAATTATCATATGTGCAGTCTCTAGAGGCTCATCCCCTTCGTGGAAAATCAACATATTTATCCCTCAAATTCTTTATTGGTTAGATAAAATCGGCACATGGAACATTACTCATAACTTTAGAGAAACTAACCAAGCGGCTGATTTTCTTGCAAATTTTGCTATCGATCACCCTGCCGCCATCATCACTTCAGGTACAGCTCAAGATTGGATTGGGCTGTCAAACTTAATTTCCCACGAGCGGGCCAGCTCGTCCTCGCTGTTGGGATGTGGCCTCTCGCGTGTGCAGTGTTCCTTTTAAGTGTGGGAGCATCCATCACATATATCGGCGGCGGATCTTCTTGCCACTCTTGCGATCGACTATTCACACGCTGTTATTGTCTCCAACGACATTTCAGCCTGGACTGGGCTCACGTCAATCCTTTCCAAAGAAGTTTTCCCCAAAAAATGTGAGGCTTGGTTTTTTAAATGTCGTTCGTGATTTCTTCCTCTTCATCTTTTGTCTGGCTCATTCCTCTGGTTAGTCGCTTTCGGCCCCCATGACTTTTGTTGGCTTCCCGTTTGTCGCCCTTCGTGGCCAATTCAGAACTGGCAGACTCCTCTACCATCAATCGCCATCGCCTCTCCATCATTTTTAAGTATTCCTCGCAGGAAGAGGCAGAAGCCATAGAAACCATTCTCGCGATTCCTATCGCTTCCGAGCTAGTCGCCCCAGAACGATTCGGATATTGCTTTCAGCGTTTGTCTCATTTTGCCTCCTTCTTCACCCCGATCCAACGTGGTAGAATTCGTTGTTGTGGACGAAATCTATGCCGTTCATAGGGTTGGTCTGCATGATCAATTGGTGAACTTCTCTCTCCCGGATCCTCTTCTGTGGGTTGAGGAAGTCGACGAGCTTGCTCTTGGTTCAGGTCGTGGCATCCAATGGCTCTGCGGGCAGTACAGAGACCTGGTTACCTTCGCTCAGAACTTCCACCCAACTCTGGACCAGCGTTTTCTTCCGGCGGTCGACATTGACGCAGCGCTCTTTCCGGTTCACTCGGCAGTTGATCACCACAACGAACTCAAAGATCGAGCCGGCGCTGCCTTTGAGTTGCTGCTCAAGGCAGCTAATGAGCGTGCTGGTTCTTCCTTTGGTTAGCCAGTTCGCCCCTTCTGTGCTTTTTGGTGTCTCGGTCGTTGTTTTGTCTCCTTTCGGCGCTCTGTTCTGTTTTCAGTGCTTCTTTTCTTTCTTCTTCCTTTCCGTTCGCATGTTTTTCCCTCCCCTTCTTCTCATCTCTTCTTCTATGTTGTAGGGTGGGGGCCCCAACCCCTCCGGTTCATAGCTCCGGTCAAAAGCGTTTAACAATCAAAATAAATAAATAAATAAGCCTTACATTCTAATAGACTGTGGCATCATCTTCTGCTGAGCTAACCACACGACTAAGCTTCAATATCTAAGACTTGACCCCAGTTTAAAATCCATTCTGAGCATTTGGCTAGACATTTGAAATATTTGAAATATTTATAGAGGATAGATATAGATAAATTTTGATTTATTACACGTTCACCCTTTAATACATTTAAATTTTGTCAATTAACTGTCACATACCAAATAAAAGAATAAATAAACCAATGTATTGTTAGGACTGCTTTTAAGTCGGATATTATGGTTCCTTTGCCTCGTGCCAATAAGTGGCTGGCCTCCTGATCTGGCTGCTTTTGTACATGTTTGTCTGTGATGTCTAGATTGGGGTTTTCACTTTTGTTTGTCATAGTTTGTGTGGCTTGAGATCCTATGTTAGGAGCAGCTGAGTCTCTTTTATAATTTTTATTATCATCAATAATAGTATTTTAACTTAGCAAAAGGGAAAAAAAAGATATGGTTCCCAACCATTGCCATTGAATTGCGGCTTGTCACCATGTGCAATGGAATGACAACCATTTCATGTACATTCCTCCATCTATATCATACTCAAAGAATGGTCAGTGTACATTGCATTATCTGAATAATATATAGAGATCACCTTCCATTCAGACTGTTTATAAATGTACATATGTGTGATGTCTGTGCAAAATACGCTCATATCATTTCCTGTGTTATCAACGTTATTCTGAGAATAACTATAGTCACATGTTCACCGTGTGTCTGCAATAAATTGCTTGGAACTCCAAATCAGAATTTAAACTTAACTTGATTCTAATCAGCTTTGAAAGGTGTTATATTTTATTTGCTTTGTTAAATGCAAAGGTACTTTCTAGTAAATCAACAATGACAGTTAATTATGAACTTACCTTATTTGTCTAGAATCAAGCAACTCACAAAGTTCCAGTGCTCCTGCACCACTATTGTTTATTTAGATATCTTGCAATTCAGGTTCAACGCTTCTAATAATTTGACAACTTAAAGATAAGAAGAATGAAAGCTTACTTTTTCATATTTTCATCAACATTCAAACCAATCCAATACTAATGAACATAAAATCTGCATGCTCATTTTTCAAACACAGTCTCTGCTGGCCGAATAATAGATATGATAACCCATATAAATTAGACACAACCAACTAAATTTTGAGTCCAACATAGACTGTATTACATGCCTAAAAACTCACTGTTTGTAAAATTAACGTTACAAATGAAGATATCCATAGGAAATGACATTAAAAAGATATCAGCTGTCAGTACTATATATTTAAATGGATATAAACCCAATTTTTATTTATCGTATGCAAGCAATGAAGGGACAAGAACAATCATTAGCACTTTTCACTAGCATGTGAAACATGGAAAATATAAATTGATACTCAACGAACCCCTATTATCCCTTCCACCTAAAAGTTAAAGTCTTGAGTTATTCAAAATGAGCCTTCATCTCTCAAATTAGTGCCTGAACTGTCTTCAAAAAAGCAAAGGAAAATGAAATCTTCAACTTTCTGCTCCATGGAAGGCTAATAAAATTGGCATTGAAGATGTTGTGAGCTATGTTCCACGGGGACGCGTCCCCTACATTTTTCAGCTCGTCCCGTATCGGGGACATTTCAGAATATCGAGGACAGGTAGGAAACGTCCCCTTCCCGTCCCCAAACTCTTCGAAAAATCCGAAACGTCCCAGGGACGTCAAAAAATGAACAGGGGACAGCAAGGGATGGCTGGGCGTCCCCGGTATGGTTAGAGGACTTCTAGAAGTCCCTCGACCGTACCGGGACACCCAGCTGTCCCCTACCATCCCCTACGCATTTCAGCCTAAAAAAACATTTTTATTTTTTTTTAAACAAACTTTTAAATAAAAGTAAAGCAATGTGGGGGCCCACAAGGACCCCCACTTGCATTTCTAAGTGCCCTAAACCTAAAACAAACATCAAAACAAAAAAAAGAAACTCATTTGACTCATTTCTAATTTTGTGAAGGAGAAGACAAAGAAAGAAAAGAGCATAGAGAAGAATAGAGAGCAGCAGTGAGAAGAAGGCAAGAGAGCAATATTCTACTCCATTAGAGGTATGTTTATCATCCTTTGTTCATTTTACAAATTTGCACAAACTATTTCTTCATTGTTTCATTTTTTTTTTTTTATCATAGTTTCAAGCTTCACAAACTTAGCAAGTTTTTTTTTTTTTTTTTTTTTCACTTGCAGTTGCAGGGTTGTTGCATTTCCAATACAAAACAATGAGCAGCAGTGAGGGTAGTGAGGGTGAAGAGATTCAAATGGCAATGCAACATAGAGGTAGAGCCAGAACTAGGGTTTCTTCAGGGAGTGAGAGTGTTGCACCAACAATGGGTTCAAATAATCCGTTTGATTGCCCTTCACAACTCCTCAAAATCTATGCAAAGGGGCCATTCAATGCTAAAAAGCCTCTTTCACAATTTGTAACAGCCATTGACAAAGAAAAAAAAAAAAGAATTCAGGGGGGAGTAGAGTGTGGTTATGCCATATGTGCAACAAAGAATTTAGGGGCAGCTACACGCGGGTTTATTCACATCTTTTGGGCATAACTGGACAAGGGGTAAAAGGTTGTGAAAGAATATCATTAGCGGAGAAGACCGAGGTGACTAGGTTGCACATGGAGGGTGAGACAATGAAAAAAGGGATGCCATTGGAGACTACACAAGTGCCTACCCAATGTGTGGATGTTGAAAGTCAAAGAGGAGGGGATTATGCCAAGGGAAAGAGAAAGACTTCTACTATTACGGGTATGTTTAATGTGCAATCAAGGGAAGTAGTTGACTCTTCTATTGCCAAATTCTTCTTTGCCAATGCTATACCATTTCATGTGTCACGCTCCCCTTTCTTCAAACAAATGTTCAAAGATGTAATTGTTGTTGGTTCCTCATATGTCCCTCCTGGAGAACACAAACTACGAACTAACCTCCTTGATAAAGAATATTCTAAGGTGAGTGTGGTGATGGAGGAGATAAGGCAAACTTGGATACGGGTGGGTTGCTCTATCATCATGGATGGGTGGACCGATATTAAACATCGGCCACTCATCAATATCATTGTCACATGTCCTGTTGGCTCTTATTTTCTTAGAGCTATTGATTGTATAGGGAAGAGAAAAGATGCAACCTTCCAATTTCAAATTTTGAAGGATGCTATAGAGGAGATTGGGCCCTCAAATGTTGTACAAGTAGTGACTGATTCAGCCCGCGTATGTAAGTTAGGCTGGCATGATGGTTGAGGGTGCTTAACAAGCACATTTTCTAGACTCCACATTGTGTTCATGTGTTGAACAATGCATTGAAAGACATTAGAAAGATAGATTGGGTGAAGGCAATGGTGGCGGCAGAGGCTAGACACGTACGAGATGTTCATTTACGAACCATCACACCTCACTTGCTCTATTCAGTCTTTTTCGAGGAAGGCATTCCTCAAGCTCGTGGACACTAGATATGTGAGCTATTTCATTTTGTTAGAGAGGATGCTTGAGGTGCAGGAGGCTTTGCAATTAATGATGGTTAATTAGGAGTGGGGTAGATGGCCAGAGGCAAACACTTTTGAAGGAAAAGGTGTGAAACAAAAGATCCTCGACGATGATTGGTGGACCACAGTCAGGTAAGCTATTGCTGATTTTATATATGTAAGTTTAGTTTTTTATTTTTTATTTTTTTATCCATGTTTATAACTTGTAAATTAGTTTAGTTTTTCATTCTTGAATCTTAATGTTTTCTAATTTTTTTGTAAATTGTTTGCAGATATGTTTGCTCCTTCATCTCACCTGTAGTGGGGGTCATAAGATATGTTGATACAGACTCTCCTAGTCTTGGAGAGATTTATGAGACATTTGATAGCATGCTTGGACAGATGAAGCAAGCCATTCATAGCAGGGATCCTACTTTGGGATTTTATGAGGAGCATATTAGGCCCATTGTGACACGGCGGTGGAACACAATGAACACCCCGCTTCATATGGCGTCATGTTCTAAATCCCAAATGGTATGCAAAGACGACTGGAGAGTGCCTCCATCTGATGATGAAGAGGTGAAAGAAGGGCTCATGAAGGCCTTTCGAAAGATGTACACTGATGAGGAGTCCACTTTATTACGGACCCAATGGCTATCCTTTGTCAATTTCGTGGACCAACATTTAGCAAGCCAGAGGCGAGGACAAATAGAGCTACATTAGCTCAAGTAGACCCTATTGGATGGTGGACATGGCATGGCAAGGATGCACCAGACTTGAGGATTCTTGCCACTCGCCTCCTTTCACAGGTTGTTAGTTCCTCTGCTTGCAGAGAGGAATTGGTCCACATATGGCCTCATCCACACAGTTAAGAGGAACCATCTTACCTCTCGATGAGCAGAGAAGTTAGTAGCCGTGCATAGTGCCTTGAGACTTCAGGATCGACAGACTCCTGAGTATCGTCAGACTCCAGCCACACGTTGGGATGTTGATCCCGAAGATGCTTCACAGATTGATGAGGAGGATGCACAAGTGGGATTGGTTGGGGTTCCATTGGATGAGGCAGCCCCTCATAGTTCCAGTGACTCAGACTCAGAGTTTGATTTTGATGCCACTTTAGCGGAGTTTGATTAGGGGCAGCTATATATTTTCATTTTGATTTTCTATGTTTCACTGTTTCAGACATTTTGTTGCCCTTGGGCATTTCATTGTAATTGAAACTTGAATCTTATGTGCAATCTCAATTCAGCTCCAGTTTTATGTATTAAAGTTTTATGAAGTGTGTGATGAATGTTTTATTAAGTTTATCAATGTGTTACTGTTATACTTATCATTATACATATGAATATTTCAAATTTCAAATTTCCAATATTTTTAAGTTAAATTTTATGTGAAATCTCAATTCAACTCTTATTTTATTTATTAAGGTTTTATAATGTGTGTGATGAATGCTTTAGCAATGTTATCATATGAATATTTGAAATTTCCTATATTTTTAAATTTTCCCTTATTTTTTAATAGCCATCCCCTGTCATCCCCTAAAAAAAGGCCTAAAAAAATCCGTCCCGAAAATGCGTCCCCCCGTCCCTTGCCGTCCCCGTCCCGGAAACTTGGTGGAACATAGGTTGTGAGGTCTTTTCTACATCCAAGAAATAATAAAATAAAGAATATGAATGTGCACAAATGACCAAAGTATGTCAATGGGACTCAAAAAGTACATCTAGTTACATAATAAAAGCGTTAGGGTAAAAATACCTAGGTTGTAATGTCCCCTTAGGGAAAAATAAGAACAATATGGATCCTAGAAAACCCTTATGACAAACATGTAATAATTTGAATTTTCTACAAACCCTCGTGGAAAAAAAAATACAAGATCTGATTTCTTATTTAAAACCCTTACCGAAAAAAATACAGCAATCTGAAATCTTCCTTTATTCATCAAATAGCCACAAAGCAACAATACCCAAAAAGCCCAAAACATTTAGAAACCCTTTTTGGCACACCTACATGCAAGAAAATAATTTTTTCACCAAGATCTGAAGTTATTTTTATATATTTTGCAGCCGGGAAGGAAAGACAAAAAACAGCCAACTGTTCATTACAAATGATGAAGATTGGTAAGCTGGAAATGATGCCCTAGAGCGGATTTAGGGTTGGTGCGATCCCTAGCACCAAAACACACCCTTCTTACACGGCTGAAATGGCCTCTATAGGGTTCGTTCACCTCGGTAGCCATTCACCCAGCTCTAAAAATGTGTGCAAAATGCCCAAACCGGTGTTACGCGGGGACAAGTCTCCCCAAAATGTGAAGTCGGGGGCGTTTCGGTTTGTTTGCCCAAACCGGTGTTACGCGGAAACCTAGCGAATTGATTGTTGAAGGAAATCTGAGTTTGTTTGCATATTTTGATGGTTAAACAAGTGAATTTCAGATCTATTGTGTTTTGCAATTAATTTCATAATTTTTGAAATGATTTGATGCCCTAAATGTGTTGGGCGACCTATTTTTAGGAAAAAAATTAGGGTTTCATGTTTGCATGAAAACTAATTTTGGAACATTATTCTTCATATTTTTGTGGCCCAAAATCCAAAGTTTGAAGGCTTTTGCTTGGTTGGTTAAGCGGGAAATAATTTTAGAAGTTGCAACAGTCTGGGGTTGGATTATTAATTGTTTGGGACACATTTTGATGCTTACAAATTGTGATTTTAGTTCAGATCTGTTCTTGGCATTTTTGTGCACCAAAACAAGCTTTTGGAGGGTAAAAATAGTTGAGAGAGGTGCTAGTTATTAATTTAACAATTTTTGCTAACCCTAGTGCCCAGATCTGAAGTTCGGATGCTATTTTGAAGGGGTTTTAGTGCTCAGAAAAATCTGATCCTTAGTTCATTGAAAAGGGAAAAATCTCAAGTTTATTGTGCACTTTGTTTCATATGAAAAGAAGGAATATTGATTGAGTTATGATTTTTTTAAGTTTCCAGCTATTTGCATCTGTTTCAAATTAATTCATTGTTGTAATAAAAATTAGAATTGAGAAGAATAAAAATTTGATTATCTCCACCAATCTAGCTCACCACCTTGACCACTTCCAACCCCATTTGGGTTGTAATTGGTTGACATTGGGCTATTTTAGGTTGATTCAAAAGGATCTAATCCTTCTTGATTTGCTTTGACTTGAAGTTTGTTAAAAATTCTCATTTGTATAATAAAGGGGACATCACACCAAATGACCCCGTTGTCCCTATGACTTCAGCACTTTTTTAATTAAAAAAACACATTTTAAACACTTTAATTTTTTTATTGAAAGGTAATAATAACTTAAAACAAACATTCTAACCTAACCCTAACCCTAAAAGTGTCATTCTATGTTATAAAATGACACTATGGGCTCATTCCATATTCACACTAAGCAAGAGCAAGAGCAAGCAAGAGGTATTTATAATTTTATTTGCTTACAATACTTGTTAAAGTCTCTATTTTTAAAAATTTAGATTCTATTTGCATTTTTAGGGGCTGTTTTTTAGCTTTTGTATCTACATTCACAATGTAATCATGTTTATAGTTTGTAGGATTTTTAAAAATGCATATTGCATAGGGTTTGGTTGTAACTGGTTCAGTTTTTTTTAATTCCATTTTAAAATTTAGATTCTATTTGCATTTTTTAGGGGCTGTTTTTTAGTTTTTGTATCTACATTCACAATGTAATCATGTTTATAGTTTGTAGGATTTTACAAAATGCATACTGGTTAGGTTTTTTTAATTCCATTTTAAAATTTAGATTCTATTTGCATTTTTTAGGGGCTGTTTTTTAGTTTTTGTATCTACATTCACAATGTAATCATGTTTATAGTTTGTAGGATTTTACAAAATGCATACTAGTTAGGTTTTTTTTAATTACATTTTAAAAGTTAAAAATAAAACATATTACATAGGGTTTGGTTAAAACTTATGGTTGTTTTCATTGTTTATAAATTAAAATTAAAATTATGATCATTGTTTATACTTTTTTATATTTATTCATTACATAATCAATCAATCATATAGTTATGGTTGTTTTTGGATTCATTGCAGCAATCATCACCATGAATTTTTCTCGAGTATGAGTATGAATCGGGAGCAAGAGAGGGTCGAATGAAACTTGAGATAGGTGGAAGTGTTGGTGATGCCACAATGGGGGAAAGTATGACCCGTAAACTGCTTAACTTTAACAACTACAGATCACTATGCTTGTGAAAATGAATGAAACATACAAGAGTTCTTTATTAACCAGTTAATGTGTTACTTCAACAACCATTAAAACTACAAATTGAAAGGAAACGAAGCAAGAGAGAGACAAGATTTATCCTGGAGAAACCCGGTGTGGGAAAAACTCCAGTGGGTGAGAAAATTAGCTCCCCTTCCATTATGTAATCTCAATTGATACAATTCACTGCCAATTGGCCTTCAAGGAAGATATACAACTCTCCCTAATTGCATCTACTTGCTTATAATCTCTCAACACAAGAACTCTCCAACATGAACAATAAGAAAAGAATACAACTCCTCAATCTTGCTCAAAACTTTGCTTTCACCCAAACTCACTTGCTTGAAACCTTGCAAAGGCTCGAATTTATAGATGTTCAACCTCAGGGAGGTGTGGAAAGATGAAACGAACCGCCTGGAAGCCCAAACATTTCTGAATCGTTGAGATCCCCGAGTTTACTGGACCATTTGTTACTGGACCGTTGTCTTCGCAAAATAGCAATTGCTTGTGACATAAGAACCGCCGCTCTGCAGCAGAAAGCGGCGGTTACTTAACCACCGGCGGTCGTGTAACCAACGGCTAAAATCCCTGAACTAAACATCAATGGCCTAAAATGTCATTCGGAGGTGTCCGGATCACCCCACTGACTAGACCATCTTGTGAAGATAAAGATGAGCCGAGAACCTGTAGAGCAAGTATAAATATAGAGATTACATAGAATTGGACTTTTCTGATCCATTTTTGGATCATACCTCCCCAATTTGAGGATTTTAAGTCCCTAAAAGCTTCAAGGACTGATGAGGTGAGGAAATTTCTTCCCCACATCCTCTCTGGAATACCACTTGGCCTTCGACGGTAGCTGCCCTTTCAATCCAATCAACCACCTGTCCTACACCCCTCTATGTGTTGTTCTTTCCATTACTGCAAAACCACATCTTCCTCCAATTCCAACTGACTATCTGGAGCAAGGTCCTCAATAGACGGAAGCAATACCTCTTCTTGTTCATCATCCAACATGGAGGGCTCAAAAAAGACGTAAGTTTTCAACATTTACAACTGAATAAATCTTCATATAAGGAGGCAAATCCAAGCGAAAAGCATTCTTACCCACTTGTTTCAGAATCTCAAATGGGCCATAACGAAGAGGTTTAACTTTCTTGGCTTTTCCTATAGCCTGTCTCGGCTCAAATACAACCATACCTTGTCTCCAACAAGGAATGCTCGATCCCATGATGATCGGTGGTGCTTTGTACTTGGCATGTGACTCTATCAACTTATTTTGTACCTGAAGGTGAATTTGTTGAATCTTCTCAATGAACTTTTCAGCTTTTTGGACCTCCAGTTCCACTTTCCGTTGTCTCTGCATGGTAATCTCAAAACAACATCAAAAGCACTCTTAGGCAAATAACCAAAACATGTCTCAAAAGGAGTTTTATTAGTCAAAGCATGAATTGCCCTATTATAAGAATGTTGGATATACACCAAGTTCTCATCCCAGGTCCTCGGATGTTTCCTATTATACCCCCTCAAGAGTTGGACCAAGGTACGATTCACCACCTCCGTTTGCCCATCCGTCTGTGGATGAAAGGCAGTAGACTTCTTTAGCTTTGTATCCATTTTTGAATTTTCCCATAAAGTAGACCAAAACTTCCCTACAAACCGTGAGTCCTTACTGTCTAATATAATAGAATTTGGCAAACCAAAGTGAACCCACACATTAGCAAAAATAACTCAGCTACATCATTGGCCTTAATGGTCTTTTTACAAGGAATAAGAATACACATTTTGTTAAATCGATCTACAATCACAAATATATAATCATGACCCTTTTTGGTGGTAGGCAAACGGCCACAAAATCCATGGATAAACTTTCCCATGGTCGGGAAGGAACTGGACAACAACATATATAACCCCAACTTCCTATGATTAGGCTTGTTTGTATTGTATAAAACACAACTCCCGATGATGTTGGGGTTAGCACACTGGTTATACAGACAATATATTGGATCTAAGCATACATGCAAATAAAAGCGGATATTCTACCAAAAGAAATATACAAAACAAGAGATATAAATCAACACTAGATTTAACGTGGTTCACCCAGTGTGGGCTACGTCCACCAAGAACAAGCCAATCTATTATCCAAAGCTTTGACAAAATATACAATGAATATTTACAATCTTCCACACCTCTCGACGTTCAAGATTACTTTCTTCCTTCAAGCTTTTCTTCCTTGTTTTACCAAGAAATTCTCTCTCACATAATTATCTTGTAATTATGATCCACACACCTTTCTAAACCCTAATTTTAACTTCATATAGTCATTTTTAGCCTTAGGGCACTTAGCCATGCAATTACAATTAATAAATCTATTTTAATGCTAAAAATAGATATAATTCCCGAGAGTTAATTAAAACTTGTCGCACAAGTAACCGACGTCGGTTACGCGCTTAACCGTCGCCAGTTCTACTTACCCTTGACGAATGTCGGTCTTCCCCGACCATGTCGGTCGCCTTAACCGATGTCGATTATTGTGTTTTCCAACAAGTTCCAATTACATGCTAAAATGAAGTAATTGAGCTCCACAACTCAACAATCTCCCACTTGGAGTTTAATTACTGCACCATACATGTACAGCATCATTCTTGGATCCTTGGCTTTGTTTCTTCCTCTTCAAGTGTCAAACTCGAAGACCAACAAAAATGGAGTGTAACTCCAACTTCTCCTTTGTTAATGGCTTCGTTAGCATATCTGCAGGGTTCTTGCTTGTATGAATCTTTTCCAGATTCAACTGTCCATCCTCCAATACCTCGTATGAAGTGATACCTAAACTGAATGTGTTTCGTTCTTGAATGAAATGTTGAGTTCTTTGCCAAATGAATTGCACTCTAACTGTCACTAAATAGTTCACAATCACTTTGCTCATTTTCCAACTCTTCCATGAACCTACTCATCCATATCATCTCCTTGCTATCCTCTATAGCTGCAACATACTCTACCTCCAGTAGTAGACAAAGTCACAACCTTCTGTAATGGAAATCCATCTAACGCCATTCCACCTACTCTAAAAATATATCCAGTGGTGCTCTACTATCCGGATCTCCACCATATCCGAATCAACATAGCCACGTAATGAAATATCCGAACCTCCATAGCATAACTGCATGCTAGATGTCCCTTTCAAATACCCGAGTATCCATTGACTTTGTTTTCCAATGCTTTTTACCTGATTAACCATATATCTATTCACAACTCCCACTTTGCTGTGCGAATGTCTGTGCAGTACAAACCATAGCGTACATGAGACTTATAACTATTTGAAGCATATGGCACTTGTGTCATGTATTTGACCTCCTCATGTGATGAAGGATACTGATCTTTGCTCAATTTGAAGTGTCCAACCATAGGTGTGCTAATAGGTTTTGCATTCTCGCATGTTGAACCTTTCTAACACCTTATAGATATAATCCTCCCGAGACAAATACGCTTTCTTGTTGTTCTATCTCTATATATTTGCATGTCAAGGATTCTTTTTGCAGCTCCTAAATCCTTCATAGCAAATGTGTGAGCTAGTTTTCTCTTAAGCTCACCAATGTCCTGCATACTAGGTCCTGCAATAAGCATATCATCCACATACAATAACAAAATAATATAGCTCTCATTTTCAAGCTTCTTGAAATAAACACAATGGTCAGATTCACATATCAAATAACCATGCTCATGCATAAAACTATCAAACCTCATGTAGCATTGCCTTGGAGCTTGCTTAAGCCCATATCGGCTCTTTTTCGACCTGCACACTAGTTTCTCTTTAACCTTGACTTCATACCCAAACGGCTGCTGCATATAAATTTCTTCATCCAAATCACCATGAAGGAAAGTCATTTTCACATTTAGTTGCTCTAAATGCAAATCTTCTACTACAACTAAACTCAATACAATACGAATAGAAGTCATCTTAAAAACAAGAGAAAATATTTCACCAAAGTCAATACCTTCTTTCTGTGCAAATCCTTTTACTACAAGCCTTGCCTTGTACCTTCTCTGTCCACCCTCTTCTTCCTTAATCCTGTAAACTCACTTGTTCTGCAATGTCCTCTTACCTACTGACAACTTAACCGAATCCCAAGTTTGGTTTTGTTCCAAGGAGTCCATATCCTCATCCATGCCATGCTCCCACTGCACGTGGGTCTCATCTTGCATTGCTTCTTCAAAACTTTCTAGTTCACCATTATCAGTCAATAATAAATAAAATAGAGGTATAAATCTTTCTGGAGGTTTACTTACCCTTTGTGACCTTCTCACAGGAGTTTGGGGTACCGAAGGCTCAATCTGGGCCTCCTAAACATTAGTTTCCACTTCTAACATTGATTGACGCCGGTCACATCTAATCGACATTGGTTCTGCTAACCGATGCCGGTTCTAATCCTCTGTAACCGTCGGCGGTTCATCTGACCGATGCAGGCGGCGTCGGGGACTAACCACCATGGTTACTGTGTATTTCTGTAGGTGTTTCTTTAAAACCGGAGAGTTCATTTTCATCAATAAACTTCTCAATTTTCTCATCCTTGAGTACCAAAATTTGATCCTCAGTATATTCTCTTTTCATTCCATTCAACATCACGACTCCTAATAATTTTAGAATTCTCTAAATCCCAAAAACGGAAACCGAAATCACCAGATCTATAACCAATGAAAGTGCACCTCTTGGATTTTGCATCCAACTTTTTCCTATTTTCCTTATCAACATGCACAAAAGCTTCAACCAAAAATTTTACGAAAAAAAAGAATCTACCTTTTTCCGGTCCAAGCTTCCTCTGGTATTCCTCCATCTAGTGAACTTGAAGGCCCACGGTTAATCAAATAAACCGTTGTATCAGCTATACGCCCAAAACTGCAAGGGCAATCCAAATGTATCCTCATACTTCTAACACGTTCCATGATTGTCCTATTCATTCTCTCTGCAACACCATTCTCTTGTGGTGTTCTTGGAACCGTTCTTTCTCTACGTATCCCATTCACTGAACAATAATCATTGAAAGCCTTGCTACAGTATTCACCACCATTGTCAGATCTAAGACACTTTAACTTAGAATTTGTTTCATTCTCAACAAGGGCTTTCCATCTTTTAAAAGTCTCAAAAACATCAGATTTACGTTTAATACAATAAACCCATACCTTTCTTGTAGCATCATCAATGGAAGTAAATTAATCTTGGGATTCTCCATGAGAAACTACCTGAGCTGGTCCCCACAGATCTGAGTGTACAAGCTCCAATTTTACTCCTTAGTTGCCCCAACTTTGAAAAATCTCACTCTTTTGCTTTTCAAAATACAATGCTCACGAAATCAAGATCTAAATCTTTCAAATCGATAACTTACCCTTAGCCTTTAAGATCTACATTCTTTTTTGACTCATATGACCTAACCGATTATGCCACATGCATGCATCTCGAATCAAGTAGATAATAATACGAAAAGGAATCGAGTAATACAAATAGATAAATATAGCATTCCTACCTTCTTACCTCTTGCCACAACAAAAACACCCTTGGTGACTTTCCAAGAGTCTCTGTAAAGTAACCATGCAACCAGTTTCACCTAGTTGCCTGCTTGAAATAAGATTTCTCCTAAGGTTTGGCACATACCTCACATCTTTTAATACCCATGTATTTTCATTCTACAATTTTAGATGAACTTCTCATTTACCAATAATCTTTGCAAAGTTCATCATCACCCAAATAAACATACCCAAAATTGCCCTTGACATAATTTATGAAATAACCCTTATTAGGGGTTGCATGAATAAAGCTCATGGATAAAAGCTCCTGAAATAATCTTCAATGCTTTCCATCTACTTGCTAAGGTCTCCCAAATGCGCTCTATCTTGCGCAGGTACAACTCTTTCAGTTTATTTTTAATCGAAACCCTTAAGGTTTCAATCACCTCTAATTTCTTCTCTACCTCGGCCAAGATCCTGTCCCGCTCTACCCTATTGCCCTTATTTTTCTCTTGAAATTCTTTCATATCTACTTCATGGCCTTGGCAACTAATATGCTTGCTTTACTCTGTCCTTGCCGCCACAGGTTGTCATATAGAACTTCGCCATTTGCATAGTCGCCGTCTTCACTAAGGCAAGGAGCTCAGTACCGAGTTAGTATCTCCCCAGTCTTCAACTTCTCTCCTTTTGGCGCGCCATTACTTCTTCCACTAATTCTAATGCAAGTGATTGCCTTTCCATGGTGAGTATGCGCGTTAAGTCTTCCAAGCAATGCAAGGTTGACTCGTATTTTTGTTCAAGAGGGGCCAGGTTCGGGTGCTTCAAGATAATGGCATCTGAAATGGCCTCTATCTTCTTATGGACTTTGCGCACCTTCGCCTTTTCATCCCTCAGCTCACGTCTTAATTGCGCATTGATTAACTCCTTTTGCTTTATCTCCTATCCCTCTCAATGATCTCCTCATTCTTCTTTTCAAGTTCCTCCTCCAAGGCTCTTATTTTGTCATTTCTCCTAAAAAGTATTGCCTCCACTTCTACTGACACGTTAAGCATGTTGCCAACTTGCTCATCCGAAGCGGTATGTTGAGTATTCACCAGAGGGTTTACTCCTTTGGCACATAGTGCCTTCATCAACGCACCATTATCTACCTCGAATTTGGGCTCATCGACGTGGGACTCAAAATCCCATCACAACATTTTTCTTGTGCGCGGGTATGCACTTTCTTCCTCGAAAGAAAACCAAGCTAGGAGTTGGTTTGTGGGCACTGTAATCTTGAACCCCGCACGCAAGACTTTGTTTGGATCATTGTTATAGGTCATGGCATGTTCTGCGTTGCTACTATGTCCTTTCAACCTGTGCTTATTGTCGTGGGGAAACAATCAAGTAAGTTGGGGTCTCCACCCATACTTCCATACTCCTTCCCTACACTTGCGCTCTCTTCAGTTTCCTTCAATATTTCATCGGCGTTGCGCTCGACCTCTTGGTCCACTAGATCTCGTATAATACCCTACCACCTCCTTTTCAACTGTATCATTTATCTGTTCCTTGGTAGGGGTCGGGGTCCTCTGACCATGCATGTTCACCTCCTCACTTCCTCCTTTGGTATGGGTGCCCTCATACTCCTCTTCATTCTTTTCTTCACCATACTCGTGTACATTGTACACAGGAAGATTCTGAGCTTCCTCGCGCTCTTCATTGTCTCCTTCATTTTCCTCCTCAAAATCATCATCCTTGATGCTCTCTGTCTTCTCAAGTCTGAGCTCTCGGCCACCTTTTGTTTCTTCTTAGCAAGAGATCCCTCCAATACAGGGGACTCTTCTCTTACAGGTGACTTATCCTTCTCTGCCTTCCTGGGGACTTCTTTCAACGAACATAAGTGCTTGTGCTCGCACCTGACTCCTGTGCCCCAACAGTCTGCATTGTATGCATGTTTGACGCCTTCTCTATCGGGATCTCCTCTCATTCTCTCTTCTTTATCACTACTTTCTTCTTCCTCCTGGCAGGGTCCTCAGGGATTGATACATCGTCTTCAACGTAAGCGCCCTTCTCAAACTTGGGTCTTAGCCGCTCATGCACCCTTGCCGCCATCCTACTTACTGTAATAGGCAATGTCACCGGTTTTATCATGTGTACGTCATGAGATACGTACTTTTCTACATATGCGCGCTTCATGGGATACACCAAGGTCCGGCGCATTTCGCGGTGACCTTAATCTCCAACACTTAGATCAAATCTAAGTTTCTTTGCCTCCTTAAACCTGTTTACCATGCCTTGAAAATACTGCACTGTGAAGGAGAAGGGTAATTTACACCAAGGACCCTTGGTGCCATCTGTCAAGGTAAACACCGATACATAAATGCTGGTATACGGCGAATTCAACTTCTCCATCCATCAATGCCGGCAATTGCTCGGGTATCCTCCATTTTGCCCGAATGCGTCGCGCATCCATTTATACCATTTCTCCAAGCGCGCCTTGTGAGCGGCCGTCATGGTGTCACAAGTATAAGCTTCAAACCTCTTCGCAGGAGAGGGGTTCTCATCCGGGTACTCCCAAACAAACTTATCTGGCCCATCGAGCACTCCAATCTCTAAAAAGACAATGGTAAGGAGGACATTACCGAACATGATCTTCTCCTGTCATGCTGTGACACAAATCAATAATCTCCTCCGCAATAAAAGTTGAGAGGTTGTAAATGGTGCCCTTCGAGATCTTGCGGTAGACATTCAACCAACCTTTGTTTATTTGCGTCCATCTCTCCTACCCATTCAGCTTTGTCACCAAGTGTGCGGCCATCCTCATAACAGGGTTGGTGATTGCAGTGATGTCAAAGTACCACAAACCCTTCTTATAGTCATACACCTCAACAGTCTTCTTAATGGCCTCCTTGTTGCTTAAATCATCGTCTAGCAACTCCCCTTCACAGATCGGCCAGTGAACTTAGAAATCAATTGTGGGGTTATGCGCATCCACCTTCCTGTGAAATATAAGTAGTCCTCATGCACACGCGACATTAACCACTGGTATAGTCGCTCAAGTTTGCCAAAATAGGGCAACTCATAAAGTTGCAGAAGCCCAACCTTTTCTAACTTCACTTTTACTTCATCATCATAGATGGGTTTCCCATATCGGCGTCCTCTTCTCCGTTGGGTGAACCAACTCCAGGGTCATCTCGTTTTCTGTGGTACTCGCACAATGATTGTAATCGCTCACGGCCATCTTCCTTATATGCGACACCCACTCTTTCCCTAACAACACACCATCTGGGTACTTGCATCTCTGCATACCATTCTTCGTTGAAACTGGTGGAAACGGTCGGTTTTCCTTTGCCCTTGCCCTTCTTTGGTGAAACATTAGATCCTTTCCTTGGTGCAATTTTTCTCTTCCTCGGTCTTCTAGTTTCACCTTTGCGTCAAGTTCTATCTATTTTCAAAACCCTCGGCTCTACTTATGCAAAAATTTCCACGAAAACCCATGCCCTAGCTTGTAAACCCTAACCTGGAGCACTTCCTTTCCACAAGACAGCGTATCCACCCACGGGAACCCATAAACAAACTCCTCCATGCGTACACCCATGCACTTTGCTTCCACACTGGTTCACAAGTCCTTTGATTTCTTCAACTTCGCACACTCCTCTTCGCACTTCTTCGCAAGAATCGCCTTAAAATGCAAGAACTTCTTCGATAACAAAATGCAAGGTGAAAAACAATAGCTCGCCATTAGTCATTATTTATAACCTTCTGTCTTGAACTTCGATGCCACCTACTAACGGACAAATGCATTAAAGTCGACTTTTTCCAACGACATTCCTTCACGGCGTTTTGCCCGGCGCTTTCCCTCCACACGAAACTCGCGTGAAACTTTTCCAACCTTCTCGCATGCGCAAGACTTATTTGACAACAGACTACCTCACGCACACTCCCCGTGCCAAAGGATGTCAACCTCTGCGTCCTTTACCAAGTTCTTGTATTCGCCTACCTCTGTTAGTCTCCGCTTCCTACCCTTGTACGTGGTTTTTCAAAGCCTTTTGACACCAATCTTCTCTAATGATCACCTCTGCTACACACGCTTTTTCTAAACCCACGCGCTTTTGACTTTACAACCCGGCAACTACTTCAACATTGCTCCACGCACTTTCTCCAACTCTTACCACGTCCTTTCTGAACTTCACCTTTATGTTCCACCCCACACTAAAAAGATGTGCGGTCCTCTGCGCATAACACCTTGATGATGTAATTAGCCACCGCGCACACACACACCCAAAACAAACAAACCAAAAGGAACAAAGCAATGAGAAAGGGAAACACAAAGAAAGGAAAATGCATTAAGGGAAATCCTAAGCTAACTAGCAATACTACCTTATTTACAAACACCTAAGCCTTATTTATAGTAGGGCTTCAGCCTACTTCCATTGAAATACCCGGGAAGTCATGTTTTGTCCAACGCCTAGCTAGCTAAGCGCCTGAATCAAGTATATGGGTAATATAATACGGTCCCAACCAATGGACCTTGAGCTTCTCAGGATGGTGCAGAAAAACTTAGAATCATAAAGTAAAACCATCTGCCCAACCTCAAATTGTTTATTCTTTATGTGACGATCATGCCAAGCCTTTTGTCTCGCCTTCTCAGTCTTCTGACTCCACTTAGCAAGTGATCGCCTTTCGTCTAACATCATTAGCTTGTCAATGCGCTCTTGCAATGCTTGTTCGTCGGCCAATCTCCTACGCGTGCAATACGCAGAGAGGGTAGCATAAACTCTACCGGAAAAAGCTTTCGCACCAAACACCAATTGAAATGGTGTGGCTTTGTTCAATCTCTTGTAAGTTGTTCTATATACCCATAACGACATCGAGACTTTGTCATCCCAATCCTTCCTCCCAACATCACAAATCTTGGTAAGTGTATGACTCAATATCTTGTTAAATGCCTCAGCAATCCCATTAGCCTGAGGGTGATAAGGAGTAGTCTTGTGATGAGCCACCATGAACTCTACCAACAAAATCCTGACGGTCTCATTCAAAAAATGAGTACCTCGGTCACTAGTCAAACTCAGAGGGCACCCATACTTGCTGATTATATTTTCCCACAGGAATCTTGCTGCAGTGGTGGCATGCGTGCCCCTCGTAGCGCTGCCTCCTCCCCCACCGTGTTAGATAATCAGTGCAAGTAATGATATAACGCGAACCCGTCCTTCACGCGACAGCAGGTGAAATATGGCCTACAAAGTCAATTGCCCATTTCTCGAATGGTTCAGCACTAGTTATTGGTCTTAATGGCATTTCATCCCTTTTCCCTGGCTTACTAAGGCGCTAGCAATGATCACATGCCTTGCAATATTCAATACAATCCTTGTAAATCGTCTCCCACCAAAGGCCAACTAAGAGGATCTTGCACACAGTCACATTCCCGCATAGTAGTGTCCTCCTACAATTCCACCATGAACCTCTTCCATGATTGCAATGCACTCATGCTCAAGCACACACCAACACAAAACCTCATCATGGCCTAGCTTGTATAAGTCTCCACTAATTAACATGTAGGGCGCAACGCATATGGCTAACTTGTTTCCTTTCCAAAGTCTTCATTCCCTCCAGTGCCACACCCATTTTAAGAAACACAACAATATCTTTTCCAAATCGAGGGCACGCATGCATAATAATCGAATAGTTGTGCATCTGGCATTATATCCTCAATGCTCTATGCGCATCCTCTCCTGAGTCAATCCTTGATAAATGGTCAGGCCCCAAATTACTCTTACCCATTTTTACAACAACCGTAAACTCAAACTCCTGAAAACAATAGGACCCACCTGCATATGTGCCCTTGCAAGATGGGCTTGTTCACCAAGTACTTTAATGTCATGTGGTCCATGTATAAAACATAAAAGGTGTTGCTTAACAAATATTGCCTAAATTTGTGCAAGCACGAATCATCGATAATGCCTCGCGCTCATGGTTAGTAGTATAATTCTATTCTGTTGGGGTTAGCTTCCTACTAGCAAAAACACAAGGGATGGTCAACAATTCCCTCTCCAAGTTGTGTTAAGACTACTCCAATCGCCATCCCTGAAGCATCAACATGTACATGGAATGGCTTATCCCAAGAGGGAAAACGTAATATGGGCGCAGTGATAAGCCTATTCTTCAATGTGTCAAACGCCATCTATTGCGCCTCTCCCCAATGAAATGTACTTTTGTGCTTTAAAACTCCTCCAACGGCACGGCAAATCTTGGCATACCCCTTAATAAATTTCTAGTAATACCCCATATGCCCAAGGAATCCACACACCACGCTCTGGCTGGTAGGCTCCCCCAAACCCACAATAATGGCAACTTTGGCAGGATCCACTAACAAGCCTTCTTTACATATGATATGTCCCAACAGGGTGCCAAATGGAGTAAAAAAACACATTTCTTAATGTTGAGAGATATACTCAACTGTCGGCATCTCTCAAACATCAATCTTAGATTGTCACAATGGTCCCTCACCAATCCATATATTGTCCAGTCATCCAGGTAGACTTGTAGAAATTTATGGATGAAGTCTTGAAATGCCTGAACCACAATGCGCAAAAACACAACAGTGCATGTTCTTCAGTCCAAAAGGCATGACCATATAGGAAAAACTTCCCCATTCAATGTGGCAAAAGTTGTCTTTTCTTGGTCCTCCTTTAATTCTAACCTATGATATCCTGAGAATCCATCTGTGAAAGAATAGATCTCGCACCTGGCTACTCCTTCTAGGATCTCCTCGGTGAAGGGAAGGGGGTTGAAAAGGATCAATGACACACACCGCATTCAAATCCCTGTAATCAACGCAAATCCTTATCCTCCCATCCTTCTTAATGTTGATGACCATCGAACTTATCCACTCTGATTCCTCAATAGCCTCAATGATGCCTGATGCGATCATCTTGTCAATCTCCTCCTTGACCTTGACTCATGATTCAAATTCATTCGATAAGGTCTCTTCCGAATTGGGCGCGCACCTTCCTTTAGCTTGATCTTCATTTCTCCCAAGGAGTGGTGAACTCCTTTAAGCTCATGGTACCCACATGGGAATAAATCCTAGAATTCATGTAACATAGATCAATAATATTTGAAACCTCCCTTTCTCCAATAATCTCCAATAGTAGCTTCTTTAGGTTCCGCCTCCGAGCCAATGTTAACCTTCTTGGTTTTCATGGGTTCATGGTAGGTGCGCGCTTGCTCATCAACACTATCCATAACCTCATGCATACCAACAATATGGTTAACATCCAAGTTTTCCACCTCTTCACCATCTATCACGTAGACCAACTTTCCTTTCTCTTTTTCCATGCAAGCGCGCTCAAGTTGTACTTCCTCTAATTCTTCCTCATCAAACATGCTTCCAAGTCAAGTTCTCCCAACAACTCCAGTATTCTATCCTCCGCCATGGCACTATCTCCCATAGTTAGGCATTTAACAACCTGTAGTGCCTTATCCACCAATGGCTTAGTACTTCAATACTCAAAAGCTTGAATGAGACATTCGTCAACTCCTCGCCGTTTCTGTCGATGGCGCAGCTCTAAATGAATGTACCATGTGCGCAACAACCTTGTAAGGTGGAGTAAAGCTTATGCACCCATAAAGATGGAGGCAAGGCTTCCGCACCTTCCATCCAGGCCTTCTCACATGCTTGGATGTGAAACGAGGCGGGTTCCTTCCCATGATAGTCTTGTATAGCAAGTAGGTGCATTGCTTTGGAGAAACCTAACAAAGAACGCGATTCTCACCTCGCATCATTCTAGAAGGTTATCTCGATGGGTCACCCACCAACGTGTTGCAGTCCCAAGAAAAGTATAGCTAAGCATACTTCTCCTTTCGATCTCACATCTCCACTGGGTCTCCATTTCTCATAGAAAACATCGGGTTGCCTCCCCCAATGTAACTCGGCAACTATTTTCCTCCCAGTGCCCGATGAGTGCCCTTTTTTACTCATCAGAGCCTCTTAACTTCCTTCCGACTAACTCATATGTCCCATGCACCCAATTGTCACATGCCACACTAGTTGTATCACTTATAGATTGAGCATCTTCCCACTGAATAACGCCTTCTTTTGTTGGTTACACAACCTCAGGGTCCCTGATAGTGCGCACATAGATTTTGTCTAGGTCTTCTTCTCCCAAGGGCTCAGTATAGGGCATTGACTTTCCATCCATCAAAGGAATGATAACACGTTCCTCCTTGTTCTCAAAACTTATATACCCCTTATTGAAACGTAAGTCAACATTGTTCTTATAACACCAAGGGCACCCAAGTAACGCTAGAAAGTTGTCTACCTCAACAAGCGCCAAGACTTCAAAGTCTCCAATGAATTTCTCCCCTTGGATAGTTATAACAACATCCTTTAAAACACCAATGGGCATCGCCTTTGTCTTGTTAGTCCATATACAACACATTTGAAGATGGTTGTAATGGGGGTCTTCCCATTTGATTCCATGCGTCCAAGGTGAGAACATTAACTTCCACACCCGTGTCAATCAAAATATTACTCAGAGCCATCCATCAACAACTAGCATTCAAGGTAATCTCCTTATCATAGTCAAGACTATGAGGAGGCAGATTAACATGCAAAACCTACCTCTCGCGCTCTCCTTCGGCTTTGGTACTTTTCCTCTCAGCCACTCTCCTAACAAAGGGATGATATTCTCTTATCTCAACATCTTGCATACCTCCCTGACTTCATCCAGATCCTTCTGGAGCCTCAATGCTCTTCTTCTTCTCTAACTACCGTGACTACTCCTTCAGACACTGGATCTCTCCTTGTAGGCTTCAATAACATCCATGGTTTCCTGATAAACTTCCTTCTGATGAGTAGGGTCTGGATACTTCCCATGCATCACCTCTTCCCTTATAACTAGCGGTCTCTCTTTTGGTATCTCCTCACACATGTAGCCTCAGCTCAGCTCGCGTCATCACCAATACAGTTCTAACTCTAACCCACGCGCCACCCTTGGCATCCACTGCGGATCAAATCTCTTCACGCTTACCATCTCGATGCCTTTATCCTTCCACTTGCTTCTAGCTCATGTGTTCAAACAATCCGGGCATTCCTCATACTTGTGCTTTTTCCCACACCAAGAGCACTACAACAAATCGAACACTCGCACTTGTAATGTTCTGTAGATCCACAATTATAATAGGTTCCACGAGGAAATTCACTTCTTCCCTCCGCGATTTCCACGGCCTCAAAATCCACCCCAAAGCCTCTTCCATGACCTCCTCCATCCTACATGTCCCTTCATAATGATGACCATCATCCTTGGAACTACTGGCAACGTTGGTCTGGCGCACACCAGTATCAATGGCATCATGTATCTGGTCAATCAATCTACAATCCTTGGTGTCATGAGTAGTAGAGGTGCAAATTTTGCAATAGCAGGACACATTCTTACGATCGCGCGTTGTAGCAACGGGCATCTACTTGCATCATGATCTCTCGTGGAAAATCTCACAGTCCACCAACATGGCACGCACCAATCTTCGTGGGAAATTGTCCTTTGTATGTCCCTCTACTTCCATGTACACCATAGCCCACTGCAAGTCCTCATGAGCCAAGTTCACAGACAATTTCTCCAGTTGTTTTGCCATGGCAGCAATCTAGGCTTCAAGAATGGACTAACGCCGTATCAACGCTTCCCACGGCCTCGCAGTGTGCAAGGCAGCCTCTCACGGCCTGCGCGGATCTCGTGAAAGATCTTATGTGAAAGTGCCCTCCTGAATGGAGTGATCAGCCCTCCGACAAACCACTTGAGCATGTTGAGATGGGTGAATATCATAAGACAACTTTGACAGGAGAGTCTTAAAGCGCGCGTCATACTCCCACACACTCTCCGCCATTCCTTGTTGAATCTCCTTCAAGCGTTGATGCTTTTGTTCAAACTTAAGAATGTGGAACTCTACCAAAAATGCATCACGCAACGCGATGTAATCCACCACCATCTGGTGTGGATCATACTTCTGTACTAACTATGTGCGCGCCCTTGCAATGGGTTAGCAAATTGACTCACCTTCCTTTCTAGGGCAGTGATACCTTTCACGTGCCATACAACTCACATTTATGCACATGTTCCGCAACATCTTTCCACACCTTTGTAATCAGGAAAATGCAAAGACATCTCAAAAAATACCTACTGAGGTTGTTGAGGCCCTTGCCCACCAGATCCAGAACCTTGGCCTCCTCCAATATTTCCACCACCTCCAGCACCACTAGATCCACTAGTGCCAACTCCTCCAGATCCACCAGATCCTCCTCCTGTCGCAGGTAAGGGGCCTAATACAGCTTCTCCTTGCGAACCCACCGCTATGCTAAACTACGCGCGACAAATGTCTGCGAAGTTGACCCACTCCTAGATGTGTTTCCCGTGCCACTTCTAGATGTGATACCCAAACTTTGTGAACCCACACCTTGTCCCAAATGTCGTACCAGATAGATACCTCCGAATACAGAAATGACTGTGCAACCATAGATGTACCAAATGAAAAATTATACCTCTTAGGTGTCGCTCGACCGCCAATATCAACACCACTAACAACCGAATAAGCAAAGTTTTCCTCATAAACTAGGAAGGCTAAGCGCCAGGGTCTGGTCACTAGGTGGGCCAAGAGGCGTGCCTACGGCTCTCCTTTCTTCACGCGACAAACTCTCACTAGAAGCCGAGGGGGTAATTCTCCCGCACTTGCCAAGATGGGGTAACATAGATTGCTCAAGTCCCACGCCTTCCACGTAAACCTCAAATCCTTCCCGCAACGTCTACCTCCATATTTCCATCACTCCTACAACCTCACGCGTTGTCTCCTCAACTCCCTCTCTCGCACTTCATCATACTTGAGTCGCCTCTCTTCTCTCTCCTTCTCCATCGTAGGATCCGCCATCTTTCACCACACTAGCTTTCGCTCCCGCACCTAGGAGTTTAGCCAGCCATGGGAAAGGCTTCCAAACTCAAAGTAATAACCAGGATCTTGATAGCCAGTGGAATAACATACAAGAATGATCCTCTAGGCTCCTCAAGAACTCAAACTCAACAATCTTCTGGGAAAGAATACATAGAAATAGCGTATTCCAAGGTATAACTAGTCAACACTCTACTCCACCAGTGATCAACAACACGGGTCCAAGTCAGATTGGCATCATGCAACCTCTGATACTCATCTTGGGTCCATACACGAGGTCTATAGTACCAACTTGACCTAGATGCATATGTTGAAAGCCATTCATACAACTCCACTGGGAAACAACAAAAAAAGAATGTTTCATACAACTCATGATACAAGTGGTCCTCTACCCATTTACGTGCATCAAACTCAAGTCCAAGTGTTAAATCTCTGAGAAACTCATCCTCTCGTGCTTTTAAGCCACGCCTCAATGTTGTCCAAGGTCAAGCGCTCCGTCATCACACCTCATTCTCACAACAACTTCAAAAGAGGTCCCACAACGGAACCAAAATGTAGTCATTTCTTCATATACCTTCTTTTACCCTAAGTGCATCGGCCTATCACCTAATGTGCGTTGGGCGCTCACCCGAGGCGCGCGTTGGTGTCGGCGAGCCCCTCCTTTATGTGAGCTTCATGAGAATGATCTGCCATTAATGGAGAATGAGTTGCAAGAATGGAAATATAACACTCACTCAAAAACAAAAGATACAGATAACAAATCCATGCACAAATGCATCATAAATGGGAATGAACATTGTAAATAAGCATAATGAAACTAGATCTAACCCATAATAATATGAAGAACACAAGGGTTTACACTCTTGAACATGAATAACTAGAATCACACACCATATATTGATTTATAAACATTTACAATAGCTCCATTACATCATAAGGGTCATACAAACTGAATACATCAAGGAATATTATCTTAAACCCTACAAAAATACTCCATAGAGAGAGAGTTCTTAGCTATTCTACCCATTACAACTATTGTTCAGACCCAAACACATGCATATATGCTAAATAGCATCTTTACAAGTATTCCTGCAAAGACCTTACTACCACTTAAAACCCTCTTTAACTCTCTAAAGCATTCTAACAAACTTCATTACCTCCTTTAACTCTTCATTTCTCCAACACCTCATTATCCAAACCCAAGCACTCCTTTAAATAGGATCTGGATGCACCCCCTTGGTTTCCTTCATGAGCAGAGATCACATGCCAAGTGGAAGCGAGGTCCTCCATGGTCGAATGTCTATGTCGCCAGCTTGCAAATGCCTCCACTACCTATAATGCTCGTCTTGGGAATATTCTTTTCTTGACCTCCAAGGCTCCAGATGGCACTTTATCCATTCAAATGCCTACTCGGGCATTTCACGTGTTTCTCCTGCGACAACTCCTTCAAAATATGGCTAAGTCCCTAAACCTTTATGCTCCCGCGTGCACCACCTCTTCTCCCACGCGCTTTCCCTTGCGCGCTATTTCCTAAGCGCCTTCCTTCTTTATTGCCTCCCACGCACGCTGACTTCTTCCTTGGGACTTCGTCAATTCAGGGCCCAACAATCACATCCCAAAAAGATAAGCAACTATTGTGCAAACTCACATTTCTTCTCATTCAACACAAGCATGTTCTCTTTAAGTACTTGCAAAACTTGACGTATGCTCCTCAAAAGTTTTGCTAAAAATTAGAATGTCATCCAAGTACACAATAACAAAGGAATCAATAAATGGCTTCATTACCTCATTCATTAACCTCATGAACGTAGTTGGTGCATTACATAGCCTAAACGGTAATACCAACCATTCATACAATCCTGTCCTAGTCTTGAATGTTTTCTTCCAGATGTCCTCTTCCTTGATCCGCACTTGATACTCAGACTTCAAATCAAGTTTGATAAAATATCTAGCATATTGTAACTGATCTAACAAATCATCAATGCGAGGAAAAGGGTACCGATTCTTAATGGTTATTTTATTTAAGGCCCTATAATCAACACACATTCTACATGAACCATCTTTCTTAGGTACTAAAACAATAGGAGAACCACATGGAGAAGTGCTAGGACGGATTATACCTTGTTCAATCAAATATTGTAGTTGTTTCACCCCGTTGGCATCTTTCAAAGACTGCCTGTACAATCCCAAGTTCGAAAGCGGACTATCAGGTAGCAAATGGATCTCATGCTCAATCGCCCTCACTGGGGCAGCCCCATGTAGGTTCTGAAAGACCTCTCTGAACTGTTGAACCAACTCTGCTTTTTGTGCCTGCTCTTTGTTAGAAAACATGCTACAAGTGGTTTTAGATGTCACAATATCATCATCTGGCATATCCCTTAACATGAGTAATGCAAACTTACCACTAGCATTAATAAGTTTTCGGGCTTCATTGGCACTTACCGAGATATCTTTGAATCTCCTAAATAGGCTGAAATGATGTAGCTTTTACCATCCTTTACCAAACGGTATTGATTGGCTCTCCTTGTGAAGATAACATCCCTGACATACAAATATGGGCTGCCAAAAACTACACCACACACATCAAGGGGAACAACATCCATAGTAACCTCATTAATAAACTTTCTGTCAATACCAAAAGTGATCTTACACTGCTTTGTTACCCTGATGTCTACACCTTTCTTCACCCAACCTAAAGAATATGGACTTGGGTGATTGTAAGTTTCCAACTTCAACCTGTCCACTAACTCTTTACTTGATTAAATTAGCTTGAGAACATGTATCAAAAAGAGCATCCACCTTAGTTTTCTTCACTTGTATCTTTAAATGAAAAAGCTTCGTTAGTTCATTATCTTGAACAACATTGTTACTACCCAAACATACCTCCCTACGGACGGAGGCACAACACATAGTCTCGTCCACCTCGTCACTGCAAAATACTTCCTCTCCTTGGAGGGCAGTCATGGCCTTCTTATTCTTCTTATTTTTGAAGGGATGCAGCTCCAGTGAAGCTTCCAACATTTCTCCTTGGAATGAGTGTCAACATCACAATGCCCACAGTGAATTTTAGTATCCTTTTTAGAAATAAAGTAGCATTTTTCTTACCCTTTCCTTTTCCTTTGTCCTTCTGCTTGGCGTCACCTTGTTTGTTCGAAGCATGTTGAGAGGTAGATGAACTCTTTTTCTTGTCCATCTCCAAATAGTGAGCTTGCGTACAAGCCTCATCTACATCTACAAGTTTGGCCAAAAGGACGGGTCTCCTCAAATGGCTATGGAGTCCACCAATGTATTTCATCAACAGGTCCCGGTCTGCCACATCCTTTCCCATCCAATAACTTTATTCGAAACTCACTTTGGTATACTCCTACACAGTCCTCGGCCTTGTTTCGCTGAGATATCACGCCCGATACATGGACCTCTCCTCCTCATAACAAATAGAATAGAACTGCTTTTAAATTAGCTTCTTAAAAACATCCCATTTAGTAACTGGAGGAAGCTTCTTAACTACCAGGTATGAACATAACTCTCAAACCAAGTTAAAGCATGTTTGGTTAATTTTAATCGAGCAAAAGAAATCTTCGACTTTCATTAATGTGATGCAAACTGAAATATACCTCTAGTTGAGCTAGCCAATGGTCTAGCTTCTCAGCATTCACGTCTCCATCATAAGGCTCAATCTCGATCTTGGCCTCCGCTTTGAACGGAGGAGGTACGGGAATGGCATGGGATGGTTCTTCTTCACGAACCTCTTCTTCATGGTCTTCCGGGTCTCCTTCAAAACACCAAGCTTCTCCATGATGGACTCCAATTTCCCCAAGGATGCTGAAATGTTGCCCACATCTTTGGACATATTTGCCACATTCTCCTCCAGCTTGTAGAAACGTTCTTCATCGTTATCATCTGCATCATCTCTTCGAGCCATCTCACAAATTCCTTGCTTCCACTTTCTTGTAGAAATCTCTGCTTCAAAGGGAATCAGGCTACCTTCACCGTTTTCTTTTCCCTTTCGGGTAAGGGGCATCTAACTGCAATCTTAACACAAGTTAAACCACACAAAAGACTGAAATCTTAACCGCTTTGATACCATTCGATCCGTAAACTACTTAACTTTAACAACTACAGATCACTATGCTTGTGAAAATGAATGAAACATACAAGAGTTCTTTAATAACCAGTTAATGTGTTACTTCAACAACCATTAAAACTGCAAATTGAAAGGAAACGAAGCAAGAGAGAGACAAGATTTATCCTGGAGAAATACGGTGTGGGAAAAACTCCAGTGGGTGAGCAAATTAGCTCCCCTTCCACTATGTAATCTCAATTGATACAATTCACTGCCAATTGGCCTTCAAGGAAGATAAACAACTCTCCCTAATTGCATCTACTTGCTTACAATCTCTCAACACAAGAACTCTCCAACATGAACAATAAGAAAAGAATACAACTCCTCAATCTTGCTCAAAACTTTGCTTTCACCCAAACTCACTTGCTTGAAACCTTGCAAAGGCTTGAATTTATAGATGTTCAACCTCAGGGAGGCGTGGAAAGCTGAAACGAACCACCTAGAAGCCCAAACATTTGCAACTATTGAGATCACCACGTTTTTGACCGTTAGTTACTGGGGACCGCACCTTCTCTAAACCGGTAGTTGCGTAACCGCCGCCCACTGCTGCACAGAGCAGTAGTTACGTAACCGTCGGGGCAGTCGTGTAACCGACAACTAAAAATCCCCTGGAAGAGAATATCTATGGCCTAAAATGTCATTCGGAAGTGTCTGGACACCCCCACTGACCGGACCATCTTGTGAAGATAAAGATGAGCCGAGAACTTGTAAAGCAAGAATAAATATAGAGATTACATAGTATTGGGCTTTTCTAGATCCATTTTTGGATCGAACGTGGAGAAGGAAGACAAAATGTAGTGGCAACTACAATCGGTAGTTCAGCTAGTAGTGTTACCAATTATCCCTCTCAAATGTTGTCCAGATTTGCCATTGGACCATTTGATAAAAAGAAGTCATTGCAACAATTTGCTGAGATAGTTGAGAACCCCAAGTCTACAAGCAAGAGC
Source organism: Taxus wallichiana var. yunnanensis (assembly GCA_018340775.1). Classification (NCBI taxonomy): domain Eukaryota; kingdom Viridiplantae; phylum Streptophyta; class Pinopsida; order Cupressales; family Taxaceae; genus Taxus; species Taxus wallichiana. The sequence goes on along the minus strand of CM031235.1, from coordinate 600,289,561 downwards.
AAAATATGGAAGTGCAACATATGTGCACTGACTTGGCATGGCAACATCACCAGGACCAATGCACACTTGTTGCACCTTACAGGAAGGGGGGTTAGCGTTTGTAAGGGCCTTTCACTAGAGCAGAGAGCTGAGATGGTGAGAATTTTCAATGGAAATACCACGGACAATGTTCCGAAGTTCATGGTACTGCGGCTAACACTCCTTTGAGCTCTCATAGGACTGCAAGCATAGTAATACTTTGGCTGGTTCTAGTTTTGGAATGTCAAAAGTGGAAAGCAGAGGGAAGAGAAAGGTCGTGGGGGCAGCCCCCAATCCAGTTGTAGACATGTTTGATTCAAAGGCAAGGGAAGAGGCAGATGATGCTATTGGGAAATTTTTCTATGTTGTTGGGATCCCATTTAATGTCGCTCACTCTCCTTATTACAAGGAGGCTATGGCTAAGGTTGCAAAAGCAGGTACAAGTTATGTGCCTCCTGGAGACACAAAGTTGGAGGAGATGAAGGTTAAATGGATGTAGCATTATCATGGATGGGTGGACGGATATTAGACACTTTGTCCTCTCATCAATATCATTGTCTCTTGCAAAAATGGACCGTACTTCTTAAGAGCGATTGATTATCTCGGGAAGCGGAAAGATGTTGAGTTCTAGTTTCCGGTTTTGAAGGATGTCATTGAGGAGGTTGGACCTTCAAATGTTGTGCAGGGACGCGTCATGAATACGACTTATGTGTGCGTAGCGCGAAGCAAGTGTAATATCCCCTTTTCCCATTTGAAGACCTTTGGCCCATTTTGTCAACTCAAAGGCCAAAGGAAAAATATAAGGGTGACTTAAGTCACAATAAATTATTATAAAGTGCTATTAAAAAATAAAATAAAATTATTAAAGCACTTATATTAATTTATTTGGCTTAATAGAAATAAATTATAATCCCTATGGTAAATACAATTTGCCTTGAGGGGCAAATATCATTGTAAAGGGATTTATTGTATTTTATTCTTCCTAGAGGGGATAATGGCGACTTGGGCCAAAAGTGAATAATGACATTTAGGAGGATAAAAATATAATTAATTAATGTATTTCCCTAGGAAAATGCGACTTGCATTAGAGGGAAAAAGTGGTTGGAAAAAGCATTTAATATGGAAAATATTAAATGCTTTGAATAGGGAAAATCATGTGAGCTCATTGGCTGGTTTAGAGGTTAGTTGTTGGCCCTTTTCCTTTAAAAGGGAAGTCGACTTGCCTCTTCCATCATCCAATATTCTATATGATATTTTCTCTTGCATAGAGCTTCAGCTTTTGCATTAAAAATTCCAAGGACGAAACCCCTTGTGAATTAAACCTCTTGTGGACAAAAACCCCAAGAGTTTGAGAGGGATTTTCACTCAAAATTTCCCATTGGTTGTAATCAGATTTTCAGTCTATTTCAGGTTTTTCCAGTAGTGTTATTGAAGACTTTTCGAAGTATTTTGGTGAATAAAATTGCAGCAGTGTTTCTCTATTGGATTGACTCACCTTGGGACTGTTTGGGCATTATTATTGAGGTATTTAGATCTGAAAATCATTGTCTAATATCTCATAATTTTTGTGAATGAAAATACCCAAGTTTCATAATTCTTCTGAGGGTTATTTACCAGTTTTATAATCAGATTTCATATCTGATTTCTGAGTTGATTTGGCATCCAAAAATTCTGATTCTTATATGAATGAGTTCCTAAAAATATAGGCAAGCATCTAGGATAGAGAAAATAATTTTTGGAGCTCATTTGATGCCCTAAATGTGTGGGCCGAAATAGTAGGAGGGCCAGATCTGCATGTTTGGTAGTTATAATTTGGTTTACATCATCTTGTTCCTTGTATTTTTCCAAGTTCGGGCATATGTCATTTGCCTAGATCGGAGTTGTGTAGAGAAAGTTATGCTATCTTGAAGATTGCAGCAGTTAGGGTTTCAAATTTAAATTATTTTCCAATTGTTGTAGAATTTGATTTTCGCCATAAATTCTCTAGGGTTGTTCCAAGGGTTTGAGAGTAAAAATAATTATTGTATGCTGATTTTGGGTGTGTTTGCACATAAAACCCTAGTCGATTTGGCTGAAATCAATCCCATTTGCCCTAGCTTTCGAAGTTTATATTTTGCCATTGTATTTTGCTATTGTGTTGAGTGGGAAAATTTATATTTGCTCCAAGGATCCATTTGGGGATCTTTCAGTGGTATCAGAGCATGTTCCTCCCACCTGGAGGGTTAGTTTGAATGGTGGCATTCAGTTGATGTGAAATCAGCTACGCACAAGTCAATTTGATTTGGTTTACAGTTGATCAACATAGCTATTCCCAAGAAGCAGTTAAATGTCATGATGAAAGAATTGGAGGAGCTTAATAAATTGCTTTCACACCCTGCAACCATAGACAGGTTAGCCCGGTATATGGCATCCATTTATAAGAGGTCTACATCACAAAACAAAAAGGAGGAGAAACAAGAGATCTCTACAGGTGAAGTGTCTAGAAATCTTTACAATGATTTTGCAGCAGTTAGTGACCAACATACAACTGATCCTATGAAGAACAAAAATCAGAATTGCATAGAAAAAGATATGGACCACATGACACTTCATGATGACTCCAAGATTGAAGGAAAGCAGGTGATGGTTGAAGAAGAATCAGTTACATTAGAGCAGCTACATGAAGATATGGTTTCTTGTGATGCTTCATTAGATGAGTCTAGCATTGCTTCATCCTATCATGGTGAAGAATCAGATTGTGATTTGAAGGTCCAAGATATAGCGGTTGATCCTTCACTTAGTGGAGCAGCCACTAGTGTTTTGACTACACATGTTGGAGGTGACATTTTACAATGGCATGATGTCATTACTGATTTGTTTGAGAACAACAACATTATGTCTCTTCATTCTCATGAGATAGGAGCTTGTGATCATGAGAAAACATATGAGATGATATCAACCATTGATGGCAGCCCTACACCACTAGCTAGACATGAAAATATCAAGCATAGGAGGACTGATTTTGTATATTTTGGCATCGAAGAGGTAACAAGGTCCGAGAAGATGAATGAGGAATGGTTGCAAAAAGCCAAAGAGGCTAGATTAGTGGCTGCCAATGCAAGACAACATCTTCAAGAAGTCAAAGAAAGGTCAATCTCATCAACATAGCAAGGCAAAAAGGATTGAAGAATGTGTGGAAGAAGATATGCCATCTCATTTATCGCAGCAGCTGGTTCACAACAATATTCATCCCATTCCGGACAAGAATGAAGGGGAATTGGTGCAGCAAAGTCAAGCCATTGTGAAGTCCAAGATTGACGTGGATGTTGGTGATACTCCAAGGTATGATGAACATAATAATGCATCTTATTTATTGCTGCCTATTCCAATCTATTTTCATCATGAGATGCATGATATGGTAGAAGATGAAGTCTTCATTTTGGAGTTTGTTGAACCATTGCTCCAAGTACATGTATGTGAGCATCTTGTGGAAGATATATGGGGGCAAGTCTTAGCTCACTTGACAGTACAAGTGCCAGAGCTTGCGAATCATTTCAGCATGTTTTGTCTCTTGTGCATGACACTTGGACAAAACAAGATCATAAATTGCTTGAGGGCAAGCAATTTTTGGGAAGGGAGGACTGTAATGTCCCATTTTCCCATTTGAAGACCTTTGGCCCATTTTGTCAACCCGGCGGCCAAAGGAAAAATATAAGGGTGACTTAAGTCACAATAAATTATTATAAAGTGCTATAAAAAAATAAAATAAAATTATTAAAGCACTTATATTAATTTATTTGGCTTAATAGAAATAAATTATAATCCCTATGGTAAATACAATTTGCCTTGAGGGGCAAATATCATTGTAAAGGGATTTATTGTATTTTATTCTTCCTAGAGGGGATAATGGCGACTTGGGCCAAAAGTGAATAATGACATTTAGGAAGGATAAAAATATAATTAATTAATGTATTTCCCCTAGGAAAATGCGACTTGCATTAGAGGGAAAAAGTGGTTGGAAAAAGCATTTAATATGGAAAATATTAAATGCTTTGCATAGGGAAAATCATGTGAGCTCATTGGCTGGTTTGGAGGTTGGTTGTTGGCCCTTTTCCTTTAAAAGGGAAGTCGACTTGCCTCTTCCATCATCCAATTTTTATATGATATTTTCTCTTGCATGGAGCTTCAACCCCTTGTGAATTAAACCTCTTGTGGACAAAAACCCCAAGAGTTTGAGAGGGATTTTCACTCAGAATTTCCCATTGGTTGTAATCAGATTTTCAGTCTATTTCAGGTTTTTTCCAGCAGTGTTATTGAAGACTTTTCGAAGTATTTTGGTGAATAAAATTGCAGCAGTGTTTTCTCTATTGGATCGACTCACCTTGGGACTGTTTGGGCATTATTATTGAGGTATTTAGATCTGAAAATCATTGTCTAATATCTCATAATTTTTGTGAATGAAAATACCCAAGTTTCATAATTCTTTTGAGGGTTATTTACCAATTTTATAATCAGATTTCAGATCTGATTTCTGAGTTGATTTGGCATCCAAAAATTCTGATTCTTATATGAATGAGTTCCTAAAAATATAGGCAAGCATTTGGGATAGAGAAATAATTTTGGAGCTCATTTGATGCCCTAAATGTGTGGGCCGAAATAGTAGGAGGGCCAAATCTGCATGTTTGGTAGTTGTTATAATTTGGTTTACATCATCTTGTTCCTTGTATTTTTCCAAGTTCGGGCATATGTCATTTGCCTAGATCGGAGTTGTGTAGAGAAAGTTATGCTATCTTGAAGATTGCAGCAGTTAGGGTTTCAGATTTAAATTATTTTCCAGCTGTTGTAGAATCTGATTTTCGCCATAAATTCTCCAGGGTTGTTCCAAGGGTTTGGGAGTAAAAATAATTATTGTATGCTGATTTTGGGTGTGTTTGCATATAAAACCCTAGTCGATTTGGCTGAAATCAATCCCGTTTTCCCTAGCTTTCAAAGTTTATATTTTGCTATTGTGTTGAGTGGGAAAAATTTATATTTGCTCCAAGGATCCATTTGGGGATCTTTCAACAAGCTAGTGGAGCGATAGTATAGACATAATTATTGGACCCCATGTTGTGTGCATGCCATGAGCAATGCACTGAAAAACATAGGGAAGATTTAGTGGGTCAACCAGATAGTGAATGAGACCAGGGACGTGCAAAAGTTCATATGCAATCACCACACATCATTGTCGAGTCTTTGAAATTTTTCAAGAAGGAATTTCTCAAAACCAATTGACACCTACTCGCATCCTATTTTATTTTGTTGGAGAAGATGTCTGAGTTGTAGGAGCCCCTGCAAATTATGATTATGACACGAGATTGGACTAAGTGGCGTGAGTCGAAGACAGAGCAAGGGAAAGAGTGAAGGATGTGGTGTTGAGGGAAACATTTTGGGTTGATATGAAATACATCATATCAATCATAGCTCCAGTTTTTAGTGTCATCAAATATGGGGATTCTGACAGCCCCAATCTTGGTGAGATCTATGAGTGAATTGACAGCATGCTTGGATAAATGAAGGCATCTATTCAGATGAGGGGCCCCACTTTGGAGTTCTACAATGAACATATACAGCCCATTATTCAACAAAGATGGGAGAAGTTAAACACCCCTCTTCATATGGTTGCGTATGCACTAAATCCCAAATGGTATGTGGAGAGGCCAGGTAGAGTTATCCCTTTGGATGATGATGAGGTGAAGAAGGGCCTTATGAAGGCCTTTAAAAAAATGTATAGTCCACAGGAGGCTTCACAGATCAGGTTGGAGTGGCTCAACTTCACTAAACTTGATGGGTACAAAACATCAACAAAAGCGGACAAGGTAACATTGGCACAGGAGAAGCCAGTGAGTTGGTGGCGACTGTATGGGCTTCCAGGACTACTGTGACCACTTGTCATTCGCCTCCTTTCCCAGGTTTTTAGCTCCTCTGCCTCTGAGAGGAATTGGTCTACATATGGTTGGATCCACTTTGTTAAGAGGAATAGGCTTACCTCTGCGAGAGCGGAGAAGCTTGTAGCTATACACAGTGCTTTGCGTCTTATGGATCGCAAGACACCTCAGTACAAGGAGACCCCAAGCATTACGGTGGGATGTAGATCCCGAGGAGTCGAGGCAAGTTGAAGAGGACAATATTGTGCAACGGGGATTGATTGGGCTTACCTTTGAGGACGAGGATGATAGTTCAACGAGGAGGAGTTCATGGATGTTGCTTCAGATGTTGATTCTGATTTTTAGGTGATACTTGTCCTTTTTTGTAATATTGACAATAGACAATTGTTGGTGTATTTGAATATGAGATTAATGATATGAATATCAACTATTGTCACTTGATCAATCATAAATTAGAATGGTTTTATAATTTATTTCAGCTTATTTAATTTTGAGTCTCAAATTCAAAATTCAAATATGACATATGTAACTTACATTAACATATTGATATTATGAATCATGATATTAAGGAATGTATTTGATGTTTATGAGTTCAAGTTTCAACTTATTTAAATCTCAAATGGTTTTATTTCAGCTTATTTATATAGTTTAGTCACTATATTTTTATATTTTAAATATTTATATATTTTTTAATTAGTTGTCCCCTCGCCATCCCCGTCGTCCCCAAAATTTAGAATTTTTACCGTCCCGAAAACCTTGTCCTACCATCCCGGTCTTGGGTAACTATGGCCCCAACACTTTGCTTCAAGCAAATCTCAACCGATTGGTGGCTATTCTAACACAAGAAACTCAAAAAAATGATCTACGAGATGATGCCCTAGCCGCCATCTCTGAAAATTGTCTTGAAATCATGCCCTAGCTTGTGCAAACTAAAATAAACTGAAAATCCTTGTTTGTAGCTCAATTACAACCCCGAGAGGAGTTACCTCTAAGGATTCAAGGGTTTTTGTCCTCGACCTTGCAGCAATGAAGGGTTTTTCGTCCTCCTTGCAAATGGAAGTTGGATCAGCAATCCAAAATCTCATTGACAAAATATAATGTATGCAAAAGATGATTGCAAATGAACCCCCACACCTCCTTTTATACTTTTTTGTCTCTATTTTCCAAGTGGCACCTCCTTTTATACTTTTTTGTCTCTATTTTCCAAGTGGGGCGCTCCATGTGGGACTTTTGCACTTTAATTAATAAAGTGACTTTCTTATTTTCTATTTTAGCGTTAAGTCACTTAAAATAGGAAGTCCCCTTTATTTTAATAATAATAACATAAGTTGTCTTTTATAATATTGCTTTTTGGCTAACTTAGTTATATTGTTACCTTATTTCCCTTTTCTCCACCCCTTTAGCCTACGGGAAATAACTAGATAGGCTAAGGGTCTTCTATCGGCATTAATTCCAAGAAAGGGACATTACATAGATTATGAAAAGTAACCAAACACTAGGCAATATAGAAACGTAAACAAAGCAACTAGGGGTAAACCTAAAGTGGTTAAGCTCGAAACCACAAGAACTAAGTATGGGTATAAATAGCATATCAAAAATATTGTACGAGATATTTTATTCAACAATATGGAAGTACATATATAGGCTTGTATTCTCCTACAAAGGAGGAATCAAGCCTTATCACTCCATTAACACTCAATCCCTACAAACTCTCAGCAGAACTTATTCTCGTGAGTTGTTAAAACAACTCACATACAACCAATATAATTCCTAATAGCTAATCTAATGTTAGTACTAACTACCTTAATTCCAACATTCCCCCTTAGTATGAACATAGAGAAAGAAAACACTCTTCGGGAGAATTGGAACAAATCGCAATTCAAAACAAACTATGTTGAATGGGAACACATCAACCAATCATGGATGGGAAGACATCAACTAATCTAATAGGGATAGTGGGAATGGCATCACTACTCTTAGGCTACGCTACTTTGAATGGGAACACACCATTGTCCAAGAATAGTGAACAATGACACAATTGTTCACAATGAGATCAATCGTTATGAACCTTACTCGCCTATTCATTTTCAATTTCTGGTGAGAACACATCATCACTGGACTTTTCATTGCAAGTGTGGCATGGGCCTCCCTTGTCTTCCACATTTGCTACTACAAGTGTGGCATGGGCCTCCACTTATCTTCCACAATACTACTGCAAGTGTGGCACAGGCCGCCACTTGTCTTTCTCAAAATCGCTCCTCTGGTTGGTTGGGCCTCACCGAGCATGTACAAATAGAAAATATAAGGGTTGGGTCCTCATTGTTTCAGGTGAATGTTGGACTTCTCACAAAACTCACGTTGGCGGAACTACAGCGAATCACAACCAGGTGATCGCAAATAGCAAAAATGGTTTCCACTGGCATTGGACACCACTCTTCACTTTAGTCTTTTTGGTGCAGGTTGTGATGAATCATCTGCATCAAGTACATCGTCCCTAAAAGCGATGAGTAACAACTTCTCGGATTTGTTCTCATTTGGACTCAACTTTGGTTGTGCCACTAATGTAGTCTATAGCCTTTTGAGTTAGTTGTGAACTCGAGGTTGTTGATGGGCCTCCTTCCTCCATCGCCTCCGACCTCCGGCAGAATACTGCTCACTCAACAAGATAGATCTTGAAGTTAAATTAGTTGTCGTTTTGTGAACAAATACCCCCCTCATAAGACTAACACACCATTCCAAAATGTACATTGAGCTTGCTCGAAAATGCATCCTTACAAGAAATAAATGCCTCTAGTTGTCAAATAAGCGTCACTTGATCTCATGCACAAAACTTGGGAATGTTTTATGAACCGAAAAAATAGATCCAACAAGTGAATGCATTAGCCTTCACACAAAACTGCAAAGAGTTCAATAGGCGTTAATGATACAAAATTTGAGATACATAAGAGTGTTGAAGATGACAAAGAGGCATGAGTTCACCAACAAGTTACTAAGTTCTTCAACGTTTGATTCTTCCCACCATAAAGCCAAAGTTTAAGCACGTCAATACACTTAGGCATCCACTATGCTTCTAACACCTTAAAAACTTTAAAACAACATTGTTTTGGGTAATATTTTACTAATATTAAGAAAAACACACTAGAAAACACTCTACATATTTTCTTGAATTCTCATCAATTGGGGCATTAGAAGAGATAGCTGCCCCTTCACTTTTATTATCACATCTCCACAATCAAGGAAATCGCATGTTTTGATACCATATCAAAAATATTGTACAAGATATTTTATTCAACATTAGGGAAGTACATATATAGGCTTTTATTCTCCTACAAAGGAGGAGTCAAATTTTATCACTCCATTAACACTCAATCCCCACAAACTCTCCACGAACCAAATCTCATAAGATGTTAAAACTCACATACAAACAATATAATTCTTAATAGCTAACATAATGTGAGTACTAACTACCCTATTTCCCACATAGCTCAAGAAGGAAAGGGTCTCTTAGTGGAGCAAGACATTGACAATAGACCATCTCTAATGCATATCTATAGCAAGGCTCAAGCCGGAAGATCCAACAAAGCATCATCATTTGTCACCACAAAAGAGGTAGGATTTGAGATTGCTTGTAGGGAATGTCCAATGCTAAGGGGGTTAGGATAGACAAACCTAGTAAGACGTCAAATACAACCCCTAGAACCTTTCCTAAAATCCAACGTTGATGAACCTCTAATGGAAGAGAAAACTACTCACATCAAGACCCAAAAGCAGCTTGCGAAGAAAATAAGATCTCATGATGCAACATCCACGAAGGTAACAAGGGATGACCACACTACGCCATTGCATTTCCAATAAGAAATAGAGATGTCACCATCACCAATTGAGACTCAATTGCGCCATCACTTAGATGGTCAATGTCATGACCACCCAGCAAGAGAGGAGAATCACAAATCGCCACCCTACACTCTCAAATTACCGTCTACTAGATTTCTTTCCCAACAGCCACAACTTGGGCAAGAGCCTTTGGAGTTCGACCACTTGGAGTCGAGTAAGATATGCATCTGGACAAACTTTCTTGGGGAAGAAGACTAACTTCTTTTTTGGCTTTTAGCACCATTGAATGCTCTTGTAAAAAGAGAAACTTGATAACAAGAGCATTATTATGACTCATCTAAGCTATGTCCAAGGAGATGTCTTTAAGGTCCAAATTTACGCAAAGAGGCATGACTAGTCCGCAAAGGATCAACAGACTTAGGAAGGCCGTGAACTCAAAGGTTTCGTGCCTCGATTTGGTATGCCCTCCTTCAAATCCCACCTAGGCTACCATTTCAACAAACTCAAGGTGACATTTTCCCTTTTAACAATTTTTACCTATGAATTGTAGTTGTTCGTGTTGGATTAAAATCTTTGACTATTTGTTCTTAATTGTACATACTAGTTTCTAAAGCTGCAATAAGCATTGGGAATCGAATGGAGAGACATGGGATTTGCTTTTGAAAAAAATTGAGGATAGGGGCATGTAAAAATGCAAAGTTGAGCGAGCTTATACAAAAATCCATCCTCCAACTTGTAATAAAGGAGTGGAGTCTAATTCACCAATGTAGATTGTCGCCTAGCATCAACCACCAAGACATGTCCCCTCCATTTCCCAACTATCCCGAATGGTTAGGATGTCAGGGGACAAGGATGAGATGTACCCCCATGCACCCAAACAACAAAAAAGGGGACGTCACTTGAATATCAAGGACATTTTGATGGGCGTCCCAAAAATAACCCCTTAATTTTGAAGACATTTTTTGGGACGTTCCCGAAATGTCTCCTTTTTAGGGGACATCCTAATGTCCCCCAATAAACATTTTTTTTTATTTTAAAGATATAAATACTAGTCCACATCTTAAATATACCCATTTGAAAAACACCAATGTGTCTCGAGTCTCGAGGCACTTATCTTGGATTTGTCACAAAGTTTCATCCATTGAATGGCCCCACGTTAACGACTCCATCACCTTCTCCACAAATTTTCCGATATCCGGTTATAGATGGCCTCAATCTACTGCACCATTATGTTGGGCTCGAAAAAACATTCCCATGTAAAAAAATAGGCTCCAAACTCCACCATATGCCTAACATATCGTGATTATTTTATGGCCTTCTCCAAGTAAGAAGGAAAAGTTATAACCGACCCAATGGTCAAATTGACATCAAATTTAAGGTCGACTGCTTTTTATTGAAATCTCACACTATTATACTCTTTTCTCCCAATCCCTTGGCTGCCATCATAAGTTACACCTATCAACTAAGTCACAAGGTTCGCCACATTTTATGAAAAAAGTTCGAAAATCGGTGAATTTTATGGGGTAATCGAAAATTCGTTGAAATTCGAAGCAATTCGGTAAATATTTTTAAGGTTAGGTTAAAGTATTTCTTTTAATGCATTTTCGTTTTGTTTTTTTAAGTTTGTTTTGTTTGTTACTCTTTTGTGTTTTAGTTTATTTTGTTTTTTGTTCTTTTGTTTTTTAGTTTATTTTGTTTGTTTTTTATTCTTTTGTTTTTTAGTTTATTTTGTTTGTTTTTATTCTTTTGTTTTTTAGTTTATTTTGTTTTTTATTCTTTTTATTATTCCGTTAAATGTTGTTTCATTTTTTAATTATAATTCTTCTATTTTATTTTTTATTTTTGTTTTATTTATCTTTATATAATTATTAAGGTTTCAATTTTTACGAACCTTTATGTTTATTTCTAAATTGAATTTATTTTAGTAATATTATTTAATATTTTATTTTTATTTTTTAATATGAATATTAATTTATTTAAATTGAATATATTATTTTTAATTGCAAATATATATATCGAATTTAATGGCGAATTTTTTTCGAACTTTATCTATTGAACGAACTTGAACTCGATTTTATCCTCGTTGAACTCAAACTCAAACCTTGTGACTTAGCCTATCAACATATTTTTATATATTATTACGGTTTAATATTAGCCATCCGAAATCCGGGAATTTTTTTGCCGTCTCGAAACCCCACCTCCTTCCCTCGTCTCCACATCCAGAGTCTCAAGTAACTATGGGTTTTGTGGAGTACAATTTTTCCATTCATCATAAGCCCCATGCAGAGTACCTAAGATACTAAGTTCTCAATAATGACCAAAGAAAAAAGGTCCTCCTATACTTTATCACCAAATGAAACTATTGAATGCAAGATGCCCACTTTAAATGCCAATGGTCATTAATCATAGACTAAGCGTTCAAGAACTAAAAGAGCTAGTGATCAACAAGTAGAATTACCTCATTGTCGAGGAGACAATAGCTCCACTACCTAAAAGTTACCATATTCGTACGAACACAGTCCAAATTTGGTTTGGAACGCATTTTTAGGGAAAACCAAACTTGTTCGGTAGATTCGTTTAGGGTTTTGACTCTAAAAAAATTTCATTTGGAAAATAAATAAATAAAATACTAAAACGAAAACCCAAAGCGTTGGAAAAGTAAAAGCTAGAGTAAAAATGCGAAAGGAAATTAAAAACCCTAATCGCAACATCATATGGAGGCGAAAGTCTAAAAACCTCTTGTGAATAGAGGAAAACACAGACGCCTCACACCAGCGACCAAAAATGTGATCTGCGTGTTGTGAATTGCAAAAACGACCTCCATCTCTGCCATTGAATTTCGTCCGAGCTCAGCAAGTAAAAATTAAAATTGTAAACGTATTTGACTTTGCTTGTAATCTTGTTTCTTTGTTCGAGAGGAGTATATGTATCAAATTTAAATATTAATCATAATATTTTAAAACTATATACATATCGTATTACTATTTACCTTGTTTTTTTGTTTCCTTGTTCGAGAGTAGCAGCATTTATTAATAATAGTTAAGGACTTAGAGTATAGTAATCAATAATAGTAATATTTTATTATTTAGAGACATTAATAATTTAATAGTAATATGTAGAGATATTAATACTTAAGAGGCGTAATAGTAATACTTAGAGACATATTAAGCATTAGTAATCCATAATAGTAATATTTAGCTTAGAGTTAGGTTTACATAAATTTATTATTTAAGGTTTAACCAAATGTTTAGTAACTTTAGAACTAGGTACATAAAATTAATTATTTTAGGTTTAACTTTTAGTATTTTATTTTTATAATTTTTTTGATAATTATTTATATTTATATTTTTTTAAATTCATAATTTTTTTGAGCTAAACCGAACGGAACCAAACTTTTTGCAAAATACCAAACTTCCGAACCATTTTCCCTATCTAAACAACCCAAACTTTTCGAACATGGTAACTATGCTCGAATGTTATAAAGAACGTCGTATTCTTCGTCATAGGTGATGTGATTGAGCTTAGCGTGTGGTGGGCTTAGAATGATAAGCCTATAAAATATTAAGAACTTGGGTATCAAGCTCAATTGGTTGCTGCAAATCAAGGAGAGCAAGCACCGAACAAAGAAAAGAGCCATTTTCAACTAGCCAAATGCTCACGTGGCTTGTGGACTCCGTGTTTTTATTAGTGAGTTGATGAAGGGGGTGAGAAACACATGAATAGCTACGAGAAGTTGCTATCGAAGTTTATATCCTCCGAAAAACACTTCAACTATGAAATGTTGGTTAGAGTGGCCACTCATGATTTACCTTAACTTTATATGGATCTGGATGTACTCCATGTTCGTCAAGGCCGAAGCCCAAGTACTAGACCAATGTTTGTCTTCATCTTGAATTAAAACTAGCATTTGCGAAGATTGAATGGACCTAGTGGCCTTCCAAGGTCTTGTTGTAGACTAACATGTCATCTAGATAGACAACAAATGTATAGTGCATGTGAAAGGGATAGGTGCATTATTGGGGCCAAAAGGCGTGACCATCCACTAATTGGGGGCCCAAACTTTGTCTTGAAAGTTGTTTTCCAAATGTCACTAGGTTCTACGTGAATTTGGTGATATCCATAAGCCGAGTCAAGCTTAATGAAGTATTTGGCACTGTGACGTTGAACCAGAAGGTCGCCAATCCGAGAAAGTAGATAGCGGTTTGCGACTAATTGCCACTCATTATGTTCCTTCTTTTGCACTAATAATGTAAAAAATTCAGCAAGAAGAGTTGGGTTGTATCCTCTTCGAGCAACTACCTGATTTTGCAATCTTATCACTCTCAATGGATATAGAGCAATAAGGTGATCAATTGACATCCTATTAAAAGATTAACATGAAGAGTTAGGTTGTATCCTCTTTGAGAAACTACATGATTTGGCGATCTTATCACCCTCTATGGATATAAAGCAATAAGGTGATCAATTGTGCGACTAACATCCTATTAAAAGATAAACATAAAGTTGACCTCGAGGAGGCAGTCCTTTTCAACACTCAATAACATCAAAATATGCATAAAGAAAATATTCGATTATGGAGGGTGGGAGCTTACCAACATTCTCTACCTTTACTTCCCAAATGATACATAGAGTAAGAAACTTCTCTAGATTGACCTATTTAACTATTGGCCAATCGAAGAGAAAAGGACGATAAAAGAAGTGAGTCTACACACTCTATCATACTTGTGTAGTTCGTAGGTCTTTTGGAAGAATTCAATGACAACCTTGTTAATAACAAGCCCCAGGTATCAAACTGCAACAATCAATTGGTGTGACATTGTGAACAATTGTGCCTTGGAAAGATTTAATGGAAAATGTCACAAAGCACTTGCAATACCCAAGTGTGCGTTGTCCCTCCCATGGTATAAAAGACCGCAGTAAACTAGTGATTCATCGCAGGTACCCATCTGCAAAGACAGAAATGAAAAAATATATATATTTACCGCATGTATGGGTCAAAACCCAAAACCACAGTTTTTGCAAGTAACTAACCGCGATTACTCACCAAAAAGGTGGTTTATGGGGGTTGACCCAGGTAACTTGATGTTATATAGATTTAATTCTCTCATTTTGCTTGCTCTTGATTTATCATTGATTCATTTCAAACTTTTCACTTTCCTCTCTACTTGTGCTTCACTGCACTGCTCGTAATTTATCATTGATTCATTTCAAACTTTCCACTCTACTTGCGAGTTATCATTGATTGATTTCAACATTTTCACTCTACTCGTGATTCACTCCTCCACTGCTCGTGATTTAGGGCTTTTTAGTTTTGAGTTTGACTGCTCACAATTTAAGGCTTTTCGATCTTGAGTTCAATTGCTCGTGATTTAGGGGCTTTAACCTTTTGATTCTCAATTGCTCCAATTCGTGATTCAGTTAATAGACTAGCAACCATTTCTCGTGGCTTCTGGCTATAAAAAATTGTATTCCAAAGGCTTTAATAAATTTTGATAAATTTCTTTGACAACAATCTAGACTCTACAAGATGCTTGATCATTTCTTTGACACAGTATGAGTGTACACAGCTTATTCTTGTTATATTTTGAGTGGATTGTAGTCAAATAAATTTATTGACATTTATTAAACCCTTTGGAATACATTTTATTCGCTATATTTTAGCTTGGTCCTAAATCTTTATAATCTCGAGCTACCCTTTTCTCAATAGTTAATGAGGATGGATTTCCATTTTCCTCTATTTTTTATTGTATTTTCCCAATAAATTTGGAATTTTATTTGTTAAACTTGGAAGGCACTCGGTGGATTTAGATTATTTGCTAAGTTTTTAGGAAAATAGGAGACAAATAAGGGGCTTCAACGAGAAACCTCAATTGACTAGGGAAGACTCCAAGTTTATGTTGCCCATGGCATTGATTACTTGGAACTCAGGAGTCCCAAGTATTCAATGTCATGGGCAGCAACTTGGGAGAACTTGCTCAGAGATATTTAGGACCAGACAATGCCTGAAGAAATTCATAATTGCATGGACATCCTACATGAGCTGGTCATTGGGAAGCACATTCATCGTGAGGTATTGGTAAGAAGGTTGGTGGAGAAGAAGGCAGGATCATGAAAGATATAGCCTTTAGAGTCTTAGACTATGATGGGTAGAAGACTTTTTAAATGGTATAGAAGTATGTTTTACGGTTTTAAGTTTTTAATTTTTACCTATTCCACGATATCTTTCTTGTTCTAATCATGTAGTATGTGGAGAGTTGTTGTAGAACAATCTCAAAATTACTCGCGGCCATTTCAGTAGAGACACTTGCAGTTAAATCCACTTGAATGGATGCTTATTATGATAGACAAAAAAATTACATTCGGAGGAGCTGAAATGAATATTTTTTGCATAAAATTTCATTATCATTAGCAGCCAACAGCCATTAATTTTGTTTATGTTTGTTTTATAGGGTTTAACTTTCAACTATTCAACTTCAAGAATGGCGTCGGGTTCAGCTACACGTAGGCCTAAGAAGTTTAATGACCCTGCATGAAAGCATTTTGTAGATGACTCAGAGAACAACTCCATCATATGCAATTAGTGTGGGTTTAAGATGAGTGCAGGCGTCAATTGCCTCATATCCCACAGCACAAATTCCAAGGAATGAAGTGCAATTATGCGAACAAGCACCCCTTGAGGCTCAAAGAGAGATGGTTGTCGCCCTAGTTGCTTATGACAAAGAAAAAAAAAGAGGATGGCCGATGCAATTGTAGCTGCAATGAATAAGGGGTAGCTAGAGATGATTTTGATGAGTTAGAAGACTTTGGTTCTTATATTGCCCCAAGGGTGGTTCGGGGGTGGGGCTCATCTATAGAAGGCAGCAGCAAGAGATGATTCTCATGAGTTAGAAGCCTTTGGTTCTTCTATTGCTCCAAGGGTGGTTCGGGGGTAGGGCTTATCTATAGAAGGCACTTCAGGTTCACTTGGACATGGTTTTATTGTTCCTCAAAATACCCCTAGGGCACAACCTTCACTCGGAGGTATGTCGTGGAACCGAGAAACGCAGAATGAAGAAACGGCGGTCGTTGCAAACTTCTAGTATTATAACAACATTCCTCTCAATGTGGCAAAAAGACCATACTGGGAGAATATGGTAACTGTGTTGAACATTGTTCAGAAGGGGTCCAAGGCCCCTACTCCTCGTGATTTGAGGGGCCCAATGTTAGGCAGCAAATAACTGTGTTTTACACTATAGATTAGCATAGGAAAATGTGTTTACAAAGGATGAAGATACATTTGAACGGAAAAGAAAACAAGAGAGATAGTAACCAAAACTGTCTTTTACACTCTTCATTTGCCAAGCACATGCATAGTGCCCATGAAATGGGAATGCAAGATGCGCCTCAGTCAGTTTATCCTACATGCAGTCAAGAGGGCTCTGTTGAACTGCACCATGCAGAAGAAGAGATAATTACAAGACTAAGAATTTTACAAGGTGTGAGATCACTGTGAGGAGTGAATCTCATTACATGTAAAGCCAATTCTATAAAGGCAAATGTTTGTTAATGCGTATCTTACATGCACTGTCACATGGACGTTACTTTTAAAAGAAAGACACAATTTCTATTAGTCTTAGAGTTTATATTGATCAATTTAATTTCCCTAATTCAAACGGAAAAGATATTGAAAAGTTAATTCCTCCTAAAATATTGAAAAGTTTTGAAATGGTGAGAGTCCTAAACGAAATCCTAGCCAATAACTCTAAACGACCCCTGCATTCTGGCAATGGCGGCGACAGTCCTCACTGGCGGTCTGTTTCTCCTAGCTATAGAAGCACACAACAAGGTGGGGCAGCTGGATCCACAGAGACTGAGGTTCGAAGTTGTTGCAGGCCCAAAACGCCATCAGAGGAGATTGCTGGGCAGGGGAAAGATTCTGTGGCTGTAGTTTGGAAGGCGGCTGGTGCTCAGGGCGTGGTGCATCTAGTCTGCGACTCTCTCCGTGTGGATCTGGTGCGCTTGAGACAGCGGACTGATTTGGGGATCCTCCTCTGGGTCACCGATCCTTTGCAAAACTGGCAGCAAACCAAGCGAAGAAATTTGGTGTCAAACCACTCCTTGTGCCAAATCCATCCCTTTTGTATCCTTTGGGGCAGAGGTTTTGAAAGAGGTTCTAGAAAATGAATCAAACTTCATGAGCAAAGGCCTGATTTGCAGGTTCAATGGGTGCTGGCCAGGCCTTCCTGCTCTCCACACATGGATATCCAAACACTGAAGGCCCATTATTGGAGGTAATGTTGATATCTACCCCTGCGCAAAAGGTTTTTTCATTGTGGTTTATGAGCTAACCCGCGATAGGGATACCATACTTCACAAGTTATGGGCCAGTAGAGGTCACTGTCTATTAATGAAGCCATGGACTCTGTCCTTCAATCCCACCACAAAAACTTTTTTCATCAAACCTGTGTGGGTCAGATTACCGCATCTCTCTCTGCAATTCTGGACTGAATCATGCTTCATTGCTATTGGGTCTGCGCTGGGAAGAATCTTGGTGATCGACCAGGCGACCAAACTCACGTCCCACTCAACTTCTGCTTGGATTTTGGTAGATATGGACACCTCTCTTGACCTTCTGGACAGTATTGAACTCAAGAGCCCGGACAGATCATGGCCTCAGTCACTTGATTACGAAGGCTTGCCCTTCAGATCTCAGAGGTGTTTTGAACTTGGTCACATGGCTTCAGACTGCCAAAGCCTGACACGTAAAGCAACGGCTAGGATGTCATGGTGGCAGGATGCCCTCCACCAACACCGAGGTGTGGAAGGAGATGCGGATCTTTCTCCGGTATCGAGTTCGGAGGAGGAAACAAAGGATGGCCCTAGGTCACAGAAAGAGGACGTAGGAGCCAAGCCAAAAGTTAAGGCGGTGGCTGGCCCAGTGGTTGCTTCGGCAGAGCAGAAGGTGCCTAGCTCAGGTATGGATGGGGGCGACAGCTCAAAAAGAGAAGTATTTCAACCAATCAACTCACTGGAAGTATGTATTCCTTGTGATCTAGATCCAGAGGATTCAAATGAAAACTGGACTATAGTCCATAGAAAGAAGAAAGGACCTCGAAAACTGAAATCTCGCCGTTCACCTTCGGGGACGTGTGTGCCAGTGGAGGCAGCTGATGATCCTGTGCTCTGGGTCATGCAAGCAATAGAGAGAACAGGCGTATGAAGCTGGAGCAGGTTGCTGACTTCTAGCTGACTCTTTTGGAATGAAAATAGTCTAATGTTGTTTGATTTCGGAGGTGATCTAGACCTTGATGTTTGACTGTTTCAGTCAGAGCTTTATTGTTATATCTTTTGGGTTTTGTACAAGGTTATGGGGGCCCTTCCAAAAGCCTTAATCATTTACCCTTGCCCAGAAAAAAAAAAATCCCAAATATTTGCTATATTGCGTAACTTTTAAATTTCAATTTACCCGTTTCCTAAATTTCAAGGGAATGTTGTTTCCTCATTGTACCTATTCTGAAGTCACACAACAAGTTTCACCATTTTATGCAACTTAGCCAAGGGAAATCCATTTAGTCAAATTCGCATAGATTTGCAACTGCCCTCATCCTGTTTCGGTCCACATTAAAGTGACTTTTGCTCCACATTAAAGTGACCACTTTAGCAAAGCAAGCATATCCGGCCAAGCTCAATCCCAGGTCACGATCGTGGCAATTGCTTTGTCATACCACTAGACCGTGCACTTTTGGACCATGGTCACTCGAGGTATAAATTTATCTATAGCTTAGGATGAAGTTCAAGGCATTGCGGCTTTACTTTCTCCCTTAATATGCATTGAAAATGCAGTTTCGAATGGAATCAAAGTCTGGGCATAATCAATGGGCAAAAATGTCTTCACTAGGTAGATAATTAATGCTAGCTTCCAACAGTAACTTTTATGCACCAAACTTGTATATTTTTAGAAACCAGTATGAAACGTCAAAAAAGCATGGTAATGAGGGAAGTGATTTACAGTTCAAGCCCCTATACTTTGAACCAATGCCTAGAAAGAGATTTTCGGTGCTATCTGTGAACAAGAAGTGTCAATAGAGAAAATTGTGGAGCAGATTGCAAACTTCAGAAATTCAATCAGGAAGATGCAAGAAGTTGGAAAGAGGAGACTGTAAGGGCCTTCCATGCTATTAGCATGTAATTGCAAATAGATTTTCAACTTAAATCAAGAGCTCCAGATATGAGCAAATCATAATCAAGCACGGAGTTCTGCCATCCATGTTGAATGCTCTCCTTAATGGTACAGGGCTAAGCAATTTGGAATTTTTAAATACATTGCTTATTAGATCATAGGAAAAGTTACTTGGTGGTATAGGGAGAAAAGACACTGTGCATTAAATGCTTTCTTTGTAACAACAATTTCTTCTGTAGTAACTTACGCTGCAGTCCCATGGAAGGGGCAAATTAAATTCTCTTAGCAGGTGCTGCAGAGGAAAAATAGGATGTTTTTGCAGTAATACGGTCCCATGCAATTCCTTACATTTCTCTGCAAAGGAAAAATAGGAGGTTTTTGCACATAAATATAATGTATAAAGTGTTCTATGTAAAAACCGAACAGAAGATTGGGGGATAATTTTGGAGTAAATCGGATGCAGGTATGCCAAGAGGCAGAAGAAAGCTAGAGAAATGTTAAGCAGGTAGGGAAAAAATTGTGCCCCCAACTGCTTGCCTGGGCTGGAAAATTATTTAAGAAGCGGACGCTACTCAGAAATTTTGGGAAGATTTTTATTTTTTAAGCAATAATAAATGTTTCTATTTCCATGGGACCAAATTTGCCAAAATTATAGGAGCAGTAACCCACAGCATGGGACCCCTACGTTACACAGTTATATAGGACTGTAAAAGCTTCATGTTTTTCAAGCTTCATGTGTTTTGAAAAAGATCCTGTTTGGCACACTGAAGATGATTATAGAAGCAGTTTCTTTATCGTAATGCTAGGCAGAGGAAAGTATGCATTTGACACCCGTTATGCGTTGACGGTGCCAAAAATAACAAGGGCTACAGATTAGTATTAGTGATCTAAGGAACAAAGGCTACACACAGACAACCAGACCTCTAGGCCTAGATACTGTGTAAAAAGAGCATGCGGGTCGAAGTGGTTGTGGTGTATGCGAAATGGGAGTGTTCTTAAGAATGTAACTCAGGATGAAATTCCAACGTTGCAATAAGGGAGCCAATAACTCCTGTGGATGTGTGGCAAGGGTTGAGACAATGGCGAAATTCCAACATTGCAATAAAGAAGCCAATAACTCTGTGGATTTGTGGCAAGGGTTGAGACATTGGGGTGCATTTGAGTATAACCTCTTTAAAAATTCCTTTCACATTAAAGGCGGTCCATAACATCACCAAAGATCTACCAAACGAAAAACAAAACCAAAAAGGGGCACTGGTTGAATTTTCTTTGTTTTTCTTACACCTACCTATTGCTTTGTAGTCCCACATCTCACCCTAAAATGCCCCAGCTCCGACCCCGATGTGCTAAGTGCGGGTGAAATAGGCTAAACGTGTTGGTGCCACGATCATGGTAGGAACAGAATTTCTTCTAAAAAAACAGCTAGCATTAACAGTAAATACAGACCCGGCATTATCTGTAAGCGGTCGTGAGCCCGACGCTCAAAGTCGGTAATAATGGAATAGGCTTTCTGCTGTCTGTCGGCAGTCCATTGCTCAATCTCTTGCAGAATATCGATGTTAATGTGATGAGGATGGTGTCCAAGGTCGAGACCAAGAACCGTGCGTTTCATGAGAGCAAAGTCTATAACTGGAACGGTGAGAGTTCCATCCATGTCGAATACCACTCCTCTCACTTTTGGCTTCTTCCTCCGTTGCCCTACTTAGTTTTGCGCTACGAGGATTCGTACTCGTTGCCATTGCTGGCTTTAATGACAGGCTTCTGGCTAAGAAGCGCATTGACATACTCTTGCTTCAGAGTTTGCATCCACGGTTAAATGATTGCGGTTCCTTATTTAGAGTTCTAGAAGTATGCAAACAAGGTTTTTTTCTATGAACTTTGAGAGAAATTGTACGATCGATGTTTCGGATCAGACCTCTCTCCATCCTTGAGCAATAATTTTAAGATTCTACTCGAAAATTAGGAAAAAAAAAAATTTAAATAATTATATAACATTTTTTGTTTTTATGCAAAGACATTCTTAATGGTCGGAGGTCTTGTTCGGAAGTGTCAAAGTCTCTCGTCCATGTAGAGATGATCTTAGTTCATAATATTTTTGTCTCATAGGCTGTTTTTGGTAGCCTCGTGAGTGTTAAAATTTCTTCTTCTTCTTCTTTTTCAATGGAGTGTGAAATATAACATTCACACGCTAAAGTTTTTGTATTTAATGTGATTTGAAAGAAGACTCGTCGAATCCTATCTAATGTGTCACCGTTAAAAGGGAAGATCAACAAAAATTATCCATTTTTTTAATATTTGTATCTTTTCAATGTAATCCAACATTCAATGCACCGACTTCAGTTTGATGGATCTTAACATAAGATATAACATAGTTGATTCCAGATAACCAGCATAACACAATGTACATATGTCATAACAAATTTGTATTCCTACACTTTATTCGCTCGTATCCTTCGATAGCTTGTGAACCTTGAGGCATCTTCTTCACAACCGCCTTTTACAAAATACACAACAACATGTGATTGGTTTCACCGTTGACCCTCCCGAATAATCTAAACATGACAAATGAGTTGTCAAAGAAGCATTTATAACTTCCACCAATGAAATCTACAATCAAGAAGTAAAGGGTTTGGAATCCTGTGCAAGGGAGAGGTATTTATCATTTATAAAACTCTAAGTGTAGTTGTTCTTGATCCCCTCTAAATTGTGGAGATAAGATCTCAATTGAGAACATTGAGAAGAATTATGATTCATCTTCTAATTGTTATGAATGATTGAGCGAAAAGATCACCGCTTATAATTTGTTCTCATTTCAATTATGCAAGTATTAGTAAAGTTCCCTCCTATGGAAAAGATCACAATATTTTCTCCTTACCTCTTCTTATAGGGAAAAGTGTCCTAGCCCCAACCTTCATTTAAAGAGTTTGTTGCCCTTAATTTCCCTAAACCGGCTAGTAGTCCTCTAGAGAGTCGAAAAAATATTCAAGGCAAAATTCTACCATCCATATTATTGTTCTTGATACTGTCTCTAGATCACCCTCCGGAGTCAAATCATCCCCTCAGATACAAAAATATGACAGTAACACCCATGGTTTAAATACCTTTAGCCGTAATGTTAGAGCTCATCGTTTGTTTCTAAGACCAAATAGGTTTAGATAGATTGATTTCTCTAAAATGCAAGGCTATCCTAATTAGGTCCTTGCTGAAATTAGAAGGATAATGCCTAAATTTCAAGGAAATAATGTCATCTTAGGTGATCAACACTTGAGAGTTTTTAACAATCTAATTGATGATTATGATATTGTTTATGAATATGTTATTATCAAATGGTTTATTCATACTTTAGAAGAAATTGCTTGGGACTGTTTGACAATTTTCCTAATAGGAGTATAGATTTATGGCATGAGATGAGAATATCTTTTAAGTTGCAATTTGGTGATAGGATAAATCCTAGATTTCTCATGAGTGAATTTGAGAACATCAAGAAGAAACCTAATGAATGTGTTTCAATGCTAGATTCACCAAGGTCATGGTAAAATAACCAAAAATGTTACACCCTCGATGTAGCTTGTCTTATCAAATATTATGAGGATTGTGATGTTATAGTTAGATTTTATCTTATGGATAAAGGCTTAATCAATTTAAGATAGGCCTATACTATGGAAATCCAAATTGAAAATAATATCGAGTTGTTGGAAAGCCATTCAAAAGAGTTGATGTGAAACTCTTCTCACAAACCGAAAAAAATCACCCTAAGCACCACATTGAGTGTTGATGAGAAATTAGAAAAGATGACGGAGCTCAAGGATTTATTTTAGAGAGTGACTAGGAATGCAAATGGGTTTCCTCTAATTTAGAATAAGTTGTACTTGAATGACACACCACATAATTAGGATAAAGGACACGCCCATGATAGATATTTTCATAAAGGGAAGAGGCCCTTTCATAGAGAAAAAGACTTAAAAAGGTAGTGAGAGAGACACGTGACCCCTCACTGCTAGTACAAATGAGGTAAAAATCAACTTCAATAATCAACATGTGTGAAGAGTATTTTTCCCTCATCCTTCGTGTGTTCTTACTTCAATTAGTGTCTTGTCTTGTCCATGTTGATAGTGATCAAGAAAGTCTAGAATTAGTTTATATGGTAGATTTTTATGATGATTCAATTAGTGTGGCACAAAACTATGAGCTTCCTATACATGATTTTGATTGATTAATAGTGCATATGATTGAGAAATACAATATTGGAAGACCATTAGAATAATACATTCTGGATTTGAAAAATGTCAGCAAAGGCTCAGTTAACATTAATTATAACTCTAAAAGCCAAAAGGATTTCAATACAAAAGATCATAAAGAAGCTTCACTTGAGAAGAATGAAAATGAGGGTGATGATAAATTTAAGAAGTTTTTCATTGTTCTAGAATAAAATATGAATCCACTATAACCTATTAAAAAAGGAATTTTATGAAACAAATGAAAGGTAAGTCTCCTCCTCTTATTAGTGTAACTCAGGGGCCTTCATGGCATAAAAATACGTCATATAATAAGAGGCAAAGAGCAGAGATCGAACCTATAAGCCCAAATAAAATAATGTTTCCTCATATTATGATTTGGGTCATTCCTTTGCCTAATCCCTTATTTCTGTATCCCCCGATACTACCACCTTGCCTTCAAATACACCAAGGCCTAAATATTTTTCTTGTGATATGGTTGTTTTACTTAGCCAATTCAGGATTACAGTCCCCTTAAATAGGATTTTATGCACCCCTAAGAACACAATAGAGCATTTGATTTCCTTTGTGCCAAAAGCTCTACTCCCCCAACCACCTCTACTATTGAAGCCTAAGAGATTAGTGAATGTCTAAAGGAGGTTCTTAAATTCGATTTAGGAACATCGTTAGTGGAGATTCATCTTGATGTTGATACATTCTACACCACATTGTGTATGGATGGTTATCATAATTACATGCTTGAATTTGGGGCTTATTGCAACATAATTCCATTGGCTATGATGAATGAGGTTGGGAATAAAGATCTCAACTACTTATGGAAGGTTCTACATCATGGATTATAGATAGGTTTTTATTGTGGGGTGTGTTAGAGGACATGTAGTCCAATTTGTAGATTACCCTCATAAAAGTTTAGCTATGGATGTTATGTTGGTGGATTTCCCTTCTAAGTGGAGTATGTTATTGTCAAGAAAGTGGGTTGCTTCAAATTGAAGGCAACATTCAAATGAATGTCTTTTTCAACCATTCATCTCAAAGTAAATCAAGTGAAGTTGTGTAGAGAACAAAGAATGTTGCATCTAATTAAAGATCCTTGAGTAAAGTGTTATACATAGGTGTGGAAATAGATAATTTTATGGGGAACAATATCTTAATTAAGAATTAAATTAAAAAAGCTTCACTTGAGAAGAATGACAATGAGGGTGATGATAAATTTAAAAAAATGTCGTTATTCTAGAATAAAATATGAATCCACTACAACCTCGTTAAAAAAGGAATTTTATGAAACAAATGAAAGGTAAGTCTCCTCCTCTTATTAACATGACTCAAGGGCCTCCATGGTATAAAAATACATCATATAATAAGAGGCAAAGAGTGGAGACTGAACCTATAAGCCCAAATAAAATAATGTTTCCTCATCTTATGATTTGGGTCATTCCTTTGCCCAATCCCTTATTTCTTGTATCCCCGATACTACCACCTTGCCTCTAAATACACCAATGCTGAAATAGTTTTCTTATGATGTGGTTGTTTTCCTTAGATAATTCAGTATTATAGTCCCCTTAAATAGGATTTTATGCATCCCCGAGAAAACAATATAGCATCTCGATTTCCTTGTGCCAAAAGCTCTACTCCCCCAACCATCTATAGTGTTAAAGCCTAAGAGATTAGTGAATGTCTAAAGGAGGTTCTTAAATTCAATTTAGGAACATCATTAGTGGAGATTCATCTTGATGTTGATACATTTTATGCCACATTATGCATAGATGGTTATTGCATAATTACATGCTTGACTTTGGGGCTTATTACAACATAATTCCATCAAGGCTATGATGAATGGGTTGGGAACAAAGATCTCAACTACTTATGGAAGTTTCTACAAACATGGATTATAGATAGGTTTTTATGGTGGGGTGTGTTAGAGGACATGTAGTCCAATTTATAGTTTACCCTCATAAAATTTTAGCTATGGATGTTATGTTGGTGGATTTCCCTTCTAAGTGGGGTATGTTATTGTCACAGAAAGTGAGTTTCTTCAGTTGAAGGCAACATTCAAATGGATGTATTTTTCAACCATTCCTAATGCATGAGCAACCTACTCTTCAGTCAACATGAACTTGAGATTTATCTCATCACTTTGCACCTTCTCACGAGTGAAGCGTATATGTATCTCAATGTTCTTTGTCCTCTGATGTTGAACTAGATTCTTAATCAAGAGTAATACAACTCTGACCACCACATAGAAGAGAAATACTTCCTTTAGCTTACATGTGTATCTCTACCAACAGTCATTGCAGCCACATGGCTTCTTTACTTCTTCCATTGTACTTTTCTATCGCCTTCAGTAGAAGAAATGGAGACTGTTGATTGTATTTGTTGTTTTAATGGTTTCTACACTAAAAACTTGAACACATATCTAGTATATTTTATAACATAACATCGGTATGGTTAGAATCACAAAATCTATATAAGATAGCATTTTCATTCTTATTATAATGCAACCCATAATTGATTGTTCCTTTCAAATATCTAAAAATTCTTTTTGCAAGATTTCAATGATATCTAAAAAAGGTTCTTGCATAAACATTGAAATAATTCCTACTGTATAGGAAATATCTAATCTAGTTATAGTTAGATAAATCAAACTATCAACTAACAACATATATAAAATAGAATCAACCTTTTTCATATGTAGATTTAGGATCAATATTTATTCTAACTTCCATCAAGTAGAAAATGGTTTACAATCAATCATAAGAAACTTTTTTCAATACAATAGTTGCATATTATATTTTGAAAAATAACAATAGAATGAAATACAATCATACAAATAACATGATGTGAAAGACCTAACTCATTCATTTCAAAGTACTATTTCAATTTCTCTTTAATCCTATGAATTAAATCGAATCATCACTGACATATAAGCAAATCATCAACATATATACATATAATGATAATATGCGAGCCTTATTGCTTAGTGAATATATCATTGTTAGAAGAACAAGTAACAAAACCTAACAATTTAAAGAAGGAAACAATTTTTACATATCAAGCTCTAAGAGCTTGTTTTAAACCATACAAGGATTTCTCAACTTACAAACATAGTTTTCTTTACCAGTTTCTTCAAATCCTTTAGGTTGAAACATGCAAAGTTCTTCTTTTAAATTGTAATTTAAAAAATAATTTTTTTATCCATTTGGTGGATTTCCCACCTAAATTGAGCGGCAATTGCAAATAAGTCCCTAACAGTACTCATTTTATCTATAGAAAATGTCTCAACATAATCAATACTAAGTTTTTAAGTGATACCTCTAGCAACAAGTCTAGCTTTATGTTTGTTAGTACTACCATAAGCATTATATTTTACTTTGTATATCCACCTAGACCCTATAATACTTCACGGCTCAGGTTCATACAAGGTAATTAATGCATGGTACATAT
This sequence comes from Taxus wallichiana var. yunnanensis, assembly GCA_018340775.1. Classification (NCBI taxonomy): domain Eukaryota; kingdom Viridiplantae; phylum Streptophyta; class Pinopsida; order Cupressales; family Taxaceae; genus Taxus; species Taxus wallichiana. The sequence continues at coordinate 600,261,968 of CM031235.1, read as the reverse complement.
GATGACTTTTGGTCATTTTCCTAAGGTTAATAGGATTTGAACTTTGTAACATAGATTGAGCCCAATTTAATTTCTTATATAGGAAGATATGAGTTTCATAAACATCTATAACATCAAAACATCATTATGGCCATTTACTAAATCAAAATCAAAACCATCATTTAGAAGCATTTAATAAATTAACTTCAAGAGAAGAAGACAACACATGTAAACTTTTCACTAGATTATATCTAGACATTTCATATAAGCTTCGATAATTAACATGTCATAACCTTTCATGCCATAGTTTTGAATTATTCAAACTTTGAGATATAAAACAAGATGCAAAAGAGAAATCATAAAAATATACAGAACTTTTATTTGAATTCCTTCAGCTATTTTACTCTCATTACTATCCTTGATATACCAAGTATCCTTCATGCATGGATTCTAGTTGTGTCCATACCTCTTTCGGATGTTCGATATTACCAATGTGTAGAAGGTACTCATTGTTCACATTGCATAGAATCATAGAAAGAGCCTCCTACATTCGTTGTAAGAATGTATTCATGTTATCTACAATTGTTTGACAACCGGTGGGAGAAACCTCAGATCCAGAAACAATCATCTAGAGTTTTTCACCATAAATTTTGTTTTGACCCAAATGTTGTAGTTGGTTTCATTCAGGATTTGGGTTTTGTCAAGACAAAAATAGTTGGATGCCATTGTTTTCCTAAACTTGTAAAACACACCCCATTATAATATACAATGTACCATAGAGTTAGATACATATTTATCGATAATAAAAACAACACTTTTAATAGAATCAGATCTAAATTTTATAGATCTAAAAAAACTATTTGATCATAACTAATTTTGTCATTACAATGCATACTAATTAACCTCCCATGATCAAAATAATAACCCACAATATAAAGACTCTACATTATATCCCGATCTTTGTAAAAATATTTTTACTATATATAAGTGAAGAAGAGACCCTTAAGAATGCATAACAACTTCAAATTTCTGAAAAATTAATGTAGACAAAAATTTGGCCACTTAAATTTGACGTCTAAATGACCGTCATAATGACTTATTTTTTGGTCTATCGTGATAGTCATTTGACCGTCAATTTTAACACAATGAATATTTCCTGAACCACTACCTTAAATTTGATGTCTAAATGACCATCATATTGTCTTACGTCCGGTCTACTGTGACGGTCATTTGATCACAAATTTAATGAAGCCAAAACTTGATGTGTATTTCCGCATGTGAAATTCTAGAATTTCTTCTTCTGTATAATATTAGGGAGGTTATATTTTAACACATTATAATAACATATTATAATTTATAATGTAAAAATATATACACTTTTAAAAAAAAAAGGTATATAGTTTATATAATGTAAATAAAAAAACATATAGCTCATAAAAATTATAAACTATAGTATATTTTTTTATATAAAAAAACACATAATCCTTATTAAAGGGGTTTAAAGGACATAGACTAGGTTAAAATAATTTTATCAAAGTGCAAGTAGATTTATGAGAGTATATGTAGACACCCATAATTAAGCCCAAACAATTTAAATACTTAAATTGCGCTAATTATCCCCTTTCTCGCAAATTGACGACATATCGTCAAAAGCGCTCATATTCCATCTTGTTGTCGTTAATTAATTACAATACGCTAATTGATTAAGTCGCCTATCCAAATAACAACCTGATTAACAACCTTCCGTTAATTATTCACCCTTTCTATCTAGACTAATTAATTATTATTAATTAATTAGCCTTTCACTTTATTTAACTAATAAATCAATATTTAATTGATTTAACCCCCTTCTAATAGCCTAAATCGTACTAATGATCCTCTAATTAGCTTCTATAAGCTTACATCCACCTATTAATTGATCACCTTTGATTAATTAAAACATCCCTCAACTCCCATGACTTGCTAAGCATACATTAAACCCTTCTAAAGTAAGGTTACCTTTAATAAAACAAACTTATCCATTCCTAATCATGTTTTACTTTTATCCCACATGCAAAGGGATGAAGTGTTTCCTTTATCCATTGGGCTATATAAGGAGCCCTCCTTCTACCTTTATACCTACACCTAAACTTCTTAAGAGAGCAAATGCAAAGCATATAGCAAAATAGACTAAGAGCTTGCATTTTGTCTTCTTGAGAGTTCATCATCTTGAAGAGTTAAGCCTCTTTCTTAAAGTGCTTAGGTCATATGGGAGGTGTCAAAAGGGTCTTGTAGCCCAACTTTGACTAGCCCTCATTCCTAGGTTCTTGGAACATTAAGGACAACCATTTTTGATAGCCATGGAGCCTACCTAGGTTCCTTCATTTACATGTTGTTAGAGAATAGAGGATTTTTAGATGTTTAAACATTGTTAGGTTCAAAGTTTTGTATTAATGAATGTTTAGCATCTAACCCTTGATTAATTCTTATCATGATGGTGCTTAGTATGTTGTTTAATTCTTGCTAATTAAGACTATTTAGGTGTTAGTCTTTTATTCACATTTAGCATTAGTTTAAAAACAACACATGCACACATTTGGCATGCCCGGTGGGACACTTAGTCCCATGGAATTTTAGTTTAAGTTTCATTGTTATGGATAACTTTTGATATGCACATGTAGTAATTAATGTCCATTTTCTTGGAATTTTTGCTAATTTGATATGTGTAACTTCTTGTTCATAGCCATATTTTTAATGGGTTATTGCCATTCTTAAACTAACTTGTCAAAATTTGAGATATTGTGAGTTTTCTTGTGTTTTGTGCCATAATTTGATTACAGTGTGTGGCGCAGACACGGTTTTTGTGGCACACACACCTCTCTGGTGGCGTAGGCGCACTGTCAAAACCTAGTTCTCTGTTTATCGACTTTGCGCATACGCACTAACCCCGGTGCACACACCCTAACCAACACGTAGATGCACTAACCCGGCACAAACGTCGTTTCATACTCAGCACCTTCACTACATTTTACAACCTTTCAGATCGGCATGCACACCCTAACCAGAGTGCACACACTGATTTAGTGGTGCAAACGCATTTCTGTGGTGCGGGTGTTCTATCGGAACCGGGACTGCTTTTTCTGACAAAGCGGTGGCGTGCACGTCTTTTCTCGTGGCGCGACATTTTGTCTCGAATTTTCACATGTTTTTATCAAAGGTAGTGCATACACTCTTTTTGTGGTGCACACACCTCTCGGGTGGCGCAGGTGCACGATAATTTGAAATCACACAGTAGCACATATGTCCTTTTGGTGGCGCACACGCCTCTCGGGTGGCACAGTGCGTGAATCGAAACACATAGAGTGGCGCACACCTCTTTTTGGTGGCCCACGCACCTTTTTAGTGGCGTAGGTCTCTATAAGGGGGTGTACACGCATAAAAGGGGGCGCATGTATATATGTTTAATTCGGTTTTGGTTACAACTTTTTAGTGCTCCTTGTTTTGGTCATAACTTTTGACTCGTTAACCCGTTTTCAAAGTTTGAATAAGCATTGGAAAGATAACAGTGTACCTTCATGAGGGAACTTCTAAAAGTTAGATACCATTGGTATTCTAATTTCTATCACAAAACTCCCAAAATGCCCCGAAGACCTCCAAAAATGTAAATTACTAAAAACTGCTAAAAAAGTGCAAAAAATTGGATTTCTAGAATTTTTGATTTTCTTGGTTTTCTAATTCTTGCAGGTTTTATCTAATCACATACTTGTTTTTGCAGGATATTTTTACATACTTTTACTTGATTAAATAAACTTTGCATGTTTACTTATAGGAATAAGATCGTGTATGCTCTTCCCTCGCGTCCCTTGGGGTGATCTTGGGAATCATAAACGATTCTTAAGTCCTTTTGATGCTTTGAGGTTGTTGGGAATATTTGAGTTTGAATTGGTTAACTTGGTGTATTTGAATTAAAGTGTTTTTCCATTTGATATCTTTTTAGATTTTGGAAACATCACGTATGCTCTTCTCTTACATCCTTGGATGATTTGGAGAATCAGAAATGGTGTTTTCTCTTTTGATGGAAAACTACTAAAAATCATCGTACAGGACCAAAATACCACGCTTGTCAAAGAACGGAGGAATCAAAACAAAGTCAAAAACTACTAATACAGTTGTTATACAGGTTGCCAAACATTGTTCGAGCAAACCACACCTAAACTCCTTGAGAAAGCAAATGCAAAGCATATAGCAAAATAGACTAAGAGCTTGCCTTTTGTTTTCTTGAGAGTTCATCATCTTGAAGAGTTAAGCCTCTTTCCTAAGTGCTTAGGTCATATGGGAGGTGTCAAAAGGGTCTTGTAGCCCAACTTTGACAAGCCCTCATTCCTAGGTTCTTGGAACACTAAGGACAACCATTTTTGATAGCCATGGAGCCTACTTAGGTCCCTTCATTTATATGTTGTTAGAGAATAGAGGATTTTAGATGTTTAACATTCTTAGTTTCATAGTTTTGTATTAATGAATGTTAACATCTAACCCTTATTTAATTCTTATCATGATGGTGCTTAGTATGTTGTTTAATTCTTGCTAATTAAGGCTATTTAGGTGTTAGTCTTTTACTCATATTAGCATTAGTTTTAAAAACAACACATGCACACATTTGGCACACCGGTGGGACAACCATTTTTGATAGCCATGGAGCCTACCTAGGTTCCTTCATTTACATGTTGTTAGATAATAGAGGATTTTTATTTTTTAAACATTGTTAGGTTCAAAGTTTTGATCGATGAATGTTTAGCATCTAACCCACAGGGGCCCAAGTACATGCACCCGGTTTAGCCTTCCGAGCGAGGGTCCTAGAGCAGGCCAATCTTCCAAAGCACCTCGGGGACTAGTCCTCGAGGCACAAACAAAGCAACCTCCCAACCAAAGGCATGAGATAGCCATAAGAACACAACATTCACAGAGGCCCTAGGCCGAGAGAGATACATCAAGAGCAGAGAGGGATGAGGCCCGAGGCTGGTGTGTGACCACCACAACGAAGCGTGATGAGGCCCGGGCCCATATTGTTACATTACTTTCGAGAGCGAGATCGTGCCTGGGCCCATGCTGTCTTAGGAGATGACAAAGCGGCATGGCGGAGTCGAGATACGAGAGACGACGCCTGTGGGGCTCGATATTGAGCCTCCTTCACTAGTCTCGCACTCCGTGTGTAGATGGTCATTGCACAGAGAGATCATGTATACGCATAATCACAGGCACTTCTTGCACAGAGGGATTAGGCCCACGCCGAGCTATAGACTATTACTACTACAGAGAGAGATGAGATATCTTGCCTCCTCTGCATGGTCGAGGCTGATTTAGGCCGAGTGACAGGTGAGCGTGATGTTGTCGTTCAGGTAGCCCTCACCCTCCGGAGATGCTGATTTGATACATGATGCTACGAGGCTTGGTGGCGAGGCTCTATTTTACAGGACTGCCTATTATAGGGTAGTCCCCCTAGAGCAGCGAGTGGTACTACCTCGATAGTCAGGGTCGAGCGCGACAGGCTCTCGGTCACAGAGATCAGGCTAGTCTATGAGATCAGTGAGACAACCCATTCCAGAAAGCAAATACTGGTGGACTAGGACCATCTCACCTCCATTGTTCTATTAGCAGGTGATAAACCTGGGAGCACCGGCGAGGGCGAGAACTGTGGTTGAGCTCCACATTTTTGTTGTACAGATTATTTGTATTCATGCCTCTTATGAAGGCTGATTTTGATGTATAGCCTTGTATACTTGTATTTCGATGATGCCTCGTGATGAAGGCTTGATTCTTTCTTGATACATGCCCCTTTTTTATGGCACTTTGTATGTATGATGTATCACTTTGAGTACTGATCTGAGATAGTTTATACTTGTGTAGATATGTGGACATTTTTGATGTACCATCTTTGTACGCCTTAGCTAAAGGCATTTTTGATATAGAGTACTAATGTATATCCATTTTTGTTGATATAGATGTATATGACACACATGTATATAGAGGATTACTTTTTGGGCTCAGATACACATGTTTATGAGATGATGCACTTTAATGTTTTGTGTCTTGATGCATGTGACATGAGTGGGCATAATTCTATGATGTAAAATACCCTTTATCAGAAATTACTCTATGTTGAATCCCCTTGCATATTGTGTGTTTTGATTCAGCACTTATGGATGTGTTATGATGTTGTCAGATTTTGTACTTGCATGTATGTTATCTTGATGTTTGATGTATACATGTGCTATGGATGTTAGATGATAGATCCTTAGATGATATCAAATGCATTTCTCATGTGTTATTGTAGATGTATGTGGATGGGATGATATAATGATATTGTGCGGGGGGGTAGATTTTTGATCATGCGCAACCCCTCGGAAGATCAATCGGTGCCTATACTGGGCCCTGTGGCCTCGGTCCCTATGCTTGTGTAGCACCCTGCCCATCATGAGGAATGCCATCAAAAGGATCCTCTGGATCTCGGCCCCACTGCTCTCGCTCTGCGCTCTAAACCATGCCATATCTCTATAGGTGGATGAGCACCTGCTGCCCAGGCCTCCTCCGGAATGGTGAGATGCTGGGGTAATACAATGGCATACCAAGCTATGTATTCCGCTGTGGTCCCCGGATCCCACACCTATCGTGCTGGGTCCCATGCCTGGGGACCACCTGTGTGAAACTCACTCGAGCTCGGGCCACGGTATGTGCGGCCCCATAGTTTACCTCTCTGAATCTCTGCGTGCATACCAAATGTCCAACTGTGGGACCCCCTGTACTCTACCAAGCCACCGACACACAACTTGATACAACTCTATGATGTATCAAGCTGCATCGCTAATTATATAGTGCTCAATCGAGCACACACCGAGCTCTGTTACATCCTTTGGCCACTGGAAATGTCTATATGGATGCCAGATAACATCTATCGCTGGCAGCTCGTCAAACTCTTGCCTATATCTAAATAGGCTACCAGGGTTGCCACATATAACACCACCTGCTACTACCCATGCCATGTATGATGGCTCCTCTGGGTCTCGGACACGTAAAGTGCCCATGGGGTGTCCAATGGCAATATGGTCCCATGACCATATTTGTAAAAAAAAGGTGGACCCATGATCTTCTAGCCATGGTATGTGATCAAATATAAATCCCAATATAGGTGGGCCAGTATGCACTACCCCTAATAGTATCTCTCACCACTGAAGATGCCATGAACCAAGGGTAATAGTCCTCTCGGAACGAGGTCCATGTCTTATCAGTGAGTAAGAACCCATTGATAAGAGACATGATGTAGAGAGGTCCCCAATGCAATGTGGGGTCGGAGATACACTCGTGTAAGGCTATAGTCATCCCGTTGTGTGGAATGTCATCAACATCAAAAAGGGCACTGCAAGCTACTCTAATCAACCCTGCATCTGAGCTGTACTCAATCAAGGTGCCTAGGATCGGCATGCGAAGGATCTCGCCATACGTCCTCAAGGGTCATAGTTGTCTCACCTGTAGGCAATCTAAAGCACTGACTCTCGCTATGTCATCACTCGACTTGCACAGTCAGTAGGCCATGGTCTAGTGTAATGGAGGGCATCCGAGACTCGGACCTAGCCCCATGGCCTCGAGAAGTATCGCCATGGCTCGTTGGTCTCGCCGGTGCATACTCCCCTCTAGCTCTACTATCCGGGTGTGCCGCTCCCGCGTCTATAAAACTAGCAATCATCTCTGCACAATACCAAATCACTTGTCAGTTACTAACATTTCTTCTAAAACACTATTTAATATTTTAGGGTTAACCCAAAAATCCTAAAAATTCTTCTAAGTGTCATCTTTTGACATTTTCTTATCTTTTCTACTCTGGTTTGGGGCACCTACGTGCCCTTTTGGACACTCGCACCCCTTTTGGATGTGTGCATGTGCGCACGCGTCATCTTCTCGGTGTTTGTGCCCTCTTTCGGGTGGTGCGCGCGCCTTTTTGGCATGTGCGCCACATAATTGGTGCCTGCGCTTACGCGCGTATACCCATGGGTGTGTGTGCGCCCCCTTTGTGCGTGCGCCATGTTTTTCACATGTGCACCTCTTTTTGTGTTTATGTGCATGCACACATATGTGAGTGTGTGCGCGTGTGCGTGGGTGTGTGCACTTCGTGCCTACACGTGCGTGTGCATGTTTGTTGCACATGCACCCCCAAAGGGACACTTGCGCCCGATCCGATGCTTGTGCTGTGCGCAGCACGCCGATGCGACTTCCTAGGGCTAAATGCCACATTTAAAGCATTAATGAGCTAGGGTTTGATACTCACAAAGGATCGGCTGTCTGCGTGCCGCTAGTACCCTTGCACTGCATTTGTGTGCCTCACTCGGTCTTGTGTGATCACCATTGTCCTCATCACTATCAGAGCCTCATAGTAAAATTTCTAAATAGCTTGGTTAAAATGAATTGGTCGCGATGTTTTTACCCCCCAGGTGGGGTATATTAACCCATTTTTCACCGCCGTGATGGCCTGGAGGCCCATTTCGATCGTCGTTTTCTCCTCTGTTCACCGTGGAATAATTATTTTTATTAAATAATTATTTTTCTCTTATTTTTCACCGTATTAGGGAATTTTTTGTTATCTGATACCCCTTTCTTCTCCCTTAGACAATTTTATTGCTCCCTGGTGATTTTTATTCTTCTCCACACTCTCGTAAATAATTATTTTTAAAATAATTATTTTTTATTAATTTTTCCACTAAACACGGACATTATTTGTCACTTGTTTCTTCTTTCTTCCACCTAGGGCACTTTCTGTTGCCCTAGGCCCTTCGTTCTCTTTCTTCTATTTTCTTCTACTGTTCACCACAATTTGGAAAATAGGAAAATAAAAACAATATATATGTCAAAAATAAAAAACGGGCAAAATTTTTCACAAAATCCTAAAAAGTAAAAAACCTACAAAAATGGTAACTTGCTTATTATGGCTGAAACTTGTGCCTTGCGTATGGTATTTTCTCCATATCTTGCTAGGTTGTCTCACATATTCCCTATTAATATGACTCGCAGATCGACGGATTCACAACCACTCATAAAGTTAGTTGCTTGCTTCATCTGTACTTTGTGGCACGTTGGTTCCCTGGTGATGTTTCATTACACACAACGTTTTTCTTGGACCATGTGTCCATTATCATTTCCCCTTGCATGTATCCTTGCTTGGGGCATAATTTTTAACCCTTGTCGTCAATCATGAACTTGTGGATCTCTTCAACACTGATAACAAAACATTTGTACAACTGTCTTGACCGTTATTGGGTTCGGTATGTGCATTCGTACTTATTTTCCCTGTTAGATGAGCTTGTTTCCTTCTCATATTGCTTTGCTTTGTTGTATGTTGTGTGGAGTTGGTATTTTTAGTAATGGAAAATTGTTTGTAGTATGGCTTTTCATGTCATTCTACCTTTGTCGTATGCTTATATTTTTCATAAGGGCCGATGACGTAGCTCCTATGGTAATATGATGACATCAAATTTGTTCCAATACACAATGGCTAGAGGCTAAGATCTTCTCTCCCCTCCATATTTTTTTCCACATCACTTTCTTTCTCACCTCTAATCTTTTCTCTCACCGGGGTATCCCGCCCCTTCCCATTCTTCTATCTCTCCCTCACTTTTTTCGATCGTCAATCGTCTTCTTTCATCACCCCATCGACACTTGAGGGGGCATCTCTTCCTCCTACTAATTTTTCTTCTATCCCTTCAAAATTTTCTTCCGTCTACTATCTTTGAAGTGGTGTTACTTACGCCACCCCAAAGAGGGGCAAATGTAGACACCCATAATTAAGCCCAAGCAATTTGAATACTTAAATTGCGCTAATTATCCCCTTTCTCGCAAATTGAAAACATATCGTCAAAAACACTCATATTCCATCTTGTTGTCGTTAATTAATTACAATACGCTAATTGATTAAGTCACCTATCCAACTAACAACCTAATTAACGACCTTCAGTTAATTATTCACCCCTTTTATCTAGACTAATTAATTATTATTAATTAATTAGTCTTTCACTTCATTTAACTAATAAATCAATATTTAATTGATTTAACCCCCTCCTAATAGCCTAAATCGTACTAATATTCCTCTAATTAGCTTCTATAAGCTTACATCCACCTATTAGTTAATCACCTTTGATTAATTAAAACATCCCCCAACTCCCATGACTTGATAAGCATAAATTAAACCCTTCTAAAGTAAGGTTACCTTTAATAAAGCAAACTTATCCATTCCTAATCATGTTTTACATTTATCCCACATGCAAAGGGATGAAGTGTTTCTTTTATCCATTGGGCTATATAAGGAGCCCTCCTACCTTTATACTTACACCTAAACTTCTTAAGAGAGCAAATGCAAAGCATATAACAAAATAGACTAGGAGCTTGCATTTTGTCTTCTTGAGAGTTCATCATCTTGAAGAGTTAAGCCTCTTTCTTAAAGTGCTTAGGTCATATGGGAGGTGTTAAAGGGGTCTTGTAGCCCAACTTTGACTAGCTCTCATTCCTAGGTTCTTGGAACATTAAAGACAACCATTTTTGATAGCCATGGAGCCTACCTAGGTTCCTTCATTTACATGTTAGAGAATAGAGGATTTTTAGATGTTTAAACATTGTTAGGTTCAAATTTTTGTATTAATGAATGTTTAACATCTATTCACATTTAACATTAGTTTAAAGACAACATATGCACACAGTATAGATTAACCTGCATATTTTACAGAGGGGACAAGTAATTTCACCCGACCAATGAAATAAATTCAAATCCCTATTTTCATGAACCTTGTTTCCTCCCTTTATTTACTCTTAATTTTACCCTACACACATTTAAAACTATGGAAATATTACAAACTATTTTATAGAATTCTTACAAGCTAAAACCTTTAAAACTTTTATGTGGCTATAACTACAAATATTTTAATAAATATTTACCACACTTCACGTGGGCCACCAATAAACTAGTCCTTTTTAATTCTCCATTTATACTTGAGAGTTCCACATTTATACCTGAGATATTATCTCATTTTATTCTCCATTCCCACTCTTATATAAAAGAAATTTTTTTAAATAGGTTCATTTATATAGTTTTTATAAACTATAAGATATAAATGAATGGGGCCACCCCCTTACATGGATAATATAAATCGCAGTAAATATTTGAAGCCCCTTTCACCTATGCACACATCAATCTCCAAACAAACATTAATTCCATATAATTTACAAAATATAAATGAAAGTAAGAATCATATCATATTACATCTCTCCCCCAAAAAATTAGGGATTTAAAATTGAAAAACCCTAAATTTTTACCAAGAGTTTAATTGCACAAATGTAATGCCAAAATAAATTGGGGAAAAAAGAAGGGGACCGGATACTTTTAAATACCCTTTCGGGTTGGTTGAAAAAACTTGTAAAAATTAAATAAATAAAATACACAACATTTGATCTTAATTTATTTAATTTACCTCGCTTTGTTACCATGTTAGAATTTGAGGATTCTAATAAATACGGATTTAATCAACTTACATATTATATAATGTTACAATAAATATTTAAATAAAGATTACATCATAACATAAGTAAATAAAGAAATACTTACAGGAAATAAATAACACAGGTGACACAATATTTATAGTGGAAAACCCCAATAGGGTAAAAACCACTTTGAAAATAACATTTTACTTCAGAGAACTTATTTTACATCTAGTAAGATCACCTCCTCCTTTGAAACCCTATTTACCAAGGGTAAAACTAAATCACTTGATTTGCACACCTTTGATATATTTCTCAAATATATCAAATGAAGACCTAAAGTCCTTTTTATATAAGGTGATCGGGTATGTCTCCCGACCCACCTTTTCAACCTAAAATGGTTGACACATACACTTAGATTTATAATATTTAATATTAGAAATATAAGCTTTTAATGATATTAAATATTTAACCTAAAGTATATACCTAGGTTAGCATATTTAATAATAGAAATAGAAATATTTCATATTATTAAATATTAACCTATATATTAGTGATGGACCCATATACATTAAGGGTTGGCGAGACCACTTAATCATTATGTTCCAACAACATCTTCATGAGACTCAAGGAGCATGAATCAGTTTGAATAAGCCTTCTCAAGGCATTAACACTTTGTGCTATGAGTTTGATTACTTTCCCTCCAAGAAATTATATTTAAATGCTTGTAAATTGAATGTAGAATCTCCTAGCTATATGAAAGTGAAAATAGGGAAAGTTGGTTGAGTAAAGTATGATGTAGTAGGAGAAATAGTTGTATTAAAGATATTGTGTTGATTATGTCTTCAGTTGTGCATTAGTTGGCACAAACAAATAAGCCTATTCTTGTGTGTAAGTTGAGACATTATCTCAACAAGAGGTAAAGAAATTCAAAGCCAACTATATATGACTAAATAAAAAAGAAGAAGATAAGTATTTTGCAAGAGGGAGAGGTCTAATTCTAATCAGGAAGAAAAAAAAAGTGTATGTTTCTCAGGAAGGAGTAAATACTTTGAGTTGAAATGCAAGAATGCTGAGGGTAAATGATGTATGACAGTTGAAAAGAGAGGAATGAAGTTGAATTTTGAATTTAGGGTCTAGTATCTCTTCCATTTCCCTTCCATTGTGTGTATTTGAATGCAAATAAATTGTGCATGTTAGTTGGAATTAATGTTAGAGTCTCTGGTTCATGAATTTTGCATGTCTAAGAGGACTGTGTTAAGAGAACATGACATGGCAAATATGGAAGAAGGATGACTATACTTTATGACAAATCTAGATAATGCACGAGGTTTGATAATGAATTCATACCTTGTTTCAATGATTTACAATTGTCTTAGCTTGAGAATAAGATGGTGATAGTCTTGGAACCTCAATAAGGTACTTATGGGCATTTTAACTCGGGATATAAGTAAGTAATATTATGATTCTCCTTGCATGTTAAGGAATTCTTCAACTTGTGACTAACATATGTGATCTTGATCCTTAATGCCTAGCACATAGTTGAGTTTCTTGTTGAAAACATTAGAGGATCCTTGTATGGAAATGTATCTGAGAAGTTTCACTTATGATCTTGTATGAATTGAAGATTGCAATCCACCAGGCTAACTCACTTACATGCCCATTATTCTTCAACTGTGAATCTATGACTGTGATGGCTCCATTACAAGCAACAATACCTTACTACTAGTGAAAGGTGAACTAGGAGGTTTTAATATTCTCAAAATAAATTTTCTTAGCCATATAAATGGTAGAGTTTGAATATCTCTGTGGAAAAGGTGTATAACATGGCCAAAACTATGAAGAAGGTGTTAACAAGGCAGTGTAAAAGTGGTTGAAAGGAGTATTTTATGATCTCGTGGACTCTTACTGGTAATTTTATTATGTTCCCAACATTGTAATCAGTCTACAGTTGAAATTAGAATCCTTGGATTGGAGTTTAGGGAAAGGTATACAAATTTCTTCCCTCTCGGCTCTGTGGAATTTTAAAATAGTAGTTTTGGGACAACGATCATAATTTTCGCATAATAATTCCAAATGCTCTAAATTTTGGGCTGTAGGTACACATGGCCATTCTCCATATGGGTTCCAAATGGGGTATATTGAATCTGAGTATTTTTAAATTACAAAGCATTTTCTCTTATGGACTGAGAACGCACGTGAATTGTTTGACGAAATGAATGAATGGTAGAATCGATGTAACTTTTGTTTCGTGCAATAAAATTAGCTGAAATTTTCAGGAAATTTCTATCTCATATAGATGCTCATGTCCACAAAATTTTAGCTTCTACCTCAACGTGAAGCTTGAGATATTTAAAACAGAATTCTCCAGGTTTGTGTAGTGACAACGAACACTGAACTGTGAAATTTGATGCAAGTTTTGGTAATTCTTGTGTGGAAAGGCTTGATAATGATGAGGATGATGTATTACACTATTTCAGTGGGTATAAATAATCTATTACACTCTGAGCTCTTGTTGATTGCACAACCAATTTAGGTATGGAGATCAAGGTTTAAATTGTGCACATTACATTGGAGTATAAAGTGCCGAGAGAGGATTGTAGGTATACAACAAACATAATATGATCTCATTAAGAAAAATAAGGTAGCTGAGCCAAGATAGTACACCAATTCATCTTAAAGTAAATCAAGTGAAGTTGTGTAGAGAACAAAGAATGTTGAATCTAATTAAAGATTCTTGAATAAAGTGTTATACATATATGGGGAAATAGAGGTTTTGTTGGGGAACACTAGCTTAATTGAGAATTAAATTAAAGAAGATTCACTTGAGAAGAATGACAATGAGGTGATGATAAATTTAAGAAGTTTTTCATTGTTCTAGAATAAAATACGAATCCACTACAACCTGTTAAAAAAAGGAATTTTATGAAACAAATGAAAGGTAAGTATCCTCCTCTTATTAATGTGACTCGGGGGCCTCCATGGTATAAAAATACATAATATAATAAGAGGAAAAGAGTGGAGAATGAACCTATAAGCCCAAATAAATTAATGTTTCCTCATCTTATGTTTTGGGCCATTCCTTTTCCCAATCCCTTATTTTTGTATCCTCGATACTACCACCTTGCCTCCAAAGACACTAATGCCTAAATATTTTTCTTGTAATATGGTTGTTTTCCTTAGCCAATTCAAGTATTACAGTCCCCTTAAATAGGATTTTATGCATCCCCGAGAAAACAATATAGCATCTAATTTCCTTGGTGCCAAAATCTCTACTCCCCCAACCACCTCTATTATTGTAGCCTAACAGATTAGTGAATGTCTAAAGGAGGTTCTTAAATTCAATTTAGGAACATTGTTAGTGGAGATTCATCTTGATGTTGATACATTCTATGCCACATTGTGCATATATGGTTATTACATAATTACATGCTTGACTTTGGGGCTTATTATGTAACGCCACTAAAACAACCCACTTGAGACCCAAGAAACAACCTAGGGTTAGTTAGGGAAATTATGGAATAATTTTTTTTTGATTGAAAGAATCTACAACCAAGTTACAAGACAACAGTTGTCACTAACAAGTTCCAGAATAATTCAAATCCACTAGAACATACTTTCCTTTTACTAACAATTATTAGAGGTCACAAGGTCCAAAATTAAGGGTTAGAAGGTTCAATAAGGTTCAGAGGGTAACTCCTCACCATACCCACTCTCTAACAGACTTAAATCTTCAAATTTATTTTTATCACACTTAATGCATTCAAAATTTCCCTAAATCATTCCCATTGGATAGGAAATTTCTCCACCTTTCTAATGATATAAAGAAGTCCTCCTAACTCCTCATAAAACTCAAGTTATGGGTCGGCGGGCCTTGGGGTGAAAATTTTCCCAAATGAGTGGGCTTGCGAGCCATGGGAATTTTTCCCCAAGCGTGGGCCTATGGGCCGCGGGAAGGTTTTTCACCCGAGAGGGATGCACGTGTCGGGGGAAACATTCCACTTTTTGACTTTTGGGTTAAAATGCGCAAAGGCACAAATGAACCCGTGCCTCCGCTGACGCCCAACCACACCACGGATCACGCCCCTATTGTCCGCTAGTCAATAGACAATTGGGGAAGGTTAGAACAATAGGAAATAAAAAGGAAAGAAGATAAAAGGATAAATGTGCTATGTGCCTCCACCCTTGCCCAAGGCGGCCACATGGTAGCCATCTATTGGCTGCAAGGGCTTCCAGGGTGGCGGAGAAACTTTAAGATTTTCACCCAACAAAAACTAAAAAAAAAAAGAACCAACGACCTCCACTCTTCTGCCATCACCTCTTGCTACCATGTGGCAGCCCCTGATTGGCTGTAGGCCAGTGGGTCGGTGGGGAAAACTTGGAAAATTTTCCCAAATTTTTTTGGATGCGCTTAAGTTAAAAAGAGGTCCGCCCTTCCGCCAACACCTCATGGTGTCACATGGTAGCCTCTGATTGGCTACTAGGTGGCGGAGAAAATTTTAAAATTTTCCAAAATAATTTTCTAAGTGTTTTAGGGAAAATTCGGGCCACGGGCCCGCTAAGGAAATTTTTCCCAAAATTTTCCGCCAAGTGAAGAAAACTTCAGAAGGCCATAACTTTTGATAGAGAGCTCAGTTTTGGCAAACGAGGACTTTCTGGAAAGCTCTCAAAGCCCTCTTTGCACTGGAATCATTAATTTTAGATTTTGATAAAGTTTAAGGGGTAAATTTTAAGAAAACGGCCTGCAGGATTTTTAAAAGCAATCGTAAATTTTAACTTATAAATTTTGTTCAATTTTGATCTTCTCCTTCACTCAACATGCCAAACAGACATGGAGAATTATTCTAAGAAGAATTTTAGGATGTATTGGAAGGTAATTTTGCTTGATTGATTTCCAATTTGAATTTTTTTGCAACTTCTGACAACAAAAAGACTGTGAAAGGTTTGGGCCCGATTTTGCAATGTTTTAAAATATTTCTTTAAGTGTTTTAGTCCAATTGAGTTCTTTTATATGATAACATGTTAGATTTTAATGTTTCAATGTTGATTATTATTTACAGGTTCGAACTATTCATTTTAGATAAATTATTTGCCAGGATGAAATACAAAACAAAGATCAATTTCTAAAGGATTTATTTATCATTTTTCACCTTCCAAGTATGGAGATTCATTTCCATTCTAGTCTAATACATTTAAGTGATTTAAAAAAACCATTTAATAGCTAAAATGCAAAGTTTGATTTCTAATTTTAACATATTTCAAAAGAACAAAATTACATATCTTTCCTTCATATGTATTCCTCATTTCAATTTTCCAAACAGAGATTTCAAATCACAATTTGATGATCAATTTCAATACAACAATGTAAATTGATAAAGGTAGTGCAATCTTTTATTGATTTCAAATATACAACTTTACATCTTTCAATTTCTTGAATGTAAGTAACAAATTTCAATTTCTTTCTTTTATACTTTAAAATTCATCATACAAATTACATTTCCTTCACATTCTTTCAAAGAAAAAATAGAGTCTATCTCTTTTTCATTTCACTTTACAAATTTCATAATCCATACAACATCTTTCCATTTCAAAACATTTACAAATTCATCCACTTCAAAGTGGGAAGGGTTACAATGAGATTTTAATTCGCAAGGTACTATCCTACTATCTTTCTCCTCTTCTCCGAACATCAACATAAATTTCTCTTTTTGATCACAACAAAGGCGGGGAAAGGCAACACTCTCCACCCAACCAAGACATCCAATGAAGAGGAGAAGCCATCCTTCTTCATTGGCCCCCGAGCCCTAACCACAATGTAATAAGAAATGTATTTCAACTCATGGCAACAACAGCTTCCACATCACAAAGCAATCTTCCAACATACACATTTCAAATTAAAAACACAAAATTAAAACAAAACAACAACAGCTTTCTGAACCACATGAAAGACATCACACAAAACTCAGGCTTCACCATGCAAGCCAAAGGAGCAAGAACTATGGGGGAAGTTGCTTATGCCTCCCAATGGGAATTGGGCATCCACCTATAACAAACCGCCAATATAAAACATCTCCCATATATCCTTATGCCCCCACAATCCCTCCTTATGCCCCCCACAAATTTCCTTATGCCCCCACAAAGTAAGAAATGCAAGCTATTTCTTTTCCATGGTGGATCCCAATCCCAAACTCCCTCCATAATAAATCTGATGCCACTGGCATTCCCTTATGCCCCCCCTCAATGATTCCCCATAGCCTTCTCCTACACCATTCCTAGCAGTCTACCCAACCAACCAACAAACACACAAAACATTCACCATTCACACAAACATAAAAATAAATAAAATCATATATGAAGAGCTAAGCTCCTACCTCTCCATGGTAGATTTTGTTCCAATACAACAAGCTTTCAATGTCAAAATACAATCCCAAAATTAGCAATGCCCAAGTATGAAATGCTCTCCAATCTCCTCCAAAATCAACAAGAGCTCCAAACAGCCAAGGAAAATTTTCCCCCAAATGAAGTATGCCACAAAGTGAAATCCAGTAACCAAGTAACCCACAACAAGCCAAGCAAATTCAAATTTAAGGAAGAGGGAAGAGAAGAGGATGAGGTGGATCCATGTAGGATGCCACATCACACATCCTCAACTCCAACACCAAAAGTCAACTTCATTCTCCAATGCACAATAAAGAGGTGGGTGAATAATATGACAATAAACTTACACACTCCAAAAATCCCACACCCCAAAGGACTAAATTTAATAAAATGTAAGAAGAGTGCAATTAAAACTTACAACTAGTCATTTCAAAATGCATAAAGAAGGTCTAAATTTAACCCTCCAACCATATGTATGGTTGGTAAATAAAATTAAGAGGTATGGGACATGTTTTACTTGTCCCACAAGCCTCTAAAAACAACCTCCAAGGAAAATTCGAATTTCAAGGAGGTGGAGTGTTTCATACTCTAAAATTTGACTTACACAACTCTTACACATACTTACACATCACTTACCACATTTAATACAAGAGCCAACAACTTCTATAATTACTTTCTTATATCCCAAATTTGATTGATTTATTTATTTTAACAATATGATTACTCACATTAATTCTCCACAATTAAAAGAATAATGAAAGGGGTAAATGCATCACAAAATAAACACATGCAAACAATAATAAAAAGAACCACATTAATAAAATACACATAACCCCTTGGTCACATTCAAAGGTAATCCCCCCATGGGAATCCCTAACACTAACAAACACACACACACACACACAAACAAAACTAGTTGCCATGGTGACCTTGTTGAATTCATCTAGAATTCCAATGTGGTTGGTCTCTAATCCCCTGATGTTTGTTGTGATATTTTAACTGGAAAACACAAATACCTCCTTTGGCGTTGTGGCCATATCAAAACATCCAACATTATATAAATATAATCATAAAATCATCTATACATATGAATCACAACAACATCAAGGCAATCAACCATATCACTTACAATTTATATCAACAACTATATCATCATCATATAATGTCCATTTTCTAGGTCTACTCACAATATCCAAAAATCACATGTCCAAACAAAAGTCATAATATATCCATGTCAAATAGTATATCATCATCCACATATGAAGTGTCTCTAATAATCATCATGAATCATAACTAAATCAAGATCAACAATAATCCATGGTCCAACATCTAACATCATATTAAATCAAAACCATAATAATGTCCATAATGTAATCAACAATATCAAGATCAATATCAAAAAGTGTCAAAGGAAATGGGCACTACATATTACAACATAATTCCATTGGCTATGATGAATGGGTTGGGAACAAAGATCTCAACTACTTATGGAAGTTTGTACACCATGGATCATAGATAGGTTTTTATGGGGGTGTGTTAGAGGACATGTAGTCCAATTTGTAGTTTACCCTCATAAAATTTTAGATATAGATGTTATGTTGGTGGATTTCCTTTCTAAGTGAGGTATGTTATTGTTAAGAAAGTGGGTTGCTTCAGTTGAAGGAAACATTCAAATGGATGTCTTTTCCAACCATTCATCTTAAAGTAAATCAATTGAAGTTGTATAGAGAACAAAGAATGTTGCATCTAATTAAAGACCCTTGAATAAAGTGTTATACATAGATGTGGAAATAGAGAATTTTTGGGGAACACTAACTTAATTGAGAATTAAATTAACCCCACTTTATGTCCACATAATGAAAATGTTGAATTTAATGACTTATGGACTATGTTCTTTTATGGGTCGTGTTTTAGAGTAGGGACATGGCATGGAGTTGTTTTATATTCTCCATAAGGTACTATGTTCATATTTTCTTATAAATTGGATTTTAGTGTACTAATAATGTAACAAAATATGAAGCTTTACTAATTAGTTTAAACATGGCTTCCAAGTTCAAAATTAAATACCTTATTGTTAAGGGAGACTACGAGCTAATTATACATCGGGTAATGAAGTTCTATTTAACCAAGAATGAGAGGTTAAAACAATATAAAAATGATGTTTGGGGCTCATTTGAGTTTTTAATCTCATTCAACATCACTTATATGGATATAGCCTCACATTGTGTTTCATACCAGCTTGATGTTCATGGATCTAATTTTACAACTCACATGATTGTTCCCTTTTACAAATATGATGTCGAGGTATTAGTAAGGCCGTATGTTCCAATTAATGTAAACCATTGGGAGGTTTTTGAGGATGATGATTAGATTCTAAGGTTTATGAACCGTAAAGCTAAGTTTAAAGATTAACTTATAGATTTGTAGCCCTTCATTGAAAATCAAGAAGGGAAGGATCTCATCTTTGGGTAGGAAATGTAGACACCCCAATTTCACACCTATCCTAAATTAATTAATTTCACCATCCCATTTCCCACAAAAATGCACATTTAATTAACCCGTTTTAACCCCTAAACTAAACCCAATCTTGCTCACATGTCAAATATTCTTCATGCCCCCACTTGTGAATTAAATATTCAACTTTAATTCTGGGTCATTCCTCATGTCTCCCACTCACCTAATCATGCTTACTTTCCATAATCATGATTATTCTAAACCTCTAAATTAATCTCACTTCTAGGCTATAAATAGAGCCTCACCCCCTCTTCCAGAATAAGCTTGAATATCCCATCGAACTCTTACATCCTTTGAGCATAGAGCATCCTTTCCACCTTGTCTTAATGCCCAAATAGCCCCATTTTGATCATCCCAAATCCATTATCCCCTTTATCCATTGGTGTAAAGTAAGTTGATCTTGTTGCAAAGAAGGCCTTGCTCCGGTTCAAGGGAAGCACCTACATTTCACATAATCAGGGCTCATCCACACTTCATTGCCCATTATGAGGTTTGTTAAGGAATCATAGAAGAGGAGATATCTGGCTATTTGTTTTACTTTCTTGTTATCAGTGTATTTTCCTAGCTCACGTTCTCGCATGCCCAGTGGGACTTACCCACGATTTATTATTTTTAGTGTCACAACTCGTTGCTTTATCCATCATTTGTCTATTGGTATTTTTCATTATTCTTTCATTTTCTATTCCATATGGCATTCTATGGCTAATGTTTACATTATGGGAGATAGTATTGCTTTTTGGTGTCCTATGCTATATGTGTAGGTTCTGATGGCGATGGACACTCTGTTTGCCAAATTGTGAACCTCTTTGAGGGGAGTCATTTGTCTACCATTTATTTGTTGTCGCATGTCTTAATAACCTCTTTTGTGTAACTATTTTGGGATCCATTGGTATTTGCATGTTGGTTTGTTTCTTGTCATTTTGTTTCTCATTGCGTTATTCTACTTTGTGCAGGTATCGGGTACCCAAAAACAAGAATCGACTAAATTTTTGTTCTCCATTTTGCTAACCATGTAGATTTCCATAATCTAAAAATCCAAAACATCTTGATTTATAGTCATCATTTAGTGTGATATTTTTCGAATATTTATCTTTCAATTCCTAACTTGGTTGCAGGTTGTAAGGGGTTAGTTTGTCTTAATTCGCGTTATACATCTATTTTATTTTGACAATATCAGAGCAAAAAAATCATACTTTGAGTTCTACTGTCATGGGAAATTAGTTTGAAAAATTCAAATGTTAGTGTTACCACAAATATCGATCTTGAATTCTAAAAAAATCATTTTAATATTATCTCTGTTCAGTTTGATTTAATACTCGATTTGTGATCTTGGTTATCCTAGTAGTGTTGTCAAAATTTAGTATTATTTTTCGTGTCTTATACTAGTTTGGTCTTTTACTTTCTCATGTTTTCTGTCTAAACCTACAAAAAAAATCATTAGTATTAGATAAATCAAAAAAATAAAAAAATCTTTCTTACAAACTCTATCATATCCCTTGTCCCTAACTACTTGTCCCACAGACCACGATCCCATTTTCCCCAAGCCTAATCCACTCGAGATCTCCTACACCTACCCACACACTGACTACCCCACCCCATCCTCAATCCCTCTACACCCCCCGGTCATGATTCCCAACTCAGCAACTCAAAGAACCTCCAATCCATCCCCGAGCCCTCTCCCTCGACTCCCATGTCGACTTCCGAATTCCAACTCTCACTTTCCCTCATTATTTTTCCCCATCCTCATTCAACCTTCTCCTATCCATTCCAATCACCCGAGTCTCTCAACCCTACCCGATTCTCTCCACCTCACCACTCCTTCCTTCCTCCGACTCCTTCCCATCCGCTCCCTCCCAAATATCTCTTGATTCATTTTCCAACATCATTATTCCTTCCCTACTCACCCATCCTTCTCTCCGCCCGAACTCCCATTACAAATTCACAATCTCTCCCTCACCATACCCAATCCCTCCCCAAATCTCTGCCGACACACCCCCTCATTCATAGTCCCAAAATCTCCCTTCAATACACCTTGGTGATCATCACATCCACATCCCTCCATCGAGCCAATCTTTCCACAAACCTACCGCCCACCATATCAAAACATATAAAAAAGAAACAAACAAATATAACCGACCACCATATCCTCCCTTGACATACTTTTTAAGGTTTAGGTTTTCCTCTTATCTTTTGGTCTTTTATAGCTTAGTAATTTTGTTCACACTTAATTTATTTTTCTTTGTTAGTTCACATTAATTTAGTTAAGCGCATTCGATTCGCAATGTACTTAGTTGTTATTTCATTAATTATATTAGTTTATTTCATTCTTTAGTTCCTTTGTTAATATTTTTGACGCTTAATTTTTAATTAGTTACCTAGATAAATTTTGATAATTCATTAGTATAATTATTTGTATTAAGTTAATTAAGTTTGTTTAGGTCCCCTTTGTTTTACCCATTCATCATTTTCGTCCATTAGAGATTAATCGTCCACCTATTCATTTGGCCTTTTCCACAAACACAAATTTTGTTAATCAATTAATTTTCATTATCTAATTCATAACTTTTCCAACACAATAGAACCTTTAATTTTGTTCTTATCGCTTTTTTCACTACGTGACTAATGCGTTTGTTAATTTTGTAGGATTTTACGACACTTCACCCTAATCTTATCTATTGTACAAGACTACATTTCAAAACATTTACACGACTCAAACCCATTTCTTTTGCTCTTTTCTCGACTTTTGCCAATCCCGACGTTGCGAATTTAGGGTCCATGGATGTTTCAAACCCTTGGTGTCATGTTTTAAGAATTTCATCATTGTCTAAAGTCCCTTACATTGTTGTTTAACACTTTTGAATCTTGTCAACGTATTATTGTTCTTTTTTTCTTTTTTGTGAAGGTAGTTGCTAATTGCAACTTCCCGCATGTATGCTCTTCTCTCGCGCTTGTCACAAGTGATCTCGAGATCCGAAACGTGGCAATGTTCTTTTATCATTCTTTTTTTTTGTTTGCACTTGAAAATCAAAGACTACTAATCTCTATTGCACAAGACCATATCATTTGAAACTTAATTTGCTAACTTTGTCTACATGATCCATTTCCTTATTATTTTCTCGCTTTCTAACAATTATTTCAATTGTTATTTTATTTCATCACATTATTAATATTTGTCTGTTTGTTGGTTGTGTATGCTCTTTTCTTGCGCCTTCGAGTGATTTGGAAAATAAAAAATAGCCACGATCGTTTTGCTAACACTTTATCTATAGGATCCATTTCCTTATTATTTTATATCTCTAACTATCGTTTCAATCATTATTTTATTTTGTCACATTATTAATATTTGTCTAGTTGTTGGTTTTGTATGCTCTTTTCCCGCACCTTGAGCGATATGGAAAATAAAAAACAACCACGATCATTTTTATTTCTAACACTTTTTTTGCAGAAAAACTACTAATCTATTCTGTTGGACCTTGAAATATTGACTAAGTACCAAGAGGTACGCATGCGCAGGACCAGTGAGAAGAAGGGTGCTTAAGGGAAAGCGCACATGACAAAGGGGTTTAAGAAGGGTTTAGGAGAAGCTAGGGCACATGCGGAAGGAAAAACACGGGTTTACAGGACTTAGCCATATTTGGATTTCTAGAGTCACTTGAGGAAAATGTGAGGACCCGACTAGGTGTGATGAGTGGATAAGGTGCCAGCCTGGAACCTTGGAGGTCAAGAAAAGGATATTCCATGCAGGGAATATTCCTAGAAGACATCATTATAAAGAGTGGAGGGTTTGCAAAGGGATAAGCATTCACCTATGGAGGACCACATCGACACTTGACACGTGATCTACTTAGGAGAAAAGGCATGACGGCGGTCGATGATCTTATATAAAGAGATGCTTGGGTCGAGAATACATAGAGAAGATAGAGACAAACACAAAAAGAATGCATAGAGAAAGCGAAGAAAGAGAAGGAGAGTAATGAAGTACGTAGTTATTATGCTAGAGTTTAAAGTACTTAGTGCTGAAGGTTATAAAGGATGCCATAAGCACATGTATGGGTACTGCTGGTATCAGAATAAGGGATACAATGGGAAAAGTATAGTTAGGGTCTCATAACAAAGAAGCTTATAGGAGTTAAGTCTCTATCATTTAATATGTATAGTCTAAGATTACCCTTTTGATCGTAATATGGCTATCGAACTTTTTCTTATTAATATATATGGGTTCGTTCGTATATCTTGTTGATGGGTGCAAACCCTTCTTATACTTAGCATATCATGGCTCGATCTAGTTAATTATACTTCTTACAATGTTATTTAGCTTCGTGATGCATTAATATGTAGATCTCATTAGTTGCATCTTCTACCTTTTAAAATAAGTGAATGTACTTCCGCTTCGTAAATCATCCTCCACTAATGGCAAAAACTTCTCATAAATCTCACATAAAGGAGGGGTTTGGTGCTAGCGCGTACCTCGTAAACGCCCACCGCCCACTAGGTGATAGACCTATGCACTTGGGGTTAGTAAAGGTATTGAGGGTAAATAAATGAGTACATCTTCGTTCCATTGCCGGGACCTCTTTTCGAAGATGTTGTGAGAATGGTCCATGATGATAGAGTGCTTGACCTTGGACAGTGTCAAAGCATGGCTTAAAATCATGAAGGATGAATTTCCCCAGAGATTTAGTGATGGACCTAAGTTTGATGCATGTAAATGTGTAGAAGAACATATGTATCATGAGCTATATGAGACCACCTTTTTTGTTTTCTAATTGAGTTATATGAATGGATTTTAGCGTATGCATCAAGATCAATCTAGTACTATAGATCTCGTGCATGGACCCAAAATGAGTATCGAGGCCGCATGATGCGATCCGACTTGGACACATGTTGTTGATCATTGGTGGAGTACAAAGGTGTTGACAAGTTACACCTTGAGTATGCGATTTCTACGTATTCTGTCTAGAGATTGTTGAGCTTGAGTTCTTGAGGGAGCCAAGAGGATTGTTCTTGTGTGTTATCCCTTTAGCCGTAAAGATCCTGATCATTACACTAAGTTTGGAAGAGTTTCCTATGGCCGACTAATCTTCTTCTAAGCCTTTGGGTGAGGAAGGCTGACAGACTTCATGCGGCTAAAAAGAAGAGGGAAGAGAGACAAATCAAGTATATGGAAGCTCATGAGAGGGAGTTAGATAGACAACGTCAAGTTACAAGAGTGATGGAGTTATGGAGGCGGGAAGGAATTGAGGTTCATGCGGAGGACATGGAGCCTGAGCAGCGATCTGTCTACCCCACTTTGGAAAGTGTGGGAGGTAGACCCCTTCAACTTCGATGAGAGCTTGTCACTTGAAGAAAGGAGAAGAGTCATTGGTGCACATCTGAATCCACTTGGTAACCAACCACTGGTGCTTAGTTTTCCAAATCTAGACATAAGTATTACT
The DNA here is from genome assembly GCA_018340775.1 of Taxus wallichiana var. yunnanensis. NCBI lineage: Eukaryota > Viridiplantae > Streptophyta > Pinopsida > Cupressales > Taxaceae > Taxus > Taxus wallichiana. The sequence continues at coordinate 600,236,172 of CM031235.1, read as the reverse complement.
AACCCAATTGGTATTGGTGGAAGAGACCAATCATCACTTAGGAGGTATAACTTTTCATTTGCCACATCTATGGCTATACAATCATTTCCTGTGTTTAGAGGTATATTGTCCGGAGCGAAATTTCAGAAAATTACAGGCACATAAAGCTTGGGTATCGCATCTGGAAGCAGAGCAGGACACACATCTGGTAGTGGTGTAATATCACGGACTGTTGGCACGTAGTTCAACATGACATTGGGGAAAAAAGGCACAACCATTTCAGGACCTTTATCAGCTATGTGAGGTGGATCTTGTGGGTCTGTGGAATAGGAACTAGTGGACTGGTGGACCTAGTGGATCTAGAGGATCTGGTGGGTTAGGAGGGATAGGTGCTAGTGGATCTAGTGGATATGGCGATAAAGGAAACATCAGAGGGAATCAAGGTTATGGATCAGGCAAACAAGGGCCTCAACCACCTCATCAAGTATTTTTGAAATGTCTTTGCATTTACTAGATTACAAAGGTGTTGAGGATGCTATAGAGCATGTACACAAATGTGAGTCTGCTATGGCGTGTGAAGGGGATCACTACCCCGGAATGAAAGGAAAGTTAGTTTACAACAACATTGCAAGGCACGCACATAGTTAGTACGTGAAGTATGACCCCACCGATAATGGTAAATTATACCACACTTTGCGTAATGCTTTTTTATCTGAATTCCATATTCCTGAGTTTGAACAGAAGAGAATTACCACACTGAAGGAATGAAAAAGAGTGTGCGGGAGTATGATGTGCATTTTAAGACTCTCTTTTCAAAAATTTCTTGTAATATTCATCCTTCTCAACATGCTCAATGAATTATTGGAGGGTTAATAACACCATTCAGGAGAGCACTGTCACATAAGAATTTCATAGACCCACGTGAGGCCTTAGAGGCTGCCCTACATGCTGAGGCTATAAGAAGCATAGATACCGATGTTATTCCTTTTCTTGAAGCTCATATTGTTGTAATGGAAAACAATCAAGAAACTATCTCGTGAACTTGGCAAATAAGACTCACAAAGGCTGGCCTACGGTGCGTGGATTGTGAGGTAGAGGGGCATGAAGGACAATTTTCCTTGGAGATTGGTACATGCCATGATGGTAGACTATGAGATTTACCATGGAGATCATGATGCAAGTAGGTGTCCACTACTGCAGTACGATCCGTAAGAATGTGTCTTGTTATTGCAAGATTTACACCTTTACTACTCATGACACTAAGGATTATAGATTAATCGACCAGATACATGATGCCATCTATATTGGTGTGCATTAGACCAACGTTGCAAATAATTCCAAGGATGATGGTCATCACTATGAAAGATGCACAAATGGATGAGCTCATGGAAGAAGCTTTCGCAGAGGGTTTAGAGGTTGTGGCAATCACGGAGGCGGAATAGATGAATTCCCTCACGAAATTGTTATAATTGTGGGTCCACATAGCATTACAAGTGTGAATGTCTTGATCTTTCTGAATGCTCTTGATGTGGAAAGAAACACAAGTATGAGGAGTTCCCATAGTTATTTGAGCATATGATCCAGCAACAACGGAAAGACAAGGGCATCGGGATGGTAAGCATTAAGAAATTAGACTCGTAGTGGATGCCAAGGGTGGCACATGAGTTAGAATTAGAACTCAGACTTGGTGACAACACGAACTAAGGCTGTGCACACCAAAGAGATACCAAAGTAGAGAACGCTAATTACAAGAGAAGAGGTGGTGTATGGGAAGTATCCAGACCCTACCCATCAGAAGGAAGTCTATCAAGAGACCATGGACGTAATCAGGAGTCTTCAAGGGGAAATTCAATGTCTAAAGGAGCAATCCAGAAGTTGGAGTAGAAGAAGAGTACTGAGGCTCCACAAAAGGATCTAGATGATGTCAAAGAGGTATGCAAGATGTTGAGACAAGAAAATATTATCCCCTTACTAGGAGAATGGTTAAGAGAAAAGTCTTTGGAGCATAACGCAAGAGGCATATTTTGCATGCTAACCTTCCTCCCCATAGCCTCGAGTATGATAAGGGGATTACCTTGAATGCAGTTATTGATGGATGGCTCCTAAGCAATATTTTGATTGACACATTGCGAAAGTCAATGTTCACACCACGGATGCATGGAATCAAATGGGAAGGCCCCCATTACAACCATATTTAAATGTGATGTATATGGCTAATAAGACAAAGATAATGCCCATTGGTGTTTTAAAAGATGCGGCTATCACTATCCAAGGGGAAAAATTCACTAGAGACTTTGAAGTCTTAGCGCTTGCATAAGCGTAAAACTTTTCAAATTACTTGGGCGCCCCTGGTGCTATAAGAACAATGCTAACTTACGTTTCAATAAGGGGTATATAAGTTTTGAGAACAAAGAGGAACGTGTTATCATTCCTTTGACGGATGGGAAGTTAGCGCCCTATATTGAGCCTTTAGGAGAAGAATACCTAGACAAAATTTACATGCGCACTATCCGGGACCCTGAAGTTGTATAATCGAAAAAGGAGGGTATTATTCAATGGGAAGACACTCAATCTATAAGTGATACAACTAGTGTGGTATGTGACAATTGGGCGCACGAGACATATGAGTTAGTCGGAAGGAAGTTAAGAGGATCTATGACGAGAGTAAAAAGGCACGCTCAGTCAAGTGCCTAGGAGGAAAGAGGTTACCAATTTATTCTGGGGAGCCAACCTTGATGTTTTCCTACAAGAAATGGAGACCCAATGGAGATGTGAGATCGAAAGGAGAAGGATGCTTAGCTATACCTTACTCGGGACTCGCAACACATTGGTGGGCGACCCATCACGATAACCTTATAGAGTGGCACGAAGTGTGAGTTGTGTTCTTTATTAGGTTTGTTTGGAGTAATACACCTACTATCATATAAAATTATCATGGGAAGGAACCTTCCTCGTTTCACGTCCAAGCATGTGAGAAGGCCTGGATGGAAGGCGCAAAAGCCTTGCCACCTTCTTTATGGGTGCATAAGTTGTACTCCACCTTATAAGGTTACGTATGTGCATGGTACATTCACTCAGAGATGCACCACCAAATAGAAACTGGCAGAGTTGATGGTGGCTTCCTTCAAGCTTTCGAATATAAGAGTACTAAGCCATCGGTGGATGAGGTGTTGTAGGTTGTTAAATTCCTAACTATGGGAGATAGTGCCATGGTGGAGGATAGAATACTGGAATTATTGGGTGAACTCTGGCTTAAAAACACACTTTAATGAGGAAGAATAAGAGGAGATATAACTTGAGCGCACATGCATGGAGAAAGAGAAAGGAAAATTGGTCTATGTGATCGATGGTGAAGAAGTAGAAAATTTGGATGTTAACCATACTGTAGGTATGCACAAAGTTATGAATAGTGTGGATGAGCAAGCGCGTGCCTACCATGAACCCTTGAAAACTAAGAAGGTTAATATTGGTTCGGAGGCAGAACCTAAGGAGGATATTATTGGAGATTACTTGTCAGAAAAGTAGGTTTCAAAGATCATTGATCTATTATGCAAGTTTCAGGATTTGTTTGCACGCGGGTACCGTGAGCTTAAATGAGTTCACCACTCCTTGGGAGAAATGAAGATCAAGTTAAAGGAGGGTGCATGTTCAATTTGGAAGAGACTTTATCACATGAATCTGAATCTTTGTGTCAAATTTAAGGAGGAGATTAAAAAAAGATTGCATTAGGTATCATTGAGGTTGTTGAAGAATTTGAATGGATAAGCCCAATGGTCATTAGCATTAAAAATAATGGGAGGATAAGGATCTATGTTGATTACAGGTATTTGAATGTAGTATGTGTCATTGATCCCTTTCCAACCCCTTTCACCGAGGAGATCCTGGAAGGAGTAGCCGGGCGCGAGATCTATTCTTCACCGATGGATTCTCATGATATCATCAGGTTATAATTACAAAGGAGGACCAAGAAAAGACAACTTTCGCCACTAAATGGGGAAGCTTTTCCTACACAATCATGCCTTTTGGATTGAAGAACCCATCTACTGTGTTTTTGTGCATTGTGGTGTAGGAATTTCAAGACTTCATCCATAAGTTTCTTCAAGTCTACCTTGATGATTGGACAATATATGGATTAGTGAGGGATCATTGTGACAATCTGAGGTTGATGTTTGAAATATGTCGACAGTTGAGGATATCCCTTTGTTATCGCTAATTTAGACTTTGCAAAATTAATAAACATAATTTTTTTTGAAAAGTTTTCTTTCACGTGATTTATCACCCTCGCCATGATCATCTTATTCTTGTGATCATTTTAGTTTTCATTTCACTCATTTTGGATGAGAACTCGTCTCGCTATTGGGTCACAAACTACATTAATAATTAATTAAGTTATTACCCATTTATTTAATATAATTAATTTTATTAATTTTTGGGGTTTTTAATTAAATAAATATTAATTTAATATTCATTACAAAAATCAATCGACAAGTTCTTCTTTATTTCCGAGAGAAATTAAAATTCCGCTTCCAATCTTTGTGCATGCCAAATTGGCTTTCTACATTTGGATTTCCCCTTTCCTAGCAAATTCTTCTTTTTTCCCGCTTGTGGAATTTCTCCTGTTGACTGCCAACCCGACCGGATGAAAAATTGGCAAAAGATCTCCCAATTTCCCACATGGGGAAATAAATGGGAATTCTAACTTGCTTTGCCATTGCAACTGGAAAATGACCAAGTTTTTTCCCATCTTTCCCTGAGCAATTAATGCCCACTACCAAAGAAAGGGAAAATTGGTTATTCCAACAGAAATAAGAAACGGTTACAGAAGCTTCTTTAATCCTCATAACCATTTCTCCATCAAACTCGTTGGAAAAATTCATGTGAAGAAGCTTTGAAGCTTTTAATATTTCTAACTTCTTCTTATTTCCTTTGTAGAAGCGCTTCGAGAAATATTTTAATCACACCCTTGAGCAATACACCGAGAAGTACAGAGATTTTAATGCAAGAGTTTTCCATTCAAATCAATCAGTAAATTTTCCCACACTATTTCTAAACCGTTCCATTCACGTGTCAGGGAGGAGATAGAAAGTCCCACGCCATAGAGAAGAAAATCCATTCACATCTGTTCATGCAAAAGGAGTAACATTTTAAACGCCATTTATCTTGGCACCAAAGATAAAATAGAAGGCAACAAGGTTTAATATCCCCATGCAGCCAAGGATTATATAATCTATGCCAAAAACAAAGAAAATACCACTTAGCCGAGACAAAGGAGGCATGCCATGCCAAGAGGGGCGATTTTTCACGTGTGAGAGGAAAATAACAAATAAAACAAAAAAAAACAAAAAAGGAAAATCCTACATAGGCCCAAGGTAAAAATCCCACTCAAGTGAAAGAAATACCACATATAAGGTAAAGAGATTCACGCCAGTAGAAGAGACCAACAAATAAACTCACACAGCTAAAGGAAATAAGAAGGCTATCCACATTTGCAAAAACACATTCCCGAAAAAAGAGTTCACGTTTGCACAAGAAAACTTATCCACGCATTGGTAAAAGTGAAAGAAGTTTAGCCAAGTGCCCGATGGAGGATTTGTGAAGGGAGAAATAAAACATCGATCCTGAAACACCGAGGGTAGTCGATAATAAGTCCAAAACATAGCAGAGAGAAAAAAATTCCATTCACATGCCCATGTACTTTGGAAGAATTTCATGCATTCATTCTTGGTAATTGCTCCCACATCCATTGGTCATAGCAAAGAAAAAAAAAAATTCAACGCATGCCATGTAAAAAATAGCAAGAGAAATCACTATCACACATTTTCTATATATATATATATATATATATATATCACGCTGCGTGAAGAAGAGAGAAATTCCACGCATGGGTGAAGTTAGAACAAAAGCCACACAATTGCGAGAAGAGGAAGACTGTGCCTGAAGAGAGATCACATGAAAAGTTTGACAAAATTTCAAACAAGATATATATCAACACGAAGAAAAATGAATTTAATGAAGAAAACGATAGATGCGTAAAAACGTGCCTCGGTTTGTATCACAAAGTAATTGACTTTAGAGCTTGATATCTCGAAGCTGAGTGATTGTCGAGAAGAATGGTTTAGTTTGTTGAATTATTCCCATCTTCGTGTACTTGTTTTCCAAATTTTAAATGAACAACACCTCATTTGATATTTTTCACGAATCTAAGAAAAACTCAGTTTGTTTGTTTTTAATGCGCACAAAGTTTCAACTTGTCGGAAGGCTTACTTTGGGAATCCGTATTTCGGTCTGAGAGTGATTGTCAAGAAGAACGGTTTGGTTCGTTGAATTCTCCCCAACTTCATGTACTCCTTTGCCAAATTTCAAATGCGCAGCACCTCGTTTGATATTTTTCACGGAGCCAAATAAAACATAATTTGTTTGATTTTGCCGCGTGTGCGCTTTTTTCACTGTTAAGGAGACCGACTTTGAGGGTCTATATTTCTAACTCGAGATAATCATCGGAGTAAATAATTGTTTATTTAGATTCTCTCCACCTTTATATATTCCCTTTCCAGGTTGTATATTCCTAGGGTGATATTTGATAGTTTTTCTAGGCTAAAACCAAACGAGATTTTCGCAGTTTTACACTTGCATTTTCCTAGCAGTTTCATAAGAGTCAACTTTGACCTTTAATATTTGATGAAAAATTTGATTGGGAAAAAAATCTTACACACAAACTTTTGGTACCTTAATAGACTCCCTCATCCAATGAGAGTTTCTTAGAACAAGATTTACTATTTTTCCTAGGGCAGTTTCAGAGGTAATTTGTGTAGTTTTGAAGTAAGCAAGTAATAGCCTGAAATCACGCTTCTGTCACAATCATGTCATCCTCAAACAAAAATATGTTGTGGTATGGATTATAGGGCATTCTACTCACCTCGATGCTCCATTTAGAGTATGAGAACATCACCGATACCAACTTGGGATATGTCGACATAGGTCGATTTGTGATCACATATCAACCGAAGGCAAGTCACAATTTTCATGATGTTTGTTACGAATTGGTCATCACTTGCATGGATGCACTACGATACCCGCATAATGTGGTGATTTAACTCCAACGGATCCAAAGCGAAGTAACCTTTGACTTCCTCATTATGTGGTATAGGTCATAGCTATTGGTAGAGGCCTTTTTGGAGTCAAAAGCCATGGTCATCGGCAGAGATCGATACTCTTGAGAGAAGTTTATCTACATAAATTGTCTTCACTTGATTGTTGTGGTGGATCTATTCATCGACAAACCGATACCAATGACAAGTGCAGTTGTGTAGATCATCAAGTAAGGCCACATCATTCAAGCATGTCACTTTGTCGGCTCTCGGTTAGCAGTGGGCTCGATACTTCATTGGCCAGTCTTAAAGTTAGAGCATTCTCGAATTGGACAATTGTGAGTAGATCAGAATGAAAACACTTCGGGATGGTGACAAAGATGAAAGACATAACTCCAGGAAGTGAATTGCAATCTCAACTCTTGGAAGAGCTTCTCAATGGCAAAAGATTAGGAGTTGGATTTTGATAAGCCAAGGTAGCGTAATGACTATGGTCTATCGACAAATGAAGAATTCACCATGGAAAGGTATTCTGAGCATGTGGAGAATTGTGTGTGTGGATGCAAATAAAGACAAAATCACTCACACCAAGATGATGCTCAAATGAAGAGGTGGATGAATTACTCAAGTTTCAAGCTCGACTCTCTTGTCAGCTAGAGGATTATAGAGCACAGTCAATGAGTTCATTCCCGTATGATCGGAATAGGCGGAATCTTGGCCCAATGGATAAGGCACTGATCCTACGTGTCTCGATCTAGGTGGTGTAGTCCTGACTAAGATGTTTATGTTTGTGTCCAAGTCATTTAAGTGGGGTCCATATGTACCCATTATTTTTGTTATAAAGTGGTGTTATTAAACTCACTTTTGACAAATTTTTGATAACTTAAGCGGTTTCTATTTTTCAAGTTACTTTTTAAAAGTTGGTTGAAAAGTCAAGGTCATTTAAGATGCCCTATTTAATGTTCATGTAAACCCTAACTACTTTGTAACCAACTTTTGGGTTATAAAAGAAAGTTAGGGGCTCATTTGTAAGGGTGACTTTGAGAGAGGAGAAGGAAATACTCTTTATGTGCCGATTTATTTCAAAGAAATAAACTTTGTGTTCTTTTGAGAAAACATTTTAGAGTTAATGAAATATGAACTTTGTGTCCCATTCATTGTCTCTTATATTATTTGATGTTCTTATGTTCATTAGATGTTAGTGTTTGAATCTTACATGTAAATATTATCTTGTATCTTGTTGTCAATGCTACTAATATATTGTTCTAGTTCACAGTGATCAAGCTCTGATTATCTACTTGCTCACGTGTGTTTCCTTTTACTCATTCTCATTTAGCTGATGCAAACTCCGTTTTATTTGTGTTATTTATTATTCCTCTTCATGTAATATTAGGCTCTGCATTTACCTAACTATTACATGTCCCTTCCATCCTTTCATTTCCATTCCTTTCCTTCATTCCATTCCATCTCCCTCATTCACTTTTCTTTCCATTGATGTTCCAAAACACCCCCACATACAATTTTGATTGTACAAATGTAAATACAATTTTGTTTTTTAGTAAAGACAACCTCACCTTCATTGAGGAGGGACTTCATTCCCACACGGTTACATGTCATTTTCATGAGTGCAAATCTTTATGCTAATAATTTTTGGTGACTCTATTAGGGAATATAGAATCATTAACGAGTGCTTGGTTAATTCTTTATGACCATCCCCTATGCACAAGCTCCAGTTATTCAACCGAATCTTGTTCTTGACGAAGATTTTCAAAGAGACATTGCTACCAACCTTTAAATAGTAGCTTGGGAAAACTTTGAAAGCTTGCAACAATTTGTGGTTGTTGATAGAGCTATTGACAAAGAAATCTACATTAAAGACTATAGAAGAAGAGCACCAACACTTGTGGCCAGAAGACCTCCTGGACACGTGTTGATCATTGTTCATCGACGCAGCCCTCTTCCACCAAGGTGATAATTTGTATGACTATTATAGGTGACCCACCTATCTTGCAACCGAATCTTATTTTTTCAGATACTCAAGAAGACATATCATTAGATCTAAGGAAAACTATTTAGGAAAAGTGCACGAGCAACTATCATTTTCATCTTGCCACATTAGTACTAGATAATGAAGAAGATCAAGTGCGAGAGTTTCTAGAGTCATTCAGGCGCAAAGAATTCAAGAAAGAGAGTGAAGAGAAAGGCTAGAGCTGACCGAACATGCTAGTGATCCCTTCATAGTAAATATTTCAAACTGGAAGGAAAGAGGTTTACACGAGGAGAAAAAGCTAAGGGTCTATCAGATCCCATTTTTGACTTTCAAGGTAAGTTTGGTTTCAAGTTATCTCGTCCAAGGAGAAACACACCCCGTAGATCTGTAAGCCTTACATCAAGTCCTAAAAAATAAAACAAGGAAGGAATCACTACTTGTCAAGCCCTTGTTCTTGCTCACATTGTTTTGCCTTTGCATACCACCTTTCCCAAGATGACAGTTAACGTACTATGGGATTCCATATGACCATTGGCCTTACCAGCTCGACATGAACTCCCACGAGGATCGAGGAAGATTCTTCCTATGTTTAATGGAGATGAGAAGACTTCACCCGATGACCACATTTCCACCTTCTTTGCTGCATGTGCAGTTTTATTAGTGGAATATGAAGATGTTGTTGTTCACCTCTTCATTAAAACATTGCAAGATGTTGCCATATATTTGTTTCATCATGTCACTAGAATGATATGAAAACTAATTTTGAAGACCGTTTAAGATGGCGAGAAGATGAACATGCCCTTCTTTCCCAACTATCTCGGTGAAGACAGAGCTAATAGATTGCATGAGGAATTTTGTGGCTAAATTCAACAAAATGGTGAACAAAGTTCATGCCAAAATTTGCCCAAACGACGAGAAAAAAATGTTTCTTCATTAATTCACAACAAGAAGTGTGCTATCGATGAGAAGAGCTAGAGTGGCTACTTTGGAACTTGCTCAATCTTTGGCAATAGAAATTGAGGATGACTTAATCATGGCGGAAAATTCAAGAAAAATTCCCTCAAGGGAAAGAGTCAAGAAATCCCCAATGCTTATGAGACAATACTCACTAAGTTGGCTAATGATATTCTAGCTTTGAAAAGGAAAGTTTGTAAAAGTAGTAAACTTGTTCCTTATAAAGTCATCCCAAGAAAAGGTTACGTTCCCAACAAATCTAGAATTGTAGGCGCTTCAACGAGGCTTGTTGTTAAAGCAACTCCTACAACAAACTCAAAATGTGACGTCATTGAAGAAAGTGATGATGAAGTTGAGGTCGTTGAGGTTGACGAAGAAGATCCAGACTCTAGGACATCTGAACCTGAAGTTGAAGATTCTAAAGGAGAAAGTAATAATCATTTCTTTGAGTACTGTTCAGAAGAAGAAGATGAATATGAAGAAATTATATAAGATATGAATAGTCAATATTTTATTATCTTCACATGCTCTCAGAAAAGGAGTAGAGTACCACTAAGGTGGAAGATAAAAAGAGCTCCAAGGAGGTTCCTAAAGAATCTAAAACTAAAGAAGCTTCCAAAGAATCCAAGACAAATGAGACTCCTAAAGAGTCCAAGGTGACTGAGGTTTCCAAGGTTAAAACTATCCTAAAGAAAGGGGGACCTTTGTCAAGTCAATCAGTTGATAAATTAGCTACGAAGAAAGTTTCTTCTTCCACATCAGTATCAACCAAACTCGAAGCAAAGGTCAAAAGTGTGCCATCATCAAGTTCAAAAGAACTAGTATCTCGATACATTAAGTACGGTCATTTTCCCCAAATTTGATATCATTTATCACATCAATAAAACAAAAATTTCCATGTCACAGCAGAGAACTTGAATTCCAATAAGGATCAACTCAAGAAATTGGTCCAGGTTTATCAAAGGCGACTCTCTGTTCATTCCTCTAAAGGAATACTAAAAACTTCCAAAGATGGGAAGACTCAAAATATTGTGTTGGCCACTACACCTTCGAATGAAAAGATTTAACCTTTCTTTGTGTCCTTTCTGATCAACGGATGCAAATTAAGTAATTGCAATATAAATTGTGGATCCTCAGATAATGTGATGCCTGCAAAAGTAGCACATGCTCTTGGGTTGACTTGTACGAGAACATTCAAATCATGTTACTCAATGGAGACAATATAAGTTCATATGATTGGGAAGATTAAAGATGGTCACATGGTTTTATCTTAATTTCCTCAAAAGCGAGTCAAGGTAACCATTCTAGTTGCCGACATTCCTGCTTCATATGGTATGTTATTGAGCAGGAAATTTTACAGAGATCTGGGTGGTGAGATTCAAATGGACTAGTATCATGCTATGATCCCTATCAGTGGAGAAATGAAGAAGCTAATGCCAAAAACTCAGAAAAATTCACTATAATGAAACCAATGATCCCCACGCACATGTCTTGTTTTAAAACTCTAGTATGGGTAATTATATGATGATTGCAAAGGTTCATGCACCTGAGGTCACTTGAGAAGATCCCAATGAAGTCTGGGCTCTTGAGTTTGATGGAATCTATTGCTCAATAGGTTCCGGCGCAAGAGTGGTGCTCATATCTCTGAATGGTAAAATATTTCCTTTTTCTTTCAAACTCCAATTTTCAAATACTAACAACACTGCAGAATACAAGGCATTAATCCTTGGCCTCCAAGTTATAGAAGAGAAAGGGATAAAAAAATTGAAAGTATTTGGAGATGCACAGTTGATCGTAAAATAAGTAGGAAATTAGTTTCAGGTAAAGAATGATCATTAGAGACACTACAGAAATAAAGTTTGGGACACAATAGAAACTTTCAATGTTTTTTCCATAGGATATATCCCTCATGAAAAGAATAACAAATCAGACTCCCTAGCAATCTCAACTTCATTGATGATCCCTCATTCAAAGTTTGATCAAGACAAATACACCATTGAAATGGTTTATAGGCCAAGTGTTCCTGACAATGTAGAAAATTGGCAAGTCTTCAATGATGATCAAAAATTATTGCCTTCTTTGAAAAGAGAGATAATTTTGAATAATTTTACTTTGAAGGAAGTGATTTTGCATTTTTTGAATCAACAACCTCGCCCATTCAAGAAGGATTTGAGAATGAGGATCTTGGTGATGGCATCATTCAACTCAAAGGAAATAAAATTCCAAAAGGATTGGTTTCACTTGAATAACTCTTTGATAAGCATGGCAAGTTTATCAAAGAGAAAGAACAAGAAATACCTATGAATTCTACTGATTATGAGAAAGTTAACATTGGTATCAAGGACAAACCTCACCTGGTCAACATTGGTAAGTGTTGCTCACCTGAGGAGTGTAAAATTTTTTTAAGCCTCCTTACTAAATATTCTGACATCTTGGCCTACTCATATAAAGACTTGAAGTCTTTCCAACCTAGGGAAATAGAGCATGCCATACCTTTGAAACCAATATAATCCCAAGATAGTAGGGACACTATTTCATGAGGTTTAAAATATGTTAGATGCACGAATAGTTTTTTCTATTCGACATTCAACTTAGATAGCTAATATTGTATTAGTTCACAAGAAAAATGGAGAAATTAGGATTTGCATGGATTTCCGCAATCTTAATCAAACTTCCTTGAAGGATAAATAACCCACTGCGGTCATGGACCATATTCTACAGGTAGTAATTAGATCAAAAATATTATCAATGCTAGATGGTTTCTCTTGTTATAATCAGATTGAAGTGGCTAGAGAAGACCAACATAAAACAACATTCACTACCCCTTGGGGTACGTTCGCATATAGAAGAATGCCTTTTGGTTTGATCAATGCTGGCACAACCTTTAAAAGGGCTATTGATATGGCATTCGTAGATTATAAAGACAAGATCATCGTGATATTCTTGGATGACTTGACAATGTTCTCCAAAAATCGAGAAGATCATCTAATAGATTTGGAGAAAATATCGCAAAGGTGTATACTTCATAAAATCTCCATGAATCCAAAGAAGTCCATGTTTGAAGTTACCGTAGGGAAATTCCTAGGTCATATTGTTTCTAAGGAATGAACTAAGATTGATTTTGAGTGTGTTCAAGCTATCAAGAATCTTTCCTTACCCACAAGTAAACCTGGAGTTCACTCATTCTTTGGGAAGGTGAAATTTTTGAGAAGGTTCGTGCTAGATTTTTCTGAGCTAACTAAAGAAATTGCTTACATGAGGAAAGGTAAAAATACTTCAAATGGTCAAATGAAGGTAGGGGAGCATTTAAACAAATCAAGGATGCTATTGCAAAAGCTTCTACGTTGGTGTGTCCCGATTTCAAGAAGGATTTCATAATCTATTTCTATGCTTCCCCACACACGATCTTTGTCATCTTGACTCAACATAAACAAGAGGGAATCAAATTTCCTATTGCATTCATGAGTTTTGGATTTAAGAAACATGAACTCAATTAAACTCCCCTTGAGAGGTATGCGAACATAATGGTTAGAGATTTGAAACATTTTAGATACTACGTATTGAATTCTCACACTAAAGTCTTAGTTTTAGATACCGCAGTTAAATCAATGTTGAAACAACAAGAACCAAGATATAAAAGAGGTAATTGGGTCTCCAAGATCCAAGAATATGACTTGGACATCAAGCCTACCAAGTTAGTTTGAGGAAGAGGACTTTGCCAACTCATCGCAGAGAATGAGCCACAAGATGACTCTGAAGAAGAACCAGTTGAAGAAATTTTACCATTGGTAGTTTTTGTCAGTACCACAGACAAATGGTATTTAGCTATAGCCTACTTTCTCACATATGGTGAATGCCCTGAGAATATGACAACTAAGGAAAAGAGAGCTATCAAATTAAGAGTTGTCAGGTACATCATTTGGGACAACACTTTGTTCAAGAAAGGAATTGATGGCATGTTCCTCAGATGTGTCGATAAAGAACAACAACCTAGGTTGTTGGAATCCTTTCACAATCATGCTTGCGGTGGTCATTTCTATAGATGAGTGACAACCCATAAAATTTTACAAGCATATTATTACTGGCCCACTATGTTTTCTGATGCTAAAAATAGGTAGCCAAATGCAAATCTTGTTAGCAGTTTGTTGGAAGACATAAATTGGCAGCTTTTCCTTTAAAGCTAATTGTCATTGAAGAACCCTTTCAACAATGGGGTTTAGATTTCATCGGGTATCGAATCCTAATTCTAGTGCTGGTCATACTCATATGCTCACTGTAATTGACTACTTTACAAAGTGGGTAGAAGCTATACTAGTGAAACAAACATCTACTGCAGTAATCTGTGACTTCATCAAAGAGAATATATTGATTCGTTATGGAATTCCACAAAATATCATGATGGACAATGCCTCTAATTTCTCCTCTGCAGAGATGATAGGTTTTTGTTATGGGTATGGGATATCTTTATCTCATTCATCGATTACTACCCTCAGGGAAACGGTCAAGTAGAATCCAATAACAAAACATCATTACTATCATGCATAAGTTAGTCGAAGAAAATCAAAGAACTTGGCACAAAAAGTTATATGATGCATTGTGGGCTGACCACATAACTCCCAAAAGAGCAATTGGAATGTCTCCATTCCAACTCTTATATGGAACCGATGCTCAAATTCCCATCACTTTGGAGTTACCAACATTACGATTGGCTCAAGTAGTTGATGATGAATGCTTTGCCAATGCATTAGATAAAAGGATCATGTTCCTAAGCAAGCTTGAAGAACAAAGAAGTCAAGTGGAAAACATGATCGAGGAACACCAATCAAAAGTAAAGAAATTGTTCGACAGAAAAAATAAGGAGAGACAATTTCAAATCAATGACTTAGTTCTTCTCTGGGACAAGAGACATGAACCAAAAGGAAAGCACATGAAGTTTGATTCATCATGGTTGGCCCTTTTAAAATTAGGCATTTATGTGGAGATAACACCTATTACTTGGCATATCCTGATGGAACTCATTTTCCTTTTCCCTACAACGGCAATATCTCAAGCACTATCAAAATTGAAAACGGGTTGTCCCCATATGTACATAGGTAATTAGGATTTTTGTTTGTTTTCGTTTCCTTTTTTTCGGTTTCCTCTCTTTTGTTATCCCACTTTTGTGCTTCATTGTCTTCAAGATCATGTTCATTTAATTTTTGGTTTGGGTCCGTTCTTTGCATCCATGAATTCCTTGTCCCCAATTAGAGCTAATCATATTGGCTAATTTTGACTTCACAAAATTAATAAACATGAAAATTTTAATTTTTTTTAAAAGTGTTCTTTCATGTGATTTATCACCCTCGATGCAATTGTCTTGTTCTCATGATCATTTTGGTCTTCGTTTCACTCATTTCGGGTGATAACTCCTCCTCGCTAGGTCACAAACTGCGTTAATAATTAATTAATTTATTACCCTTTTATTTAATAAAATTAATTTTATTAATTTTTGGGGTTTTTAATTAAATAAATATTAATTTAATATTTATTAAAAAAATCAATCGACAAGTTCTTCTTTATTGCTCGGGAAAATAAAATTCCGCTTCCAATTGTCGGGGATGCCAAATTGGCTTTCCACACCTAGATTTCCCCTTTCCTAGCAAATTCTTCTTTTTTCCCTGCTTGTGGAATTTCTCTTGCTGACTACCAACCTCGACTAGATGGCAAATTGGAAAAAGATCTCCCAATTTCCCACATGGGGAAATAAATGGGAATTTCAGCCTGCTTTGCCATTGCAACTGGCAAACGACCAAGTTTTTCCCATCTTTCCCTGGCAATTAATGCCCACTACCGAAGAAAGGGAAAATTGGTTATTCCAATGGAAATAAGAAACGGTTACAGAAGCTTCTTTAATCCTCATAACCATTTCCCGTCAAACTCGTTGGAAAAATTCATGTGAAGAAGCTTTGAAGCTTTCAATATTTCTAACTTCTTATTTCCTCTGTAGAAGCGTTTTGAGAAATATTTTTATCACATCCCTCAGGAATACACTAGAAGTAAAGGAGATTTCAATGCAAGAGTTTTCCAGATTCAACTCAGTCAGTCAATTTTCCCATGCTATTGCTAAACCATTCCATTCACGTGTCAGGGAGGAGATAGAAAGTCCCACGCCATAGAGAAGAAAAATCCATTCACAGCTTGTTCACGTAAAGGAGCAACAATTTAAACGTCATTTATCTTGGCAGCCAAAGATAAAATAAAAGGCAACAAGGTTTAACATCCCCACGCAGCCAAGGATTATATAATCCATGCCAAAAAACAAAGAAAATACCACTCACCTGCATTAAAGGAGGCATGCCACGCCAAGAGGGGCAAGTTTTCCATGTGTGAGAGGCAAAGAACAAATAAAACAAACAAAAAAGGAAAATCCTACGCAGGCCCAAGGTAAAAAGCCTACTCAAGTGAAAGAAATACCACATAGAAGGTAAAGAGATTCACGCTAGTAGAAGAGACCAAAAAATAAACTCACACAACCAAAGGAAATAAGAAGGATGTCCACATTTGCATCATCTCAAAACTCATTCCCAGAAAAAGAGTTCATGTTTGCACAAGAAATCCTGCCCACTCATTGGTCAAAGTGAAAGAAGTTTAGCCAGCTGCTAGAGGGAGGATTTGTGAAGGGAGAAATAAAACATCACATCCCAAACGTCGAGGGTAGTCGATAATAAGTCCAAAAATGCAAAGTAAGAAAAAAAATTCCATTCACATGCACATGTGCTTTGAAGAATTTCATGCATTCATTCTAGTTAATTGCTCACGCATCCATTAGTCATAGCAAAGAATTTTTTTCAATGCATGCCATGTAAAAAATAGCAAGAGAAATCATTATCACACATTTTCTAATATATATATATATATATCATGCCTGCTTAAAGAAGAGATAAATTCCACGCATGGGTGACGTTAGAACAAAAGCCACACAATTTGGAGAAGAGGAAGACTATGCTTGAAGAGAGATCATGTGAAAATTTTGATAAAATTTCAAACAAGATACATATCAACACAAAAAAATGAATTTAATGAAGAAAACTATCGATACGAAAGAACGTGCCGCGGTTGTATCTGTCAAGTAATCAAAGTTGGAACTTGATATCTCAAAGTTGAGTGATTGTCAAGAAGAACAGTTTAGTTCATTGAATTCTTCCCATCTTCCTATACTCATTTTCCAAATTATAAATGAACAACACCTCATTTGATATTTTTCACGAATCCGAAAAAACTCAGTTTGTTTGTTTTTAGCCGCATGCAATGTTTCAAATTGTTTAAGGCTTACTTTGGGAATCCATATTTCGGTCTTGGGTGATTGTTAAGAAGAATGGTTTGGTTCATTGAATTATCCCCAACTTCATGTACTCCTTTTCCAAATTTTAAATGTGCAACAACTCATTTGATATTTTTCATGGAGCCAAATAAAACACAATTTGTTTGATTTCGCCGTGCGTGAAGTTTTTCAGCCTGTCAAGGAGGCTGACTTTGAGGGTCTATATTTTGAACTTGGATGATCATCAGGAGAAAAATAATTATTTCTTTAGATTCTTCCTACCTTCATAGACTCCCTTTCAAGGTTGTAGATGCCTAGGGTGATGTTTGATATTTTTCTAGGCTAAAAACAAATGGGATTTTCATAGTTTTACACTTGCATTTTCCTAGCAATTTCATAAGAGTCAACTTTGACCTTTAATATTTGATTTTGATTGGAAAAAAATCTAACACGCAAACTTGTGGTACCTTAATATACTCCCTCATCTAGTGAGAGTTTCTTAGAACAAGATTTGCTATTTTTCCCAGGGTAGTTTCAGAGGTAATTTGTGCAGTTTTGAAGTAAGGAAGTAATAGCCCAAATCATGCTTCTTCACACATAATGTCATCCTTAAACAAAACGATGTTGTGGTGTGGATTCTAGGGCATTCTACTCACCTTAATGCTCTATTCGTAGTATGATAACATCACCGATGGAAACTTGGGACATGTCAACATAGGCCGATCTGTGATCACATATCAACTTAAGGCGAGTCACAATTTTCCTGATGCTTGTTATGAATTGGTCATCACTTGCATGGATGCACCACGACACCTGCACAGTGTGGCAATTCAACTACAACAGCTTCAAAGAAGAAGAAACCTCTGACTTCCTCATTATGTGGTATAGGTCGTAGCTATTGGCAGAGGTCTCTTCGGAGTCAAAAGCTATGGTTATCGACAAAGATCGATAATGAGAGAAGTTTGTCTACATAAATTGTCTTCACTTGATAATTGTGATGATCTATTCATTGACAAACCAATACCAATGACAAGTGTAGTTGTGTGGATCATCAAGTAAGGACACATCATTCAAGCATGTCCCTGTTAGCTCTTAGTTAGTAGTGGGCGTGATACTTCATTGGCCAATCTTAAAGTTGGTGTGTTCTCAAATTGGGCAATCGTGAGCATATCAGAGTGGAAACACTTCAGGATGGTGACAAAGATGAAAGACATAACTCTAAGAAGTGAATTATAATCTCGACTCTTGGAAGAGCTTCTCAATGGAAAAGATCAGGAGTTGGATTTTGATAAGCCAAGGTGGCGTAACAACTACGGTCTCACAAAAAATGAAGAATTCACCGTGGAAAGCTATTCGGAGCATGTGGAGAATTATGTGTGCGAATGCAAATAAAGAAAAATTTCTCACACCAGGATGATGCTCAAATGAAGAGGTGGATGAATTACTCAAGTTTCAAGCTTGACTCTCTTATCAGCTAGAGGATTATAGAGCACGATCAATGAGTTCATTCCTGTATGACCGGAATAGGAGAACTCTTGGCCCAATGGATAAGGCACTGATCCTAGGTGTCTTGATCTAGGTGGCGCAAAGATCTTGACTAAGATGTCTATGTGTGTGTCCAAGTCATTTAAGTGGGGTCCACATGTACCCATTTCTTTTTGTTATAAAGTGGTGTTATTAAACTCACTTTTGGAAAATTTTTGATAACTTAAGTGGTTTCTATTTTTCAAGTTACTTTTTAAAAGTTGGTTGAAAATTCAAGGTCATTTAAGATGCCCTATTTAATGTTCATGTAAACCCTAACTACTTTGTAACCAAATTTTGGGTTATAAAAGAAAGTCAAGGGCTCATTTGTAAGGGTGAATTTGAGAGAGGAGAAGAAAATACTCTTGTGTGCAAGCTTTATTTCAAAGAAAGAAACTTTGTGTTCTTTTGAGAAGACATTTTAGAGTTAATGAAATATGAACTTTGTGTCCCATTCATTGTCTCTTATAGCATTTTATGTTCTTATGTTCATTAGATGTTAGTGTTTGAATCTTACATGCAAATATTATCTTGGATCTTATTGTCAATGCTACTAATATGTTGTTCTAGTTCACAGTGATCAAGCTCTGATTATCTACTTGCTCATGTGTGTTCCCTTTTACTCATTCTTGTTTAGTTGATGCAAACTCTATTTTATTTGTGTTAGTTATTTATTGTTCTTCTCCATGTAATATTAGGCTCTTCTTTTACATAACTATTGCATGTTCCTTCCATCCATTCCTTTGCATTCATTTCCTTTATTCCATTCCATCTCCCTCATTCACTTTTCTTTCCATTGATGTTCTAAAACATCCCTCACATACATTTTTGAATGCATAGATGTAAATACAATTTTGGTTTTCAATAAAGGAAACCTCATCTTCATTGAGGAGGGACATCGTTTCGACAATTTTGCATGTCATTTGCATGCGTACAAATCCATATGCTAACACCCTCAACATTAAGAAATGTGTTTTCGCTACTCCATTTGGAACCCTTTTGGGGTAGATCATATGTAAGGAAGGTTTTCTGGTGGATCCTGCCAAAGTTGTCGTCATTGTGGGATTGAGGGAACCTACCAGCTAGAGCGTAGTGTGCAGATTCCTTGGGCATATAGGGTATTACTAAAAATTTATAAAGGGGTATGCCAAGATCACCGTGCCATTGGAAAAGTTACTAAAACAAAGTACATTTCACTAGGGAGAGGCGTAGTAGATGACATTTGATACATTGAAGAATAAGCTTATCATTGCACCCATATTACACTTTCCTTATTGGGATAAGCCATTCCATGTACATATTGATGCTTGATGATTTGCAATTGGGGAAATCTTTGCACAACCCAGAGAGGGGATTTTTGACCACCCCTTGTGTTTTGCTAGTAGAAAATTAACACCAGCAGAGTATAACTATACTACTACTGAGTGCAAAGCATTGTCAATGATCTACGTGCTTTTGCACACATTTAGGCAGTATCTATTAGAAACACCCTTTATATTCTACACATACCACATGAAATTGAAGTACTTGGTAAAAATCCCGTTTTATAGGGGCGCATATGCCGGTGGGTCCTATTGTTTCAAGAGTTTGAGTTTACGGTTGTTGTGAAATTGGGAAAGAGTAATTTGGGACCTAACCATTTATCAAGGATTGACTCAAGGGAGGATGCACAGAGCATTGAGGATACAATGCTAAATGCACAACTGTTTAGATTGTAGTGCGTGCCCTCTGACTTGGAAGATATTGTTGTATTTCTCAAAATGGGTGTGGCACCAAAAGGAATGAAAACTTTGGAAAGGAAGAAATTAGCCATACGCACCGCGCCCTACATGTTAATTAGTGGAGACTTATACAAGCTAGGCCGTGATGAGGTTTTGTGCTAGGTGCATGTTAGAACATGAACACGTTGTAATCATGGAGGAAACACATGGTGGAATTGCAGAGGACACTATATAGGGAATGCAACCACACACAAGATCCTTCTAGTATGTTTTTGGTGGGAAACGGTTTACAAGGATTATATCGAGTATTGCAAGGCTTGTGACCATTGTCAGTGCCTTGGTAAACTAGGGAAAAGAGATGAAATTCCATTAAGATCGATTACCAATGTAGAACCATTTGAGAAGTGGGCAATTGACTTTGTAGGCCCTATTTCCCCATCCGTGTGAAGGACAGGTTCACGCTATATCATTACATGCGAGAAAGTATCTTACGAGGTGTGCGAAGTGCGCCTATAAGGGATTACACAATGACAACAACAACTACGTTCATGTGGGAAAATATAATCAACAGATATGGATGTCTGATTGAGCTTAATAAGTGATAGGGGTACTAATTTCTTGAATGAAACATTTAGGATTTTCGATGGAATTCATGGTAACCCACCAAAATACTACCCCCTATCACCCACAAGCTAATGGGACTGCTGAGGCATTTAACAAAATTTTGAATCACACGTTAACCAATATTTGTGATGTGGGAAGAAAGGATTGGGAAGATAAATTTTCTTGTGTTATGGTCATACCAGACTACTTATAAAATATTGAACAAGGCCACACCTTTTTAATTGGTGTTTGGTGTGGAAGTGATGTTACCTATTGAATTCATGTTACCATCATTGTGTATAGTGCACGTAACATGATTAGTTGATGAACAAGTACTTGAGGAGATGATTGATAAGTTAATGTAGCTAGAGGAGAGGTGGGATATTATTGGCTAGAGTCGAGAAAATAGAAAAGGCCAGGCAGAAGGCTTGGCATGATAGACACATCAAGAACAAACAATTTGAGGTTGGGCAGATGGTTCTATTATATGATTCCAAGTTTCTGTGCCATCCTTGGAAATTCAAATTCCATTGGATGGGCCCATACATTATATCTTATATATTTGATTCGAGCACTTACCGATTCTAAGTGTTGGATGGAACATGGTTACTAAGCCATTTCAATGGGAGTAGGTTGAAGCCCTACTATAAATAAGTCTTCCTTGTGTTTGTAAATAAGACAATATTGCCGCTTATTCTATGATTTCCTTTAAAGAATTTCCCTTATCTGTGTTTCCCTTTCTCGTTGCTTGTTCCCTTTCTTTTTATTTGTTGTGTGTGTGTCGTTCGGAGATAACCACTTATAATTTCAAAAATTTTCTATGCGTAGAGGAACGTGCATATATTTTTGTGTGGGGTAAAGTGATGTGATAAGTACTAGAAGTTGGCATTCAAATCTGTGTTTCGATGGCCTGGTTGAAGGATCAAAAGTGTGTAGTTTGGAAGAGTGTGTGTAGAAAAGGTGAACATGAGGAGTTTGGTGTCAGGAAGGCTTTACAAAAACCACGTACAAGGGTGAGAAGTGTAGGAACAACATGAGGTAGGTGATGTCAAAAATTAGGATAAGGACATAAGAAGTGCCTTTAACATTGAAAGCGCATGCATAAGGATCTTCGATCGATGAAGGGTTTTTACTTATCGAAGGTTATAGAAGTTTTACACGTAGATTGGGCATGGGGGTAAAAGCACTGAAGGTTGGCTTTATGAAGAAAAATCCACCTTTATTACAAAAGTACGTTGGTAGGTAACATGCCATTTATTACGAGAAAAAACAAAAGCTATAAGTAGAAGGTCAGGGTGCATTATTATTTACCTTATATTTGTGTTATCAAAGAGCTCTTGCGAACTAGGGCATCCTTGAAGAAAAGTTGTCCGAAAAAAGGGTTTATAAGATTTGCATGCATAACTAGTTTGATTAGAGAACCAGAGTGGAAAAAGAGTACATGAGCATGAGCAGAGAATATTGTAGAAGTTTTCAAATCCCAAGAGGGAATGCACCGTCTTGTGGAAAAAGGGTTTTCTAGGTTAGGGTTCCGTAGCTAGGGCACATGATTGAAGGGATTTTCACAAAGGAGTAGAGCTACAGAGTTGAGCAAAGCTAGGATCAGGAGAAAGGAAACTTTTAGTGACTCAACGGAGAAATGACACCAAGGAAAGTAGCAAACATTTCACCAAAGAAGGGAAAGGGCAAGGGGAAACAAGCTATTTCCACTAGTTTCAATGAAGAATGGTACGTGGAGATGTAATATCCAAATGACATATTGCTTGGAAAAGAATGGGTGTCTCATGTTAGAAAGATGGTTGTGAGTGACTATAACCATCAAATGAGCACCACGTAGAGAATGAGATGGCATTGGAACTAGTTTTCCCTACGATAAAAGAGACACCAGATGGAATGCCTATCTATGATGATGAGGTAAAGGTGAAAATGGAGAAGGTCAGGTTATTGCAACTCTATGAGTTGCCCTATTTTGGTAAACCTGAATGACTATACCAATGGTTAATGTCATGTGTACATGAAGACCACTTCTACTTCACAGGACAGAGGATGCGAATAACTCCCAACTAATTTCTAAGTTTACCAGGTTTGTCTCAAAGGAGAATATTTTGATGATGACTTGGACTATAAGGAGGCCACCAAGAAGACTGTTAAATCTTATGACTACAAGAAGGGTTCATGATACTTTGACATTTTTACGATTTCTAACCCTGTAATGAGGATGGCCACGTGTTTGGTCACAAATCAATGAGCATGAGAGATGGACACGGATGAACATGGCTTAGTTGAATGTTTTCCGTAAGATCTCGGAGGGGACCATCTATAACCTCTCGATTTCATAGAAGAAGAAATCATCAATGTCGTGTGCGATGGAGAAAAGATCATGTTTGGTAATGTCCTCCTTACCATTGTCTTTTCGAAGATTGGAGTGCCCGATGGGCCGATAAATTTGTTTGGGAATACCCAGATGAGAATCATTCCCCCTCCAAAAGATTTGAGAAATATACTTGTGACACCATGATGACCGCCAATAAGGAACGCCTAGAAAAATTGTATCAAGAGATGTGTGACACATTCAACACTGAGTGGAGAATACCAAAGCAATTACCTATTTTACTGCAAGGTGAGGCTGAATTCACCGTGTACTAACATTTTTATTTTGGTGGGTTTACTCTAGCAGATGGTGCCAAGGGTCCTTGGTGCAAATTGTCGTTCTCCTTCACAACACAATACTTCCAGGCCAAGGTCAATCGATTCAAAGAGGTAAAGAAGCTAAGGTTTGACCTTAAAACAATAGACCCAAATTACCACATGCTACGCAAAACATTGATATATCCAAAGAAGTTCATCTATGTGGAGAAGTATGTCTCCCATGATATACATATGTTGAAGCCAGTGACATTGCATGTTGTGGGGAGGACCACAAGCAAGGGTATACTTGCGTATAAGGCCTAAATATGAGAAAGGTGCTTATGTTGAAAATTATGTCTCTATCCTAGAAGACCCCACCATAAGGAAGAAGGCCATGCCAAGGAAAAGGGAGAGAGAGGAGGCCCCTGAGAAAAAAGCACCAAGTACACATACAAAGGTATCATAGGCATGTGATCGGAGTCGAGTGCAAGAACAAACACCTATGCATGGAGGAAGAAGTCCCCATAGAAGAGAAAGAGAAGACACTGAGGAAGAGGCGCTAGATCAAGAGAAGTCCCCTATGAAATAAAAATCACCGGCAAAGAAAGGATTTGCTTAGGGAAGAATAAAAATAAGAGTCTCCTATATTAGAATCACCAATTAGGAAGAAGCAAAGAGTAACAGAAAAGGTGGACTCAGAAGAAAGAGAGAGCATGGACTCGATAAGGGTGACAAAGATGATGAAGAGCATGGTAAGACTCATAACCATCCTATGTATGATGTACACGAGTTAGAGGAAGAGAGAAATGAAGAGAAGGATGAGGACGAGGAGGCACTCATGACAAGGGGGTAGTGAAGAAGTAAACATGAAGGATCAAAATATTCCAAGCTTGAATAAGAAGTAGATAGAGGATGCTATAGAGGGAGGTAACAAGAATTATAAAGGACTTGGTGGATCAAGAGGTGGAGTGCAACACTAAAGAAGTACTAAAGGAGACGAAGGAAAGTGAAAGTGTGGGAAATGAGTATGGAAGCATGAGTGAAGATCCCAGCCTGGAAGTAAGCTTCCCAAAGGCATCACACATAGGTGGAAAGGGTATGGTAGCAATGCAAGAATAATGAATGACTTACATAAATGATCCAAATAAGGTACTACACATGCATTTCCAAAGTCGTGTCTTTGTCAAACCAACTCCTTGCATGGTCTTCTTTCGATGAAGAGGGTGTGTACCCATGCACGAGGAAGATGTTGTCTTGGGATTTTGAGTCCCATGTTGATGAGCCCAAATTCAAAGTCAACCGAGAGGTGTTGATGAAGATACCAAATGCCAAGGGAGTAAACCCTCTGGTGAATGCCCAACAACTATCAGATGAGCAAGTTTGTAATGTGCTCAACAAAGTATTGGTAGAAGTTGAGGTGAGGCTCTTTGGGAGAAATGATAGAATAAGGGTCTTGGAGGAAGAGATTGAAAAGAAAAATGAAGAGATCATTGAAAAAGACAGGGAGTTAAAGTAGGAGGAGCTGATCAGACACAATTAAGGCATGAGTTAAGGGAGGAAAAGGTAAAGGTGCACGAGATCAATAAAAGATAAATATTATTTCAGATGCCATAATCTTGAAGCACCTAGACTTGGCCCCGCTTGAGCAAAAATATGAGTCAACCATGCAATTCTTGGAAGACTTGACCCACATCCTCACCATGAAAAGGTGACCACTCGCATTGGAATCGACGAGAAGAGGCAATGGCGCGCCAGAAGGAGGAGAAAAACTGAAGATTGGGGAGATAATTACTTAGTATTTCGAGCTCCTTGCCACTGTAAATACTATCATGCAAATGGCCGAGGTCAGTATATGAAAATTACGTTGACAAAGACAAAATAACAAGCATATTGGTTGCTACACATGAAGTGGATTGAAGGAATTTCAAGAAAATAACAAAGGAAATAGGGTGGAGCGTAATAAGATCGTAGCCAAGGTTGAGAAAAAGTTGGAAGCAATCGAAACCTGCGGGGTTTGATTAAGAATCAGCTTAAGGAGCTATATCCCTAGGTCACTCACAGAATGGACATGCTTTAGATGATCTTAGCAAACAACTAGAAGGCATTGTAGATACACTAAATGCTAAGAGTAATGAATTGAGTTTTGATGAGGTGAGCACTCTAGTAGGTGACCTAATTCAATAGGCACAGGGTGAGGTAGATGCCTAGGAAAATATTGAGGTAACCATGAAGAAGGAATTCCCACTCCTACAACAATAGAAAATTATTCTATTCTTTCATTCTTTATTCAGATTGTCCCATTTCCACTATTCTTCATTCTTTGAAGAAACATGATGTTTCTGAGGATGGAGAACATGTGTAGTGTGGGGTGATATTGGACCCTGAAATATTAACTAAGTACCAAGAGGCGTGCGCATAGGACTAGTGAGAAGAAGGGTGCTCATGGGAAAGCACATAGGAAAAAGGGGTTTAAGAAGGGTTTAGGAGAAGTCAGGGCGCACACGGAAGGAAAAACATAGGTTTAAAGGACTTAGCCATATTTGGCTTTCTAGAGTCACTTGAGGAAAAATGTGAGGACTTGATTAGATGTGATGAGTGGATAAGGTGCTAGCCTAGAACTTTAGAGGTCAAGAAAAGGATATTCCATGCAGGAATATTCCTAGAAGACATCATTACAGAGAGTGGATGGTTTGCAAAGGGATAAGAATTCACCAATGGAGGACCACATCGACACTTGGCACATGATCTTCTTAGGAAAAATGCATGGAGGTGGTCGATGATATTATATAAAGAGATGTTTGGGTCAAGAACAAACACAAAGAAGATAGAGGCAAACACCGAAAGAATGCAAAGAAAGAGAAGGAGAGTAACAAAGTGCTGCAATAATGCTAGGGTTTAGATTACGTAGTGCTAGAAGGTTATAAAGGATGCCATAAACATATGTATGGGTACTGGGATCTATAATAAGGGATAAAATGGGAAAATTATAGTTAGGGTCTCATATCAGAGAAGCTTATAGGAGTTGAGTCTCTGTCATTTAATATGTATGGTCTGAGATGACCCTTTTGACTATAATATGGCTACTAGAACTCTTTATAATTAATATATATGGGTTCGTTTTGTATATATTTTTGATGAGTGCAAACCCTTCTTATACTTAGCATATCATGGCTCGATCTAGTTAATTATACTTCTTACAATGTTATTTAGCTTCGTGATGCATTAATACGTAGATCCGTTAGTTGCATCTTCTACCTTTTAAAATAAGTGAATGTACTTCCACTTCTACAAATCATCCTCCACTAATGGCATAAATTTCTCACAAATCTCACATAAAGGAGGGGCTTGGCACTCATGCGTGCCTCAGGTGCGTGCCCATGGCCCACTAGGTGATAGGCCGATGTGCTTGGGGTTAGTAAAGATATTGAGAGTAAATAAATGACTACATATTCTCTCGTAGGACCACGTCACTAGAATATTTTAAAAAATCATTTTTTTTAACCTTCCCACAAAATTACTACCATTGAAAGAAAATTGATGAAACCATTTTTTTAGCACACTTGGGTACGCTGTCATTTTCTGCCAGTGATTTATTTCAAGTTAGAAAGAAATATGTTTATAATCATATCATGATTTTGTTTTTACACATAAGCAGAGTAGATTTCATCACCACCAATGCTACACCGGTGACGTGGACTTCACTACCACGCACCACCAACATTCACATTTGCATTTAAACTCTGAGACCTAGTCCCATCATAAAATTCAATATTTATGGTGCCTCTAGGAAGTGTTTACGGGTGAAGCCATCATGACTACTATTGTACTTAACACCTAATACAACTGTAACAATAAAGCTTGGGCATCATCCCTATAAATATTTGGGGAGTAATAAGGACACCATACACACATTCATCCCCCATCACCTTCCGCCTTTTCCCAAAACTTGCCTTGATGTGGTGATTCACTCCAAAGTAGGTAAGTAAGAATTGGTGAGTCTTTTTGGAGTGATAAGAGCCTGCATCCACCATTCCACATCATACTTGTATGATTTCATGAAACAATGATTATTCCTAAAGGATCTACCTCTTGAGCCAAAATAATTTGATACACATGACTGCTTGATGTTTGTAAACAAAGTAGTTTAACATCGTTCTTATCATAAAACTTGGTTGATATCAATGTGTTCATTGTAAAGTTCAAATCCTAGTCGTGTTCCACAAAACCATTTCTCAATAGATTCAATACCAAAAAAACACTGAATCAATCAAACAACGAAGATCAAAATGTTACATTGATTTCATTAGCTTTCTTCAGCCAACAACAAATCCTTCATAGCTTTTTTCAAGCTATATCAAATTGATATTGAGTGACTTGCATTCACTCCTTATCTCATCAATTGTCAAAACATCCTTCATAGCTTGTTTCAAGCTATATCAAATTGACATTGAGTGACTTGTTTGAGTTCACTCCTTATTTCGTCAACTGTCGAGTTTATCTAAACCACATCCAACATAAATCCCTTCATAGCTCATTTTGAGTTATATCATAACTGTGTTGAGTCAACTTGTTTGAGTTACTCTTCCTATCAACAATCAAGAGATTTTTCAATCCAAATCTAGAATGTGAGAAAAATCCCTAATAGCCTACTTTGAGTTATATCATAATCATATTGAGTTATCTTTCTTGAGTTACTCTCCCTATCAACGATCAAGAGCTTATTCAAGCCAAATCAAACAAATCCGTTATAGCTTTCACTTAATCATGTTTGTTCAAACTTCGTAGCCTCTTTTACAAATTAAATAGGAACACACCTATCTCATCATGGTAGTCGACATAGTCACAATCATAAAAATGATGATGAAGAAGTCACACAACCATAACTCACTAACAAAGAACAATAACAAGTAGATAGGGTGATAAAGAAAAACAAGAACGAATACCATTACACATCCTAGCCATGGTGGAAAAATACCCCATGACTTCAGGAATGAAAATATAAACAAATTTATAGACAATGGTGAATCGAGTCACCACAATGAAATACCAAATAACCCAAACAAATCTTCAACTGATGAGTTATTTACCAAAATCCAAGAGTTAACAAGGAAACTTGAGGAAGCAACTACTAGAATAAAAGACCCCAATCCAGAACCACATACTCACGAAGTCCTTGATAACCCATCCCTCGACTCTCCATTCACATAAGAATGGAAACATATGAAAGAAACCATTTAGGGGATATAAAAGCAATCGAAACAGTTCAAATTTGAAGAACTATGCCCCTACCCATTTGATACAGAAATGTTATGCTTACCATTTTTGTCATCCTTCGAAACTCCAAAATTTGATAAATACAAAGGAAAGGGTGACCCCCGTGAACATGTTAAGGAATTTTACATGAAATGTCAAGAAGTAGCTTATCGTGACATATACCTTTTACAATTATTTCCTAAAAGTTTAGGAGGACATGCCTTAGATTGGTTCCTTCATCTTCCCAAAGGGTCAATCACAACTTTCACAGACCTATTGGAAAAATTTGTTAAACATTTTTCCTTCAACCTAGACTTAGAAGTAACCATGCTTGATATTTGTAACACCAAGCAAAGGCCCAATGAGAACTTCACATCTTTTTACAACGATGGTGAGGTATCGCGCAAGCATATTTCCCTGCATAGATCAAGAGACAATTAGTTAGCATCTTTGTCCCAAACCTCATTGTAGAATTATCATTCCACATGCAAATGCACTTTGTCTAAGTAATTTCAAAGAAGTCATTGAAAAGGGAACACAGATCGAGAAAAACCTCATTTCTAAGGGCTTACTTAAAACACCCTTTAGAACCAATCTCATAGGTATGCCCCTCGTAACCAGAAAATCCAAATTATTTAATCAGAATCGAAACATAATCAACAACGATGTTACTAATCCTCGCTATGTTTGAAACATTCAAAACAATCCACCCAACACAATTAAATCCAACAAACAACCAATTGTCATCCCTAGAAAGGAATCTCCTTCTCATGACAGGTGAAGACAATTCACTCCACTTAGAGAAATCCTATCTAGCATCTTCCGTCACTTAGAAAATGCCAACATGATCTCATACCCCATCGTCAAACCCTTCGAATAAGGGAAACCCAAACTGAATTGGTATAAAGACAATGAATATTGTGATTACCATCACATAAAAGGGAAGTCTACAGATTGATGCATGCAACTTTGTCATTATGTCCAAGACTTGATCGAATGTGGAGACATCAAAGTTGAAAATACCTCTGAGACAAAGACCCCCAAAAAAAAATCAACATGTTTAAAACCCCTTCCCTAACCATGATGATAATTCAAAGGACAAGGGCCAATCATAAAACAACGTTGAATACTACTCAGTTATCTCAACTATATACTATGACCAAGATCTAGTGGCTACTATAAAGATCGAGACCCTAATGTGTGGTTACCACTTGACATAAAAAGGTGTGGGTCCCCATAACAAAACAGTCTTCTACTTTGTCTCCCACACCACCTCCTAATCCATCATATAACTCCACCACCACTTCCACCCCACAAACTATGCCATCATTCAACATTGTTAAACAATTGGAAAAGACCACAACACAAATTTCCATCATGGAACTACTAAAGTATTTTCCCATACTACAACACATCATTACCCAAACATTAAATGACATTTGTGTCACAGAGGACATCAACTCATAGCAATTTAAGGATTTAATAGCGAATATTGCAACACCCAATCCTATTCTATCACTACATCCCACCAACCTTCTTAATCCTAACATTTCTAATAACCATTCTTTATACATCGAGGCTTATATAACTCATCACAAATTCAATCATATATTAGTCGACAATGGATCTCGCATTGAATATTTGATCCATGAAAATCCTACACTATCTAGGTTACACTCGAAAAGGATTTACAAGATGACATCATAACCATTTGTGGGTATGATAATAGTGAAAGAAAGGCCGAGGCACAATCACATTACCATTCAATATTGGACTAGTCACTTTAGACACGTTGTGTCATGTGGTAGACATAAAATTTGCATATAATATTCTCGTTGGTCAACCATGGATTCATGCCATGAAAGCCGTCCCATCCACGTTCGAATAATGTATAGAATTCCCCTACTTGACAATGGATTTACATTGCTTTCCGATACCCAACCATTCGAGTATTGCAGATTCCTCAAAGGGAGGTATTAAAGTGCTCACTAATGTCCAATAATAGATAAACATGCTCCTCCTTGTGTAGTCTCTAACAAAACACATGTCGATCTAGATAAGCTTCCCAAATATACTCTTAAACCATCATAATTTGGTCAACCATCACCTTCTAATCAACTAACACCTCTCAATCTATTCTCTTACGCTAATCAACCCATTTCATCTAAAACTAACCCCCTTCCACTAACCAATCATCTTCTCCATCTAACCAACCTTCCTCTTCTAACAATACCTCTTCCGTTAAGATACCTTCCCCTTCGGTTAACCAAGCTTCATCGTCTAATCCAACCCCTCTTCTTATAACCCATTCTCTCCATCTTTCAAAACTACCAAAATAACTTCCCCGCCATGCGAGGTACCTACTGGTCCCTTGTCACACACATTCAAAATCATTGACAAAGGATGCGGTGAATATCAATTCCAAAACGTTGCAAAATATTTTACAACATATCCCCACAATCCTATGGAAAACCCAATGCCCCACATCTTAGAATCCATCCCACTTATAAATTGGGTCACTGTTTTGAAGAAATTTAGTTGTCTAGACAAAAAACATATTCCAAGTTCTTCAGGATCTTGGTTATACAATGACGAATTCACTCCCTTTTATGAGTCCCCTCAATTTATCAAATCTTATCGAATGATGAAAAACATGTGATGGAAGGGTAAAGTACTCATCCAAGTGGAAAAGGTCATTCGGACCCAATTACTTGCACCGAACATCATGGTAAATGTGACCTTGGTTTCAAGATACTCATTAACTCCCGTATTAATATCGAGTGAGAACAATGAAACCAATTCTAACAAAGGACGCTAGGTCTAGGCACCACCTTTTTAAAGACCTTATCAAAATGAATCTCTATTTTGAACATTTATCCATTAATTTCATTGATTTTGAGCTTCTTCATCCAACTCTCATAGACCATGACCATCTACATCACGTAGCCATGGACATGTTCCAAAACGATGAAGCCATTGAAGAGCTCCTTGAACTCGCGATCAAATTCCCCTTTTAACCATAAAAAGGATTTGAGATTAACCTTGATGAATTTGCCTACTTTGGAAAAGAAATAGAATATTTAGATCCTTTACCTTTGGAAACCTTAGATAAGAAGAGAAAACACAAAATTTCCCATAGTCAAAATCTCATCGCCACCTTATCAAAAAAACATGTCAATAAAAGGTCCCAACATCATAAACAAAAACCCTGTGCCGATTCCCTTGAATCTCCTAACACTGATGACTTGCATCAACCACTAGCATCATTTTTCAAAAAGGATACATCCAAAATGTTTATTGAGGAAATTAAAGATATTAACATCGGTACTCCCGAGCAGCCAAAAATTTTACAACTCGACATTAGTCTGCTCACCAGGAATGAGTAGAGTTCACAACACTCCTCATTGAATTTCAAGACATTTTTGCATGGACCTACAAATATATGTCAGCTTAGATCCATCTCTAGTAGTACATCACCTTGTGGTACATCTGGATGCAAAGCCTATAAAACATAAATTACGTAAAATGCACCCCAAGGTAGCGTTGCTTTGTAAAAGCTGAACTTCAAAAACTATTAGAGGAAAACTTTATGTGACTTATCGATTATTCTAAATGGATATCCAATATCGTGCTGTGAGCCAAGAAAACTCCCAACATTAGGGTTTGCACATATTTTTGTGATATCAACAAAGCTTGTCCAAAGGATAACTTTCCCTTGCCAAACATAGACATGATTGTCGACTCTACGGTAAGCCATGAAATGCTCTCCCTAATGGATGGATTTTTTGGATATAATCAAATACATATCACTAAAGAGGATCAACAAAAAGTAATGTTTATTACACCATGGGGAACCTTCTACATTAAATTCATGTGTTTCGATTGAAAAATCTAGGTGCCACATATCAACGAGCCATAACAAATTCATCTTTCATTATATGCAACATGATATCATGGAAGATTATGTTGATGACATATTAGTAAAATCTAAAACATGTATAGGACATCCAGTGTGTTTGAGACATCTTTAACAGTTGCGTGAGTATAAAGTTCACCTTAATCCAAATAAATGTGTATTTAGGGTGACTTTCAGAAATCTATTAGGATTTATTGTCCCATAAAGAGGTATAAAAGTTGATCCCACAAAGGTAAAAGCCATCATGGAAATGCATCCCACCAAAAATCTTAAATAATTACACATTTTCCACGAAAAAATCCAATCCATTTGATGCTTCATATCACAACTAGCCAATAAGTGTCATCATTTTAATCAATTACTTAGGAAAGATGCGAAGTTCCAATGGGACTAAGATTTCCAAGATTCTTTCGCTAAACTCAAAGAATACCTTTCCATCCCACCCATCCCTATGTCACTAGTTGCAGATAAACCCATGCTACTTTATATATCTCGCTATTGAGCATGCCATAAGAGCTTTGCTAACACAACACATGATCAAGAAAAATAACATGCCATTTATTACCTTAGTCAAACACTTATTAAGCATGAGGTATGATATTCCCAAATTGAAAAATTATGTTTGGCAGCTGATTTCACATTCCATAAGTTACATCATTATTTGTTTAATCACATAACTAATTTGATAACTAAGGTTGATCCCAAAGTATCTCTTATCTCAACCTATTCTCACAAGAAGAATGTCTAGTTAGGTCATCCTACTTATCGTATTTGATGTTGAGTTCGTTCCTCGAAAGAAATTAAAGAACAAGCCCTCCCGACTAAATTTCCGAGGCACCTCTCCCAGTATAGAACCACTTCATTTTACCTTTCATGACGAAGATATTTTATACATAGAAATCACACCAACTTGGACTTTATTCTTTGATGGATTTTGTAACCTTCATGGATCAGAGCCTTTATTTTTCTTATCACACCCGATGTAGACATGTTATCCCCAAGTCATTTTTATTGACATTCCCATGTACCAATAATATCACAGAGTATGAAGCTCTCATAACAGGATTAAAACTAGCTATATCTTGGAACCTTAAAGAGTTAACTATATTTGGTGACTATTTACTTATCATTAAATAGGTTACTAATGAATACCAAAAAGTTAAGGACAAAAACTTATTCCATATAAGAGCATGGTAGATAACCTTAGAAGTTATTTTTGATTGATTAGTTTTGATCAAATTCCTATAATTCAGTAAAAATCTGTATATGTCATGGCAACTATTAGATCTCTCGTTAGAAATCGCATCTAATCAACCCTAGACACATTTAATCATAGAACACCTCTTAACGTCTACCTATAATCTACCTAAAACTACCGTAATATTTGAAATCATGGGTCTAAATAACCCTTGGTACCATGATATTTACACTTTCATCCGTGACAAAGCGTTTCCTACCAACATGAAACTAATTCATAAACGTGCTTTAACACAATGTGCCTCTCATTACACCATTTTATCAGACACTCTCTATAGATGAGGTTACGATGGCACCCTGCTCCGATGTCTTAATCAAGAGGATTCCTTTAACATTATAACTAAAGTCCACTCGGTATCTCGTGGAGCACACACAAACAACATGGATTTAGCTAAGAAAAATTTACGTGTTAGGTATTATTGGCCCACCATGGAAAATAACACATGTCAT
Source organism: Taxus wallichiana var. yunnanensis (assembly GCA_018340775.1). NCBI lineage: Eukaryota > Viridiplantae > Streptophyta > Pinopsida > Cupressales > Taxaceae > Taxus > Taxus wallichiana. The sequence goes on along the minus strand of CM031235.1, from coordinate 600,201,509 downwards.
TTTATCAAATGATGTCAAGATTTTCAAAAACATGGCACACTTATCCATGCACCTTCTCAAGCATTGCAATTGATCACCACACCATGGCACTTCTCTCAATGGGGTCTCGATCTCATCGGTAAAATTAGAGCAACGTCATTCGACGGACATAAGTTCATTATTACCACTATCGATTACTTCACTAAATGGGTAGAAGCTATGCCTCTCACCTATGTTACCGAAAACCAAATATCAAGGTTCATTTTTAACAATATCATCTATCACTTTGGCATTCTGTCCTCTATTGTCACATGTAATGGGAAATTATTTAAAAATCAGGATGTAAAAGACCTTGCCAAACATTTTCACATCAAACTCAAGTGGTCTACTCCATATTACCCCAAGGGTAATGACCAAGCAGAGGTAACTAATAGGGCTTTAAAATCCATCATGGAAAAAATTGTCAATACACATGGACAAAATTGACACTCAAATTTATCTTGCTCTTTAGGCCTATTGCGCATCTTACTGCACACCTACATGAGCCACCCCATTCTCCCTATGTTATAGTTGTGAAGACATTTTACCCGTTGACACCGAACTCCCATCCTTGAGAATATCCCTTAAATATGTAATTAATGAAGATGAATATCAAAAATCATGGCTTAATGAGCTTGAGTTTCTCCATGAAAAATGAATTAATGCCCTCAATCATCTTCGAGTCTATCGAAACCAGTTCTGCAATACAATTACCATAAAAATTAAGACCTAGAGAGTTTGAGGTTGGTGATCTCGTTCTCAAAGAAAATCAAAAGAATACCACTAAAGAGTGAGAAAAACAAGGAAAATTTGAACCTAATTGGTTAGGACCCTATGTAATTACAACTAAATTTGGATCTGGAGCCTATAAATTAGCCACTAAAGATGGTCAGGAACTTGATGAACCAATGAATGCAATACATTTAAAGAAATTCTATTCTTGAGGCGCTTTCTATTCTCTGGGAGACAATTGCTTGTACATTATTCCTTTTGTCTTACACTAATATCCGAATAATTTAAAATAAATTATCCCATTGGTAGATATTTTCATTACCAAAATCACATGTTCATATTCATCATCATGAGACAAGTGTTAATATAAATCCTATTAAGTTTTGTGAGTATCATGATTCTTATAATGTCTCCCATTTTCAGTTGCTTTCACCTATGGTCATACCTAGAAGCTTACCGATGGTAATATATAGTAATATACCCTTCAAAGAGATTCTCTCTTTCACAACAAAGCTCCAAACTTCTTTACCTAGTTCGTTTGATAACCCATCTCAGTCCTTGTATTAAACCCTCACGTCCTACTAGTCATGTGGGGATGAGATTGGGGGCAGACGTTCCTTCCCAAATAAAAAGCACTATTGTACAATTCAATAAATTGTGAATAATTCATCGTTACACCTTTCATCCTTCATAGTCTTTGGTGTTGATCCCACACTTCTTACTAGTAGTGTGAGAATGTGAATGGAGGGAGGTGTCCTTGCTCGTCTATGTCTTATCTTCGGTGATAAACCCTTGCCTCTTATTCGTGGCATGGGGTAAAGCGTAGAGGTCATTCATAAAGCACACAATATAAACATTACCAAAACATTCAAAAATTAAAAAAATAAATAAAAAACATTTCAAAAATTCAAAACATTATAAAATAAAATAAAAACAAGAAATCAATTTTTTTACTACTATGTTTTGCCTTCGGTGATGAGTCCTTACTTCTTCTTTGGTAGCATGGGGTAAGGCATAGGGATCATTACAAAATTACAAAATCTTATAAATTAGAAAGTGTTTATAATTATAAAATCCTCAAGAAGTAATTTAGATGGCTAAGTGAAGATTCACCTCATATCTTACCAATCAAGTAGGTCGTAACCTGTCTAAGTCTAAGTACATGACCTATTAAGAAAAAGTCAATTTGAAATTGGTTCAAGAACCTTAAGAAGAATTGAGTCACAATTTACCAAATGGATTATTGTTAGCACTTGTCTCTATATTCATTATCTACATCATGCGTCCTTCTTCGATTCTCGGTGATGAGCCCCCACATCTTTCTAGTTGCGTGGAGTCTAGAATGGAGTTGGACTTCTTTTCATCTTATCATCACCAACATATCTTGCCAATGGAGTGAAAATTTTTGTATTATTTTAAGCATGAATTACCATGAGGAACATGGTACATACGGATGATACCCCGATTTATCACCTCTTATAAGTAGTTTGCATTTTGTCCTTAAATTTTTTTAAAAATATCTAAAAACACTTGTAAAAATCCAAAAAACATTAGAAAATCCCAAAAACTCCATAAATAGTATAAAAATCCAAAAAATCCAAAAAAATTAGAAAATCTCAAAAATCCAAAAACATTAGAAATCTCCAAAATACAAAAACATTTGAAAACTCTTCAAAATCCCAAAAACATACAAAAATCACAAAATTCTAAAAAATTGTAAAACCATCAAAAACCCCAAAACTTAATAATCAACACAATTCATCCTTTAAACTATTATCCCCAAAAATGTTCCAACCACCTTATGACTATCAAATTCAAACCACTTCCCCTCGCATGAATCCTTGCTTGGGGCAAATTCGCTCTCATTGTTTCCTTATTTGAGGACAATGACCCAATCCATTCTATGCCTTTGTACCCCTACTTAGGGGTACATTCGATCAATAATCATTATGGAACACGTTAGGGACATGTCTATTGGTTCTTGTGTTGCATTACTAGTCTGAAGTTATTATCTTTTTTCTTGCATCTTGGTATATTACAGGGGCATCTTGATTTTATGTATCATGGTGTTTCCTCTAATATACTTCTGTTATGTGATTGCATATCATATCGGGGCATCATACCTTCTTTATGGCCTCTGTCTATGCTCTCTTACACTTGCATATCATACCAGGGAATCATACCTTTTTGATGGCCCCCCTGTACATGCTCTCATCCATATCACACTCTAGTCATCCTGATATTTTATATCATAATGCATCCTGTTATGTGCTATATTAAAATTAAGATGCTTTCATCACGTGAGTATCTTCCTTCATGATCAAAATATTACTTTCTAATCCATCCATTCACCCATGCTAATACATCCCCAGGTTTGGGAATCCTACTTGATCACCGTTGCAGGTTGCATAAATCCTACTTAAGGATCTTTCTCAAGTAGCATTCGCTATCCAACAACTCCTCATCCCCCACCATGGTCACCATGTATTTGATCCATTCATCCTCACTCCTCCTTTCTATTCATACACCACTTATCCCCACATTACTCTTATCATCATTCCTACCCCCTTTTACTACTCAATATTCTTCCCTTTCACTCTTCCTCTTTCACTTAACAATCTTACTTAATCACCCCTTCGGTATGAGACTCTTAGTTGAGGTATACTTTGTAAATATCTTCCCCCCGGGTAGATATAGACAAGCGAAGGAAATGGAAATCAAAGAAACTCAAAGCATGATGTAAAAGGATGTGCCAAGGCGCACGTAAGAGGTGCTCAACAAGGAACGCCGACATGTAAAAGGATGCGCCAAGGCGCAGGTAAAGGGCGCATGAAAATGGATGTCGACATGTAAATGGATGCGCCAAGGCGCAGGTAAAGGGCGCATGAAAATGGATGTCGACATGTAAATGGATGCGCCAAGGCGCAGGTAAAGGGTGCATGAAAATGGATGTCGACATGTAAAAGGATGCGCCTTTTCTCGTGCGGGTAAAGGGTGCATGAAAATGGATGTCGACATGTAAATGGATGCGCCAAGTGCGGAGTAAAGGGCACATGAAAATGGATGTCGACATGTAAATGGATGCGCCAAGGCGCAGGTAAAGGGTGCATGAACAGAGTGTTGACATGGAAAAATGTGTGCCTTGGCGCACATAAGGGTATGTTGACATAAGGATGGATGCGCCAAGGCGCACCTTCAGGAGGCGCAACATTTTGAGCGCTGACAGGAAGTAGACCTTGGCGCAGATATTCAGATGGCCATAACTTTTGACAGGGAGCTTGGATTCATGCAAGGTTGGAATTTTCGGAAAGCTTACGAGGTCCTCTATCCAACTACGACTGGATATCTTTAATTAGGTGAGAACAAATTCTTAAAAATGCAAAATACAGTTTGCCACTTTTTGGGGTCGCTAGGGTTCTCACCTACCACCATAATGAGATGAATTAAATGCAACCTAGAGGTGGTTGGGGTAGTTTTGGATTTCCTCTCTCTTTTCTCTCTCATTCTTCCTATAAATTGTAAGGAGGGGCTTCTTTCTAAAGGTTGGACATTTTTGTTTTGCCCCTCCCTTCTTCTCTTTGGCAGGTGAACTTGTGGAGTAAAAACCTCCCATTTGAAACTGTAATGCAACTTTGCCTCTTGGCATTTTGCAGTGTGTTGTATCAATCTTTGGAGAAAATTAATGCATGTATGTGGATGATTCTCAACCCTCTCTGTGTTCATTTGCATCCTCCTGATCTTTCACTGTGAATCTGGTTATCTGTGCATGATCTTGCATTGCGTTTTTTATGGTTTGTGTTTATTGGCAAGACAGGTGTTCTTCATTCCTCGGTGCATCACCTTTGTAGTTTAGGTTTTATTTTATGCATTTTCTTACCCTGTCTCCTTGGCAAGTTAGATTAGGTTTTTAGTAAACCCTCTGCATTTTATTTGTGCATCTGAACAGAGGAATAGGAACCGGCCTTCATCCGGAGAGCTTTTCCGATTTCGCAAGGTCCCACACTTGGGAAAAGCTCCATGTTATGCAATCGCACTGAGAGTCTTAACCCATCGTGTTGCAGACATTCAGGGGTGCTGCGATTTGCCATCAACAATACCCTCTTCCTAAGATCTTCCCGTTGTAGAAACTTTTCCACCATCTCTTCTTTCATCAGAAATAAATCACCACCACACACATCTTTCCACTCTTCCTCTTCCACTTATCATTTTTGCCTCATCCCTCTCACCACGTGGGCATCCCAATTAAGAATTCCCCTAACACTCTCCATCCTACACCACTTATGTTCCTCCATACGTTTAAGTCACACTCCTTTGTTTCTTTCCTTGTTATCACCTCCTTTCACCTATTGTTCCATTATCGCTTCCACCATGCACCCCTTTCTCGCTCTTTCTAGTATTTTTCTTCTCGTTTGTAATCTTACTTACACACTCTCACAATATGGAAAATTCACATGAGGATTCCCCTTCACCCATCTTGTCATACCCTCTTCCCAACATTCTTCTTCTTTGGCTTGGTGATCCTACTTTACCATCCTTGTCACATGGAAATCTTACTTAAGAGTCCATATTAAGCTTGATATGCCATCTATCCCTACCCCATCCCATCATATTTCCTCCATCTTATTTCTCCCGCCCCTCACCATAATCATCTATTCTAACAAACCATTCCACCCATGTACACAATACATTCTTGTCTTTCCCTTCCATATCATCACCGTTAGTTTGTCAATCTTACTTAACCACTCATGTGGTATGATGATATTACTTAAGATTCCATCTTAAGGATGAACTATCATCTTGCACTCCCCCATCACTCCACATTCTCACCATCCACATTTTATCATCATTCCCCATCATCATATCCTCTCACCTCCTATTTCATTCTCATAAACACCACCTCCTACTTTCCCACTTTTCATGTCCATCATCCCTTGCTGCGGCAATCTTACTTAACCACTTCACACATGACAATCTTACTTAAGGGTTCTCCTTAAGTTGAACTTGTCATTATGGAATTCTCCCTCACCTCATTCTTCATTCCCTACATTGGTCATTTCTTCCCCTTGGTCTCCCCTACCAACCACATTTTCCTCATAGCATTATCCTTTCTCAACCTATCATATCATCGAGTGCGTCTACTATGTTCCACCTATAATCATGTTCATTTCCCCCATTTTCTTCTTCTTGATCCATTATCCTTCATACCATTTCTTTCTATTCTTTTCATGTCTTGTTTCTTCATCTTCACCCCATTCATCCTCATCTTCCACATCCTCTCCTCACCTTCACCTTGTCACAACTTATCACTCACCTTTTCTTCACTCTTCTCATTCCATATTCTTGATTTCTCCAACATATCTACCCTCATGCTTAACCACCATCATTGTTGGTATTCCCTAACATTATTTCATCATCATCTTCCATTTCCACACTAATAATTATTGGTGGACTTTCCCTAAAATTCACTCATCCTCATTTTGCACGGCCTTGTTCACTCTCTTTGACCTTCTCCATTTTTTCTTCATTCCTTCCTTCCTCTGGGCCCACTAATCATTATTGGTGGAATTTCCCTAACGTCCCTTCATTGGAACTTCCTTTTCCATTCCTCATTTACTTTTTACCTTTCTTCACTTTTCCTCTCATCTTTCCACACCGATCATTATCGATGGAATTCCCCTAATGTCCCTTCACTGACATTCCCTCTTCTCTCTTTCCATTATTTTTTTCCTTTCCATCTCTCCATTTCCCTTTTCCACGCTAATAATTATCAGTGGAATTTCCCTAACGTCCCTTCACTAGAACTTCCTCTTCTATCCCCATTATCTCTTCCCTCCCCTCCCTTTTCTCCACTCCCACCCTTTCTTTTTGCTTCTTCCCCACCTCTCCATCTTCCCTTCACCCTCTTCAATATCTTTATCTGTCTTCATCATACACCCTCTCTCTATTTTATCATCATCCTCTTATCCTCATTTCATGCATCTCCACATCTTTTCCAATCCATGTCATTCCTCCCCGTCTTTCTTCTCTTTACATTCTTGATACTTGCTCACTCTTCATTGAATATCTCTATTCTTGGTTTCCTTCCTTCTGCATCATTTTCTCTATTTTCTTTCCCTCCTTCCCACTCCTTGTCTTATTTCACTTCCTATGTATCATCTTCTTCCCCTTTTTACCTCGCGTTTCCTTCTTACTTCCCCATTGATAACCTAGATCTTCAGCATTGTCCCATATTTTTTATCATCCCACCCTCCATATGCATTTCCATGTGGTCTATTCCATATTCTTTACATTGGTCTTCATCACAAGGACCAGGTTCTTCCCATCTTCTCCTTGTATCTACTCTCACATCTCCTCTTCCCCATCATTTTCATCTTCCCATTACTATCCCCTTCCTTTCTCTATCACCACCACCTTTTCAATCATTCTCGTATTAGTTTCTCTTCTTTTCTCTCGATCTTCTCCACATCTTCCCTGGTCGCTCATCGTTTCTTTCTTTTCTCCGTTCTACCTCCTTTTTCATGTTATTTAAATTCTTCATTGTCCTCTTCTCTCCCTTTTTCCTGATTTTCCCCATTCTCATCTCATCTTCTTGTTCATCTTTCCTCATTCCCTTATTCTATTATCCTTCTCTATTATTCTCTTCTACCTATATTTTTCTTCTTCACCTCTAACTTATATAGTTCATTTCTTTTCTCAGTTCTATCATCTCTTTCATTTTCTATCATTTCTCTCCCTTCATCCCCTTCACCCTTCTTCACTCCCTTTATTTTGAATATCTCTCTCCCTTTTTCATAATTTCACCCTTTGCTCTATCATTTTCTTGTCTTCTTCTTGTTTGTCCTTCATCATTCCCTTCTTCCCCTATCATCCCTCTCTCTTATTCTCTTCTACCTCTTTCATTTATTTTTTCTCCTCCTTTGTCTCCATCTTCTCTATTCCATACCCTTATCTCCTTCACCTTTGAATTTTCTTTCTCTTCTCATAATCAACCACTACTCATGTCCATTCCGTTTTCCACTCTTACTCATTACATCCTTTAACACATCCTCACACCTAGAATTCAAGGCTGATTGAATCCTTTCCCCATTTATGCAATGCGAGTCATTCCCTTCTCCTCTACCCCATTTTCATCCTCCTTTCCAAAAAATTGACCCCTCTTCTTTTCAAGATATCTGTTGTATCTTCCATCCCTATCAGCCCTCTCGAGGGGGCATCATCACATCTATCCATAATCACCTCTTCCCATGACATCCATCACCTACCACCTTCTACTCTCCCCAACAAACATTTGATCTACTTTTTTCATAGAAAAAGTAGATTAAATTCTCCCGCCAATCTTACAAGTGAAAGTTTGTTCTACTTCTTGCTTAAAGAATGCTTTCTCTTTTCTTCCTTTGATAACTTCTTATCGAAGGAACACCTTTCTTAAGAATATTATCTTCAAAATATTTGATCCTTCTTCCCGGGGCATATTCATCCATCTCATCTACTTTCTTTGAAAGGACACTAATTTCATACTACCCTTCCAAAGAGGGGAAAATGTAGACACCCCAATTTCCCACTATCCTAAATCAATTAATTTCACCATTCCATTTTCCACAAAAATGCACATTGAATTAATCGATTAATTAATCTGTTTCAACCCCTAAACTAAACCCAATCTTCCCCACATGCCAAATATTCCTCATGTCCCCCATTTGCGAATTAAATATTCAACTTTAATTCTAGGGTCATTCCTCATGTCTCCCACTCACCTAATCATGCTTACTTTCCATAATCATGATTATTCTAAACCTCTGAATTAATCTCACTTCTAGGCTATAAATAGAGCCTCACCCCCTCTTTCAAAATAAGCTTGAATATCTTGTCGAAATCTTGCATCTTTTGAGCATAGAGCATTCTTTCCACCTCATCTTAATGCCCAAATAACCTCATTTTGACCATCCCAAATCCATTATACCCTTTATCTATTGGTGCAAAGTAATTTGATCTTATTATAGAGAAGGCCTTGCTCCAGTTCAAGGGAAGCACCTACATTTCACACAATCAGGGCTCATCCACGCTTCATTGCCCATTTTGAGGTTTGCTAAGGAATTGTGAAGGAGGAGGTACCTAGATAGTTAATTTACTTTCTTGTTATCGTTGTATTTTCCTAGCTCATAGGAAATAATTAAATTAAAAATAAATATGATCCTAAGAGGTTTGGTTACACTTAAAAGAGTCGTTGATATGACAAATAGTGTAAAACATAGTGATGTTTCAACAATGCACGATAATGAAGTGATTAAGTAAATATTGAAATAAATAGATGCTGAATATGATTGTAATGTAGTAGTAAATGAATAATCAATTAAGTAAAAAATAGACCCAAGAAAATAAACAATTAAGATTTAAAACCCTGAGTGCAAATGAGGAGATAAATTGACTTAGTTATTTCACAATTAATCCTAGACTACGCCAAAGTGAAAAATTGATGAACTGAGAGGGAGAAGTGTCACACGTAAGCTCGAAAAGTTATACGATTGTAAGATCTACCTAGACTTGGGTGTCTGGAATGGGTAAAGGGTGCCTGTGGGTGCTGTAGACTAGATCTGGGCACCTGTGACTGACAAAACCTTAGAAAACCATCTTTGAATGGTCGCAAGGTGTTTACTGTCCTTCACTTGTTTTTGCTAGTATTCCACATGAAGATCACTGATGTCGCTGATAACCTAAAATAAATAATTCAATTACAAACCCTCAAAAGTGCATCAAATCCAAAAAGAAAATAATGTAAATGAGGGGTTGGACTGTCCTTAGTTGTCAAACAAGTGATCTTACGATGAAGTGTTGCACTACATTTTAGACCCAATGTAGTTCCATGCGTGTATGAGGAATCATGCCCTAGGTGGATCTTGTGCGTGTCACATTTGATAGCGAGTAATAAATAGATGTATAAGAAATAATTAGATGTGTGCGTAAAATATAATTAACTTCACCTCCTATGAAGTGTATGTTGAAGAATGAAGTCCCTTTCCCTTGTGTGGATGCTAGATGGATGTTGAATGCTCTTGATAATGCCTTTGGATGTAACCTTAGGTGGTGATAGCTAATGTTTAGTGCTTGGTCCTTTATTATTGCCACATAACTTTATATTTATATGATTCCTTTACTTGAATTTCATAATTAACCTCAAAAAGGCTGACTACCAAAATATAATATGCCCAAACGGCTAGAAAGGACCCAAAAGAGGTGAGAAAAGTACAAAGAGGTTAGGGGTGCCTAGAGGGGATGAGGGCACCCGACATTGACATCCTAGCCGAGCAATGGTCTCTAAAGTGAGAAATGAAAAAGTATAAAAAGTTATACTTGGGCTAGAAGGAGTGTAAGAGAAAAAGAGGCAACATAAAGCAAGAAAAGGTGGCCAAAGACATGGGTTAATAGTACTTTTCTTACTTAGGAATAATATGAATAATAATATGTGATCATGACTAGATAAATACCCAAAACGTGTGATTTTGTGTCTACATTTTCCCCACTATATGTTGTTGAGAGAAATATCAATAAAATAAAGTAGATAGAAGATGCGTATCTAGTAACTATGTAGATCAATGGTGAAAACTATGCCGAGAGAAAAGAAAAAGTGTGGAGTGAAAAATGTGATGTATGGATGCTAAAGAAGAAGTGAAAAAAGTGATGAAGATGATGACCCTAAGGTGAGAGTGTATGTGTCGATGTCATTATCATACATATAGTTGATGTTGATTATTGTGTGATTGTTTGATTATGATTTATGTTGTTGATGATGTGCTTGATGTTGTGTGACTACCACTTCCCATAAGGACAAACTTGTAAAAGAGAAGAATGAACAAGTAGTCAAATACATTAGTATATGATCAAACTGAGTAAAAATTATGTAAGAAAGTGTGTAAAATGTAAAAATGTGAAAAAGGAACATGTACATCTGATATGTGATGAGTGAAAGAGTGTAGAAAGGATCTTGAAGATGATGTAGAAGACCAAGTTTTTGGGCGATCTCACGTTTGCTGTGCATCTTGACCGCAAGTTTGTTGGGTGATCTCACACCAAGAACAAAAGAATTATAGGGAGAAAATTATGGTGTCATCCTCCAACCTTTAACTTCTTCATGTATATAACACCACTGTAGATGGTGTTTAAAAATATGATCCGTTTCAAACAGTTTCGATCCAATGTGAAAGTAGAAAATGTTGTGTAGTGCATGCATGCCGAGTGCTAAGGATTATGTTCCATGTAAAATCTATTGTGTGAAGTATTGTAGTCTTTTCTAAACTAAAATATGTTGTGTAATTTCCCCTAGTCATAGGTATCTAGGAAGGGTCAGGGCACCTATGCAATACTATCCTAGTCTAGGCACTAGTTTCTGTGTTGTCCGAGGACCCAAGTTGGATTATGACATTGAAAACTATGTTGTACCGATATTGAAATATGTTGTGTGATGAATGTAGACTACTTTATGGGATGAATGATTCACCCAAATGATGCCCCCTCATTTGGGATGCATGCGACGTTGCCGAGGAGTATGTGGCCCAAAGGAGGAACGATCACTTGTGCTAAAATTGTGCACTACAGGGGGAGGGAATGTGCTCTACGGGGGAGGGAATGTGCTTGGTAGAAACCAAGGCACATACAAACAAAATGATTAGGAGAGAAGTGTTAATGTAAACAAGATAAATATGCATGTAAAAGACAATATGTATGCTAACAAGCAAGCAGAGATAGTTTGTAAGATAAGACACAAGAAGACAATGTAGACCATGAAAAGTGGATTACAAACATGAGACATCACTCATGATTTCACAAGACAATTGAGGCTGAAATGGCCGAAAGCGAAAATGTGCATACAATACAAAGGGAAAAGCACACGCAAACAATGACAGAGATAATAAAAAAGGTAACAAATAACTAGGGAGTATATATACTTGCAAATAAAATGTTGTACGTGAAGTACTCATTAGCATATTAGAAAGAAAAAAGTATGTCAAATTGTATATAATCGATAAAGTATTGTGTTATGAAAAATGATACAATAACACCTTTGTAATGTGTATAAAAGTGGATGCCCCTAAGAGCCACCGTTGACCGGGTATGAGGTATTGGGCCAAACATCCATGCCACGTGTAAATATATTTGTAAAGCCTTTGATCACAACATTAAGGAAAGTGAACACTTATGTGTGTATGACAAAATATAATAACATACAAAGTATCTCGACTAAGATGTGTAAAAGTGTACATGTAAGCATAAAAAAGAAAGAGTAAATGCGACCAAGATATACAAAGATGTCATGGATGAAATGGAATAGAATGTAGTGTGAATGATAAGAGCATCGTGCCCCCTAAGCGAGCATGATTGAGTATATACATGTGATGAGATTCATTTATACATGCCCCTTAACAGCTTAAGAATGAACCATAGAACAAAAGTGCGTCATCGAAATGGTTTGAATTGTGCTACGACAAGATGTGATCATCAAAGCGTAAAGCGTAGAGAGTGTGTGAGTGTGGTGAGGCTCATTTTAGATTAAAACCCTCAATAGTCGAGTGTGAACCACGAAACTAGAGTGCTTCATAGAGAAATGAGTGCAACACGTAAAAGTAGATGTGAGAAATATATAACATGAATATGTAGTGTGAATAATGTGTATATTATGTGATAGATGTTATGAGAAAGAGGTGTGAATAACGCATGACATGTGAAGAGTGTAATGTGTAGTGTATATTGTAGTGTGTAGTGTGTAGTGTATGCCCTCAATAGCCAAGGGTGAACCAAAACACGAGAGTGCGTCGTTAAGGAATGTTGATACAATAATGTATCAAGTTGTGTAAGATTTCTCAAAGATGTGAAATATGAAGCACAAAGCATAATAGTAGAAAATGATAGCCACCTGGTGATGCTAAAAGAGGGGGAAGAATAAGCATGATGCCCCCCAACTATGTGAGTAATGAAAATCTATGCAATGACGAGAGAAGGTGCTTGGAATTATGATGGATTTTGAAAAGGGTTGTTAGGATCATAATAAGGAGTAGTTTGTTTGAAAAAAAAGTAATTGGAAGCTTGAGTGGAGATGACGTTGAAGCTAAGTGTTTGATGTGTTTGTTGATGTGACTATTGCTTCTCATAAGGATGAACCTAAACAAGAAGAGAAAAAGAGTAGTAAAATATGTGTATATGTAAAATTTGTTCAAATATATAAAAAGTGTGTGAAAATGTAAAAGAAAAGTAGTAAAAGGAACATGTGCACCTGATTCGTGATGAGTGAAAAAGATAGAAAGTGGCCTACACTATCATGTAGAAGGGTGATTTTTTCGAGTGATCTCATGCCATTAAAGCAAAAGTGTTGGGGAGAAAGGTCTAGTGTTATTCTCCATCCTTGATTGCTTCCCAAAATTTATACACCACTGCAGATGGTGTGATCTTGATTTGTTCTAGTTTGATCTAGTTCGATCAAGTTTGATCAAAGGAAAATAGAAGAAAACATAGATATAATACATCCCGATTGGCTTTGGAGGACTATGCATGTACCATGATAACTTCTCTATAGATTACCGTGAACCACGCTAATATGAGAAAAATCTATAGCTGCCCTAGTCATAGGCACCTAAGAAAGGTCGAGTGCCTGGCACTCATGTATGTACCTTGAACTGGTTTTTATCTTTGTGGCTTTGAGGACATAATTCAGAATCTAGGCCATTTCTATGACTAAAGACGGTTGTTCATGTACTTTTCATCTCTAAACTCGTGATCGTACTACCGAATGGGATGAATGAATCACCCAATTTATTTCCCCTCATTAGAGGTGCATTCAACGTCGCTAGGAGGATACGACCCAAAGGAGAGGACTAGATGATGATAGGAAATTGATGCCTTGTAGGGGAGGGAATTTTCTCGGTTAAAACCAAGGCACACACAAATAAAATAGCTAGAAATATGTGTTAGTGAAAACAAGACAAATATGCATATAAAACACAATGTGTAATCTAGCAAGCAAGAATCAATGTAGACCTCAAAAAGCATGTTGCAAACATGGGACATCGCTCAAAATGTTACAATAAAATGATGGCTAAAGTGGAAAAAAGCATACAAGTAATGAACAAGAAAGACACAAGACAAAACATGCAAACAATGACATACAATAGAAGACAAGAGTAAACACCATATACACAGATAACCATAGTGGAAAATAGTTCCTATAAAGTAAATGCTACACATGAAGCACCTATTAGCATGATAGAAAGATAAAAATTATGTCAAGACATGTATATATTGATAGATTATTGTGTTAGTAAGGATAATAAATAGTATAAATGAAACAATAACACATGTGGTGTGTACAAAAGTAGATGCCCCCACGAGCCTCGATGGGAATGGTAAGAGGTGTAGTGTCAAACATCAATGCTGTATGTAAAAATTTGTAGGAAGTCTACGTTCACAACTCAAGAACAAGTGAACGTGCATTTGTATATAGAAAAGATAATGGGATACAAAGTATTTATCTAACATGTGAAACAAAGTGTACATGTAAGCATAAATAATAAAGAGTAAGTGTAACTAAGATATGTAGTATGTTGTGAATGTGTGAGAACAACATGCCCCCGAGAAGATGTGAATGAGTTTGAGTGAAATGAGGTTCATTTATAAAAGGCCCCCGAAGTCAAGAATGAACCATAGAACAAGAGTGCTTAATCGGGAAATGGTTTGACCATGTGCATTAGAAAGATTGATCATGAAGCATGAGCGTAAATAGTGAATGGGGTAAGGTTAATTTTAGATTTAGATCCTCGGTAGTCGAGTATGAACTATGGAGCTAGAGTGCATCATTAGGAAGTGTATTGTGTGAGAATGTGATGTTAGAAAGACGTGTCATGAATGCGGCTGAGTGTAGTGTGTGTGTGAGGTTCATGTATGTAGTATGACCTCAACAAGAAAATGTGAATCATGGCACAAAAGTGTGTCATAGGATTATGATGATATAATTTGTGTGTATCAATGAGTGTAGGATGCATGAAAAGACTAAATGTGAAGCATGATGCAAAATAATAGAAATGTGAGACACTTGATAGTGCTAGAAGGGGAGAGTAAGCATAATGCCCCCAAGTTTATGATGCGAAGAAGAATAAAGTAACATCATCTAAAATATCATCATTGTCATGGTCAAAGTTGAATGGAGAAGCATAAGAGACTTGGTAAGAAATAATATTCGGTTGATCATAGAAAGCGCCATTACAACGTAAATTATACATGCCCATCGCATAACCTTCATAAGTGAAAGGTGGTAGTGGAGATCCATGTGCATACCAATGAGGAAGATTTTGTGAATAAATAATAAATGAATAATTAAAAAAACATGACCAAAGGGCATGGGGAATGATATATCAACATGATTAGGATCTAGAGTGCCCCCAATGTAGTCAAGCCAAGACTGCCCAAGTGTGAGTGGATAATTGCGAGAAGTATGTGTAAGAAAGACCGAGATATGGAAGACATAAATACCATAAGAAAAATGATGTGAAAATAGCCATGATAGAGATGAGAAGAATGAGGCAGAGGATGAGATCATCTAATGTGAATCCAAGCCGATTCAAGCCATCACGTGTGTAAACTATATAAGAACTAGTAGGATCGAGCGGAATGTGTAGCCAATAAACATTATTCATGAAAAGAGTGCATGTGAAAGGAGGAAATGCCGATGTTGGTTTCTCATGAGAAAATGAGGAAGATGAAATGACATCCAATTTATGGACAAACACTTGATAAAGTACCATAAAATTAGTAGTAGGAGGAGGTGAGTATGATGCAAATGATGTTGGAACATGATTTCTGTTAAATCAAAACCTACAAGTGTTAATATCCACTACAATCACCAACGTTAGGATCCATGAGAGGGGGTTAACCCATGTCGTAAAAATCATGGGGAGCGCTGGATGCACTTGGCAACAATATCCCCCTTAGTGTTACCCGGGTGAGTTTCAAACTTGAGACTTGTCATTCTAATACCATTTTTTGGACCACAATTTCCATTAAACCAAAAACTGTAGGTGTTAATCTCTGCTACAATCACCAGAGTTAGGATCCATGAGAGGGGGTTAACCCATATCACAAAACTCACGGGAGTGCTAGATGCACACACCAACAAAAGCCTAGAGGGGACGAGGCGCCTAGGCATTAAAATAATAGCTATGTGTTGTTATCAAGAGTCAATAACGATAAAGAAATAAAGATCAAACTAGGTCAGTGGGGTGTGTAAGACCAAAGATGAAACCAAAAAGACAAAAAAGAGGCCAAAGATAGATGTTAATTACTATTTTTCTCATTTAGTAGTCATTTGAATAGTAGCATGCGATTAGGACCTAGAAATGTAACCAAATATGTGATTTAGTGTTTATATTTGCCCCCACTTTATGTTTTTGAGTGAACACTCGATAACATAAAGTAGATAAGAGGTGTGTACTTTATAACCATGTAGATCAATGGAAAAAGTGTGTCGAGGAGACAAGAAAAAATGTGAAGTGATAAAAAAATAAAGTGTGGAAGCTAAGGAAGAGGAAGTGACCTAGGGGTGAAGGCATATGATGTTGTAGTATATTATGTCGCATTCTACCTATTTTCATTATCTCTTGTGTTTGTTGATGTAACTATTGCTTCTCGTAAGGATGAACTTGCAAAAAGAAGAGCACAAGAGTAGTCAAATCTGTGTATATGTAAAATTCGATCAAATATGTAAAAAGTGTGTGAAAAACTCGAAAGAAAAGTAGTAACAGGAACATGTGCATCGATCTGTGATGATTGAAACATATATAAAGTGTCCTAGACTTTTGTACAATGGCAAGTTTCTCAGACGATGTCATGCCAAAAGTGATTTTTCTAGGGTGATATCACACCACGACGCAGAAGAAGTGTTAGGGAGAAAGGTCTAGTGTAATTATCCATCCCTAATCGCTTCTCGAATTTATACACCACTCGCCGTTGGGACTAGAAATGACTAAGTCCCAGGAGCGAGAGGATGAGTGTGCACAAAGGCAAGGTAGGGAGAAGGCACGTAAAGAAGAGCACCTAGGAAGAACTAAGTGCATGTGAATAGTCTGAAAATTTTTAGTTTGAGTGAAGCGCTTGAGTAAACATGGAGTGCTTGGAGGTTGGCGCATGGAAGTAGATGATGATTTTCAGACTTAACCACATTGAGGAATATGGTGTTGTATGGAAAACACGTGAGGAGGCGGGTAGGATTAATAAGTGGATAAGGTTAGTACATGAAGACTTACGACCCAAGGAAAGAATATTCTAGGGAATAATCAAGGGTTAATCATTGTGCTTAAGGAGTTGTAAAGTGGAAATTAATCATAGCTTTAGCTAGTTGGCATAGATACTCGAGTATGGTGGAGCATGATACCTCTTGCATGCAGCTTGCTCATGGGTAACCTTGAGGCGGTGGGGGAGAGATCCCACTCTATTTAAGAATGCGCTTAGGCCTAAAAGAGGTATGCGTATAAGTAGAGGTGTAAGTGCGTATGAGAGGTGTATGGCGAAGGGTTGTGAGGAAATGAGAGGTGATGTAGGAGGAATAATATGTGTGATGCAAAGCATGGGATATTATGGGTGTATATAAGAGAGCATGGATAAAATCCTTTGAGTAGAGTCATTTTATAGAGCTAGGGTGTTATTTCATAATGTATTTGGTCTGCTATGACCCTTTTGATGTAATCTGGCTACTATAAACAATTGTGAATCAATGAATATGATGGGTTGTTATGAATATCTCTAGTTTATGGGTTCAAACCCTAGTGTTCTTCATATTGCTCATGGTTCAGATCTGATTTCTTTGTGATGTTGTAGTATTTACTTTTACATTATGGTGCATATGTGCTTAGATCTAGTTTCTTTACTTCTATGCTAGAATGAATGCATGTATGTTTACGTTTCTGTGAACGTTCCTCCATTAATGGTGATGCATTCTTACAAATCTCACATAAAGGAGGGGCTCAATGCCAATGCTTGCCTCGGGTGAGCACCCAATCAAGGCTGGGTGATATGCCGACACGCTTTGGTTTTAAAGGGAGTAGGTAAAGGTGACTACATTTTGGTTCCATTCTTTAGAAATCTTTTGAATATGATGTAAGAATGGTGTGTGATGATAGAATGCTTGACCTTGGAAAACGTCGAGACTTGTCTTAAAAACATGGAGGATAATTTTGTACAATGATTCAATAATGGAAATAATTTTGATGCACAAATATGGGTAGAGGAGCATCTCAGATCATGAGATTTATGAGACATTCTTTTGCTGTTTTCCAATAGAACTCTATGAATGGTTATCATCGTATGCATCAAGGAAGAGTTGGTATTATTGACCTCATGTTTGGACCCAAGATGATATCGGTGGATTCATGTTGTTAAGTTGACCTAGACTCATGATGTTGATTGTTAGTGGAGTGGTGTGTTGATTAGTTATACATTGGAGTACATAATTTTATGTATTCTTTCCTAGAGGTTGCTAAGTTTGAGTTCTTGCAAGGACATATAGGATATTTCTTACACACTATGCCATTATCCATCAAGATCATAATCATCACTCTTGGTTTGGAAGCATGGGCGAAGAGACAAGTATAATAATCAATTTCTCTATAAGAGCACGCACAGGTGGCAAGGGCGCAACAACAACATCTAGAGGGCTCGTAATGACTTACGAGGATGATCCAAACAAGGTCCTACACGTGTGGTTCCGCAGTACGGTGCCCTTAGACTAACTCTTCTTGGTTATCATTTTCCAAAGATAATGCATACCCATGCACCAAGAAGATGCTTTGTCATGGGATTTTGAGTCCCATGTTGATGAACTAGAATTTGAAGTCAATGCAGGCACATTACTAGATACACCAAACCTCGAGGAGGTAAATCCCATTGTGGATTCACAACAACTAACTGATGAGAAGGCATGTAATACACTAAACAAGGTATTGGTAGAAATCGAAGCACAGTTGTTCGGAAGGAATAACAAAATCAAAGCATTAGAGAAGGAGTTGGAGGAGAAGAACAAAGAAATCATAGAGAGAGACAAGGAGATAAAGGGGAAGGATTCGATAATTGTGCAACTAAGGGATGAGTTGAGAGAAGAAAAGGGGAAGGTGCATGAAGCCTACAAGAAAGTGGAGAATATTTTAGACTCCATTATTTTTAAGTGCCTAGATTTAGCCCCCTCGAGTAGAAGTATGAGTCATCCTTCCATTTCCTAGAGGATTTAACGTGCTTAATCACAATGGAGAAGCAACCACTTACACTAGAGTCGGTGGAGGAAGTTATGGTGTGACAAAGAGAACAAGGAAAATTAAAGATTGAGGAAACCCTAACTCTTTAATCTAAACTTCTTACTTCAGAAATATCGTGGTACACATGGCCAAAGTTGTCTCGACAACCGTGAAGATAGAGGTAGAGTGGCTAGTGTGTCCGCTTGTCACTCATGAGGTAGATCTCAAGGAGTTCCGTGCCAAAAATAAAGGAAATAGGGAAGAACATGACAAGATCTTGGTAGAGGTTGAGAAGAAGTATGAGGAAATTGAGATTCTAAGGGCCTCTATTAAAAATAAGGTGAAGGAAGTGTATCCCCAGGTTACGCATAAGATGGACGCGTTGAACGACCTTAGCAAGCAGATGGATAATATCATTGATACATTGAAGGCTAAGGGTGAAGAATTGAAATTTGATGAAGTCAACATGCTAATAGGGGATTTGTTTACACATGTGTAGAAGGAGGTGGATGCTTGGAATGAGATTGAAGCATCCTTGAATAAGAATTTCCCAATCCTTGTATAATAGTAACAAAATTCTTTTGTTCTTTGGCATAAGCTGGATATAGGTTATTCTTTCCTTCCATTATTTATTCTTTATTAGAGATCAAATTGTTTCTGAGGACGGAAAACACGTTTAGTGTGGGGTAATGTTGAGCCCGAAATGACTAAGTCTCGGAGTAGAGGATGAGCATGCATGGAAGGCAAGGTAGGGAGAAGGCGCATAAATAAGAACTAAATGCGCGCAAAACAGTCTAAATAGTTTAGTTTGAGTGAAGGGATTGAGTAAACATGGAGCGCATAGAGGTTGGCACACATAATAAGAAGAGGATTTTAGGACTTAGCCACATTATGGAATATGGTGTTGTATGGAAAACACGTGAGGAGGTGGGCATGCGTGATAAGTGGATAAGGTTGGTACATGAAGACTTGTGGCCCAAGGAAAGAATATTCTAGGGAATAATCAAGGGTTAATCATTATGCTTAAGGAGTTGTAAAGTGGAAATCAATCATATCTTTAGCTAGTTGGAATAGACAATCGAGTATGGTGAAGCATGATCCCTCTTACATATGCGCTACTCATGGGTATCCTTGAGGCGGTGGGGAGAGATCTCACTCTATTTAAGAATGTACTTAGGTCCGAAAGAGGTATGTGTGTAAGTAGAGTGTAGATGCATATGAGAGGTGTATGGTGAAGGGTTGTGAGGAAAAGAGAGGTGATATAGGAGGAAGGATATGTGTGATGCAAAGTACAAAATATTCTAGGTGCATAGAAGAGAGCATGGATAAAATCCTTTGAGTAGAGTCATTTCGTAGAGATAGGGTGTTAGTTCATAATGTATTCATTATGCTATGACCCTTTTGATGTAATTTGGATACTATAAACAATTGTGAATCAATGAATATGATGGGTTGCTTATGAACATCTCTCGTTTATGGTTTCAAACCCTAATGTTCTTCATATTGCTCATGGTTCGATCTGATTTCTTTGTGATGTTGTGGTATTTACTTCTATAGTATGGTGCATCTATGCTTAGATCTAGTTTCTTTACTTCTGTGCTAGATTGAATGCATGTATGTCTATTTTTGTGAACATTCCTCCGTTAATGGTGAGGAATTCTCACAAAGATCACATAAAGGAGGGGCTTGGTGCCCGCGTGCATCTCGGGTGAGTGCCCGATTAAGGTTTGGTGATATCTTTGGTGCACTTGGGGTTTAAAGGGAGTAAGTGAAGCTGACTACAATTATAGATGGTGTGATCCTACATTGTTCCAATTCAATCTAATTTGATCCAACAAAATAGAAGAAAAATGGAGATAGAATGCATTCTGATTGCTTTGGAGGACTATGATTATATTGTGCAAACTGCTATGTGTAATGCCAAAAACCGTGTTGAGCTGAGAAAAATTATGTAACTTCCCCTGGTCATAGGTTTTCAAGAAAGGTCGGGAGTACTCAAGTGCTCATGTGTGTATCTGAGTGCTGGTATTTGTGTTGTGCTAAGGACCCAAGTTAGATTTTGGGCCGTACCATGATTGTGTCTTTGCTATGTTCTTGTGTTGTGGATATGTGAACTGTGACTGCATGCTACTCGAATGGGGTGAATGATTCATCTAATGTATGCCCCCTCATTTTGGGTGCATGTGACATCATTAGGAGGATGCAACGTAAAGGACAAGACCGGATGTTGATATGAAACCAAGGCCCTATATGGGAGGAAATGTGCTTGGTAAAAACCAAGGCACATGTAAACAAAGTGGCTGTAAACATGTGTTAGTGTAAACAAGAAAAATACACATATAGAAGATAATGTGTAATCTAGCAATCAAGAAGACAATGTATATCACAAAAGTGGTTTGTAAACATGGGACATCACTCACAATGTCACAAGACAATTAGGGCCGAAGCAATAAAAAACATACAAGCAATGAACAAGAAAGATATAGGGAAAATCCCACAAACAATGACATATAATAGAAGACAAGAGAAAGCAAAGTGTAATAGACAACCATGGTGGAAAATAGTTCCTGTAAATAAAATGTTGCACATGAAGCACTCTGTTAGTATGTTAGAAAGATAAAAAGTATGTCAAGATGTGTATATCTTGACATAGTAGTATGCTAGTAAGGATATGAAGTAGTATAACATAAAACAATAACACATGTGGTGTATGAAAGTAGATGCCCTAGGAGCCTTGATGGGTACTTGGTAAGAGGTACAACGCTGAGCACTAATGTTGTTTGTAAAAATTTGTAGGAAGTTTACATTCACAACTCAAGAACAAGTGAACACGCATGTGTATATAGAAAATATGATGGCATAAAAGTATCTATCTAACATGTGAAACAAAGTGTACATGTAATAATAAGTACGCAAGAGTAAGTGTAACCAAGATATGTAGTATGTTGTGAATGTGTGAGATGGAATGATATGCAAAGTGATTGTGATAGGAGAAGTGTGTCCCCCCAAGTGTATGTGGATGAATATGTATAAGATGAGGCTCATTTATAAATTCCCCCTCGATAGTCAAGAATGGACCATAAAACAAGAGTGCGTCATCGGAAATGGTTTGAACATGTGCACTAGAAAGATAGATCATGAAGTATAGAATAGTGAATGGGGTGAGGTTCATTTTAGATTTAGACCCTCAACAGTTGAGTATGAACAATTAAACTAGAGTGCATCATCAAGAAGTGTATTGTGTGAGAATGTGATGTTAAAAGATGTGTCTTGGATGTATCGAGTGTAGAAATGTGTAGTGTTTGAGGTTCATGTATGTAGTATGCCCTCAAAATTTAAGTGTAAATTGCGGCATAAGTGTGCATCATAGGGAAATGATGATACAAGTTGTGTGTATCAACATGTGTAGGATGCATGAAAATGACTAGATTTGAAGCATGATGCATGAAATAGTAGAAATGTGAGACACCTAATAGTTCTATAAGGGGGAGAGTAAGCATGATGCCCCCAAGTGTATGATGTGAAGAAGAATCAAGTAACATTATCTTAAGATCATCATTTTCATGGTCAAATTTTAATGGAGAAACATCAAAGAATAAATAATAAATAATATTCTATTGATCAGATAACATAAATTGTGCATGCCCATTGTGTATACTCTTCATTAGTGAAAGGTGGTAGTGGACATCCATGTGCATACCAACAAGTAAGATTTTGTGAATAGCCAAGAAATAAATCATTGTAAATAAAAACATGACCAAAGGACATGGGGAATGATATATCAACATGATTAGGATCTAGAGTGCCCCCAATGTAGTCAATCCAAGGCTACCCAAGTGTGAGTGGAGATGGGTGAGAACTATGTGCAAGAAATATTGAAATATGGAAGACACAAAACCCATGAACAAATAGTGATGTGAACATAACCATGATAGAGATGAGAAGAATGAGGTGTATGGATGAGATCATCTAATGTGAATCCAAGCCGAGTGAAGCCATCCTCTGTGTAAACTGTATCAGAACTAGTAGGATCGAATGAAATGTGTGGCCAATAAGCATTATTCATGAAAATAGTGCTTGTGAAAGGAG
The DNA here is from genome assembly GCA_018340775.1 of Taxus wallichiana var. yunnanensis. Lineage (NCBI taxonomy): Eukaryota > Viridiplantae > Streptophyta > Pinopsida > Cupressales > Taxaceae > Taxus > Taxus wallichiana. The sequence continues at coordinate 600,178,410 of CM031235.1, read as the reverse complement.
GAAGCTTTGATGCTGGTTACTTATGAGAATATGAGGAAGGTGGAACGACATCTAATGTATGGATAGACCCCCATAAAGTACCATAACATTAGTAGGAGGGGTTTTTTGAATTGATATTCACCATAGCTAATAGTAACAAAATTATCTAATGAAATATGACTCATCTATCTTGATAGGAGTAAAATTAAGATTCTAGAATTTTTCATCGATAAGCTCAATGGTATCGACCTCATCATCGAGAATCATCAATGCTGAAATTGTCATGCTTTGGATATAAGTATCAAGGATATTGGTACCAAAAGATTTAACAAATATTGTATTTTGTGAAATTCTAATTACGTAGAGTCACATGTGATAAATATAACAATAAAGTAGAAATTTGACCTAAGTAATAATCTAAAGAAATATGAAACCATAGGTTTAAAAGAGAAATTAGAATACTTATCTTATTTCACAATTGATCCCAAGTATACTAGACTGGAAGAATGATGAACAAGAGGAGGAAACTTTCATAACCACACAGAAAAATTATGGAACTGCTCAGAATAAGCCGGACTAGGGCGCTTACGTGCTCGGGTTAGGTCAGGGGCACCTAGGTGCTAGAGACATTTGGTAGGCGCCTATGGCTATAAAATACTCAAAATTGATTTTCACCATGTCACACAAGTATCACTGGCTAACCTTTTATGTTGATCACCCGTGTGTTACACCTATAATGATTCACTGTATGTTGCAAAACAAATGATCTCTATGTAAAACCCCAAAACACATCAAATCCTAAAAATAAAAAGATGCAAATGGGGATTCGGATTGACCTCGATGCTCACTTGATAGAGTGAACTTATAATTAAGTGATGTAGTACATTTCATACTCTATGAAGTTCTATGTGCGTGTGTGTAGAATCGTGCTCTAGAAATCTCTTGTGCAAATGCACCAAATAATGAGCAAATAACTAGATGTAGCAATGTAAATAGATGTGTGCATGTTAAAATGAACTTCCCCTCCTATGAAGTGTATGTAAAAATGCAGTCCCTTGCCCCTTGAATGATAACTAGATGGTTGATTTGATGCTCTTAGAATTCCTTTGGATGTAACATTAGGTGGTGATAGTAGATGATTAGATATTGGTCCTTTATTTTAGTCACATAGATTTATATTTATATGATTACCTTGTTTTGAATTTCTAATTGATAACTAAAATCATGAACCATAATAAAAAAAGATGCCTACAAGATGAAAGAGGTCTAAAAGGGGTGAAAGAGATAAAGAGGTCGGGGTGTGCCCACAGGGGACGAGGGCGCACAGGTATATGGAATCTTAGATGAGCGTTAGTGTCTAGAGTCAATAAAAATAAAGTAATGAAGATCAGAATGGGTTGTGCGGTGTGTAATACTAAAGAGAAACTAGAAAGACAAAAAATAGGCCAAAGATAGATGTTAATTACTAGTTTTCTCTCTTAGGAATCATATGAATAATTGTATGTGATTAGGACCCAAGTACGTGATTTAGTGTATAAATCCAAATATTATCATGAAAATTTCACAAGGGAAACCTAGGGCATGAGACACAGACATAGACACACACATACACACACACACAAGAACTACATGGAGTCTGAGATGTAGTGCAACATTTGGTTGTAAGTTCACTCTTTGGGTGACCGTTGGGGTTAGTTTGACTCCACATTATGCATATTTTTTATTAGATTTGATGTGGTTTGTGGGCATGTGAAATTAGTCACTTATTTTGTAGGTTATAGGTGTGATCGACAATCTAACATGAAATTGGAGTGACAAAGAGTGAGAAACAATGAAGCTCTTTTGACCTAGAAAAGACTAGGTTCTAAGCATTTAAGCATACAAAGGCACCCAAATCAGCCATTAACACCTAAGGCACTCCTATCCTCATGTGGGTACTTTTTTCCTACACATTCCTAGGGTTTCAAACCCCCATCGAGCCATTTTGACACTATTCCTAGCTAGATCCAACACTTAGATAATCTCGATCACTCTTAGGTTGTACAAAATCAACTAAGTCACCTTTCTCCTCTCATTTACTTAGGGTTTTACATTGTTGAATGCTTAGTGCTTATACATTATTGTACTTAATTACCCAAATATCATTTATTACAATAGTTACTCTGAAATAAGATTTAATTCAATTTAGATTAAATCATTTGGTGAACTCGACCGATCAAACCCTACCTTCTAAACATGTATTAGATCCTCTCTCCTTCTTTTAAATTTATGGATCAATCCTCTTACCCATCCTATGTACCCACCAGGGTTTCTTACATGGCTATCATCATTACTGATTTTATGTAGGTTAGTACCCAACACCCTCCTCACTTAAACCCTCTAATGCCTGACCCAACTATCAATGTCTTCACCACTCAACGTAATAGGCAACCCATGGCTCCACCCATCTTTATTCCACCACTATCAGCCTCTAAAATTCATATTGACACCTCTAAAGGCTATGATATCATTGATAAACTAAAGAATACATGTGCCAAAATATCCCTTTATGATATTTTAAGTAATACACCTATATTCGTCATACATTAGAGGTTGTCCTATGTTCATTCAAATTATAAGTGAAAATTCCCCTATCACCTTTGCCCTTATTATCCAATCTCTCAAAACCTACCACATGTCTGATCATTCAATAATGAGGATATCCATCCTAATGTTTTTAGTGATCATTCATCACCTTTTCTTATTATAATACTATTGGCCACCATCATATCAAGTGCATGCTAATTGATAATGGCTCCGCTCTAAATCTATGTTCACTACCATTACTCACGCAACTACAAATTATTGATAATCAAATCACCAAATCTCTACCCTTGTTCATGGCTATGATTATACTACTCAAACATGAATTAGAACTATCACCTTACCTTTACAAGTTGGGCCCAAAACACTTCCCACATTGTTCTATATCATCGATACATCATTTCAATTCAATTATTTACTTTGTAGACTACGATCCACATTATGCATGTTGTTCCTTCTATGGTTCATCAGTGTGTTAAATTCATACATGATGGTTATGAGCATACTATTTCTTCCACTCTAAACCATTCAAGTTCTACCACATAGACCCAGTCACTGCCATGCCTATACCCCACTTAATCCAATCCCTTACCATATTATAGATACATATTATTTTGGTGAATCTAGTACCTCCATTACCTCTTCTACCTCCACATTCACCCTTTCCATCCCTACACATACCATTGATCTTATTTCTCCTACCATATCTCCCTCCATCGCTACCACTATTCCACCCTTTACTACTTATTCTAGTCCTACATCCACCACCACTCCTCCTAATATCCTTGATAATGCTATCCAACAAGATAATGTCACACCAATGATTTTGATGATGAGGTCAATGTTGTAGAACTTACTAATGAAAATTTGTGTAACCTCAACTTTACTCCTCTTGAGGTAGATGAATCCTATTTCAAGACACCTTTGTTCTATTGGTCCAGGTGAGTATCAATTCAAACAACCTCCTCCTTCTACTATGACCATGATTCCTTTCCGAGAAACTATACATACAATGGACCTCATCCCACCTCCTCCATCTCCCCACATATCTCTAGTCCGTAACTCGATCCATTCACATGCACCTTACTCATACATGAATCTTATTGGCCTCATATTCCATTCGATCCCACTTACCTTGATACTATTTTGACACATAAATGCTTAACACAATTAGGATTCACATTTTCTGATCTCCTCCCTCATTCTCCCCACTTGTATCATCGATATGTATTCATTACTACTTCCTATGGCCTCTGTGTCTTCCATTTATCAATATTCCTTACATGTAAACATTGTTCCTCTCATCTCACCCTTGGACTATCTTGGATCAAAATATATTGGTGGTACCCTCGACCCCAACCATACTAATATTAACTTTCCTACATGCCTTTTTCCACATATTTATTTGCAATGATTATTTCCTTGGGTATGCCCAACACTTAACTCATTGGTATGCATATGATTGTCCACAACCCCCTTTTAATGATGAAGAATATGCTATGGGCATGTATAATTTATGTCGCACAAGATCTTTCTATGATCAACCTCACACTATTACATACTATGTATCTAATCCAAATCCTATCGGTTATGACCCTGACATTGACGATCTCCTTGATGATTTTACTTGAATCCTCAACCCATGCATAATTGGTGGCACTCAACTTCCCCCTCAATAGTCACATGTCAATGAATTTCTCTCTATCTCTCATGCTCCATGCTTCATGTCTACCTTTCTGAGCATTGTCACATCTCTGGTACACATAATGTACCATCGCTACCCAATAATGCACTCATGTCCTCAAGGTTCATACATGATTGTTGAGGGAATCAAACGAAACTTTCTCGCACACTTGGGGGCATCACACTTTCTCTCTCACTCCATCACTATTGGTTGTTTCTATCATCTAATTATAGCTTTTCTACTACACTATACATGCTCTGTGTTTTGCAGTAAATATCTCCTAGAATATAACACAAATCACATACAATACCTTTGATACTGATGACACACTCTTGTTTTATAGTTTATACTTGACTATTGAGGGCGTAATTCCTAAATGAACCTCACATCACACACATCCACTAGGGGTAACATGGCTCCCCTAATATGTACATCTTACAGATTGTAACACACCATCACATTCACATGACATCTTCCCATCTTGGTTTTATTTACTCTAGTTAGCTTATACTACTTAGATGTTGCACATTGTTTCCTATGCTAGTTGGATACTTAGTATAATATTATCTTTTTCTATACAAACATACACATTCACATGGTATCTTGAGGTGAATGCAAAAATTTTACATATTCTTACATGATTCATGATGCTCACATATTGCTCTTTACCAGCCCCACCAAGGCTCCTGGGGCATCTACCGTTACTATCCTCATACTCCACATACAAGTCCTATTGTTACAATATTTACTACTCCTTGTCACTTATTTTGACATACTACTTATCTTTCTAAGATGTTAATGGGTGTTTCATGTGTAGAATTTTCCTTGTAGGATACTATACAACCATGGTTATATATTACTTCTTATTTTCTATTATTTGTGGGCTATGCCCTATGTCATGCTTGATCATTGTTTTCTTGTGGCCGCTTCGCCCTAGTTGTCTTGTGACATTTTGGGTGATGTCCCATATATGTAACCCACTTTCTAGTTTCTCTTTTATTCATAGTTGCTTGATACATTGTATTATATTACATGCTAGCTCTTTTACACTAACACTAACACTTTTTAATTGTCTATCTTGTTTGCATGTTCCTTGGTTTATACCATGCACATCCCATACCCCATGTTGGTATCTAATACACGATATGCATATCCATTTTAGGTCCTCTCATTTGGGATGAATTCCTCCTACATTCATCACACACACCCCAAATGAAGGGGGTGGATATTGGGGTGAAAAAAATCACCTTCCAACAGTACACGAGCTCCAAAACATAGCAACACAATACAAAATTGGAAAAGGAAAATAGTTACAAAGTGGTCTAGAATTAGACTTGGATCACAAACACAAAACATACACTAGCACCCAATATCAAACAAGAATGGTGGGTCATTTGTGTCCATCATGAGAGCTTATGTCCTAGGGAAAAAATAAAATAGTTTCTCGAGTTCAACAAAATTTCCAACAATTTATAAGTACGGATCTATAGTATCGAAACATTTGTCTTGATTTATATAATTCATTTATTGTAATATGGTTATAATTCGGTTACAAATATAGACGTGCTAATATGTAATGTCACTTATCATTTGAGAAGCATCATGAAAGGAGAGAAAAATAAACCTATCTCCCTAACACTCTTCTCTTAGCGTGAGATTGCCTAAAAAAATCTTCCTTGGTGTGAGATCACCCAAAAATCTCATCCTTGGCGGTAGGTCACTCAAATCAACAACATCTCTACAGAAAACATGATGATTTTCTATTCTATACTCTCTCATACATCAGGTTTGTCCTTATAAGCAATAAGAAGTGGCTCACATAAACAAGCACAAGCTCGAATAACATGCTACTAAAAATATAATTCACTCATATGGTTTACCTCCTTTTCTAGTTGGAACACTTCACATTGCGATCACTTCACACTTCACATGGCTACTTTTCCACTCAACATGCTATTGGGCACACTCCTCTCTAGATTACAAGGTACACATCTTCTATATACTTTATGCTATCGAGTATTCACTCAAAAACATAAAGTGGGGAAAATGTAGACACAAAATCTATACACTTGGGTACATTTCTAGGTCCTAAAATATACTAATGTATACATGATTCCTAAGCAAGAAAACTAGTGGTTGATAACTCCTTTTGGCCTTTCTATTGCTTTATCTCTTACATTTTGCTAGATTTACACATCTTACAACTATATTGGCACTTGATTATTTTACCTTTTAATGGCCTCGGACACTAGCATCCAATTAGGACAAAAGAACCCAGAACTCCTGTCCCTCAATGGGTCTCTTGTCCCTCTCTTTCTTCTTATTACCCTTTTAGTTCCTTTTCTCTTTTTGGTCACTTTTTAACACTTTGGGTCAGCCTTTCAATTTCGATTACAAAATTCAAACAAGGAATCATATGTATACTTAGTTACTTCCTCTAAATAAGTGGACAAACATCATAAGCATTACTTATCACCACCTAAGCTTACAAAAGGCACAAGAGTACTACAAAGTACATATCTAGCACATCCACACAAGGGTCAAAGTTTTCATTGGTTTGCATACACTTCATAGGAGGGGAGTTCATTCTCTTCCATTGCACATATTTTGCATAATCGGGAAAATCTAGATCTATCCCACTATCATCATGTGTAACTTGTATAAGGAAACCTAGGCACGATACACAAACACAAAGAACTATATGGAGTTTGAGATGTAGTGTAATGCTCAATCGTAAGTTCACTCTTCGAGTGACCGCCATGGTTAGTCCGAATCCACATTCTATATATTTTTATTAGATTTGATGTGGTTTATGGGCATGTGCAGGTAGTCATCTATTTTTTAGGTTATAGGTATGATCGATGATCGAATAGTGAAATCAAAGAGAAAAAGAGTGAGTAACAATGAAGCTCTTCCAACCTAGAAAAACTAGGTTTTGAACATCTGAGTAAACACAAGTGCCCAAATTAGTCATTAGGCCTAAGAACTCTTTTCCTCCTATGAGTGCTTATTTCTTACACATTCCTAGGGTTCCAAACCCCATCAAGGTATTTTGACATTTTTCCCAACTAGATCCAACACTTAGATAGTCCCGATCATTCCCAGGTTGCATAGAATCAACTAAGTCATCTTTTTCCTCTCATTTATTTAGGGTTTTACATTATTGAATGCTTAGTGCTTATACATCATATAATTAATTACCTAAACATCATTTGTTACAAAATAATATTTAATTCCATATAGATTAAATCAATAAGAAATAAATTTATGAAGATAATGACCCATTTGTAGAGAGAATTAATTAGCTCATTCAATTGGATGAAACTAGGAGGTAGTCCCATGAAATATGCTTGAAATTTAAGAGTAAACTAAAAAGAGTATTTGATAGGAAAATTTTTACAATAAAATTTGAATTAAATGACTTGGTGGTGCTTTGGGATAACATACATGAGGAAAAGGGAAAACATAGTAAGTTTGATCCATTGTGGATAAGGACATATGACATTAATATATGAATTGGAAAGAATGCTTTCTTCTTAAAGGATATACATGGAGAAGTTTTGGATTTCCTTTTCAATGGTAGGCACTTGAAGCACAATTTCAATTGAGTAAGAGTAGTTAAGTTTATTATATAATGTATACAAGTGTGTAATTATATTTTTTTCTTGTGCATGTACATATTTATTTCTTTGGGTATGTATTACCATGTTTTTTTGTTTCTCATTAGTTATTTATATAGAGTTTTTACCTTTTTATACATTAAAGGTTTGTTTACATTGAGAAAGATCACTTTGGTTAGTTTTTTAAAGCATGTTAGTCTAGTTGGGTTGAGTTTTTAGTTGAGGAAGTCAAAATTATTAAAGAGTTTGGATCCATTGATGGGTAAGGCATTGGTCTTCTTTCACCAAGAGTTTTTGGGGTCTCTAGTTACCCATAAGGGGTACCCATCCCACAACTAGAGCTAATGTTAGTACCAAAATTTTCTAGTTCATTTTGGGGTCTTATGGTTGAAAATTTGGAGTTTAAGAGTATAAAATGATAAACTATGTGTATTTTAGTAATCTTATGATTTAAAACATGTCAAATATGATTTTCCTTGTTTTACTTTTCATTTTATAGGTTCGATTAAAAAAGAGTTAGATATTTTGAGGTGTTTTGGCCCTTGAAATGTTCAAAGACATTCATTTCATTTGGTTTTGCATTAGAGTTGACCCATCAAGTTTATTTGATCAAAACAGGGGCATGTGTCATTTAACAACATCTCCAAAAAAATCTAAATTCAGCCACTTTAAAGTTTTTCACCTCTCCTTAGTTGAATAAAAGAATTGTGGCACAATTTTACACATATGCTCATCAATATTCTCACTTACCATAAAGTACTTGGGAATTTACTACTTTTTCATTAATATTTGTGCCTTAAGTGGATGTTTTCCAAGTGTCTCCCAATTCACATTCGATACTCCCACAAACTTTGAATATTTGGCCTTCACTTAAAAAATTGTAAAGAACTAATGGAGAAAAAGTGGCATATAAGATGCATGTAGGCTATCGGTTAATGGGATTATATCAAAGGCCTTAGCTCAAATATCAACAATTTGTAGTGCATCAATTTGAGACTAGTGGCAAGAGAGGAATGTGGAAATAATTGATGTCTAGTATTCTTATGAATCTTATTTGAATTCATTGTTCATTACCTTAATGTTCATCACTTTACATTTCTCATATTGAAGATAAGTGACAAGGATGTACACATGTCATTAATTGGTATTTAGGGATTCTCTCACGAATGTCAAAGACTTACTCTGAGTTCTCATAAGATAGATTGAGGATACATGTAATCCATTGGTGTCCTACACTCTCATGGGCCTTGGGACTTGGATTTGAAGTTTGGTATTTTATTAAACCATGTAGAGTGTCAATTTGTGATAAATTTCATGTTGTGTATGTGGAAAAGGTTAGATAGCTCCAAATTGTGTTAATAGAGTCTATTAATGATATTAAATTTGATATTTTAACTCAATAAAATATTGAGCTTAAGAACATCATAGAATCATGAAAACGCTCTAGTTTTACTCATATCTTTTGACTCGGAGCTCCAAATGACATATAATTGGTACCATTAGAAAGGTATTTAAGAGATATTAACATGAGTCTTAATTCTAGTGATAATTGTGAAGATAAACTATATATTTTCATGATCTCTTTTGAGGTGTCCTCTTATTGTTTTTTCCAGTCTAATGTCAACCAAATCATTCCCTAAAGGTTTTAAGTTGTTCAAAATATCTCTTAGAATGTTCTTTCGAGATATATGTCCCCTCTTAGCCCCATAATGCATTGAGGAGTTAAAAAGTTCTTAATTAAGGAAATAATATTTCATAATGATCGAAAGGAATTTTTTAATTTGATCACTAGGTAGTAGCTTCATATACATTCATTTTCCTAATCTTTAGGGGTGCACATGTGTTTTATTCATTGATCTTCATTTATGTTTTCTTAAGGATTACTTTTGAGGCAAAATTTAACTTATTTCTAGGTAATATTTGTGTTTCTTTATAAACTCTTATGTAAAATATGATCCAAGCATGCTTCTATCTTTTGATTCATTGGTTGATGAATTGTTTTCACGTAGTGTTGAAAAATGGTTCCTCCTAAAACTTTGATTACTTTTTAAGGAATATTCAAGGTACCTTTACTTCTCACTTCTGCAAAGTAAAATTATATAAGTTGAAGGAAGAATCCTTCATCTTGGTATTTTGGATTATGAGCAAACTTGGTAATCCAAATTTAAGCATTTTGTTTCCTAGTTTTCTAAGTAATTGATTAATGGTATCCTTTCCTAGTTCAAAGAGATAATTTTATAGGATGTTAAGTAAGTGTTTTAGATTTGATGTAAGTATTTGAATGTCTAGATAATTATTCAGGGATCAAGTGCTTGTTTGTGTTGTGTAGACACTTATGAGTGGTGATTTATAAAATCCATACATGATTTGACTTCTATGTATCTTTTAAAATGGTTTTAATATTAGTGTGTTTTCATTCTATGATTTATTATACTAATGAATAATAAGGGGTACACATAGGATCATCTCATTATATTTCTAAATTAATGGTGGAGTGTTTAACAACCACATGGATTGTTGTATTATTTTAGTTATCAACTATTTTATTTAACTCTGATGACTCCTTAACTAATGGATTCAATCATTGATCATAGTTCATTTGACCAATCTCTTTTTTGATATTTTCGTTCACCTCCATGCCTTATTGAAATATCATTTCATCTTTGAAAATCCTTTAAGGTTTCATCCATTATTACTATGGATTCATTTATAAGCTTTCCTTTGAGTATTCTACTTGTCTAAAGAGTAATTAGCTTATATATTATGGATATCTTTATCATTATCATCTATTTGAGTGCAAGCTTTTCCCATTCTTAGGTAGATTTGTGATTTTCCATCTAGTGATAGATAATTGAGTGGGAATCATACCTGGGTTAGGCTGATTGGTTGAGTTTTTGTATTTTCATAATCCTTATCATTTGACATAGTTTGGGTTGTTTTAGGGTAGGGTATATCCACTTTACTAGGTTATTCCCTTATAAGCGAAGAAAAACTTAGCTACAATGACCAATTCCACTCTTATTTATTCCTTTGCACCTTGCCAAAAATTGAGGATAGGAATATAACCATCTTCCCATTTCTTGACTACTTATTCCCAACAAATTCTAAGTGTATGAGAATTGTGGTGTCAATTGTGATCTCTATGGTTTTAGTCATTACATTCTAAAATATGAGGAGATCATGGCATGTTGTTACCATTTCTACAAATACATTAGATCTAAAGCTTGTGTATTTCAACTATGTATACCTTTGAGGTATTGATAACTCCCTTTATTTATTTTATTTAGTTAGCCCATATATTTTTAAAATATTTCTAAATCTATTACTCCTTAAACTTTTGTTGCTTCTTGTGACTTGAAATTTTCAAAACTTGAGGGGATACACTTTTTGAAGATCCATCAAAGAAGCATATAGAACTCCAAAAAATGAAATCACCAATCAAGGAGAAGAGGATCTAGAAGCATTGCAAAGAGAGAGGTATTTCTCATATTCAAAACTTTGAGTTTAATTCTACTTCATCCCCTCCAATTATAGAGAGAATATATTAATTGAGAATTGATTGATTCATCTTCTAATATTTCTAAAAATTGAGTGAAAATATCAATCCTATATTTTTTTCTCTTTTCAATTATTCAAGTACTAGTAAAACACCTACCTATGGAAAAATCATAATGTTTTCTCCTTACCTCCGATTAAATGGAAAAAAGTGTCCCAAACTTAATTTTGAGAGTTTATTGCCCTTAATTTCCCTAAATCATATAGAATTTCTCCAGGAGATTTGAATGGATATTCATGACAAGATCTCACTATCCATATTGTTGTTCTTGATATTCCATATTTAGTTAATCCTCTAGATTAAAATCAATCCTCTGTTAGGTAAAAATATAATTTAAATTTCTTTGGCTTTGATGTTAGAGCTCCTTGCCCCTTTCTAGGATAAAATAACTTCATAATATCGATTTATATTAAATGCAAGGCTATCCTATAGAGGTCCTTACTAAAATTAGAAGGAAACTACCTAAATTTAAAGGAAAGTCATCTCAGGTGATCAACACTTGAGATTTTTTAACAATCTAGTTGATGACTATGACATTCATTATGAATGTGTTATTATTAAATAACTTATTCATACTTTGGAATAAAATTCCTAGGACCGGTTTGATAATTTTTTTAGTGGGATTATAGATTCATGACATGATATGAATGCAATTCGGTGATAAGATAGATTCTATATTTCTCATGAGGATTTGAAAACATAAAAAAAACCTTAATTAATGTGCTCAAGATTTTAATGGTAGATTCACCAAGGTCATGATGAAATTTATAGAAAATGTTACACCCCTAATGTAAATTTTATTATCAAATATTGTGAGGGTTTTGATTCTAATACTGGATTCTATCTTAGGGATAAAGGACCATCAATTTAAGACATTCATATACTTGTGGAAATCAACATTGAAAATGATATCATAATTGTTGGAAATCCATCCAAAAGAGATGATGTGAAACTCCTCCCACTAAATCAAAAAATATCCCTAAGCACTCCATTGAGTGTTGATGAGAAATTAGACAAGATGACATGGGGCTATGAAGGAGTTATCTTATAGAGTGACTATGATTGAAAGGGGTTTCTTCTCCATTCCATAATAAGTATCATTTAAATAGTATGCCACATAATTAGGATAGAGGACCTACCTCATGATAGATATTTTGACAAAGGGAAGATGCTTTTCATAAAAATAAGGATTTTACAAAAGGTAATGAAAAAGATATACATCGACCCCATTGCTTCTAGTAAACATGAAGTAAATCATTTTGAAGAATAAACATAGTGTGATGAATGTTTTTATCCTCATTCTTCATGTGTGTTTTCTTTAGTTAGTGCTTGTACTTCCCATGTTGATAGTGAATAAGAAAGTCTATAATCAGTTTATATGTTGGATTGTGATGATGATTCAATTAATGTGGAAAAATCCTATGAGATACCTATACATGATTTTGAGTATTGTAGAGCACATATGATAAAAAAATATAACGTTGGAAGTTTATGCCTATATTTGGATCACATGCAAAATGGATTAGTCAAATAATAACAACCAAATTAATGCTACTAAAATAAAATGGGATTTTGTTTCTATTGATAAGAGAGGGACAATTATAGTTTCTTTCATTGAATAAAGTGGGTAAAAATCTTCATATTTGAATCTAACCTGCACACAAACACACTTGAAAAATATTAGGTGTTTTTGGTGGCTAGGAGACTTGCCTCAGTTAGATTCCTAACCCTTTTAAGGAGATAAAAGACATTTTATTGATGTAAAATGACAAAATAGTAAATAAAAATGACAAGAAAACCTGACTCAAATTGTAAGATAACCACAAATTTTTTTCACCCAAAATCACATAGAGATCACAAGCCAATCGTAGTTGTGATTCTCTCCTATGTTGGAATGTCACTAGGAAAGTGTTACAACAAGTAATATCTATCCTTTGAACTTTTATTTTCCTTCTTCAAGACTTGCAAAACCAATATATGTAAGCAAGAGAGAAAGAAAACTCAAGTATAACCTTAGTGTAAAAATATCCGGGATAAGAGTTGATTAGAGAGATGAATTGATGTGTGAGGAGGTGATTTTATAGATTTGGAATGCATAGGGGAGTGAGACAAACATAGGTGCAATGAAAGGGACCATAGTGCATTTGGCATGTACATGGGTAGGTGTGATGGGGCATAATTAAATGTGAGTGGGTGAGGGTTAGTAAATGAGTGGTGAGTTGTATTTTAGCTCCATTTTGTGGGGTTTTATGATTTTTGGTTTTTGGGTTTTATGATGTTTTTGTGTTTTTGAATAAGGGAACTTATATACAAGGTGAATTTTCTAGTGTCTACATTTTCCCCTTTTTGGGCTACATGATGGAGTAGGTAAGATGCAACACATAAAATGAAGATGAGATAAGGGTAATCGTTTAACCCTATGATGGTGGTTTCCATATTCGTGGGCTTTTTTGGTTGACTGGATAGATAAGAACCTAGAATGCAATCAATGGCTCACTTTTGTTGGAGATTATGAAGGGATGGATTGATGATTTCATGAGGTAAAGAATATAGAGTCAGTTGATTATTGATGATTGATTGGTTGTCATAGAATCATATGAGAAGGGTTGTGTGTGATTCCCCCCTAAAGTGGTAGTTTTTGAAACCATGTTTCCCAACTTGGCACAAGATGAAAAGTGGTGCTTAAAGATGATAAAAGTTGATCCTTGGTAACATGCACATAAAACATAAGCAATGTTAGTGTTACCATAGTCATGTGCAAGTGAATAAGTGATGAGTGGTAAATAAAATAGTGAATGTAAGTATTAATAAGTCATAAAGTGAATAGGCAAAGTTGATGAAAGATTTATGACAAATGGGTTTGGTGGCTGAGTTGACAATTAACATGGCACGTGTGAGGTGGTAAGATACATAGGGAAGAGATGAGACACATGGAGAGCTAGGGTGAGTTAGATGTGATTTGAATGAGTTAAAGGTGATATAAGTTGATTTGGATGAGTTGTAATAGGGTTGGGAGCAAGAAGGTAAGTTGGAAGGTGAGATGAAATGTGATCTATTTGGGAAATGGATGGGGGTGACTTGACTAGAGGTGAGATGGATAGGGAGATCTAGTTAGGGTGGGGAACATGATGTGTATGGGATGGATGATGAAAATATGGGGAAGGGTTTAGATGAGGTCACGAGGGTGATCGAAAGAGAGTGAAATTTGTGGCGTGAAGGATGAAGTGAAGAAAACATGATGAAGGGTTGTGATGGGGCTTATTTTGGTGAGTATGTGGAGGGTTATGAAGATTAATGATTTTTTTTAGCTAGGATGAAGCTCAAGGGGAGTAGGTCATAAGCATGACCTACGGGGGAGAGGGAGGAGTGTGAAGCATAACAAAGGGCGAGTCGGGATTAGATGGGGTTAAGGCCATCTCGGTCATAACAGTGACCAAGTTGGGAAGGGGAAATCAAATGAGGAGTTAAGTTAGGGGATGAGGTGTGTAGGTGTGTGGAGTTGGGAAAGTAAGGGAACATGTGAGTCAAGCATCAGTGTGGGGAAGTGAGTCGATAACAAGATGGGGAAGGAGAGCTTAGGGATGTGTTGGGTGTGGGTAGATGGGTGACATGAAAGTTTGTGAGGAAAAACACATAGAGGTGAGTCGCATAGGTAAATCTTTGTGTTAGACATGGGAAGGGGATTATGGGGTGGGTTAGCTCATGGGGAGTGAGTAGGAATGGGAGGATTTGCACAAAGCCACTCGACATGGGATAACGGAGAAGTCGAGTGGGGAGGGATGAGTCACTATCGTGTGATGGGGTACTGGGCTCGGTGGGGTGGGGAAATTTTATGAGTTGGGGTGGGAGGTTTAAGAATTTGATGGATTAGGGAGGGTAAGGCGAGGTGAAAATGAGGATAGAGTGGCTTAGTTATTATGGCGATTGAGTTAGGTGGGGTGTAGGGAATAGGCATCACAATGGTGAGCCGAGGTTAGGAGGAAGGGTGAGTTGAAGGGGTTAGGGAGTGAGGGCACAAAAGTGGATCGATGAGTTGTGGGTGTGACTTTTCGGGTGAATTGGGATGGGAGGTTAGGGGTAGGGTAGTATGGGTAGGTGAGGTTGATTTTTTTTGAAAAATTTTGATACTTGATGAAGAAATAGGAAAGTGGTAAAAGTGTAAATATGAGTGCAATAAGTATGTCATAAAAAAACATGAAGAAATTTAATGACAAAGTAAAGTGAAAATGTGTAGAAGGAAACAAATGCCTATGAATGCTCAGTCAAAGTGAAGTGGAGTGTAAGTGGTGTGTAGGTGAGATGGACATAGTTTTAAACATGAGTTGTGGTGAACACACAATGAACATGAATACACGAGACATGAGACAATGAATGAGATAAAATGAGAGCTTGAACAAGGTCTAACCACACAAGGTGACATACTAGCCCTACGAACTATTGAGATCCTACGTGTGTGTTTTGAGAGTGAATTGACCACTTGAAATGAAGACCCGTGAGATAGTGAGAGAAAAAAAAAGCCAAGGTGTTTGGTTAGATTAAAACATGTGATTGGTGGGAAATGAGATGGAACAAAAATATAATCATGTACATTACTTCACTTCCATCTAAGCATCTATATCCCGATGGAGGTACATTTGATTCTAGTCGCAACATTACTTTCCTACCATCCAGGCATCCATATCCTGGTAGAGATCTTTGAAAGACCCCCTGAGAGAGAGAGTGTAATATTTCTTTCACTTTTTCTTTGCTTGAATTTTGATTTTTTTCTTGATTTTGATTATTTTGATTTTTTTCACATGATATTCAGGCCTCTCAGTTTCCAAGGAAATTAGAATCATGAGTGGCTATATGGAGGGAGTGGAAGTGATTTTAGAGATGACAATAGGAAAGTGTCAACAAAGAATGCTTTGGGGTCTTCAAGATAAGTTGTTAAGTGTGTAAGCATGTGTAGATATCAAAGAGGACAATTGTTCTTAATTTACCAAGTAAGGAGAGACCAAGTTCAAGAAACTATAGTAAATATTATTGACTCACAAAACATGACAACAAGATGATCAAAGTGTTCACCAAAAGTTGTGAAACAAACCAAAACATGGAATGTGAATGAATTGTAAATGAAATGTGTAGCAGTGAATGGAGAATTGGAATGAAATATGAATAAAGCAAATGTCAAAGAACATCCATGAGTAAGCATTGTTTATTGTAATTTTTTTGGAGTATATACTTTTTTAGATTTTTGAAAGATGTTTAGCTTGTGTGAAAGTGGGTGTTTTTGTGGAGAATCAGGCGTTTTTTTGAATCTAGGATTGATGAAAAGAAGTGGAATGTATGGATCATGGAGAATGTGTGAGTGGATACAAATTAAAGTCCCCCATTTTGTATAGGAACTAGGTGAGTGAGAGACGTGATGTTGAAAAGAAAGTTATATATGGGATAGATGATTAGAGTGGCGGGATGATGTTGATGATAAATAAAGAAAGAATTCCAATGAAAATCCATATCATGGTGGTTTGTAAAGAATATGAATTTGGGGATGAATTATGTAAGAAAGGTGTTGAATGTGATTTATGTGCAAATATTTTTGATGTCCAAGGACATGAGTATAAACCAATGGTAGATGGTGGAGTGTTATGAAGCATGATGCTAGGGATGATATCTGGTGGATGGGGTGTGAAAATATAGTGATGTGTAAAGAAAGTGTGAGAGCCAATGGTGTGAAATTGTGATGAGTTGGTGTAAGAATAGAAGGATGACATGGAATAGGAAGCATCATGTAAGAATGAACGTCAAACAAATGAGAATGTGGGAGAAAATTGAAAGTATGTGGACATGTAATGGGAGGTAGAGAAGGCTTGTGAGGCACATGTGTAAAAACCAATGGTTTCTTAGATGTGATTGATGAGATGAACTCAAAAGGAGGAGTGGATAATAAAAATGGTGCTTGAACGAGTTGTGATGAATGAAAAAGGGTGAATGTGAAAGAAAGATACAAAGGAGGTAAATTGATGGGAGTACACAAAGGTGAAATGCGTTATGTAACCCTATGGGATGATGAAAATAATGGAGATGAGGAGGTAATTGGTTATGTGAGAAGTAGAGTGTATGTGAGAAAAGTAAGTGAAGAAGGAGGGGAAGTGATGGGTGTGATAGAATCACATGGTGATAGATGTGGTGAAAAAGTGAAAGACTCCAACAAGGACAAATCATGAGACCACTACCATTGTGGAAGTACATGATAGTGGAGATGGATACAAGGATGATGTAGATAATGAGTGATTAGGTGAGCATAATGGTGTTGAGTCCAAGGTGGAAACATGTAATGGAGTGGATTTGGAAATGTTTAATTTAGATGATGATACACTAAGTGCACATGATGCTTTTTATGTAGTAGGAAGTGAGAAATTATATGATGGAGAGGTAACACATGGAGAAGAAGTGGGGATAGTATTTGTGTGAAGTGCTCGGATGGTTGTTAGTGGATAAAGATGGAGAAGATGGTGGTTCAATGACAATGTCCCCCTTGTCAAGAAGGTATTGAATGATATTGTGGAGTTGAGGACATGAGTCAGTGGGATGACCATCAATATGATGGTAAGAACATGTGTCATGGGAGGAATGCCATAATTGATGAACATCTTTGATACTTGTAATTTAATTATTTTCATTATTGTCAATCCAAAGTGGTGTCCAATGCTATTTGCAAAAAGAGAATGGTTGAAATTGTTATGATCATGAATTAACTACTAGATTTAACCAAATACTATTTCTAAACTTATCTATCTACCTAGTTGATAACATAAAATAGAGATTCCTAAATATATGAATTAAGATGCTAAAGATGTTGGAACAATCTATCAAATTAAAATATTGGAAGTACTGTAATTCTTACAAACAATTAAATGCTAAATAAATAGAAAAATTAAACAAACATGCAATGCTTCCCTTCACATTGGGGAGGAGTGGCCCTTGCTCCTTCCCTTTGATCTAGTTTTAGAATTGAAACTACACCAATGATATTCAACTTAGAACCATGTAATTGATTGAATATAATACAATACTTTCATTCATGAACAACCAACATCTTATAATTCTAATACAAACACTTTTTATAATAAAAAAGTTCTTGTCACTCTACAAGAGGACTTATTGTTTGCAAGAGCTAAGTAATAATTAACTAATAGATTTCTATGAGAACAAATTCTTATTAGGGAGTTACAAGTTTGAAAGAACAAGTACATATCACACTTTGATTAGATTTATCTTGCTAACTCCGAGTGGAGTCCTTAATCAACGTTCAAATGAGATATTTAGAGATTTTAGAGGATTACAAAACTTATGCATTTGAATCCCTTGAATAATGGTAACTATCAGTTCACTAACAATTTATACCATCTACTTGTTCCACATTTCCAACCAAAATTGATGTTAAATTGGACTCTCATAGTCTACACAAGTCACATGATGGTCAGAGGATAATACACATTCAATTATCCTTTCATCATGTAACCTATGTGCTAACTAGATCAATTCCTTTCCTTATTGTATGAGTCCTTCGCTCCCTTCATATGAGTCCTATGCTTCCATAATGCGAGTCTTACACTCTAATGTGAGTCCTACACTTTATGATATGAGTCTTGCATTGGGCTTGATGTAAGTCCTATGCCAATGCTTAGGTGAGTCTTGGTGGGATCTTTATGAGTCCTACACTAGGCTTAAAATAGGTCCTTCATTCACATTTATTAGCACATATATCAATTTATTTCAACTCATTCAAAGAAGCATAGATAAGATGAAAATGAACAAGTTTTATGCACAAAACTTCCTTTTAAATATATTAAAGTATTAATTATAGAATGCTAACATCAATCTAATACAAAATGATGATACAAAAGTGGTGGTTTGGATAGGAATTAACAAGGCTCATCACTCCCCCACACTTAGGGATTAAAAGGTCCTCTTGCTATATGGTTTATGTAAAAGGATTATACTATTCTTGTGCAATTATATTCATTAGTGAAACTAAGCCAAGTTTCCTCTTTCAAATTGCCAAACCCATAAAATTTGATTATAATTTCCCTCCATCTTTTGTAAATCTCAGCTAGTTCCTCCTATGTGTTTATTCCATCCGGGAACCAAAGATAGTATTAGTGGTAGTCTGAACCGTATACCTACCCATTTTTCCTACATTTCTAGCATGATTTTGCATACTTATTTTTCTCTCCTCATTAACCATCCGAGGTTAGTTAGAGACATGATGATGAGTTGATTAAACCATGTGTATAAACAACTCATCTTCTGTATTTTGTTGAACCATTTGAAGCCTTGTACTTGTATTTCCCTACTATACTGTTGAACATTATCATCATAACCTAAACTTATGGCATAATAATGATTAATATAATTGTGACTAGTTATCTTTATTTTGTGGTATTTTGAGTATGTACTTATTATCTTGATTGCAATAAGTTGTATGGATGATGATATCTATGATGCCACTCTTATTTGTAAGCAACTTGTTATATGCAGAACATGTATGTAGCAAAAGACCTGTTCATAACAACTCATATGTAGCTAAAGGGAATCACCTACTACTAAAGGACTTGTCTATAAAGAACTCGTATGCAAATTAAAGGAATCACCTATAGCCACATGACCCATTTGTAGAAAAAGAATGCCACCTATAATAAGGGACCCGTGATTGTGTAGATCTCTTGGAACGTGAAGGACAACACTCCAAGTTTGTACGTGTCGCGGAAGAGCCGATTCTGAAAATGGAACATGAGAATTGAAGATAACTCAACAATAGGTTTGATTATTTGTTACAACTAAATGAGGAAATGATTGATTGAACTCATGATTTGAGAAATGATTAATTGAATTGATCGGTTATTTAAGTTATGTGTTTGACATCTAAAAACTTGTTGATTGATTTTGTTACATGCATCGAATCTCCAGATGATCTGTTTGAGATCGTTTACTTGAAATCTCTGCTTCTCATATTCTACTGCAAAGAAGGAATATAAAAGAGAAGGATTAATGCTCAATTTAAGAGGATGTGTCGATGATTGAGGGTGGTATGGAGATGATTTCTTGTGCCTTAACTGATATGTTTCCACAAAATATCTGACCACATTTGACATGAACTGAGGTCCTTGATATGAAATAATTGATATTGGTGCTCTAAATCACTAAAAATGTGTTCATATAAGAAGTATGTTACCTTATCATCCCTTATATATTGGAGAGCTTGTACCTTGGCCCATTTTTTCACATAATTTGTACATACCAAGATGTACTCCTTTCCTTGAGAAATTGGGTCAATTGGTCTAATGAAATCCAATCCCCACTTCTCAAATGGCTCTAGAACCGCTTGAGGTTGGAGGAAATCTTAGTTGTAAGTGTTGGTAATCCATACGTTGGAATTTATTACATTGTCACACATAATCTTTGAAATCCTTATGTAAATAAATCCAATAGTATCCAACCCCCAAAACTTCATGGATCATTATTTTGAATGAATAATGTCCCCCTGATTGTTCATCATGACATGCTATGAGTATATCAAAGATCTCATCTTTAGCTACACACCTGCATAATACATGATCAGGTCCACATTTAAAAATCATTCCATTAAACCATGTATATATCACACTTTGTTTAATTAATTGTTTTCTTTGTTTATGTGTGAGGAAAGATGGGAAATTCCCTATAACTAAGTAATTAGCCATATTTGCAAACCAAGGAGAGATGGTTGAAATTGCAAATAAATGCTCATATGGGAAATCATCATTTACCCGCATCTTTGTACCTGAAACAATTAGTCTTGAGAGAAAATCAGCTACCACATTTGATTTTCCTAGTTTATCAATAATATTTATGTTGAATTCTTGCAATAAAAAAATCCATCTGACAATTCTACCATGCACCAAAGGTTTATTCATTAAATATTTAATGAGGGAATGATTTGTATGAACAATTACTTCATAACTTGTAATATAATGGTGAAACTTGTTAATTTCATACACAATTGCAAAGAAATTATTTCTCTATGGTAGTCTAGTTTCCTTCTTCTTGTCCTAAAACATCTCCTACTCGCCTCATTAAAAGCCTCAATTTAGATGTGAAGGGAACCTTCCAATTTGGACCTCTTAAAACTAAGGAATTTATTAGTTTGTCCTTGATAATGTCAACATATTTTTAACACACTTATGTCCATTCAAATTTAGAATCCTTTATTAAAAGGGAAAACAACAAAGAAGATATTTTAATAAAATCTAAAATGAATCTTCTATAATAACTTGCATGTCCTAGAAAGATTCTTACTTTAGTTTGATTCTTGGGTGATGGAAGTTGTACAAATGATACTGACCTTATCCAGATCTACCTTAATTCCCTTAGTCAAAACATGGTGTCCTAGGACTATCCCTTGTTCCATCATGAAAATACATTTCCCATGGTTTAGAGATAAATGATGTTTCTCACACATAAAGAGTACTTTGTCCAAATTATCTATTCCTCTTGGAATGTTTCTCCATAAATTGTAAGATCAACCATATAAATCTCCATAGAATCACGAGTGAGATCAATAAAAACTACTAACATGGCTCTTTGAAAATTGGCATGAGCATTATATAATCCAAAAGCTAAAACTTTGTAAGCAAATTTTACCCATGTGCAAGTGAATGTGGTCTTGTCTTGGTGTTCTAGTGCCACCATGATTTGATTGTACCCACTGAAACCATCTAGGAATGAAAAATACCTTTTCCCCAATAAATTATCTAAAACTTGGTCAATGAAAGGTAAAGGGAAATAGTCTCTATGTGTTTCCTTGTTCAACTCCCTATAATCCATGTCGATGGGGTGTGAGTGGTCTGGTCAAGTCACACGGTTGTGTGCTTTCCCACCCATGTTCAAATCCCCCGAGGCACGATCCTCTCTGAGGTGGTTTTTCCACTAGATATGACTTATCTTATCACTACAATCATAAAACATTGGTTTCTTCATTGGATACTATTGTAGTATGTAATTTCTTGCTTTTCTTAGGCCATTTCTTCACTTGTTGTGGTCACTGCATTCTTGTTCTCTTCACTCTAGAGATTGATTCACTCACTATGGATGCTTTGCATCATTTTTGCTTCACTCGGGCTATTGATTCACTTGCGACGGTCACCAAATCATCATTTTGGATTTACTCTGAAGATTGCTTCACTCACCACATATTTTGCATCACCATTGCCAGTTACAAGGCTACTTCATTCGGGTTCCTTGTGTTGGTTCCCATCATTGTAACAAAGGTTGTGGATCCTCTCAAAAATCCTCAAAGATGTACAAGGATGTGGGTCCTTTCAAAACCCTCAAATTTACCCTCTATCCAAAAAAATCTCTATAATCCACAAAAACTCTCCATTTACCATTCTTATTAGTTACTATAGCCAATGGGGATACCTACTGGCTGTCTAAAATTGGATAGATAAATCCTACGTGAAGAAGTTTCTCAATCTCGTCTTTACAATATCTCTTAATGCAATGTTTATCCTCCTTTGTGGCTACATGACTGGTTTAGAATCAATTGTATAAATGTGATGTGTATAAATACTTTGGGATGAATACCCTTCATGTCACTATATTCCAAAGAAAAATCTTGAGGATGAGAGCATAGAATCTTGAATAGGGTATTCTCCTCTTGACTAGTCAACCAATTATTAAATGCCAATGTTTTTCCTGGGAAAATAGGTAGTTGTTTTGTGTCTGGGTAGAGAGAATTTACCACTGGATATTATCTCAATAATGAATTCAAGGGGCATTTATGGGGAAAAAATATGTGGATTTCAGTGATGTTGTGGAAGATACACTCAATGATCTATGTTCTGTGAGAAATGAAAGATTATTGGTTACATGTTTTCATCTATCACATCTTCCTTTATCTCCAATAGTTGTGGACCAAGTTCAAAATAATCTCAATTATAGATCTATTCTCGAGTGTTCTTGTATTATAACCATAACTAGTGAGGAAACAACATCCTCTAATTACTATGAATCATCCTTACACCATTGTTTGTATGAAGTGGCGAAAGGTTTCGTAGCTAGATATATAAATAGTTTCTTTGAATTATATCCATGTGTAATTATCATGTTTCATGTTCTACAATCAATAAGAGCTATAACAGTGGATAACCACAGGCATCATAGGATTAGGGGATATCTAATTCTCTTGTTCTTTGTTTTAATAACCATAAAATCTACTGAATAATCCCACACTTCAATTGTGATAGTCACATCCTCTATGATCCCTTTGAGTTTAGTAAAAATTGGTCAGCCATTTGTAACCCTATTGGGGTTGATTGTGGATTTGGAAGAGATAATGTGGATAAAGTATCAATAGTCATCACATTGATTGCAACTCTTGAGTTAATTTGAACTTTCAGAATATACACATCCAAAGTACAAACTATAACAATTGGACTTCCAAGATCACCATATTTTAGAGGGGTCATCTTCCTTGTAATATGATATACGAGTTTCATTCAACCTCTATTGTTTTGGGATGATTTTTTCTTCTCCTAGGAGTTTTGACATAGAGTTATTTGATATTTTTGTTTAGCTCCAAGATATTTCTAAGATATTATAATAGAGGGATTCTAATACTTAATTTTTAATCCTTGAATAAATTCTGACTATGGTCCCTCTTGGGTTATAATATTTTCTTTTTCCAAAGTCTGGATGGAAAAAATTTCTGTGAGTGGTTTAGATGTTTATTTAAGAAAAGGTTTGGGTTGCGTCTCTTCCGATTGTTCTTTGTCTTTAGAGGATTCCTCTATAATTAGAGATGATGATTTTGAAGTAATATTCCCTGACCGTAATAGTATGTTTCTACAATCCATAGAATTCATCATGTGAATCTTGTCGATTCAACGGTATATGTTAGGTTGCCCTGCCTTACATTATTTGGATATGTCATAGTTTGAGTTGGAATTTATGGTTGGGTGGGTTGTTCAAATGGAGAAACAATTTTAGGCCTAGTTAACAAAGCTTGTTGTCCTTAGGGTCTTCTTGGATTATAATATCTGCTGAACAGATCCTTGAGGTACATTCCACTGATGTTGAAATTATGGGTTAAATTTTTGGAATGGTGGAATGTTTGAGTTTGGAGTCCATGGTTGCAGATAATAATTTGGTTGTGCATTCCACTAAGGACTCAATTCTTGTGGAACTTGTTGATCCCAAGGTTGGGGTATGACCATGGTGTGTTCCATTGGTTTAGAACCCATTATGTTTTTGGTGCATAAGGCTGGTGTTGATTTGAAGGAAAATTCCCTCCTTTCCTCCGAGATACATAATTAACCTCAGTTTCACTTTGTGTATTCTATTTTAAGTGATTCTTTACCAAAGGCAACAATCCACATTTATTAGTGGCATGCTTCAAATCATAGAAAAGGTAGATGTTTATTTTATCTAAAGGAAAGTCCTTAAGTTCATGTTTATTCCTACATTTTGGACAATATATGGACAATGGCTATGCATTCTTAGCCTTTTCTCTATCCACAATTGTGGTAAGATGAACTAAGAGTTCCATTCTTAAGTTGACAATCTCTTCTCTTAGTTTAGATATGTTGTCATTAGAAATATTTCTTACATTTACAAAAATTTTGGTGAGTGCGGGAATAGTTTCTACAGAGTTCATCTTATCCATGAATGTCAACTCCTTTATGTATCCTTTTCCCATTATATTAAAGTCCTCTTATGTGTCTTCATTCAACCCTTTAAGGAATATAGTTTTTAAAAGAGTAATATCAAGACATGTACCACACCTCCTGTGAAGGAAGATGAATTGATCATGATAGTCCTCAACACTCTCATCCTCCTATTATTATATCTCAGTAAGATCTCTTCCTTTCGGTCCCTAATCCTATAGCAATATTGGTATTTATCCAAGAATATTGTTTCCATATCTTCCCAAGTATGGATAGAGTTGGGGTTTATCAATGAACCACCTCATGGCTGTGTATTTTAGGGTTGAGGGAAATAGGTCTGGCACAACACTTTGAACTCATACAAAAACTGATCAGGATCTTATGAGAATAGTCCCCTAAAGGTTGGTAGAATTGAGGGGGATATGTTATTCATAGGGATTGGTCATTAGGATCCATTTTTATGGGATAGGTGAATGTCCTTCCTAGTGGGGGGTTTCCATTGTTTCCACCATTGGGATTTTCCACTCCATCAACCATCCTTCCTTATTGATCAAGTTGCTCCACAAGTTGATTTTGAGGGGGTTTTGTAAGTTTATTCTAACAAATATACCTCTACGATATCTAGGTCTAAACATAAAATCCTATCATGCTTAATAAAAATATCCTAACTATAAGTGCTTAACTGATTACTTGTGTTCCACATACTCCAAAGCACATAAAATAATCTTGCTATCACCACAAGATATTTTATTTTGAAAGAAATAATATCGAAAAGATATTTCTAAATGGAAACTTCATATGTTATTAAGAAGTATGAAAGTTTGTACCTTGATATATTATAACACCTTAATATCCCCTACAACGGTGCCAAAAAGTGACGAGTGTCGTTGATACTTGTACTTTAATTATTTTCATGATTGTCAATCTAGGGCGATGTATCCGAGGTTGTTTGCAACAAAGAGAACAGTTGAAATTGTTGTAAGCATGCATCAAATACTATATTTAACAAAATAATGTTTTTACACTTGTCTATATAATAAATGGTTGATACCATAAAACATAGATTCCTAAATCTTGAACTAAAATGCTAAAGATCTTGGAACAATCTATCAAATTAAAATATTAGTCTCAGTAAATATTACAAATAATTAAATGCTAAATAGACAGAAAAATTAAACAAACATAGAATGCTTCCCTTCACATTGGGGAGGAGTGGCTCTTACCCCTTCCCTTTGATCTAATATCAGAATTAAAACTACACTAGTGAGATTTAACTCAGAACCATACACTTTATTGCATGTAATACATAATTTGTTTCGTTGACAAGCAACAACTTCTAATTCTAATACAAAAATTTTTTATAACAAGAGAAATTCTTATCACTCTACAAGAGGAATTATTGTTTGCAAGATCTAAGTAATAATTAACTAACATATTTCTACTGAACAACTGTTTGTTAGGGAGTTACAAGTTTAAAAGAACAAGTGCATTTCACACATTGATTAAATTTATTTTGCTAACTCGAGTGGAGTCATTAATCAACGTTCGATTGAGATAATTAGAGATTTTAGAGGATTGAAAAACTTATGCATTTGTATTCCTTGAATAATGGTGACTTTCAGTTCACTAACAATTTATACCATCTACTTGTTCTATGTTTCCAACCGAACTTGATGTTAAACTAGAATCTCATAATCTACGCAAGTCGCATGACGAATAGATGATAATACACGTTCAATTATCATTTCATCATGCAACATGTATGCTATATAGATCCACTCCTTTCCTTGTTTTCTAAGTCCTTCACTCCCTTCATACAAGTCCCACACTTCCATAATACGATTCCTACACTCTAATGTGAGTCTTGTGCTTTATGGCATGAGTCCCGCATTGGGCTTGAAGCGAGTCCTACACCAATGATTAGGTGATTCATGTGCTAGGATCTATATGAATCCTGCGCTATTATTAAAATAGTTCCTTTATTCACATTAATTAGTGCATACATAAATTTATTTCAACTCATTTAAAGAATCACGAGATAAGATGAAAATAAAAAGGATTATGCAAAAGCTTCATTTTAAAGATATTAAAGTATTAACTATAGAATGCTAACATCAATCTAATACAAAATTATGTTACAAAAGTGGTGGTTTAGATAGGATTTAACAAATCTCATCAACAATGGTAGGGTTGGTTTGGGAGGGAGAGTGATGAGATCGACGTCAAACAAGTTTTGGAGAATAGAGGAAAGTGACTCGGTCAATGGAGTGAATTTATGAGGAGGTTGAATGAAGCTAAAATCCTTAGAAGAACGTAATGAATACAAAGATGTGGGTGTATAAGTTGGTTACATGTGAAGTGGATCTGATTGGTGGACATAGTGAACATGGGAGTGGGATGGTGTGGTAGGTGGTGAAGGAATGTAAACAAGCAACAAGGAAGGAGGATGACCAAGATGGATATCCTTGATGTGTCTGTGTGTCATGCACATGATGTCATCAAATGTGTGTAATGATTGAAATTGTAAGTGGTGGGAGATGTGAGGGATTTTTTTTTTGGAAATAGGTGAATGAGGTCGGATTGTGGGAGGGGAAATGAAAGGTGGTGAATAAGAACATGCTAACACATGAAAAAGTCAATGATGGAATTGCTATGGGATTGTCAAAGCATGTGAAGGTAAATAAGTGCGGATTTGGGTGCAAAATGAATGGTGAAGTGAAATAAAAAAGTATCCACAAGTT
Organism: Taxus wallichiana var. yunnanensis; assembly: GCA_018340775.1. Classification (NCBI taxonomy): domain Eukaryota; kingdom Viridiplantae; phylum Streptophyta; class Pinopsida; order Cupressales; family Taxaceae; genus Taxus; species Taxus wallichiana. The sequence continues at coordinate 600,150,556 of CM031235.1, read as the reverse complement.
GTGTGAAAGTGTAAAGGATATATTGTGAAAGGCGTGAGTACCAAATCAAGTACGTGGTCAATGTGTGAAATTTGGAAAGTGCGTAGGAGGAGAGCATCATCATTTTGGATAAGGTGGAATGCATAATGGAAAATATGCAAATGGTGTTGGGGGTCCTTGGTGCTTTCAAATTTATCAAATGCGGGAAATTTAAAGTATAGTGGATAGGAATGAAAAGATACCATGGGGTGAATAGGCTCATTATAAATGGTATGATAGGTCAATGAGGGTGGAAGTCCCCCAAATTTTGGGACTCAAACTTAACAATGTGGTCAAGAAGGTGTTGATGAAGCAAATTAGAGTGTGGATAAGCATGAAAATAACTACAAGCCATGGGTAATGACAACTATATGCCTAGATTTGGATCACCTGCAAGATGGATTAGTCAAATAATAGTTCAACCAAATCAATGCTACTAAAATATAACGGGATTATGCTACTATTGATAAGAGAGGGACAATTGTAGTTTCTTTCATTTAATAAAGTGGGTAAAACTCTTTAGATCTAAATCCAAGCTGCCCTCAAATACACTTGAAAAATGATAGTTGTTTTTGGTGGTTAGGGGACCCGCCTTGGTAGGTGTGATGGGACATAATTAAATGTGAGTGGGTGAGGGTTAGTAAGTGAGTGGTGAGCTGTATTTTAGCCCCATTTTTGGGGCTTTATGATTATTTTGGTATTTTTGTGTTTTATGATGTTTTGTGTTTTTAAATAAGGGACCTTATGCATAAGGTACATTTTTAGTGTCTACAGGAAGACCATTATAAGAATACATTCTAGATTTGACAAATGCTACAAAGGATCATGTTAAAAGTAAATATAACTTGAGAAGACAAAAGGATTCCCATAAAAAGATCATCATAAATAATATTCACTTGATAAGAATGATAGTAAAGGTGATGATAATTTTAAGAAGTTTGTTTTGTTCTAGAACATAATATTACTCCACTAAAACCTGCTAAACAAAGTAATTTTGTGCAAAAATAAAAGGTAATTTTCCTCTTCTTACTAGTGTGACTAAGGGGTCTTTATTCTACAAAAATACATATGATAATAATAGGAAAAGAATGGAGACTAGACCTATAATCATAAATAAAAACAATGCTTCCCCATCTTATGATTTGGGTCATTCCTTTTCCCAATACCTTGCTTCTTATATACCTGATGCTAATACTACCATATTGCCTCCAAATACACTAATGCCTAATTATGTTACTTTTGATATTTTTATTTTACTCATCCAATTCAAGATTACAATCCCTTAAATTATCTTCTATGCATCCCTGAGCATCCTCTCTCTTCACATTCTTTAATAGTGATTGTATCAAAACACATGGGTTCTTTATAGTCTAATCCTCCTTCCTCTCTATTATCTCATATGGCACAATATTGGAATCTGATCACCTTGAATCCTTCAAAATATTAAAAAAATTATAACTCCCCAAAGTCATGAAAACAATTAGATATCCTCACTCTACAAAATGAATAGGTGTATTCAATCCATTTTATCATCTCCTTTGCATACTTTTTACAATGTTAAAAGTTTTAATACATTATCTATATTTTAAGTTAAAGTTCACTTTATATCATAGATATTTACTACACTATATGTTATAGGTTTCATCATGGAGGATGCCAACACCAACACATCATGAAGTCTCTTTGAGTGAAGGCAAAGTGTGTGTGCACACTCAAGTATGTTTTTACTTTAAACATATAATTCTATATTACAGACTTAAGGGGTGGAATTTATACACTAAAATTTGGTAACTTGTCCTTGTTTATTGCTAAGTTGTATCTTTTATCCTTTTCTTAGTGAAATATTTTTATAGGGGAAAAAATATACAAATTCATCAATGCTCGCGGAATAAACTCCCTTCTCTTTGGAATGGGGAAGCTCCCATGTATTGAAAGTTGGAAAATATATACACCACAATAATATTTGGGGTGTCCATAGGCTGGGAACATGTAGAAACACCCTTGTTATGACTACAATGGTAGACTAGAGAGGGATAAATTTTTAGGTAAGGGAAGAGAGAGAAATGAGAAGGGAATTGTATTAATGAGATGAACTCATATTTCATCAACTACAACTTAGAGGTGATTCTAGTTTCAATTAGAGGAAACATGAAAGCACAACACAACATCATAACAAGATAATGAAACAAATAATGCAAGATAAATACAAATCCTTATCAATATATATTCATTCCACAAAGAAGGCAAAAATTCCTTCAACTTCTTACAAATGTCAACATGTGCTTGATTGAGTGACAAGATGAGAATGGGGAAAATATCAATGCAATAAATAGAAGAATATAACCTACTAGAGAGATTAGAATTTGATCCCTTGGAATAGACAAAGCATTCAAACTTATATCTAAAACAAGTGACTATTCACATTCCCATGTGAATATTCAATGTTAAGTGTAATATTAATAAAGAATTAGGAAATTTAAGTGACTTAAGTCAATTTTACAAAAGATTTTTCTCAATGGAGAAATATAATGTTAGAGAGAGAAAATAAGAGAGGTGTGATCAAAGGAAGATGATCAAGGATGAAGTTCTACTTTTCCCTCATTGTGGAGATGAATGTTATAACTGAATGGGAAATATTTTGGCTACTTCTATGATCATATCTGTATTTTCTTGGAATTAGAAATGATTCTCCACATTTTATCCAAAATGATCATATTTGGTGATGCCTTGAAATCTCTCTTTCAAATATTCATCTCTCTGAAAAATGGTAGGCTTCACAAATCAACTCTTTGTCACAAACACAATCTCTTTCCTCCCACATGAGTAAAAACTTATCTTGCAATCATTAGGAAGTATGCATTCACATAACCCATGCCCCAAAGTTCATAAGAAAACTGACACCATGAGCTCTCTTGGTTTTGAAATTTTCAAATATTGTTGAGAATCCTTAGCAATAACATAATAATCATCTAAATGAAAACACTTCCTCTTTGTGATATAGAATAAGGTACTGACTAAATGGACAATGTATTCTTGAATAATACAAGTACATCTTGTTATGTCTCCTAAATGGAGGATGGTAAGGAGATTGATAATACACTATAATAATGGTTCCCATAAATAAGCCTTCAACTGATTCAATTAGATGTTCCACACTCAACAATCCTCTTATGCTTGCTGAATCAAGTTAGAAAATGAGTTTTTCTTCCTATACATGTGTTTTTAATGGTCCTCGATGATGTTTTGGATGTAACATGGATGTGGTCACCATAGATGAAGGAATCATCCAAATCAATCGTGAATGGATTTGTTTGAAAGGTTCTTGAGAGAAGAAGTGATGCTCCAATTTTGAGATAATTCTCTTATTGAGATCAATGGGAAAATGCAAAATCCAATGAAGAGGGAAGAATATTGTGAAAAAATCAGTCATCCATATCTCCAACAATACTCCAACCCATAATGTAAGATATGGATCAAATGAAAGGTGATTTTAAGAAGAAAATTTTCTCCAAATTTTAGGTAATTTGGCTTATTGAGTCACCAGAAAGTGCAAAAACATTTTCAGATGTTCTAGGTACAAATTGAGTTTGTTGGATAGAAAATTATTTATTGAATAAAAATAAACTAGGCTATTATGTCCCCTAAGTGATATATAAAAAAATTCATTCTAGAGAGAAGATGTGTGCAAAATTTGAAGGTTTTTGACCATGGGAACTCAAGATATGACCAAATATTATTTGAGCATACCTAGGGAATTAAGCTGATTTTCATAGACAAATGGGAGGGCAAATGAAGTTTTCATGGTGTTCCTCATATGTAATTTATCTAATTTTGTGTTTGGTTCTTGGAGGAAGACATGGAATTAAAAATTCACTTAAGTGGCATAGGATTTTTTTACTTTGCAAGTGTAAACATAAAAATGAACCCAAAATATAAACACATATTTTGATGGATAAGGAGACGTAAAATAAAATTTTGAATGGATTTTTGAATGAAGATGGGTTGGAAATATCTTCTATGGGAATCTAGGATTTTGGAATGGTTCAAATATCCCTCGGTAGCTCTAGAAAGGGGATCATGTGGGTAGAAGCGAGCAAGGGGAAAAGTGCTAAAAAGGAACCTTTTTGGTAGGGCATGAGAAAATAGTAGGTGAGATTTCTAAGGAGATAATTTGGTGCCTTTTGGATGACGATGGAGACATGAATTTCAATATCCTTGAATTGGTCATCAAGGAATCCATTAGTAAACATTATTTGGCACTTATTGGTAACTTCCTTGGTGCCCATCCAAATATCGATACCATTAGAAGATGGGCCCAAAGGAAATGGAACCCCAAAGGCAATGTGGAAATTTCTTTAATGACTAGGGATTTTTTCCGTAAATTTTTTTGTAAAGAAATACTGGACAAAATCTTTTCTTGGTGGAACCTGCTCTTATGGAATATGGGCTTGTATATAAAAAAATAGACCCTTGGTTTTGAACCGGACAAGGAAAATATGAAAGACATGCCTATCGAGCTAGGCTTCCTAAAGTGCCTTTAGAGTTCTAGAACGAGGAGGTATTAAAAATATAAAACTCGATAGGATCTCTTATTGGGTTTGATAACGCCATAAAGGCCAAATCTAGACTTAATGCGGCGATTCTACATTACAATTAATGAGACCCATAAATTACCTAATTGCATTAATATGCACTCATCCTTAGGGATATGGAAGAAAATTGTGGAGTATGAGGAATTTAGGATGAAGTGTAATGATTTCTCCAAATCAAGGTCATAAGTCTTGTAAAACAAAAAAGATGATGAGAAAAATTTGTGCTTAGTTAAAGGAAAGAAATAGGAAATGATCCCGGGAAAGCAAGGAGAAGGATCCAAGGGAGTTAAGGAGTCTTCGGTTAGAAAATGAATCATTTGGAAGCCTAAGAACCCTCTTAAAGGAATATCGAACTAGAAAATTAGAAATTTATGCCTACTAAGAAAATTGAACCCACTTCGGGCAATGATCTTGAGTTGGTCAATGCGCTGGGATCTTTGGAAATCCAAACTCTTTAAGACTCCCAAGATAAAAAATGAGGGTAATAATACTCTTGCCTCCCCTTCCAAATAAGAAATGATTCAAAAGGGATCTGATATTACACTTGAGGAAGAGGAAATAGCTCACTTAGAGAGAATAACATGGAGCAAACACAAAACAGTGAAGACCAACTGGATCTCTCTCAAACCATGGTTAAGGGGGGATTCAATCCTTCCTCAAACTAAGTTCACATGGGGAAGGTAATCCTTCAGTCCCAAATTCTAAACAAGAGAAATACAATATTGATGTCAATAAAAATATAAGAATTCAAAATTCAAAATCCTCCTTTCACCACTCCTAAGATTGCTACAGACATAAGGGAAAAGAAAAGGAGGATCTTGGGGCTTCTTCATATTGCATTGAAACCCATACAACAACTAATGTGGTAGGTGATAAATAAAAATTTAGAGTAACTCAAGGAGAACAAAGAAAGATAAAAACTAAAAACAAAATTACAGATGGCACACAACTAACTTCGGATCCCAAGGTCTCGAGGAAGCGTTTCTCCAAATCCTTCAAATGAAATTCATTTCATGGAATGTCAGAGGCCTGAATGGAGGGAATAAACAAAAAATTTTGAAATATTTTAGGAAAACCAATAGGCCTCAAGTGTTAGCAATTCAAGAAACCAAGCTTCAATATAGTATAATGAAGAATGTCAAAAGTACTTTTGGAAAATGTTCAAGTTCCATAGTATTAACTCTATTGGTGCTTCTGGAGGCATTACTACTTTTTGGGACAACAAGTGGTTAATGGGAATAGTTATATTCAAATCCATGCATCATCTGTTTATTTATTTTTCTTCGGTAAGAAACTCTGAAGATGTTTGGATTCTTTCTAATATTTATGCTCCTAATAGTGTTATTGTCAGAAAAAGATTTGGTCTGATCTTAAATATTTCAGAAATAATTGTAAAGAGTATAAATGGTTAATAATGGGTGACTTCAACACCCACTTGAATCCTCTAGAAAATAAAGGTGGCGGGAAGGACTGCAATTGTGGAATGGATGATCTAACTAAACTTATTAGTGACAACAACCTCATGGACATCAAGCTTGAAGGACCCGAATACACAAGGAGTAATAGGCGAATGGAGCTGAGATGATCTATGTCGATTGGATAGAGCCTTAATATCAACTGATTGGTCCCTCACTCAGAATTTAGACTCTCTTCCTTTCCCAAAATCAGATCTGATCACAATCCCATTACTCTTCACTTCTTAAAAAAGAGAAAAAATGTCATTATCCTCTTAGATTTGAAAAGATGGGGATGTATCATCATGATATTTTTGACACAATTAAAGATTAGTGGAATATTTAGGTAACTAGATCAACTATGTATGTGGTTGTTTAAAAATTGAAAAATGTTAAAAAGCAAATAAAGAAATGGAATAAGGAGGTATTTGGAAATATCTTCGAAAGGAAAAATAAAATTCAGAAGATATAGTCATTTTGGAAAAGAAAATCATAGAAAGAGGGATGTGAATGATTTTTACTTGGAAAAACATCTTCTAGCAGAGTATCACACCATAAGATCACATGAGGAGACATATTGGATGCACAAATCTAGGGCTTTATGGCTAAAGGAAGGTGGATGCAACACAAAGTTTTTCCACTTGATATTATTCAAAACCGAAATCGCAATAGAATCTCAAAGATCACTACAAGGGATGGAAAAATCAGCAATAAATCTGATATCATCAAGGAAGAATTTGTGATGTTTTACAAGAATATACTCAATGGAAATCATACACAGGATGAGGAGGAAAATATTAATAAATTTATTGAAGATATTCCGAATAATTTAGTGGACGAGAGTATCTATAAGAAGTTCATTGATTAGATTATCATGGAGGAATTTCAAAAGAACTTATTTGCTATGGATGGGTATAAAAATACTAGACATGATGGGTTTCCTTCCAATTTCTATCAAAGGTACTTGGGAAATATACAAGAATGATCTTCTTAGATGCATAAATAAATTCATTAGAATATGTAGCTTACTTGAAGATATCAACAAAAATTCATAGTGCTAATACCTAAGAAGAAAGGTGCCAAGAACTTAAATATTTTAGACCAATCAACTTATCTAATGTTTTGTAAAAAGTCTTCACCAAAACTATCTCTTCTAGATTGTAGCCTCTCATATCGAATCTCATCTCACAAAGAAGAAAAAGTTTTTTCAAAGGAATATTAATTCGGGATATAATCATTATTTTCCATGAAGTAATTCATTCAATGGATAAATTCAAAAATATGGCATGATAGTCAAGATTGATATGAACAAAGATTTTGATAAAGGTTTTTGGAAATTCCTAGATAGAGTCCTTAGAAATTTTGGATTCTCTACCCATTTTAAAATTTTTATATCCAACTCGCATTTCCTCTCCTATGTTTTCAGTCCTTATCAATGGTTCTCCCACTATATTTTTCAAAAGTAATAGAGGCTTAAGGAAAGGGGATCCAATCTCACCTCTTCTATTTATTTTAATGGCTGAAATTTTAAGTAGAAGGGTGGATAATGTTATTCATATGGGAGAATTGAAAGGTTTTAAACTTTCCTCATTAGATCTTAAAGTGTCAATGACACTATCTTAATTTTATTGCTTTAGTGATTAAAGCAAGGAAGATGAAATCTATTCTCATAGATTGTAACATTCCCATTTAAAGACTTTAGAAACAAGGGAATTTTTTTATACATAATGATATCTGTTCTAATAATAATAAATTAGAACACACATTCCATGCCAATCAAACAAATAAAAGATAACCATATGCAGTTGTAAATGACTCGGTGAACTACCGATCTCTCATTTCATGACTCGGTTTCTAACCGATCTCTCATGTTAACTTAAAGTATTGAATACTAAGTGTATACTAAGTATACTTGGTTCTCTTACCTAGTTCTGGGTATTGAGTGTTATGTATAAGAAACCTATCTAAATATTTGTTACCAATATTCATCTAAAATCCCATTTCTTAAACTAGGTGACATAGGACAACGTAACTAGCAACTTGTGATACTTTGGCCAAAGATTTCCAACATACTGTTCATGTTACTATTCCTAGATGGAATACTCATCTAATGAATACGTCCTTCACCCCACTCCTTTATTATCTAGAATGGTATTCACTAACTTCTATAAGTTCACTTGTTTAAGGTTTGACCCTAACATAGGTTAGTGACATAATTTGGTATAGGGAACCACTCGCGATGACCTAGGGTATATATGCATAATTAATTGACCTAAGTCAATTGAATGTGCCTAATTACCCTAAGTCATTGTGAGTCACTTCCTATGCTAAATAACATCCCTAATATGAACTAGAGATAAACTAAGATCAAGTCCAAGTTTGAGTAGGTCTAGATGAACTAATACTGATGGGTGTTGCGATATGTTAACTACAACATCAGTATCCTTGTGAAGACCCTAGTCTTCACGAAGGTATAGTTATACAGTGGCATGTGCCAAAATATGAAAAAATTACACATCTCTACGTACACACCTCAAGAAGAGGTCACTTATACTCATTTATTTCTTAATTAAAATTCAAATTACAACAACCCTCCTGAACCTACTTACAACAACCCTTAAGTTTTTCATCCTGAATTGAGTTGTTGATGTAATATGGAACTTCATAAACTTATGGTTACTTTTATGTTCATTAAATTTTTTCTTAACGAGTAGTTAATTAAAAATAGAAACAATATCCATCATAATATTTACGTAATATAACTTAACCATTCATATCCTCGGTTAGGATCCAAAACAGGTTCCATTATAGTAGACTTCATAGAGATGAAGTATAATTGATTAATGATCTCATATACCAAACATTTGTTTTGAAACCTATTAAGGCATTGCTCCAGAGGGAGTGAACCTTCCTTTTTCTAGTTAAGTGATAGAGTTTGTTATAACCTTTCCATTACATGAGTCATGGTAGTTAAGTTATACTTCTATTACCATCTTTTCAATAAACCATACATGATTAGATAAAATAACATCGATGCATGCCAACTTTAAAAGTTACATTACAATAAGGGATATTGTAACTAATTCCCATCCATCCAACTCATTTAGTTATAACAGAAATAAGGATCCATTCAGATAAGAATGAAAACAATGCAAATAAGATTACCAATTTCCTTCATATAATACATAAGGAAAATGACATAACAAGTACAAGTAACTCTCAATATTTTTCAATTCATCATAGAAAAATACATATTTTATAGGACCATGCATTTCAGACATATTTCATGTCAAACAACATCAAGATCATTAAAGAATACAACTTTTCTTTTTTCAATACATTTCAATAATGAATCAGATTTCTCTATAAAAGATCCAGAATTTAAGCAACCAATACATCATATAATTTATTGCCTTCCTTTATCACTTACGAATTCCATCTACAAAAATTGCTAGCATGGGTCAGTTCATTGAACTAAGCATGATAAGCACTAAGCATTAAAATGATGCGCCTTCAACTAACTATTTCATAAACCAACTCTGCTTTTATGAAATAGTAAGGCTAAGTAAATAAATATATCATAGGCAATAACAACCATAAAATAATAACAATTGATTAATCTGAATTAATCATTGAGAAAAGATCATGATATAATTAGCACTCTACAACATTATATCAGATAGGTAATGTTTCACCCAAATTACTTATCTCCTTCCAATAAAGGAACGTACTAATTATTTCTTACATAATTCAATCAATTATAAATACGAGAATCTAACTCCATTATTTTTCCAAAATAGAGTTACCTTAAGAAACAAGTAATAACAAACTCAATATTACAAAGTTTCATAAAAGGCATCTACAACCAAGCTAAATCCAACTTCATGAAAGGATTTAGGATGAATCATCTACAACATGAATTAAGAAATTCCTATTTCAGATGCTACATCCTAATTTAAAGTGAAAGATATAGTCTAAGTTCTCAAGTTAGGCCACATATTAGAATTTGGAAAGTATTCACTCAATAAATAGCATTTCACATTAATCAACTATTACAAATATTGATTCCTTTATACGAGTTAAGTGAATAAGTAAAAGTGTTACAATACTCAAATGCACTAATGAAAGTAGTGCAAATCGAACCTATCAAATCTATAAACAATATTATGACAGAAGAGGGAAAGAAGAACAACGAGAAAACAAGTTAGAACTTCCCTTTGAATATAATTTCACAACTCGAAAAGAGAATTCAACACAAAATCTCTACAGCCCAAAAGAGATAGCGATGAAAACTTTACCTCGGTGAATAAAAGAGCAAGGAGTCATTTAGTCATGTTTAGATGAGGATTCCAACATTCTATATTAAGTAAAGAAGGTCAAAAATGATTGGTATAGACCCAATCACAATATCCTTAACTCTTAAAAATAGAAAACATGCACTAGAAGATACTAAATCAATATACGTTAGAATTATTCAAATCAATTCTCAAAATAAGGCTCCCCATCATACCAAAATTATAGTATCAATACTACATTATCCATATAAAGAAGGAGATGAAATAACAAGAATTGTTAAACATCTATAGGAAAATAACAACCTTCAATAATCGTTCCAAATCATTAAAGTATCACTCAGGAGTCATAGACTATTCATTCCTTTAGGATGATAGTGCAACAATCGGTAAGAAAGACTCACTCTCGCATCCTCACAGAGGTGAGAGAAAACATCTTTTGAATGGATAGATAAAGATCCATCCGAATTTGATTTAAAAGAAGATTCAAAATAAATAATGAGATGAATTAGCTACAGTGCACAAATAAACTACAGAGATGATTAGAATTCCTTCCATTATATTTCTATGGAAAGGCTTAACGCATGCATCTACTAAGTTGGAAAGACATTCTAACCTTTCAACATACTCGAGAGACCATAGAAACTGAAGTATCTAGAAAATCCCTTCATCATACTTGAACCAATTGGTTAGTTCTAGATCACGAAACTTCAACTAAAAATCTATATATACATTCAATAAATCCTCGAAAACCACAACAATAAATTTTCAACAAACTTACACTTAGCAAGTTAGCTTAATAGGTTTACCCAAATAAAGAACAAGTAAGACTAAACCATCACTATCTAATATGAAAGGGAAAAAGAACATCGATATCGACATCTTGCAAGCTCGAAAAGAGCTAATGTGAATAGAACTAAATATTATCTCGACCAGATCAATTTGAAAAGTCTCAGAATATAACATAACCTCATCTACCCAACTTTTAGTTTAGTCTTCCAATGATTTAAGGAAAAATCCAACAAGATTTAAAGTTCAGAAAGAGGAATTTCACACACTGTTATATTCAACAAGATAATTCCAAGATCTAAGTATCCAAGAAACCATTACCACATAGTTTCCATAAAGGAATAATATTCAAACAACTAAGTTTTAACTCAAAGGGTAAGAGAATAAATAAATCATTCATTCTTATTTCCACACGAGTTTGAATCCAAAAATACAGAAAATCCAACCACCCATTATTAGTCCAACTTCCATCGAAATACCAGGTTCGAAAAGAATGAAAGTTTATGCAATCAAGTTCAAGAAGAAGTCACTCATTCATTACTATTTTCTATATGAATTCTAGTTCACACAACATTGAATACAAACATCCATATATATACAGTTCCAATCAGAAGTAACAATACTTCAACTAATCAAAGATGTGACAGAGAAGGACACTTTTCTTACCTTCTATCTACCATAACAAACAAACCCAATTCCAAGTCTTAAAGAAACAACATATTTCCATAAACCCTTTTAGCTTGAGACATGTAGGGTTCAAATGTTGATTGACATAACTAAAATATCAAGGTAAAAATCACTATTAACTTAAACAAGAAATGACCCATATTCCATATTATCTAACAAAGACTCATTACCAGAAAAATACAAAGATATTTCAAGCAAAGAAGCAAGATATTCATCATAAAGTAAAAACCCATTGATCACAAGAGAAAAGTTTTTTTAATGAAGATGGTTAGAGAAAAGTAGAACAACTTAATGGATATATCCTATCATGCCTGATAGTCCTTCTATTGTTTTGAAGAAGATTTCCAAATCGAGCCTCCACAATTCCTTCTTCTCCAAATGAAGTCAACAACCCAAAACTTCTTTCTCATATGCCTCTTATACTTCTATTGGATCAAAAATAGTCCAAAGGAGCCAAAAATAGAAACAAATTGAAAACTAAATTGCTGGTTTGAAGAACCGGATATCCCCATGTAGAGAAAACATCGAAATGAATGAAATACCAAACAACCTCCAAGAATTTTGCTTGCATGGTTTCTTAGGCGGTTTGCTCGCCAAAACCAATGATCATTAATGCCATTGAATTCCACTTTCCCACTTAAATCTCCACACCATTTCCATCTAAAATTGGAAAACTCAAACTTAACTAAAGCATGCATCTCCAACTTTAGTGACAATGTACGCTAGGCATTCTATCTAATTTCCATGCCCAAAACGCATAAGATACCACATTTTTAAATTCAAATCAAATCACTTAAATTCAATTGAAACCATTGCCACCACCTCCCATTTTCCATGTGACCCCTTAGCCCCCTTTCACCTTACAGTAGTTTAGGTTAGATAAACATTAGTTTAGGATCCGACCTTAGGCTAGTTAAAAGTTATTTACCTTAGGTCATTAAACATTGCCTTAGGTAAGTTTTCCATAATAGGATATGCCATACCCCTAGTAGTTTATTATTAGGTAATATTTTAGGGATTGAACTCTCATTACCTTAGGTTATCTCCAAATGCCACACTTGTAAAACATACAACTTAAATTAGTATGCAACAGGATTAGTGTAGACATAGTTCTAAGGTAGGTTCAATTTACCTTAGGTTAGAATCTAGTTAGGACATATCTTAAAGATCTAGGATTAATGTTTTACCCGAATAGTCTTGAAGTAAGTATTTTTCCTTCTTATGCCAACCAACTTCATAATAAATTAACCAAAGGATCCAATTTTGTATTTCACAGAAGATGTAAAACAAGGACCTCAAAAGAAGGGTCCGAAAATTGTAAACTTACAAAGACTTATTTCTCTTAATACCTTCCATTCCAGAATGTCGACTTAACAAACTGAATAGGTAAGAAACTGAAGCATACCTTGGATTAATGGAATTGATCCAAGGTTTTGCTATTATTAAAAATAAGTATGAAAATAGAAATTCCAGTTCACAACTTTTACAAAGCCCAAGGAAGAATAATTTTACTTCCAAGCAACAAAAAAATAGCAAAATGAATCCATGAATGGAAATAATTTATCCCTTTGCAAGCATGATTCCCAATAGTCAAAATAATATGCCTTCTTAAGACAAATCAAATATTTACACTTGCGGTGTAAGGAGGAGAAAGCTATTAGTTTTCAAAAGATGTTATATAATTCCCTCCTAAAAATAATCATCGTCCCGATGATTAACTTAATTACACAATTTGCATCAAGGAAAAATCAAATTAGTATACTTCCTTTCATTTGTTCCAAACAAAATGGAGTTTAAAATTTCAAAATCAGCATTTACGTAGCTGTTCATTTTAAATAATGTGATGTCTCGCCCAAAATCGACAATTTTACTTGACATAAAAAGAATAAAATCTTGAAACTTTCTAAGTCAATGAGAAATCAATCATATTCAAACAAATAAGGAAAAATAGTTTTCATATCTTCTAGATTTTCGTAGGGTGTACTTTCCTTGTTAAACTAATGCCACCGGACCTTACATTGACTTATTTCATGATTTCTTAAGTGCAACTACCGATTTTCTAGCACTTGTATAGGTTTAACCACAATTATTCTTGGGTCTTGGACTGCGAGGAATTCCAATTTAACACGTGATAAATCTAAAATGTATTTCTTAAGCAAAGAATTATGGAAAACATCATGCATACGTGATAAAGCAGAGGCAATGAGAAATGATAAGCTATAGGGTTGATTACTTCAACAATTTCAAAAGGTCCCGCATAACGAGGTGATAACTTGGTAGCCTTGCCAAAAATTATAGAACTCTTTTTCGGTTTAACCCAAAGGAAAACCTTCTCACCAAGTTCAAATTTCCTATCAACCTGCTTCAAGTTAGCATAACTATTTTTCCTATCCATTGCTTCTTTCAAGCGTTCACAAATCATTTTAACTTGTTCCATTTCCGTAAATATTTCAGTCCAACCACCTCTCTATCCTTAATGCTGTCCCAAGTAACAGGGGTTCTACATTTCCTTCCATATAATGCTTTGAAAGGTGCCATCTTTAGAGAGGCGTGATATGTGTTATTGTATGCAAACTCAACTAATGGGAGGTACTCTTCCCTTTTATATTGCTGATCCATGCAATACATTCGTTGCATATCCTCTAAAACTTGATTAACTATTTTAGTTTGTCCATCCATTTCCGGATGATACGCAAAACTGAAATTCAACTTAGTTCTTAGAGCTACGTTAAGTGTTTGCCAAAATATTGAAGTCATTCTTGGATCTCTATCAGATATGATTAATTCAGGTACTCCATGTAATATGAAAATCTCATGTACGAATCTTTTTTCTAAAATAGGTGAATCATCCTTAATATTACTAGCAATAAAATGTGCTACCTTTGTTACTTTATCAACAACTAAAATAAAATCAAGTTTATTTCTTGACATAGGCAACCCTTGTACAAAATCCATGCTTATCACTTGCCATTTGTACTACGGTATGCTGTGAGGATACAATAAACCAGCTAGGTGCATATGTTCAACTTTAACTCATTGACATTCTAAACAGTGTGTCACAAATTCAATCACGTCCTTTTTCATCCCTTTCCATAAATATTGTTGTTTTATATCAGCAAACATCTTTGTAATACCAGGGTGTTCAAAAAAAGGTGAATTTTGAAATTCAACTAATAATTTCTTTCTTAAATCATTTATCAAAGGTATGTATACCCTATTTTCAAACCGTAAGATTCCTTCATTATCGAAGATAAAACCCTTATATCTCACATCATTTTGGTCTTTAGTAAGTGTTGTTTTTACTTGCTGAAAATAAGAATAAGATTCCATAACACTTTTTACCTCATCCTTAAACTGAGTTCTTAACATTACAAGAGCAGAAATGTGCCTCCTAGGAATTAGAGCATCAGCTACCCTATTTTCCTTGCTTTTAATGTAACTTATGTCAAAATCATATTGAGATAAAAACTCTAACCATCTTCATTGTCCTGCATTAATATTTGGTTGAGTAAAAATATACTTCAATCCAAGATGATAAATTTTTAGTTCAAAAGGTTTACCAAGCATATAATGTCTCCAAAATTAAAGTGCATGATTAATGGTAACAAGCTCTAGATCATGTGAATCATAATTCAGCTCATGTAACTTATTTTTTCTACTTTCGTAAGCTATGACATGATCTTTTTGCAAAAAAATATCTCCAAGACCTTCCCTAGATGCATCTGTTACAACAGTAAAGTATCCATAAGGGTTAGGTACAACCAAAATAGGTGTTGAAGTTAACTGATCCTTCAAAGTTTTAAATACAGATTCACATTTTCATTCCACACAAATTTCTTATCCTTTTTCTGTAATGAAGTTATTGGTGTAACAACTTTGGAGAAATATTTAACAAACTTCCTATAGTTCCTGCAAGACCCATGAAGCTTCTAACTTCATGCACATTCTTTGGTTCAGACCACTCAGTTATAGATACAATTTTAGAGGGATCTACAACTATTCCACCTTTGCTTATAACATGACCCAAATAGTGCACTTCCATGTCATAGAAAGAACATTTAGATAAATTACCAAATAATTATCTCTTCCTCAAGATTTCCAAAATTATCTTCAAATGCTCATGATGTTCTTCAATAATTTTAGAGTATATGAGAATATTGTCCAAGAATACAAGCAAAAATTTGTCCAAGTATTCTTCAAAAATATTGTTCATTAAATTCATAAAAGCTACAGGTGCATTTGTTAATCAATGGTAAAATTGTGAATTCATAATGTCCATACCTTGTTCCAAAAGTTGTTTTGTGAATGTCCTCATCCTTAATTCATAATTGATGATATCTACATTGATGATCTATCTTAGAATATAATGATGCACCACGCATCTGATCAAATAGATCATCAATTCTAGGAAGTGGATATCTATTCTTAATCATTGCCTTGTTTAACATTCTGTAATCGATACATAATCTAAGTGTTCCATCTTTCTTTTTCAAAAAAATTACCGGTGCTCCCCATGGTGAGACACTTGGTCTAATCAAACCTTTAGACAAAAGTTCTTGTAATTGTGCCTTAAGCTCTACTAATTCAATAGTAGTCATCTTATAAGGTGCCTTAGAAATAGGCTCGGTTCCAGGTTTGATTTCAATTGTGAAGTCAAATTCCCATTTGGTGGGAGACTTAGTAGTTCTTCCAAACACATCACTGAAGTTTTGTAACAGCAGATAACTTTCCAAGAAATCACTATTTTCTTCAGTATATTCTGAAATTTTTACTGCATATAATGTATAACCCTTATTTATGGCCTTTCTAAATTACATAGCTGACAACTTCCTAACATAAATTTCACGTTTTACACCCTGAATGCCTATTTTTTTCTACAGGTCATCTAAACAACTAATATGTTTTTCAAAACAGTCAACTTTTGCTTTATGCTCAACTAGCCAATTAACACCTATGATTACATCATAAGACCCCAAAGGGGCAACATAGAGATCAACTTTGGTGGAAACACTTTGTAAGTCAAGGAATGCCCCAAAAAGACACATAGTAAATGTATGAACAAAATTATTCCCATAATGTACAGTAGATGATTTCGCATTTTCTAGCTTTTCTTTTTAATTTTGATGCTAATTTACTAGAAATAAAACATTCAAGAGTAGCTCCGTATAAAAATAATAATTCTACAGTATGCCAAATAACTTACCCAAAACTTCTATGGGTATGACTTGCTTTAGAGCCTACTTGTCACCATCAGTAGCGTGTATCTTCTACTACTAATTACAGGTCATCCTTTTTCAAAGGACATTGATTTGCATAATGATCCTTTCCACGGTTTGTAATAGTCTCCTACAGTCCTTTTAGGCTCAAATTTATTTCCAGCCTTAAAGTTATCATTCGACCTCCATAGGACTTCATGCATTATTATTGTTCTTGACAAAGTTATTTCATACATTAGCAACATGCTTATTTGTTGCTATTTTCTTATTATTATCAGTTAAAACTTATTTTCATAACAAACTTCTTCCATGGTCCTTTCTTAGGTGCAAGAGATGATGAATAGAATTTTGGAACCTTCTTTCCGAATTCCTCCTTATGAGTTGAAATTGCCTTTAATTTTTGTTCTTGACGTATGGATTTTCAACAACCCCTTCCATAGTGGTTGGGTTGTGAACATCCACCTCTCCTTCTATTATGGGATTTAGTCCCTTGATTAAATTTCCGTATCCTAAACTTCTTGTCAATTTGATAATGAGGTACATACTTAAGGAGTTTAGTAAACTGCTCCTAGTACTCTGTTACAGTTAATTTTCCTTGGGATAAGTTTTGAAATTTAGTCATTTTCTGATCATATTAAAGTTGTGGTAGCCATCGTTTCCTAAAATAACTTTTAAATTGATTCCAAGTAATATTCGTTTCATTAATGTTAAATTCAGTCATTTTCTAATCATATTACAGTTGTCCCACCATGAAGATGCTTCATGGGAAAGCTTGAGAAATTCCTTATCGCAAAGTACTTCTCCATTTCACTGAGCCAATTCTTAGCTCCATCTCCTAATGTGGTGCCATCAAACTTAGGTGGAATTATCCTTTTTATATCATTAGTGAGTTTAGCTACTAGCCTTGCCTTTTTATTTTCTAGATAATCAAGTAGGTTTAAATTATTGTTATCAACACCTAAATTTCCCAAATTGGCATTGTCCACAGGAGGTGGCTGATTTTTATTACGAATCTTCTTCCTCCTCATTTCCCATTACTTTATATTCAAGTATAGCCAAAGGATCTCTTGTGTCCAAAAAGGTAGTAAATATCTCATCAATGTTTTGGGCAATTGCTGCTTCTCCACCCGGTGGTAGGTTGTTTGCAAAATTTCCTCTTGTTCTAACCATTTTCTGTTAACAAGAAAATTTAAGTTTTATCAGATTATGGACACAATAGGTCCAATAGCTGCAACCTTCAGCTCTGATAGTAAAATGTGACATTCCCATTCTAAGAATTTAGAAACAAGGGAATTTTTTTATACATAATGTTCTCTGTTCTAAATAATCATAATTTAGAACACACATTCCATGCCAATCAATCTCATAACAGATAACCATATGCAGTTATAAATGACTCGGTGAACTACCGATCTCTCATTTCATGACTCGGTTTCTAACCGATCTCTCATGTTAACTTAAAGTATTGAATACTAAGTATACTTGGTTCTCTTACCTTGTTCGGGTATTGAGTGTTCTGTATAAGAAACCTATATGAATATTTGTTACCAATATTCATCTGAAATCCCATTTCTTAAACTAGGTGACATAGGACAACGCAACCAGTAGCTTGCGATACTTTGGCCAAAGATTTCCAACATATTGTTCATGTTACTATTCCTAGATGACATACTCGTCTAACGGAATACATCCTTCACCCCACTCCTCTGTTATCCAGAATAGTCTTCACTGAATTCTATCACTTCACTTGTTCAATGTTTGCCCCTAACCCAAGTTAGTGACATAATTTGGCATAGGGAACCACTCACAATGACCTAGGGTATATAGGCATACTCAATTGAACTAAGTCGATTGAATGTGCCTAGTTACCCTAAGTCATTGTGAGTCACTTCCAATACTAAATCATATCCTTAATTTGACCTAGAGAGAAACTAAGATTAAGTCTACGTTTGAGTAGGTATAGATTAACCAATGCCGAGGGGTGTTGGAACATGTCAACTGCAACACTGTATCCTCATGAAGACCCTAATCTTCACGAAGGTACACTTATGCAGTTGGTGTGTACCAACATATGATATAACTACACATCTCGACGTACAAACCTCAAGAAGAGGTCATTTGCACTCATTTATTTCTTAATTAAGATTCAAATTATAAACCCCATTGAACCCTATTTATAAGAACCCTTAATTTTTCATCCTTAATTGACTTCTTAATGTAATATGAAACTTCATAAACTTATGGTTAATTTCATGTTCATGAACTTTTTGTTTAACAAGCAGTTAATTGAAAACATAAACAACATCCATCATAGGATTTAATTAATATAACTTAACCATTAATAGCCTTGGTTAGGATCCAAAATAGGTTCCATTATAGTAGAATTCATAGAGATGAATTCTAATTGATTAACGATCTCATATACTTGAACATTTGTTTTGAAACCTATCAAGGTATTGCTCCAGAGGTCCGAGTGAACCTTCCTTTTTCTAGTTAAGTGATAGCGTTTGATATAACCTTTTCCATTACATGAGTCATGGTAGTTAAGTTATACTTCTATTATCTTATTTTCAATAAACCATGCATGATTAGACAAAATAACATCAATGCATGCCAACTTAATAAGTTGCATTCAAATAAGGGATATTGTAACTAATTCCCATCCATCCAAATCATTTAGTTATAACAGAAATAAGGATCCATTCAGATAAGAATGAAAAAAATGCAAATAAGATTACCAATTTCCTTCATATAATACATAAGGAAAATTACATAACAAGTACAAGTAACTCTCAATCTTTTTCAATTCATCATAGAAAAATACATACTTTACAGGACCATGTATTTCGGACATATTTCATGTCAAACAACATCAATATCATTAAAGAATACAACTTTTCTTCTTTCAATGATTTCCAATAATGAATCGATTTCTCTATAAAATATCTAGACTTTAAGCAACCAATACATCATATAAGTTATTGCCTTACTTTATCACTTATGAAGTCTATCTACAAAAATGTCTAGCATGAGCCGTTCATTGAATTGAGCATGATAAGCACTAAACATTAAAACATTGTGCCTTTAACTAATGTTTCATAAAACCAACTCGCTTTTATGAAATAGTAAGGCCAAGCAAATAAATAAATCATAAGTAATAACAACCATAAAAGAAGAACAATTGATTAATCTAAAATAATCATTAAGACAAGTTCATAATATAATTAACACTCTACAACATTGTATCGACGATAGGTAATGTTTCACCCAAATTACTTATATCCTTCCAATAAAGGCACATACTAATCATTTCTTACATAATTCAATATAAATTATAAATACGAAACTAACTCCATTATTTTTCCAAAAATAGAGTTACCATAAGAAACAAGTACTAACCAACTCAATATTACATAGTTTCATAAAAAGGCATCTACAACCAAGCTAAATCCAACTTCATGAAAGGATTTAGGATGAATCATCTACAACATAAAATAAAAATTCCTATTTCAGATGCTACATCCTAATTTAAAGTCCAAGATATAGCCTAAGTTCTCAAGTTAGGCCACACATTAGAATTAGGAAAGTATTCACTTAATAAATAGCATTTCACATTAATCAACTATTACAAATATTGATTCCTTTATACGAGTCAAGTGAATAAGTAAGAAGTGTCGGGACTACTCAAATGCATTCATGAAAGTAGTGCAAATGAACCTATTAAATCTATAATAAAGATTATGATAGAAGAGGAAAGACAAATAAAGAGAAAACAAGTTAGAAATTCCCTTTCAATTCTTTTAAACCAAGTATCATTTCACAACTTAGAAAAGAGAATTCAACACAAAATCTCTATAGTTTCTAAAAGAGACAGTGATGAAAAATTTACCTCAGAGAATAAAAGAGCAAGGAGTCAATCAATCATGTTTAGATGAGGATTCCAACATTCTATCTCAAGTAAAGAAGGTCATAAAAGGACTAGTATAGACCCAATCACAATATCCTTAACTCTTAAAAATAGAAAACATGCACTAGAAGATACTAAACCGAATATACATCTGAAGTATTCAAATCAATTCTCAAAATAAGGCTCCCCATCATGACACAATTATAGTATCAGTAGTACATTATCCATATCAAGAAGGAGATGAAATAACAAGAATTGTTAAACATCTATAGGAAAATAATAGCCTTCAACAGTCATTCCAAATCATTAAAGTATTAGTCAAGGAGCCATAGACTATTCATTCCTTTTGGATGATAGTGCAACAATCGGTAAGAAAGACTCACTCTTGCATCCTCACAGAGGTGAGAGAAAACATATTTTGAATGGACAGAGAAAGATCCATCCAAATTCGATTTCAAAGAAGATGCAACACAAAGAATGACATGACTTAGCTACAAGTGCACAAATCAACTACATAGATGATTAGAATTCCTTCCATTATATTTCTATGGACAGGCTTAACTGCATGCATCTACTAAGTCAACAAGACATTCTAACCCTTCAACATACTCAGAGATCATAGAAACTGAAGTATCTAGAAAATCCCTTCATACTGAACCGATTGATTAGTTCTAGATCATGTAACTTCAACCTAGAATCTACATCTACATTCAATGAATCCTCACGAAACCACAACAATAAGGTTTCAACAAACTTACACTTAGCAAGTTAACTTAAGAGGTTTACCCAGATCAAGAACAAGTAAGACTAAACAATCACTATCTAACATGAAAGTGAAAAAGAACAACGAGATCGACATCTTGCAAGCTCAAAAAGAGCTAATGTGAATATAACTAAATATTATCTCAGACCAAATCAATTCGAAAAGTCCTTAAATATAACAGAACCTCATCTAGCCCAACTTTTAGTTTGGTCTTCCAAAGATTTAAGGAAAAACCCAACAAGATTTAAAGTTTAGAAAGAGGAACTTCGCACACTATTATATTCAACAAGATAATTCCAAGATCTAAGTATCCAAGAAACCATTACCACATAGTTTCCATAAAGGAACAAGATTTGAACAACTAAGTTTTAACTGAAAGGGGTAAGAGAATAAATAAATCATTCATTCTTGTTTCCACATGAGTTTGAATCCACAAATATAGAAAATCCAAACACCCATTATCAGTCCAACTTCCATCGAAATACCAGGGTTCGAAAAGAATGAAAGTTTATACAGTAAAGTTCAAGAAGAAGTCACTCATTCATTACTGTTTTCCATATGAATTCTAGTTCACACAACATTGAATACAAGCATCCATATATATATAGTTCCAATCAAAAGTAACAATACTTCAACCAATCAAAGATGCGACAGAGAAAGGACACTTTTCTTACTTTCTATGTATCGTAACAAACAAACCCAATTCCAAGTCTTAAAGCAACAACATATTTCCATAAACCCTTTTTAGCAGACATGCAGGGTTCAACAGATTGACATAACTAAAATATCAAGGTACGAATCACTATTAACTTAAACAGGAAATGACCCATATTCCATATTATCTAACAAAGACTGATTACGAGAAAAATACAAAGATTTTTCAAGAAAAGAAGCAAGATATTCATCATAAAGTAAAAACCCATTGATCACAAGAGAAAATTTGTTTTAATGAAGATGATTAGAGAAAAGTAGAATAACTTAATGGATAGAGCCTATCATGCTTGATAGTGCTTCTATTGATTCAAAGAAGATTTAACGAAGTCAAAAACCCAAAACTTCTTTCTCATATGCCTCTTATACCTCCATTGGATCAAAAATAGTCCAAAGGAGCCAAAAATAGAAACAAATTGAAAACTAAACTGCTGGTTCGAAGAACCAGATATCCCCATGCAGAGTAAAAATTGAAATGAATGAAAGACCAAACAACCTCCAAGAATTCTCACTTGCATGGTTTCCTAGACAATTTGCTCACCAAACCAATTATCATTAATGCCATTAAATTCCACTTTCCTACCTAAATCTCCATGCCATTGTCATCTAAAATTGGAAAACTCAAACTTAACTAAAGCATGCATCTCCATCTTTAGTGACAATTCCAGCTAGGCATTCCATCTAATTTCCATGCCTTTTCCAAAACTGGTAGTACCACATTTTTAAATTCAAATCAAATCACTTAAATTCCATTGAAACCATCACCACCACCTCCCATTTTCCATGTGACCCCTTAGGTCCCCTTTCACCTTACATTAGTTTAGGTTAGATAAACATTAGTTTAGGATCCCGTTATCCAAAATATACTCCTTGCACTTTTTGTGGCTAACTCCTTTCATTCTTCCCTCTCTTGTGCCTCAGTCATAATTTTTTGATTTTAGGCACTCAAAACTTTCTAGAAATAGAACCATTACATAGATCTCTTTCTCAGCTTTCCAGAAAGGTAAAGTTTTCCTCCTAACTCCATGTATTTTTGAAGTTATGGCCCGGCGAAGTTTTTGTAGGAAATTTTCCCCTGAAAGGCCCGTAGCCAATGAAATGGCGCCACGTGTCCAAGGAAGTCGCGGGGGTCGGAGGAAACTTGGTTTTTTTTACCAATTGCTTGGAAAATTTTTCAAAAGGGATATTTTTTCCCATGGGCCCATCGGTGAATCAGATTATGCCACGTGTCCAGGGAAAAAATTGAAAAATCGACTAAGTGTTAGCGCCATGGAAAATTTCAAAAGGAAGGCCTGCCGACCAATCATGTTACGACATGTGTCCTATGGCATTGGACCTTCGGAGGGTGGAGGAAAGATTGGAATTTTAGCAAAGTGTTTTGGTAAAAGGAAATGGAGAAGTTTTGTCCCGCTTGCCCTCGCCGACCAATCATATTATGCCACATGTCCATGGGCACGTGGGGTAGCGAGCACGGGGGAGATTGGGATTTTTCCCAAAAGCTAAAATGAAAAGGAAAAACGTTTTCCCAGGCCCCATGTCTAGTAAGATGCCGCCATGTGTCCCACACTGGTGGGAGATGGGGGAAATTTGGGAAATTTTCCCAAAGGAAAAATGAAGGAAATTTCAAAGGAGAAAATGACCCCCTCGAACATGAACCAATCACATCTTGCCACATGTCCGGTGGTGGCAAAAGATACAAGACAAGCCCGCATGGAAAATTTGAAGGGAAAGGCCCGTAGTGAATGAGGTTTTTCCACATGTTTGAGTCAAGAAATAGGATCAAATAGTGATGGAAAATTTAGGAGGACAGGCCCGCGCCCAATCAACACGTGCCACGTGTCCTCAGATCATCGGCCCGGCGGGATTTTTGGAAAATTTTCAAAGGGAAAAACAATGGAAAATGAAGCATTAAAGGCCCATGCCAAATCAAAACATGACACATGGCACCTGGAATGGCAGAGCATGGGGAATTTTTGGAAAATTTTCCAAATGACCAAAAAGTGGAAAATTTAAAAATTTTGCCCGCCAATCCGATTTGGCCCTATTTTGCCCTAAAATTTCAAACGGCCATATCTTTCGATCAAAGCTCGGTTTTTTACGTTCTTTATATCAATGGAAAGATGGTGAAATTATCTACAAGATTCCAAGGTAATTTTTCATTTTTATGGAGTTTTTAGAGAGAAAATTGAAAAACACCTCTAGCATGGTCATGGACAAAATGACGTTTCAACCACCATTTTTAATGAAGAATGGCTTGCATTCTCTCCCAGCATGGTGAAAAATGTCAGGGGATGGGATTGTAAGGATGCCCATTCTATTTTAATGCATTTTGGGTCAGTGGTTAAAGCTCTCCCATGTTTTCCCATGTTTCTCTCTCTGGGTCATGGCTTGCAGCACCGTAAAATCTAGAATGGGTTCATTTTTGAGAGGGGAGACACTTTTTCAGCTCTGCAACTTCCCTTTTTCTTCCTTTTTGGCAGAATTTGTGGAAATTTTTACCTTTCCATGTAATACAACACCCCTTTTGCCTCTTGATCACTTGTAATGCATTGTATTAGATCTGGAATGTTAATATATGCTCTGTGATTAAAATCCCTCAATCCTTTCATATATCTACCATTGTTTTCCTGATCTTTCATTACATTTTGAGAAATTTGTGCATGCTTTGTGCTATGTTTTCTTATGGATTATGTATGTATTACAGTATCAGGTGTCTGCAACTCCTTTGGTGCATCACCTCATTAGCATTAGCTTCATTTTCTTGCATTCCCTATCTTTGTCCCCTTGGAATTTAGGGTAGGAACTAGGAATTCAAACCTCTGCAACTTGTAAGTGATATATCTGATCAGAGGAGTTGAGGAACTAGCCTCTAATCTAGAGATTCCTCTCCCATTTTACAAGTCCCATACTTGGGAGAGAGGATTCAATGTTGTGCAATCACACTGGATGTCCAAGATGTCAAACTAGAAGTCTGATCAACATCTAGGGGTGCTGCTAATTTACAACAACAGTTTTGGCATGCCCGGTGGGACCTTAGAGGTCTTCATCTTCATTACAACAAAATTTATGTGCATTTGTTTCAAGTTTCTTGCTTAAAAGATCCCTAAATTGCACATCTAGTGACTCCAAGGAAGAAGAATTAGCTGATTTTAGCAGTGTAGACCTGAAAACTCATGAGAAAAATCACTACAAGGTTAAGATTTTGAGAAGAAGAGGTGATGTTTGAGTATCTGCAGTAGTTATCTCCAAGAAGAAGGAAAAGAGGGAGAAGAATTCAAAGGTCTCCATCTCCACCAAATAGAACTCTCTCAACTCCTCCACCTGGTAGGCCTTTCATTCAATCAACAAGGGTTCTAAGGCCAATCAGAATGGCACAAAACAACCCCTATGTCAATTTCACTGGCAGCAGCCCACTTGCTCTCAATGCACAAAATCCAATCCCAGTTGTAGCATTGAAGAACATCCCATACTTTACTGGAGAAAATCAGACCACTCCTGGTGATCATGTTAAGGATATTGCCAATATTTGTGCAATCCATGAGATCAATGAGATGCAAGTTGTTGTCAAACTGCTGGCATCTTCATTCAAAGGGAAAGCTTTGCAATGGTTTAGGAGTCTTGCCTTAGGTTCTATCCAAAATTGGAACCAGCTATGTATAGCCCTCCATGAGTAGTTTGGAGAAAAGGGAGACAACTTGTCCCTTTTGGAGCAGCTGACAACCATCAAGAGAGCTCCCAATGAGCAGCTGGCTGACTTCAACTTTAGATTTCAAATGACTTGAGAGAGAATTCCAATGGCAGTAAGGCCAGCAGCAGAAGGTGCTTTTCTATATTACCTTAAAGCTTTAAATTCTGATATTTCTATGTTAATTCAATCCATGGGAGGCAAAACTATCCCTGTTGCTTATAACATTGCCATTAGAGCTGAAAATTGTTTGATTCAAGCTGGCAAGCTAGCTCCTAGGCCTCTAATGCCATTGTTTCCAAGTTTAGAGATCCCAAGTACTAATCAAGTGCCTAATTTAGCTCCTATTATGACTCCTAGAAATCATAATTCAAGTGAAGCTTCTACTTCATCTCCTAGTGCCTTAAATGAACTTCAAGAAGTCATGAAGCAATTGCAAAATCTAGGCAATGAGCTGGTTACACTCAAGAGGCAGCAAGCCCAAGGTTTTAGACCTCCTTTCTAGCCTCAAGCTCAGCCTAATAGGCAGCCATACCAACCTCAAAGACCACCCAATCTAGCTGCAAATTTAAATCAAGCAAGACCTCCTGCCAATAGACCATTTCAGCCCTATAATTCCAATGTTATATCTGCCTCTAAGGCATTAGTGCCAGTGTAAAACAACATAGCTCAAGAGTATGATTGGTGTTTCCCATGCAATGAACCTCACAACCAGTCTATGTGTTTCAACGGTGCCTTAAATCAAGCATTAATGGTGACAACTACTGGTGTGGAGGGTGAAGGTAGTCAAGGAAATAACCAACAACAAGAAACATTCCAGCAGCAATCAGCTCCAAATGATACTACACTTGTAAACTGGCAGGTAGAGGATTTTTGTGGCATGAATCAAATAGTTTCCCAAAGTGTTGCAGCCAACACAAGGTCAAAAAGGAGGAATTTGGGTGAAGAACAACCATTGGCTCCAAATAATCCACAACCTCCTACTATTCCACAAATTATTGGCAAACAAAATTCAGTTCCAAACACACAAGGGCTACCTAAAATAGCTCCTAGGCCAGCTCAAATGCCAATTGTTGCTACCCATATGCAAGGAATGAATGTGTAGGCCAAGGGACAACAGAGAGATGCTTCATCCCCATTCAACATCATTGATCAGATGAAGAAGACAAATGTAAACATATCAATGTGGGAATCACTATCTATCCCAGGCCAAAGAGATTTGTTACAAGCTGCCATGAAGGACTGGTCAACTTCAAATCAGAAAATCCAAATGCAAGAGAAGGTGCTCACAAATGCCACCCATCCTGGAGGGAATCATGGAGGACAGCAAGGTAAAATGTTGAAGCCCCCTCCATTCTATGTTTCATTAATCATTAGAAACCATTTAGTACACAATTACATGATTGATTCGGGGCAAGTAGTTCAGTAATGCCCAAGCAAATAGCTGATCAGTTGGGAATTCAGTATGAAGTCATATCCAAAGGGGTAGTGCAATTGGATGGGATAACAGTAACAACAGTTGGAGTGATAAAGGACTTGAGTCTTACTTTACATGCATGCCCCAACGTTGTTGTTTTACAAGATGTCTCAGTAATAGATCTTCCACCACTCTTTGCCCTATGTCTGTCAAGGGATTTCACAGCCAAGATTGGAGGCTACTTATCTGCTGATTGGTCACACATGTTGTTCAGAACAAGATATGGAACCAAGGCCACAATCAGATCTGAACCTATTGCAAACTTTCACATTGAGCCTTACACTCCAAGTTAGATCAATACCAATTGTTCAACATTTGATCAAGAGGATTATCCAAGCACTGATGAAACTGACACCAAGGTAGGAAGCATCCTAGATCTAACTCTTGATGAATGGGCAAACAAGGTGCATGATTTTGATCCTTATCAAGAAATAGAAGAATCTGAGCTAGGAGTCTATTGCATGCATGAAGAAAATCAGCCTATTCGTAACATCACCAAGCCAAACCACAAGGATGCCAATGAGGTATGGCGGTTGTTTTTGATGGATCAAGGAGTAGAAAAGATGCGAGGTGGAGCTATGCTTGTTTCACCTCAAGGAGTTAAGTATTATTTAGCTTTTAGATTCTAGTTTGCGTGCTCTAACAACACTGCTGAATATGAAGCCTTGATACAAGGATTGCATTGGTCAATCAAGAGAGGAATAAAGAACTTGCAAGTATTTGGTGACAGTGAGTTAATTGTCAACCAAGTTAAGGGGTAGCATGCTGTCAAGAATGATCTACTCAAGTGCTACAAGAATAGGGTGTGGGACCTCATTGAATATTTTGTGGGCTTTGGCATAAAATCCATTCCTAGAAAAGAGAACCAAGTCTGGCCGACAGGCTTGCAGCATTGGGCAGCCTTTGAAATTGTTGAAAGCATTCAAAAGGATGAGGTATAGCCAAACATCTATGTGATTATGAGGCCTTCATGCAGACAACAATGTAAGTTGGAAGTGTTTGAAAATGATAAAAAAATCATCCATTTCTTGCAAGAAGAGGCTGAGTTCTTAGCTAAAAATCAGGAAAAGTTGGAGCAACAGTATGGTGACCAAGTGGTACAGCTGAGAACCAAAAAACTACCAAAGGGACTTATTACTTTGGAGTCCATTTTCAATCCTAATGATCAGTTTAGGAAGGAGAAAGAAAACATCCAAGTCAAGGGAGAAGATTCAGTGTCCATCTCGGTGGAAGAAGGCAAATCACTCCAAATTGGTAAGATGACAACTGAACAAGAAAGGTATGAGTTCATACAACTTTGTCAAGAATTCCCTGATGTGTTTTCTTGGAGCTATGAGGATTTGAAGGGTTTCAATCCCAAGTTAGCTCAACATACCATTGAATTAGATCCAAGTACTAAACCCATCAGGAAAAAACAAAGGCCAGTCAATCCACACATGGAGCCTCTCATGAGAAAGGAATTGAATAAGTTGATAGAATCAAGAATCATATTCCCTATCAAGCATTCTAGTTGGGTAGCCAACTTGGTTCCAGTTAGAAAGAAGAGTGGGGAAATCAGATTGTGTGTTGACTTCAGAGATTTGAATAGAGCATCTCTCAAGGATCATTATCCACTTCCTTCTATGGAGCAGATTTTGCAAGTTGTTGCCAACTCTGAGAGATTTTCATTACTTGATGGCTATTCGGGGTATAATAAGATTATGGTGAAAGAAGAGGATCAGTTCAAGACAACCTTTACAACCAAATGGGGAACTTATGCATATAAGAAAATGCCATTTGGGCTGTCCAATGCTGGAGCTACTTTCCAAAGGGCAATGGACATGACATTCAAAGATTTGATTAACAACATAGTGCTGATATATCTTGATGATATCACTATTTTTTCAAAAAATGCAGTAGACCACCTCTTTCATTTGAGACAAGTGTTCCAAAGGTGCAAAAGATTTGGAGTATCCTTGAATCCTAAAAAGTGTATTTTTCTAGCCCATGAAGGAAAAATCCTTGGCCACATTGTCTCCAAAGAAGGATTAGAAATTGATCCAAAAAGAGTTGAAGCCATAAGAGCACTACCATTGCCAAGCCACAAGAAGGCCCTTCAAAGTTTCTTGGGGAGAATAAATTTTGTTCGGAGGTTTGTCCCAAATTTTACAGCCCTTGTCAAGCCTATCACCAAGATGTTAAAGAAAAGCATGGCTTTCAAATGGACATCGAAGGAAAGGAAATTTTGAAGCAATCAAAGAAGCCATCTCTCAAGCCCCAACTCTCATCAACCCAGATTTCTCCAAGGATTTCATCCTCTATGCATTTGGGGGTGATGATACTATTTCTGTAATTTTGGTACAGCAGAACAAAGACAATGATGAGCAGCCAATTGCTTGCTTCAGCCAAATCCTGGAGGATTATGACGTGAGATATTCTTTCATTGAAAAGCATGTTCTTGTAGTAATCGAATCTTGAAGAAATTCAAGCATATAGTTTTAAACAACAAGGTTCAATTGCTAGTTTCTCAAGATGGGAGTTAAAGACTTCCTACTCAACAAAGACTTGAATGAAAAGAGAGTAGGTTGGATTACTCGTGTCATGGAGTATGACATTGAGATCAAAGTCACCAAGTTGGTCAGAGGAAAAGGATTGTGTGAGCAGCTGATTTTGAGCAAACAAAAGGAAGCATGCAATGAGAAGGAGGCTATTTTGGCGTTATAAGACAACCATGAGCAAGGAAGCACTCAAGAGGAGAATGATGGTATCCTTACTTCTTGCTAGACCCAAGACATAATGCACTTCCTAAACATAGGTCTATGCCCTCCAAAGATGAACAAGACCAAAAGAAGACACTTCAGATTGCAGGCTGTCCCATATGCCCTTGTTGATGGTGTTTTGTTCAAAAGGGATGTGAATGGAGTACTGTTGAGATGCATTAGCACAAATTAGATTCATAGAGTGTTGGAAGAGTTCCATGGTGGATCAGGTTTGGTGTCATTTTACACCAAGAGTGATAGCTTTAAAGATCATGAGGGCTGAATATTATTGGCCAAAGATTTTTAGTGATTGTTATGCTTGGATCAAGAGGTGCAAGAATTGTGCCCTCTTCACAGGTAAAGAGAGGCTAGCTTCCCTTTCATTGCATCCAATTTCAATTGATAAGCCATTCATGCAATGGGGTTTGGACTTCATAGGAGTCATTAATCCCAATTCAAGCCAAGGGAAAAAATGGATTTTACCAGGCACAGATTACTTCACCAAGTGGATCAAGCGAAGAGCACTCAAGGAAGCAAATGAATCTAACATCCTAGACTTTTATGAGGGAATAACAACCAAATTTGGCATACCTGCTACAATAATATCAGATAATACATTGGCATTCATTGGGTCTAAGGTGACTGAATGGGCTATCAAGAATGAGATCTACCTAAGTACTTCATCAAATTATTACCCTCAGGGTAATGGCCAGGCTGAATCTACAAACAAGAACTTGTTAAGGATCATTAGGAGAACTCTTGATGAAAATCAGAGGTCTTGGCATACTAAGTTGAAATCAGCCTTATGGGCTGATAGGATAACTCCTAAAAGAT
This sequence comes from Taxus wallichiana var. yunnanensis, assembly GCA_018340775.1. NCBI lineage: Eukaryota > Viridiplantae > Streptophyta > Pinopsida > Cupressales > Taxaceae > Taxus > Taxus wallichiana. The sequence continues at coordinate 600,119,393 of CM031235.1, read as the reverse complement.
CTACAGGTAATTCCCCATTCAAGCTTGTTTATGGAAGAGAGGCAATTTTGCCCATGTCACTTGAGTTGCCAACATTGGAACTCATGAAATAGTTGGAGTTGTTGGAGTTTGGGCCCATGGAGGTTAGATATGTAGAATTGATGGAGCTCCAAGAAATCAGAAATCAAGCATCCCGAGCAATGGAGAAGGATCAAGCTTTGATCAAGAAGACCTTTGATAAGAAGGCCAAGGATAGATCTTTCCAAGTTGGAGATCTAGTGTTAAAATGGGATGCAGATAGAGAAAAACCGGGAAGGCATTCAAAATTTGATGCCATTTGGAGTGGCCCATACATGGTCACAAAGTGTAAGGACAACAATGCTTTCCAATTGTCTTCATTGGATGGTGAAGAACTATAGATTCCAGTCAATGGAATCCATCTAAAGCATTGCTACTTGAAGGGAATTCTCCACCTTGTACATATTAGCTTAGGTTTTCATTCCTCCAAGTGCTTATGCACATCATTTTTGTGGTAGATTAGTTTTTCTTTCCCTAAGTGCTTTGGCACAAGCTTGTTGTCCCTAGAAATGTGTCTTGCAGGCCTTGCTCCATCAGATGATGTTCCACCCTCCATCTTCCTCCTTGCAGTGTTATAGTCAGTTGGGGTACCAAATAGAGAATTTAATGACTCCATGCCCAATGGATTATTTCAGGAAACTGGTAACTTCATCCAGCAGGCAGATAACCCCTATGAGTTGCCAAAATTGTTATCCAAAATATACTCCTTGCACATTTTGTGGCTAACTCCTTCCATTCTTCCCTCTCTTGTGCCTCAGTCATAATTATTTGCTTTTCAGGAACTCAAAACATTCTGGAAATGGCACCATTGGATAGAGCTCTTTCTCAGCTTTCTAGAAAGGTAAATTTTCCTCCTAACTCCATGTATTTTTGAAGTTATGGCCCGGCGGAGTTTTTGTGGGAAATTTTCCCCTGAAAGGCCCGCAGCCAATGAAATGGTGCCACGTGTCCAAGGAAGTGGCGGGGTCGGAGGAAAACTTGGTTTTTTTACCAAGTGTTTGGAAAAGTTTTCAAAAGGGATATTTTGTCCCATGGGCCCACCAGTGAATCAGATTATGGAAAAAAATTGAAAAATCAACTAAGTGTTAGCACCATGGAAAATTTCAAAAGGAAGGCCCACCGACCAATCATGTTACGACACGTGTCCTATGGCATCGGACCTTTGGAGGGTGGAGGAAAGATTGGAATTTTGGTGAAGTGTTTTGGTAAAAGGAAATGGAGAAGTTTTTGGCCCGCTGCCCCTGCCGACCAATCATATTATGCCACGTGTCCATGGGCATGTGGGGTAGCGGAGCACGGGGGGAGATTGGGATTTTTTCCCAAAAGCTAAAATGAAAAGGAAAAATGTTTGCCTAGGCCCCATGTCTAGTAAGATGCCACCACATGTCCCAGGATCGGCGAGATGGGGAAATTTGGGAAATTTTCCCAAAGGAAAAAGGAAGGAAATTTCAAAGGAAAAATAAATTCCCCCCAAACGCGAACCAATCACATCTTGCCACATGTCCGGTGGTAGCAAAAGATACAAGACAAGCCCGCATGGAAAATTCGAAGGGAAAGGCCCACAATGAATGAGGTTTTTCCACATGTCTGAGTCAAGAAATAGGATCAAACAGCGATGGAAAATTTAGGAGGACAGGCCCGTGCCCAATCAGCACGTGCCACGTGTCCTCAGATCATCGGCTCAGCGGGGAATTTTTTGGAAAATTTTCAAAGGGAAAACAATGGAAAATGAAGCATTAAAGGCCGGTGTCCAATCAAAACATGCCACATGGCACCTGGAATGGTGGAGCACATGGAATTTTGGAAATTTTTCCAAATGACCAAAAGTGGAAAATTTAAAAAATTTTGCCCGCCAATCCGATTTGGCCCTATTTTGCCCTAAAATTTCAAACGACCATATCTTTCGATCTAGAGCTTGGTTTTTCACGTTCTTTATATCAATGGAAAGATGGTAAAATTCTATACAAGTTTCTGGGGTCTTTTTTGCATTTTGATGGAGTTTAGAGAGATAAAATTTAAAACCACCTCTTGCACGTGGTCATGGACAGAAATGACGTTTCAACCACCATTTTTAATGAAGAATGGCTCGCATTCTCTCCCAGCATGGCGAAAAATGTTAGGGGATGGGCCTGTAAGGATGCCCATGCTATTTTAATGTGTTTTGGGTCGGTGGTTGAATCTCTCCCACATTTTCCTACATTTCTCTCTCCTGGGGTCATGGCTTGCACTGTAAAAGCTAGAATGGGTTCATTTTTGAAAGGGAGACTTTTTCAGCTCTGCAACTTCCCTTTTTCTTCCTTTTTGGCAAAATTTGTGGAAATTTTTACCTTTCCATGCAATACAGACACCCCTTTTGCCTCTTGATCACTGTAATGCATTGTATTAGATCTGGAATGTTAATATATGCTCTGTGATTAAAATCCCTCAATCCTTTCATATATCTACCATTGTTTTCCTGATCTTTCATTACATTTTGAGCAATTTGTGCATGCTTTGTGCTATGTTTTCTTATGGATTGTGTATGTATTGTAGTATCAGGTGTCTGCAACTCCTTTGGTGCATCACCTCATTAGCATTAGCTTCATTTTCTTGCATTCCCTATCTTTGTCCCCTTGGAATTTAGGGTAGGAACTAGGAATTCAAACCTCTGCAACTTGTAAGTGATATATCTAATCAGAGGAGTTGAGGAACCAGCCTCTAATCTGGAGATTCCTCTCCCATTTTATAAGTCCCATGCTTAGAGAGAGGATTCAATGTTGTGCAATCACATTGGATGTCCAAGATGTCAAACTAGAAGTATGATCAACATCCAGGGGTGATGCTGATTTGCAACAACAGATCCGACCTTAGGCTAGTTAAAAGTTATTTACCTTAGGTCATTAAACATTACCTTAGGTAAGTTTTCCATCATAGGATAAGCCATACCCCATAGTAGTTTAGTATTAGGTAATAGGTTAGGGATTGACCTCTCATTACCTTAGGTTATTTCCAAATCCCACACTTGTAAAACATACAACTTAGATTAGGATGCAACAGATTAGTGTAGACATAGATCTAAGGTAGGTCCAATTTACCTTAGGTTAGAATCTAGTTAGGATAGATCTTAAAGATCTAGGATTAAGGTTTTACCTTAATAGTCCTGAAGTAAGTCTTTTTCTTTCTTATGCCAACCATCGTCATAAGAAATTAACTAGAGGATCCAATTTCATATTTCAGAGAAGATGTAAAACAAGGACCTCAAAAGAAGGGTTTGAAAAATAGTAAACTTATAAAGAGTTTTCTCTTAATAGTTTCCATTCCGAATGTCAACTTAACAAACTAAACAGGTAAGAAACTAAAGCATACCTTGGATCAATGGAATTGATCCAAGGTTTTGATGTTATTAAACATAAGTATGCCAATAGAAATTATGGTTCACAACTTTTACAAAGCCTAAGGAAGAATAATTTTACTTCTAAGCAACAACAAAATAGAAAAATGAATCCATAAACAAAAATAATTTATCCCTTTGCAAGCATGATTCCCAATAATCAAAATAATACACCTTCTTAGGAAAAATCACATATTAATGCTTACAGTGTAAGGAGAAGAAAGCTATTGGTTTTCCAAATATGTTACATAATTCCATTCTAAAAAGAATCATCGTCTCCGATAATTAACTTAATTACACAATTTGCATCAAGGACAAATAAAATTAGTATACTTCCTTTCATTTGTTCCAAGCAAAACTAGATTTTAAAATCCCAAAATCAGCATTTACGTAGTTGTTCATTTTAAATAATGTGATGTCTGCCCAAAATTGGCAATTTTACTGACATAAAAAAGAATAAAATATTAAAACTTTATCAGTCAACAGAATCAATCCTGTTCAAACAAATAAGGAAAAATAGTTTTCATATCTTCCAGATTTTCCCAGTTGCACTTTCCTCATTAAACTGATCCCAATGGACCTTACATTGACTTATTTCATGATTTCTTAAGTGCAACTAGCAATTTTACAACACTCGTATAGGTTTAACCACGATTATTCCTGGGCCTTGGACCTGCAAGGAATTCCAATTTAACACCTATGATAACTATGAAATGTATTTCTTAAGCAAAGAAATATGGAAAACATCATGCATTCATGATAAATCAGGAAGTAATGCTAAACGATAAGCTACAGGGTTGATTACTTCAACAATTTCAAAAGGTCCCACATAATGAGGTGATAACTTGGCAGCCTTGCCAAAAGTTATAGAACTCTTTTTCAGTTTAATCCAAAGAAAGACCTTCTCACTAAGTTCAAATTTCCTATCAATCTGCTTCAAGCCAGGATAACTCTTTTTCCTATCCGCTTCTTCTTTCAAGCATTCACGAATCATTTTAACTTGCTATTCCATTTCCGTAAGGATTTTAGGTCCAACCACCTCTCTATCCTCAATGCTGTCCCAAGTAACAGGTGGATTCTGCATTTCCTTCCATATAATGCTTCAAAGGTGCCATCTTGAGAGGCATGATATGTGTTATTGTATGCAAACTAAACTAATAGGAGGTACTCTTCCCATTTATACTATTGATCAATGCAATACATTCATAACATATCCTCTAAAACTCGATTAACTCTTTCACTTGTCCATCCATTTTTCGATGATATGCAAAACTGAAATTCAGCTTAGTTCCTAGAGTTGCGTTAAGTGTTTACCAAAATCTTCAATTCATTCTTGGATCTCTATCGATATGATTACTTCAGATACTCCATGTAATTTGACAATCTCATGTGTGATTATTTTTGCTAAAACAAGTGAATCATCCTTAAGATTACCAATAATAAAATGTGCTACCTTTGTTAGTTTATCAACAACAACTAAAATAACATCATGTTTATTTCTTGACATAGGAAACCCTTGAACAAAATCCATGCTTATCACTTGCCATTTGTATTGTGGTATGTTGTGAGAATACAATAAACCAAATTGGTACATATGTTTAACTTTAACTCATTGAAATTCTAAACAATGTGTTACAAATTCAATCACATCCTTTTTCATCCCTTTCCAAAAATATTGCTATTTTATATCAAGAAACATCTTTGTTACCGGGGTGTCCAGGAAAAAGGTGAATTGTGAAATTTAGCTAGTAATTTCTTTCTTAAATCATTTAGCAAAGGTATGTATACCCTATTTTCAAATCGTAAGATTCCTTCATTATCGAAATGAAAAACCTTATATCTCTCATCATTTGGGTATTCAAGGCTATTTTTACTTGCTAAAAATAAGAATCGATTCCATAACATTTTTGACCTCATCCTTAAACTGAGTTCTTAATGTTATAAGAGTAGAAATGTGCCTCCTACGACTTAGAGCATCAACTATCCTATTTTCCTTGCCTTTAATGTAACTTATGTCAAAATCATATTGAGATAAAAATCTAACCATCTTCACTATCCTACATTGAAATTTGGTTGAGTAAAAATATAATTCAATCCAAGATGATCAGTTTTTAATTCAAAAGGTTTACCAAACAGATAATGTCTCCAAACTTGAAGTGCATGAACAATGGAAACAAGCTCTAGATCATGTGGAGTATAATTCAGCTCATGTAACTTAAGTTTTCTACTTTTGTAAGCTATGAAATGATCTTTTTGCAACAAAATACCTCCAAGACCTTCCCCGAATGCATCCGTTACAACAGTAAAGTCTCCATAAGGGTCAAGTATAACAAAAATAGTTGCTAAAGTTATTTGATCTTTCAAAATTTTAAATGCAGATTCACATTTTTCATTCCACACCAATTTCTTATCCTTTTTTGTAATGAAGTTATTGGTGCAAAAAATTTAGAGAAATCTTTAACAAACTTCCTATAGTAACCAACAAGACCCATGAAGCTTCTAACTTCATGCACATTATTTGGTGCATGCCACTTTGAGTTATAGATATAATTTTAGAGGGATCTACAACTATTCCATCTTTTCTTATAACATGACCCAAATAGTGCACTTCCGTGTTATAGAAAGAACATTTAGATAAATTACCAAATAACTGTCTCTTTCTCAAGATTTCCAAAATTATCTTCAAATGCTCATGATGTTCTTTAATACCTTTAGAGTATATGAGAATATCATCCAAGAATAAAAGCACAAATTTGTCCAAGTATTATCGAAAATATTGTTCATTAAATTCATAAAATCAGTAGGTGCATTTGTTAATCCAAATGGCAAAATTGTGAATTCATAATGTCCATACCTTATTCTAAAAGCTGTTTTGTGAATGTCCTCATCCTTAATTTAGAATCGATGATATCCAAATCAAAGATCTATCTTAGAATATGCTTTGATGCACCATGCATGTGATCAAATAGATAATCAATTATAAGAAGTGGATATCTATTCTTAATCATTGCCTTGTTTAATATTCTGTCATCGATACATAATCTAAGTATTCCATCTTTCTTTTTCACAAAAACTACCGGTGCTCCCAGGGTGAGACAATTGGTCTAATCAAACCTTTAGATAAAAGTTCTTGTAACTGGGCCTTAAGCTCTACTAATTCAATAGTAGTCATCTTATAAGGTGCCTTAGAAATAGGTTCGGTTCTAGGTTTGATTTCAATTGTGAAGTCAAATTCCCATTTGGGTGGGAAACCTGGTAATTCTTTCTAAACACATCACTCGAAGTTTTGTAATAGCAGATAATGTTATAGGAAATCATTGTTTTCTTCAGTAGATTTTGAAATTTTTACTGCATATAAGGTACAACCCTTATTTTTGGCCTTTTAAGTTACACGGTGATAAATTGCTAACAAAAATTTCACGTTTTACACCTTGAATGTCCTGCTATTTTCTACAGTCATCTAAACAACTAATATGTTTTTCAAAATAGTCAACTTTTTCTTTATTCACTAACTAATTAACACCTATGATTACATCATAAAACCTAAAGGAACAACATAGAGATAAAATTCGTGGAAAAACTAGGTAAGTCAAGGAATGCCTCAAAAGGAACATACTAACTATATGAACAACATTATTCCCATAATGTACAGCCCATGATTTATCCATTTTTCCATATTTTCTTTTTAATTTCGATGCTAATTTACTAGAAATAAAACATTCAATAGCTCCCATATCAAAAAGAATAGTTACAGGTATGCCAAATAACTTACCCAGAACTTCTATGGGTGTGACTTACTTTTTAGCCTACTTGTCAACTCTTTTATGCAACATGTATCTTGTGCTTGCTTAATTACGGTCATCCTTTTTCAAAGGAAATTGATTTGCATAATGATCCTTGCCACAATTGTAACAACCTCCTACAGGTCCCTTTTTAGGCTCAAATTTATTTCTAGCCTTAAATTTATCATTTTGACCTCCATAGGACTTCTGTCCGTTATTATTGTTCTTGACAAAGTTATTTCGTACATTAGCAACAAACTTATTTATTGCTGTTTTCTTATTATTATCAGTTGAAAACTTATTTTTCATACCAAACTTCTTCCATGGTCCTTTCTTAGGTGTAAGAGATGATGTATAGGAGTTTTGAACTTTCTTTTTGAATTCCTCCTTACGAGCAGAAATTGCCTTTAATTTCTGTTCCTGCCTTATGGATTTTTCAATAACCCTTCTATAGTGGTTGGCTTTGTGAACATCCACCTTTCCTCCTATAATGGGATTTGGTACCATGATTAAATATCCATATCCTGAACTTCTCACCTGTTTTATAATGAGGTACATACTTAAGGAGTTTATTAAACCACTCCTAGTACTCTGTTACAATTAATTTTCCTTGGGATAAGTTTTGAAATTCAGTCATTTTCTGATCATAATAAAGTTGTGGTAGCCATCATTTCCTAAAATAAATGTTAAATTGATCAAAGTAATATTTGTTTCATCAATGTTTAACTTAGCCTTACGGCTATCCCACCATGAAGATGCTTCATGGGAAAGATGATAAGATCCCCATATTGTCTTTGTTTCCTTTGAGAAATCCCTTATCACAAAGTAATTCTCCATTTCACTAAGCCAATTCTCAGCTCCATCTCCTAATGTGGTGCCATCAAACTTAGGTGGACTTATCCTTTTTATATCATTAGCAAGTTCAACTGTCTAGCCTTGCCTTTTTATTTTCTAGCTGATCATGTAGGTTTAAATTATTATTATCAACACCTAAATTTCCCAAATTGGTATTATCCACAGGAGGTGGCTAATTGTTATTACTATCATCTTCTTCATCCTCATTACCCATTACTTACTATTCGAGTATAGCCAAAGGATCTCTTGTGTCCAACAGGCAGGCAAAAGATCTAATTAATTTTTAGGTAGTTCTCGCTTCTCCATCTGGTGGTGGATTGTTTGCAACATTTCCTCTAGATCTAACCATTTTCTCATTAACAAGAAAATTTAATTTTTATCGATTATGGACATAATAGGTCCAAGAGATGAAACCTTCATCTCGATACCAAAATATAACATTCCCATTCTAAGAATTTAGAAACAAGGATTTTTTTTTATACATAATGTTCTTTGTTCTAAATAATCATAATTTAGAACACACATTCCATGCCAATCAATCTCATAACAGATAACCATATGCTAGCTGTAAATGACTCAGTGAACTACCGATCTCTCATGTTAACTTAAAGTATTGAATACTAAGTGTATACTAAGTATACTTGGTTCTCTTACCCTATTCTAGGTATTGAGTGTTCTATTATAAGAAACCTATCTGAATATTTGTTACTAATATTCATTTGAAATCCCATTTCTTAAACTAGGTGACATAGGACAACACAACCAACAACTTGCGATACTTTGGCCAAATATTTCCAACATACTTGTTCATGTTACTATTCCTAGATGACATACTTGTCTAACGGAATACGTCCTTCACCCCACTCCTCTATTATCTAGAATGGTATTCACTAACTTCTATCAGTTCACTTGTTCAAGGTTTGACCCTAACCTAGGTTAGTGACATAATTTGGTATAGGGAACCACTCGCGATGACCTAGGGTATATAGACATACTCAATTGACCTAAGTCGATTGAATGTGCCTAGTTACCCTAAGTCATTGTGAGTCACTTCCTATGCTAAATCATATCCCTAATATGACCTAGAGAGAAACTAAGATCAAGTCCAGTTTCAGTAGGTCTAGATTAACCAATGCTGAGGGGTGTTGTAACAAGTCAAGTGCAACATTATATCCTCATGAAGACCCTAGTCTTCACCAAGGTACAGTTTTATAGTTGGTGTGTGTCAACATCTCGATAGAATTACACATCTTGACATACACACCTCAAGAAGACATCATTTACACTCATTTATTTCTTAATTAAAATTAAAATTATAGCAACCCCACTGAACCCTACTTAAAACAACCCTTAATTTTTTCATCCTTAATTGAGTTGTTAATGTAATACGGAACTTCATAAACTTATGGTTACTTTTATGTTCATTAACTTTTTGTTTAACAAGCAATTAATTGAAAATAGAAACAAAATCCATCATAAGATTTACTTAATATAACTTAACCATTCATATCCTAGTTAGGATCCAAAATAGGTTCCATTATAGTAGACTTCATAGAGATGAAGTCTAATTGATTAACGATCTCATATACCAAACATTTGTTTTGAAACCTATCAAGGTATTTCTCCAGAGGGAGTGAACCTTCCTTTTTCTAGTTAAGTGATAGGGTTTGTTATAACCTTTTCCATTACATGAGTCATGGTAGTTAAGTTATACTTCTATTATCATCTTTTCAATAAACCATGCATGATTAGATAAAAGAACATCGATGCATGCCAACTTAATAAGTTGCATTCAAATAAGGGATATTGTAACTAATTCCCATCCATCCAACTCATTTAGTTATAATAGAAATAAGGATCCATTCAGATAAGAATGAAAACAATGCAAATAAGATTACCAATTTCCTTCATATAATACACAAGGAAAATGAAATAACAAGTACAAGTAACTCTCAATATTTTTCAGTTCATCATAGAAATATACATATTTTACAAGACCATGCATTTCAGACATATTTCATGTCAAACAACATCAATATCATTAAAGAATAAAAACTTTATTATTTCAATACATTCCAATAATGAATCAGATTTCTCTATAAAAGATCCAGACTTTAAGCAACCAATACATCATATAAGTTATTGCCTTCCTTTATCACTTATGAAGTCCATTTGCAAAAATTGCTAGCATGGGTCAGTTCATTGAATTGAGCATGATAAGCACTAAGCATTAAAATGATGTCCCTTTAACTAACTGTTTCATAAAACCAACTCTGATTTTATGAAACAAGAAAGGCCAAACAAATAAATAAATCATAAGTAATAACAACCATAAAAGAAGAACAATTGATCAACCTGAAATAATCATTAAGAAAAGATCATGATATAATTAGCACTCTACAACATTATATCAGATAAGTAATGTTTCACCCAAATTACTTATCTCCTTCCAATAAAGGCACGTACTAATTATTTCTTACATAATTCAATCTGAATTAGAAATACATAAACTAACTCCATTATTTTTCCAAAAATAGAGTTACTTTAAGAAACAAGTACTATCAAACTCAATATTACAAAGTTTCATAAAAAGGCATCTACATCCAAGCTAATTCCAGCTTCATGAAAGGATTTAGGATGAATCATCTACAACATAAAATAAGAAATTCCTATTTCAGATGCTACATCCTAATTTAAAGTCCAAGATATAGCCTAAGTTCTCAAGTTAGGCCACACATTAGAATTAGGAAAGTATTCACTCAATAAATAGCATTTCACATTAATCAACTATTACAAATATTGATTCCTTTAATACAAGTCAAGTGAATAAGTAAGAAGTATCACGACTACTCAAATGCATTCATGAAAGTAATGCAACTGAACCTATTAAATCTATAAACAAGATTATGATAGAAGAGGAAAAGACAAACAAAGAGAAAACAAGTTAGAACTTCCATTTCAATTCGTTTAAATTGAATATCATTTCAAAACTCAGAAAAGAGAATTCCACACAAAATCTCTACAGTTTCCAAAAGAGACAATGATGAACACTTTACCTCAGAGAATAAAAGAGCAAGGAGTCATTTAGTCATGTTTAGATGAGGATTCCAACATTCTATCTCAAGTAAAGAAGGTCATAAAAGGATTGGTATAGACCCAATCACAATATCCTTAACTCTTAAAAATAGAAAACATGCACTAGAAGATACTAAACTAAATATACATCAGAAGTATTCAAATCAGTTCTCAAAATAAGGCTCCCCATCATGACACAATTATAGTATCAGTAGTACATTATCCATATCAAGAAGGAGATGAAATAACAAGAATTTTTAAACATCTATAGGAAAATAACAACCTTCAACAGTCATTCCAAATCATTAAAGTATCAGTCAAGGAACCATAGACTATTCATTCCTTTCGGATGATAGTGCAACAATCGGTAAGAAATACTCACTCTCGCATCCTCACAGAGGTGAGAGAAAACATCTTTTGAATGGATAGATAAAGATCCATCCGAATTTGATTTAAAAAAAGATTCAAAACCAAGAATGACATGAATTAGCTACAGGTGCACAAATTAACTATAGAGATGATTAAAATTCCTTCCATTATATTTCTACGGATAAGCTCAACTACACGCATATAATAATTTGACAAGATATTATAACCTTTCAACATACTCAAAGATCATAAAAATTGAAGTATCCTGAAAATCCCTTATTCTTGAACCGATTGGTTAGTTTTTGATCACAAAACTTCAACCAAAAATCCTCATATACATTCAATAAATCCTCACAAAACCACAACAAAAGGTTTCAACAAACTTACACTTAGCAAGTTATCGAAGAGGTTTAACCAGATCAAAAACAAGTAAGACTAAATAATCACTATCTAACATGAAAGTGAAAAAGAACAATGGGATCAAAATCTTGCAAGCGCGAAAAGAGCTAATGTGAATAAACTAAATATTATCTCGTATAAGATCAATTTGAAAAGTCCTTAAATATAACAAAACATCATCTATCAAAATTTTAGTTCGGTCCTCCAATGATTTAAGGAAAAACCCAACAAGATTTAAAGTTTAGAAAGAGGAACTTCACACACTGATAAATTCAACAAGATAATTCCAAGATCTAAGTATCTAAGAAACCATTACCACATAGTTTCCATAAAGGAACAAGATTTGAACAACTAAGTTTTAACTGAAAGGGGTAAGAGAATAAATAAATCATTCATTCTTGTTTCCACACGAGTTTGAATCCATAAATATAGAAAATCCAAACACCCATTATCAGTCCAACTTCCATTGAAATACCAGTTCAAAAAGAAGGAAATTTTATACAGTAAAGTTTAAGAAGAAGTCACTCATTCATTAATGTTTTCCATACAAAGTCTAGTTCACACAACATTGAATACAAACATCCATATATATACAATTCCAATCGAAGTAACAATACTTCAACCAATCAAAGATGCGACAGAGAAGGACACTTTTCTTACCTTCTATCAACCATAACAGACAAACCCAGTTCCAAGTCTTAAAGCAACAACATATTTCCATAAACCCTTTTTAGTAGACATGCAGGGTTCAACAGATGACATAACTCAAATATCAAGGTATGAATCACTATTAACTTAAACAGGAAATGACCCATATTCCATATTATCTAACAAAGACTCATTACTAAAAAAAATATAGAGATATTTCAAGCAAAGAAGCAATATATTCATCATAAAGTAAAAACCCGTTGATCACAAGAGCAAATTTGTTTTAATGAAGATGGTTAGAGAAAAGTAGAACAACTTAATAGATAGAACCTATCATGCCTAATAGTGCTTCTACTATTTGAAGAAGATTTCTAGTTGAGCCTCCACAATTCATTCTTCTCCAAACAAAGTCAACAACCCAAAACTTCTTCCTCATATGCCTCTTATACCTCTATTGGATTGAAAATATTCCAAAGGAGCCAAAAATAGAAACAAATTAAAAACTGAACTACTGGTTTGTAGACCAAATAACCCCGTGCAGAGAAAAAATAAAAATGTATGAAAGAAAAAACAACCTCCAAGAATTCTGCTTGCATGGTTTCCTAGGTGGTTTGCTCACCAAAACCAATGATCATTAATGCCATTGAATTCCACTTTCCTACCTAAATCTCCATGCCATTTCCATCTAAAATTGGTGAACTCAAACTTAACTAAAGCATGCATCTCCATCTTTAGTGGCAATGCCAGCTAGGCATTCCATATAATTTCCATGCCTCTTCCAAAACTAGTAGTACTGCATTTTTAAATTCAAATCAAATCACTTAAATTGCATTGAAACCATTGCCAGCACCTCCCATTTTCCATGTGACCCCTTAGGTACCATTTCACCTTACATTAGTTTATGTTAGATAAACATTAGTTTAGTATCCGACCTTAGGCTAGTGAAAATCTATTTACCTTAGGTCATTAAACATTGCCTTAGGTAAGTTTGCCATCATAAGATAAGCCATACCCCATAGTATTTTAGTATTAGGTAATAGGTTAGGGATTGACCTCTCATTACCTTAGGTTATCTCCAAATCCCACACTTGTAAAACATACAACTTAGATTAGGATGCAATTGGAGTAGTGTAGACGTAGTTATGAGGTAGGTCTAGTTTACCTTAGGTTAGAATCTAGTTAGGATGGATCTTAAAGATCTAGGATTAATGTTTTACCTTAATAGTCCTGAAGTAAGTATTTTTCCTTCTTACACCAACCAACATCATAAGAAATTAACTAGAGGATCCAATTTCATATTTCACAAAAAATGTAAAACAAGGACCTCAAAAGAAGGGTCTAAAAAATTGTAAACTTACAAAGACTTATTTCTCTTAATACCTTCCATTCCGAATGTCGACTTAACAAAATGAACAGGTAAGAAACTAAAGCATACCTTGGATCAATGGAATTGATCCAAGGTTTTTCTGTTATTAAAAATAAGTATGTAAATAGAAATTCTGTTCACAACTTTTACAAAGCCCAAGGAAGAATAATTTTACTTCCAAGCAACAACAACATAGCAAAATGAATCCATGAATGAAAATAATTTATCTCTTTGCAAGCATGATTCCCAACTTTCAAAAGATTACACCTTCTTAGGAAAAATCACATATTATCACTTGCAGTGTAAGGAGGATAAAGCTATTAGTTTTCCAAATATGTTACATAGATTATGAATATGTTTCGGGACATCTGATCAACTTTGACAAGAGCTCACTATTATTTCCTCATACTCCAATCCCTAGACAAAAAAATATTTCTGATATCTTAGGCTACATCATCAGTCCCCTTCCAACCGAGGTTTATAGCTACCTTATTGAAAGATTCCAAAGGAAATTAGCTACCTGGAAAGGAGTTGTCCTTTCCCAAGTATATAAATGTATCCTTATTAACAATACCTTCAAGAATGTACCTATATACTTAATGTCTCTTTTCAAATTTCCTAGGGAGATCATTGATAGAATTGAGAAAATAAAAAAAAAATGGTAGAAAAAATGGGCTGGAGATTAATGAATGAAGACTTACCATGGACCACTTTTATTAGAGCTAAATATCTGGAGAATACTAAAAGCAACAAATGGATTCACAAAGATGATTTGCCATCGGTTCCCAATTTTCGAATGTTCTTGTTAATTCAAGACATATGCTAATTATGGGAAGCAAGTGGGAACTTGGTGATGGTAACAAAATCTCCTTTTTAGAGGGTAAATGGATCTCTTCCTCTCCTCTCAAGAACAAGGAAGATTGGTCTCAGATTATAAACTCTTATAGGATGATTGGAACAAAAGTTAAGGATTATACTAGAAGAAACATTGCTAGTAAAATATGGATTCAAATCCTGTCCATTGATCAAAATATCTCAGACAATATCAAGAACTTGTAGGATCTCCTTTGGGCTCACCATTTTGATGCTAAAGAAACCCTGAATGAGCTCATTTGGGAAGACTCCTTGGAAGGATCTTATTTAGTGAAAAGTGGATATAATATGCTTTCTACTAATCAGCCTTCATGTATTGAGTGGAAAAAGATTTGGTTCAAAGAATTGACTCCCAAGATTAACATGTTCCTTTGGCTTAGTATTCAGAACAAGATCTTAATAATGGATAATTGGATCAAGAGGGGGAAACACATCCCGAATAGGTGCAATCTATACAAAACCTCTAGAGAAATTGTCAATCACATCTTCCTTCATTTCTCTTATGCCACAAAGGTTTGGAATGCTTTCTTTAATTTTATGGGAATCAAATGGGTCTTTCCGCATAATATATTTCAACATGGAAATAATGGTATCCATCTTTTAAATATATGATTGTTAATAAAAATCACTTTCGTAAGCTTTGGCGACATTATGGGGAATTATACTAGCCTCTTCTCTCAATTTGCATAACATGGTCATCAAGGGAGATTATATGAATCTCATAAGTTGTCTAGATGGTTCTTCTATGGCTAGTTCGTCCATTAAAAATTACATTGAAGAGGCAATTCACTTAGCCAATACTTTCTCTAGTTGTACCTTCAAACATACCTATAGAGAAGGGAACAAACTTGTAGACTCACTAGCCAACTTAGGGGTTCTTGCTAATAATTACACCACTTGGTCTCATTTTAAATCATTACCTCCTAATGTCCAATCCATCATTAATTTAGAGAAAGGAAATCACTCATGTGGATAAAGTTGGGATTTTGTGGGAGCTTGTGTGATATATTGGATCCTATTTTGAAACTCTTATTCTTGATATTCACCATTCTGAGTCCTGCACTCTCTTCTACTATGGGCCTAGGGTTTACAAAAAATAAATGGGGGGAGACATCCATAGGGTGGAACATGTCAATAACACTTAGTGGAAGGAGGACGCTGATCTATGGGAAATTTTGAAGAAAGGAGACTTTAATCACTTCATGAATTTAGTTTGCGGGCATGATGTTCATCTGTCTCAACAGTTCATGAAGAATTGAATGGGAAGGAAGGTTAGAAATAAGAACAAATAATTTTTCATTATGGACGAGCTTATTTCAATCATCGTTGGTCTCAATCCAAAATGAATAAGGTTCTATAAGAACAACGATGACATGAAAGAAGAGGAAGCAAAATTTCTAACGGGAGATGAGTGCATTATGCATGTTAAGAGTGAATTTCTATGGGAGTATTTACTAAAGCCCTATGACAAGGTTAGTCTTGTTTTGATGAAGTATATTACACTTTAAGGGTGATTTAAATTCACTCCCTATTTCCATTTTTTGTTTCTTAATCACTTTTGAATGAATTTGGTCATTAATTTTCCATTTTATCTTTTACATTCCTTGGAAAAATATGTGAATATGGTAGCTCAGGGGAAAAGAGCCCAACATTTCCTTCACACATTTATCCTATTGATATATAAGCATTTTTATCTTCTTATTGTGAACTCCTACCCTATGGCCCCTCCCGCTCCTCCCTTTGACCTTGCTAAGAGGCCCTCACCCCTAGTCTTTGATTAAACCCTTCATAGTAAGAAGGACAAAGTTAACCCCATAATTATTCCCAATCCTCCTACTTCTCCCTTAGGAGAGGGTGTTGTTTCCCTAAGTATGTTGGCCATGGGAGATAAGAAGTCTAATAGCAACAAATCTCAGTCTGGAAATCTAAGAAATGAAGTTGATTTACATAATGATATGATAACCTGGCTTAGAAAGGAATGCAAAGTGCTAAAAGAGAAAGTCAGGGGCTGTAAAATTGCCATTGAGAGTGGAAAAAAGGATGATAATCTGCTGGAGGAAATGGAAAAAAGTATTTCTACCATTGAGAAAGAGCAGGGAAAACTAAGAGGAAAACAATGTGACATCATTTCTATGCTTAAGGGAAACATGGACATCCTTTCCAATATCACTCTTCTGCTAGAGACTAACAAGGGAAAAGACAAGTCCAAGAATGATTCCACTCTCAAAGAAATCAAGGATAAACTAGATAGTTTCAAGAATAACTTTTCCAAGGTCATGAAATAGAAACTGGGGGTTGTCTAGTTTCAGGATCCTTAATCTCTGGTATCTTTTTGATCTTGGACTGATGTTTTATTATGGTACTACTATTGTTTCGTTATAGTTATGATATTGTTCTACTGTGGTTTTGCTACAGTTCATTCTTGCTTGCTATTTTTTTGTGGTGCTCTTCATTTGTAGTAAGTTTTAGTGTTTTATTGCTTTTCAATATATATCTGGGCTTGGGCCTCTTGTAATCTGGGTAGGATCCCACAAAACACTTTTAGCATTAATAAAAAAATAAACACCTCCTTCAAAATACACTCCAATGGGAATAGGGAAGAATCTTGGAATTCATGAATCTTTTACAAAGTGTGTCAATGCATGAGGAGGGGAAAAATGCACCCAATACCTTAGGGTCTCGAGAAAAACACATGCAACAAGATAAAATTATTTTTTCAAGTTACTTTTTGGTAACTAGGATTGACCAATTAGGTTGAGGCACATTTATGAGGGTTGGAAAATATAAAACTGCATGTTTTTAGACTTCCCAAAATTCCTCCATGCTCCATAAATGTGCCCAAGTCACTTAAGTTGTCGATATTAGCAACTTAACAAAGAATTATAACATATAAGGCGAGTTTAGGTCTAAGACCAAAAATTTGAGTTTTCGGGGGTATGGGATATTATATTGAATGGAAATGGGACAAAAATTCAATGCAACCACATATAAGAATTGAAAAATTGTAATTTTTGAGTTTTGATCCTACTGGTACCCGTATTTGGTCTTATTAAATCCTAGAACTTTTGTATAGTCAATGTCATTTACCCCGATTTGTACCTAATTTGGGCCTTTTTTCTCATCCGGATTTATTTGGATTTTGAATAAGAAGTATTTAAGGAGCATTTATTATTTTCTAATCCATCTTAGGTGAGCTCAGGAGTATTCTTATCCCTGACAAGAGTATAATGCACAAGAATTGTCTATCCCAAAATAACTTTGAAGGTTGGTGTCGGTAATGGATATGATAGAATTTTGACAGATAAAGGATGCATTTTGATCTTGAAGTCTGTAATTAAGAGTTCCCTAATGACCAGATTGTCATGGATAAATGAGCACATAATAAGGATAAAAGTATAAGCTGATCCCCAGGCCCGAGATCTTTATGAGGCACAAAAGGTTGGGAAACAAAAAAAGGGAACAAAATCTTATGCTTCTTTGAGACATGTAATTGGTAAACAAAAACCTGAGGCTCAATGAATTAGGTACATGGACTAAGCATATGGAATACATGGGAACAAAATAATAAATTCATTTCACATGTTATAAATATGGTGTGTGGATCATTTTATAAAATTATTCTGAATCTTGTTAAAAGCTAAAAGGGGCTCATTAATGCACTAGCCATACAAGAGTAAGGCCCATTAATGAAAATGACTCATGTAATGGAGATATGTGGATGATAGGATGTGAAAAGATTACAATGGTTGAAAAGAAGAAAAAATATGAGAATTACGAAAATTCCCCACGAATGTAATCTTCGGCATTAATGCATGAATCCATGAGCAGTTAATGTTGTAACTTGTTATAAAGTATTCTACTGGTACTCAAAAGGTTTGATGTTCTAAAGGATTTTTAAATAGTATTGAAGGATAGCTAAAGCAAGAATTATCCCCAAATATCAGATTTTAGTTGTAATGTGTTTTAGTTAAGTTACTGAGTAGTAATCGGAGTTTCCTATAAGGTAAGTTCATCAGTTCCCATATTTTATGTGATCTTTTGAGAATATGTTTAAAAGGTTTGGGTTTTTGTGAAAAAAAGGTTTGATTAAATTGTGTCAGAATAATAAAGCTTCATCTATTACCCATGAAAAAAGTTCCAATCTTAGGTCCCCTCTAGACAAAATTGTAGATTTTGACATTGCATATGTCAACCTAGAATATTTTAGGCAGAAGGTCATGTTCCATTGAAAGAAGTGACAACATGACCCAAATATCCAACATTTTTATTTACCTCACTATTACTTTCCCTCCTACTACACCATGCTCGGAGCTTTTATGGGTGTGTGCTCAGAACTATAATCCTATAACTAGAGAAGTTCGAGATGGGAAGGGGGATTTGGTTTTATCTTTCCAAGAGTAGGCATTTGACAAAATGTTGGGTTTTCCTCCCACAAGGGAATAAGGGGCTATTACCAAGGATTCAAAACATGAACAATGGAACTCACATTCAAAGAAGTGGATGAAGTTTATGAATGCCCATTGATAACCAATTTGTGAAATTCTGCCCCCAAAATGACAAAGAAGTTGAATAGAATATAATTTATTAAGGAAGTCGGAGATGTGATTAGATTGCTGAATTGAGTAATGGGTATAGAATCTACTAAATTTTTCTAGGAATGGATTTTTCAGTTCATTCAGGTAATACTTATAAAAAAACTTCTCCCTTGGGATGAGATAATAAGTAACCGTATTCATGAAGAAATGATGGGAGTTGCCAAGATTTCAAAAGGAGAAAAGATTGGCATGGCATAATTTTTCATGTCTTCTTACTTGGTTTATAAAATTTATTTTCATAGATTTTTTCCAGATTTATTGATGGATGGTGATCTTAACAGCTCCAAGGTGTATGATGTATTATATTAGTTAAAGTTGGAAAACTATGAAATGCATTACATAAATATTGCTAATCACTTCTTTACACCCACAATTTTTTATACCACCTTGATTGGGAGACTGAGAGATTTTCCCGATGCTAAGAGAGTTATTACTCAATATGGGTGTTATTTTATCCAATTCAGGACTTATTCATATATTAGGGTTAGCAATTTTGATGGGAAACCCTACTTGCTCCCGGTGTGTAAATGACAAATAGGCACTGATGGAATTGGTTAGGAAATTGTTATCAGTACACCAGTTCATTTCCCAAAATCATCTAACATCCCCTATCAAGTTCCCCATGATCATTGGGAATTACACTTTCCTAAACATCCAGAAGGAAAAAACATTGGAA
Source organism: Taxus wallichiana var. yunnanensis (assembly GCA_018340775.1). Classification (NCBI taxonomy): domain Eukaryota; kingdom Viridiplantae; phylum Streptophyta; class Pinopsida; order Cupressales; family Taxaceae; genus Taxus; species Taxus wallichiana. The sequence continues at coordinate 600,099,328 of CM031235.1, read as the reverse complement.
GGAGAAATGAATAGATGTATGTAGGATAGATTTGAGGAAAGGAAACATTATGATATAAAAATATTTTACACAGTGTTGTACCCACTTAGATAGAGCATAAACCTCATTATGAGGATTTTTGGATGAATTGTGAAGATGAAAGATAAGTTAGACGAAGAGAAAATTCAAGAATGACATTATCCCATATGATTTATTTTGGGGTTATCCAAGCTTCAAGGGTTAGAAGATGATGGTAATGTGATTAGTGAATATTACATCTAGGATGATATTGCTTCTTAGCCTTTGCCACCAATTAATTGGGACACTGATGAGAAAAAATATAATCAAGAAAAGACCACAAATATCATCCAACTTTCCTTAAGGTGGTTATTTTCAAAGGGAGTGGATGTAAGTTACCAACATACCCCAATATTAAGGGAATATAGGGCTAACAAGCTTATTGATGATGTTCTTCCCCCATATTGAAAGGTTTATGCCACCAAGGATGTTTCATGGAGACAAAAGATTAAGATTCCTTTTAAGAAGTTGGAATTTGTGCCAATGATGGATGATGTGAGTGCCTGTGCTAGTACAATTGGGACTTCCCTTCCTCAAAAAATAAGAAGAGCTGGAGAAATTCTTCAAGGAGGTATGGTTGAGGGCCTTATTTTTCAAGGTACCCCAGAGGGTCATTCCAACATCTCTGTTTTGGATCCTAAGGAAAGGATAAAATTATGGAATCTACTCCTAGGAAGCTTAAGGAAGAAAGTTTTTTTGAAACACCTCATTAAATTCAGACACTAGAGACTAGTCTACAATAATCGAGAGGAGGAGGGACAAGTCCACCTTTAGAAGAGGAAGTGAACTAAGAATATTCAAGAATGACATTATCCCATATGATTGATTTTGGGGTTATCCAAGCTTCTGAAGGGTTAGAAGATGATGGTAATGTGATTAGTGAATATTACAACCAAGATGATATTGCTTCTTAGCCTTTGCCACCAATTAATTAGGACACTGATGAGAAAAAATATAATCAAGAAAAGACCAAAAATATCATCTGACTTTCTTTAAGGTGGTTAATTTCAAAGGGAGTGGATGTAAGTTACTAACATACCCCAGTATTAAGGGAATATAGGGCTAACAAAGTTATTGATGATGTTCTTCAACCATATCGAAAGGTTTATGCACACCAAGGATGTTTCATGGAGACAAAAAATTAAGATTTGTTTTAAGAAGTTGGAATTTGTGCCAATGGTGGGTGATGTGAGTGCCTAGGCTAGTACAATTGGGACTTCCCTTCCTCAAAAAAAAAGAAGAGCTAGAGAAATACTTCAAGGAGGTATGGTTGAGGGTCCTATTGTTCAAGGTACCCCGTAGGTCATTCCAACATCTGTTTTTGGATCCTAAGGAAATGATAAAATTATGGAATCTACTCCTAGGAAGCTTAAGGAAGAAAGTTTTTCTGAAACACCTCATTAAATTCAGACACTAGAGACTGGTCTACAATAATTAGAGGAGGAGGAACAAGTCAACCTTTAGAAGAGGAAGTGAACTAAGAATATTCAAGAATGGAATTATCCCATATGATTGATTTCGGGGTTATCCAAGCTTCTGAAGGGTTAGAAGATGATGGTAATGTGATTAGTGAATATTACAACCAGGATGATATTGCTTCTTAGCCTTTGCCACCAATTAATTAGGACACTGATGAGAAAAAATATAATCAAGAAAAGACCACAAATATCATCCAACTTTCTTTAAGGTGGTTAATTTCAAAGGGAGTGGATGTAAGTTACCAAAATACCCCAGTATTAAGGGAATATAGGGCTAACAAGGTTATTGATGATGTTCTTCAACCATATCGAAAGGTTTATGCCACCAAGGATATTTCATGGAGATAAAAGATTAAGATTCCTTTTAAGAAGTTGGAATTTGTGCCAATGATGGGTGATGTGAGTGCCTGTGCTAGTATAATTGGGACTTCCCTTCCTCAAAAACAAGAAGAGCCGGAGAAATGCTTCAAGGAGGTATGGTTGAGGGTCCTATTGTTCAAGGTACCCCCTGTAGGTCATTCCAACATCTCATTTCTGGATCCTAAGGAAAGGATAAAATTATGGAATCTACTCTAGGAAGCTTGAGGAAGAAAGTTTTTCTCAAACACCTCACTAAATTCGACACTGTGAGACCGGTCTACAATAATCGAGAGGAGGAGGAACAAGTCCAACTTTATAAGAGGAAGTGAACTAATAATATTCAAGAATGACATTATCCCATATGATTAATTTTGGGGTTATCCAAGCTTCAAGGTTTAGTAGATGATGGTAATGTGATTAGTGAATATTACAATCGGGATGATATTGCTTCTTAGCCTTTTCCACCAATTAATTAGGACACTGATGAGAAAAAATATAATCAAGAAAAGACCACAAATATCATCTGACTTTCTTTAAGTTGGTTAATTTCAAAGGGAATGGATGTAAGTTACCAACATACCCCAGTATTAAGGGAATATAGGGCTAACAAGGTTATTGATGATGTTCTTCCCCCATATCAAAAGGTTTATGCCACCAAGGATGTTTCATGGAGACAAAAGATTAAGATTCCTTTTAAGAAGTTGGAATTTATGCCAATGATGGGTGATGTGAGTGCCCAGGCTAGTACAATTGGGACTTCCCTTCCTTAAAAAAACAAGAAGAGCTGGAGAAATGCTTCAAGGAGGTATGGTTGAGGGTCCTATTGTTCAAGGTACCTCCTGTAGGTCGTTCCAACATCTGTTTTTGGATCTTAAGGAAAGGATAAAATTATGGAATATACTCCTAGGAAGCTTGAGGAAGAAAGTTTTTTTGAAACACCTCATTAAATTCAGACACTAGAGGCTGGTCTACAATAATCAGAGGAGGAGGAACAAGTCCACCTTTAGAAGAGGAAGTGAACTAAGAATATTCAAGAATGACATTATCCCATATGATTGATTTTGGGGTTATCCAAGCTTCTGAAGGGTTAGAAGATGATGGTAATGTTGATGATGTTCTTCAAGCATATCAAAAGGTTTATGCCACTAGGGATGTTTCATGGAGATAAAAGATTAAGATTCCTTTTAAGAAGTTGGAATTTGTGCCAATGATGGGTGATGTGAGTGCCTGTGCTAGTATAATTGGGAGTTCCCTTCCTCAAAAAACAAGAAGAGCTGGAGAAATGCTTCAAGGAGGTATGGTTGAGGGCCCTATTGTTCAAGGTACCCCGTAGGTCATTCCAACATCTATTTCTGGATCCTAAGGAAAGGATACAATTATGGAATCTACTCCTAGGAAGCTTAAGGAAGAAAGTTTTTCTCAAACACCTCATTAAATTCAAACACTAGAGAATGGTCTACAATAATTAGAGGAGGAGGAGGAACAAGTCCACCTTTAGAAGAGGAAGTGAACTAAGGTGTCTGAATGGGTTGATTTACAGGAGGAAGAGATTTTAAAAAATCGTAGATCTTGATGTCCCTGTATTTTCATCTGTTATCACCCATTCTCCTACTACTACACTCATTGAGAAACATGTACCTATGATGACAACCCTTGTTGTTCCAAAAACTCTAGTTGCTTTTCCCATCAAGGAACAACCCATTATGAATGCTCCCATTCATGAGTTCTTAAGTCATCCATAGTAGCATACTGAGATCACCCTAGAGAAAATTTCAAGTAGTGTGGCGATAAAAGAGGAGCTGATTATTGGACATGAAATACAACCTCACACTCGAGAAGATTCTAGTACAAACAACATAGGGAGAAACTTCAGGTGTCATAGTTGCAGAAACACCTCAAGACACTAAAGTGATTTTAGAAATTCTTGAATCCCACATTCCCACAACTGAATTCATTCCCCAGGAACTTTGTGAGATGGTCCCTACTCCTAGTAAGAAAATGGGTGAGGACTTGGTATACACGAAAGGGAAGTTGGTGACCAACAACCCCTGATAGTTGAGGAATTAGGAGACCGATATGAGTCTATGGATGGAATTTAGGATTAGGTAGGGCTTATAAAACCATGCACTCAAGAAGAACCAATGTATAAAACTCCAGAAGGTATGTCTATGCCTTTTTCATCTTGCAAAGTGCTTGTAGTCATCCTTGAAACTCTAATTTTACAATCACTTGACGAACATGAGTCTCCCATAAGGAATGTATAGATAGTGCTCTCCCAAAGAATAAAAATGTGGAGATACAGTTGAATGATGATGATTTACAAATCCTAAATCTCCTCAATCCAAAGCAAGACCACCCAAAAGGATTTTTTTTTCTAGGACGAATTTGAATAAGAAAGGAGAAAATTATAGATGTTGCAACTCCCAAAGTTGATGTGCCCCGAGAAGCATCCTATCCAATTTTAAGGTATCTAGGATCTCATTAGGTAAGCATTTTTACTAAAGAAATAAAACATTATTTTTCTATGGTAGTAGGAGTGTTCCAAAGGATTGACGAGTTCAAAGAAACCAAGAAGGATTTAAAGGCCAAGAATGAAGCATATCCAACTTGGCAAGAAAATTGACCAGAACTCATAAAGAAGGGCATGTTGAAATCCCTAAGATCACCAATGATGATATTATGAGAATGAGTGATTTGGGAGAAAGAGGAGAGGCCACCATCTAATGGGAAAATAATTTGGTTGCTAGAGGTGAAGAAATAATCATGGAATCAGAAATACACTATTCCCATATTTTTGAAAAAAAAGAAACAACAAGGGTATTAATGATAAATGTGAAACTGAGCAATTAATGTAGAATAATATGCTACCAAAAATGGAAGCTATCAAGGACTTAAGTTATGACCTGGTTTTTAAGGAAGGGATTATATCTCTCCAAATCAGAGGAAATCAATAGGAATATTACGAAGTTGTAAAAGTAAAAGTGAAGATTTTGATGAAATATGTTGAAATCCTTGATGAGTTAAGAGACAAAACAATAGAGTATATCGACAGTCTCTATTCCTTGATAGACAAATTAATTGGGACATAAATTGTAGAAAATATCAGAATGGAGATTACAAAGAATTTAATTAGACTTTTTAGGGATCATACTTTAGGTAAACCTAGGGAGCCAAGGGTTTTCAATATATCTACCATGCGAAATGGGCACAAATTGAATCAACAATTGATAAATTGTCAAGAGGATAAAGAAAGAAAGAATTATCTCTGTGGAAGTTAATTACACATGTATGAAGCATGAAATAATTTTCCACTATCACTAAGGGATCGATGAAGAAATTGTCACAAAAATTATTGAAAGGTTTGATGCTTATAAGAACAGGGGTAGGGGATAGGTCGGTGAATCAACCTGAAAAATAAAGAAGAAAAAAGACAAATATCAAAACAAACTTACCTTCACAATACATTCTAGATCGAATATTTCTTCAAACATAATGTAATTTGCTAAAAGAAAAAAAAGTTTTTAGAAATAGAAGAATATCCTTTTCATTTATCACATGTGTCACCATGTGGTTCCTCCTTCACCCATCCCAATCAAAAATAAAAAAGGAATTGTTATCCCAAATTCATCTTGTTGGTACCCAAATTTAACCTCCTTCAAAGATCGAGCAACATCATGGATTAGACAGGACACTCAAAGGCAGATAGAAAATCATGTATGTCATTTTGTAGTTGGGGAAGCAATCTATCTAACTTGTTGGCACTCAGGCTTTGAAGGGAGTAGGTAACACATTAAAAACGATGTGATCTGATCCTAAATATTTTAGGTTTTTCCTTTCAACCAAGGTAAGAGAATCTATTTTGTAACCTTTGTTATATGAAAGGAGATACAGTACCTTTCTTTTGCATGAATTTTATAGAGAAGACCTTGGGAAAATATGATCAACACACCAGATCTGACTCTCACGAGTTGATCATTTTGAGCACCAACACATCCCTCAAGGTAAATTAGATAACTTGCATGATTTCTATAAGCTTGGAGGAACATAAATGGTGAAAGGTAAAAATTTGGTTTTTTGGGTGCCCTTTGCCTTCCTCTAACTTCCCCGTCCAAGAAAAAAATCCAAGAAGTTAGAAAAAATGTAAAAAATATGAAAAATGGGATTCTTTTAGTGTATTGTGGAAAAGTCTGGTATTTTTGTCCCAGCATACCCATGGCACGCTCGGGACATCCGGGACCCGTAAAGCCAAAAATATGTAGACAGCTTGGAATCGGTAAAATCAGAAATTTTTGTCTCATGTGATCCACTGGATGTCGTGGACATTTGGGACCCAAAATTTTGAAATCACCTCACCAAGAGAAAATCAGTTAAGTTAGATATTTTTGATCCAAGCTAATGTTCACATGGGACAATCGAGACTTTCAAAGGTGAAAAAGCTGATCACAAAGCAGTGCGGGTAATGCGGAGGTCAACAACCCTCACGGCCCGGTCAACGAGGGACAAACGGGACATCAAATGCTGAATCACCACACTAAGAGGGAATTGGAAAAAGTGGAGAAATGAGGCCTAAGAAGTCCAAGTATTCCTAGGACATGAGCTCCCTAAAAAGCTGAAATAGCCGCATATAAAGGAAAATTCAATGCCTGACCCTTCGAACTTCAAATGGCCATAACTTTTGACTCGAAGCTCCGATTTTCATGAAATTTGACTTTCTGGAATGAGCATGACGTCCTCTATGCCATATAAATTTAAGGGTAGGTATATGAAAATAAAGGAAAAATCTTCAGCTCCAGTAAAATAAATGCTCAGTCTCGTTAAATGACAAAAATTCCTGGTAGACCTAAAATAGCTGCCCGCACTCAGAAGGCCATAGCTTTTGTAATTCTCAACAGAAACAAACAAATTTGGTACCATTGGAATCATGGTTCTAGGACCAATGCACAAAAATCAAGGAAAATTTAATTTGATGAAGAATCGATGGATATTTTTCTAAAAACGTGCCCAATTTAGAATAATGGTTTTATTTAGTAGTTGGGATACATTCAATGAAGCATGAGCTAACATTTCTCACTGTTGCAAGTTATGGGGTAGTATGGGGGACCTTTTTCAAGAAACATAACATCATTTCACTCCATTTACTACCTCTTGCAAGTTGTTGAAGGACATATTTCAGGATTTTCATTTTCCCTCTTGCTCCCTCTTCTCAGATTTCTATAAATTGGAGTGTTGGGCTCATTATAAAGGAGAGGTAGTTTTGTGTACAAAAAATCTATCAATTTTTTTTTGTGAAGCCAATGTGCTACATGCCATTGTAGTGGACTCATTTCATGGTGATCTATGCCCTTATTCTATAATAGATTGAACTGTGCATATCAATGAAAGCAAGAGATACAAGTTTCTGGATTTCTCTTCCCCTGCTGTGTTTGTTTGCATTCCTCTTACCCCTTCAATATCATTGCATATATATATTGTGTCTATATTATGTTGTTTCAGGGATTCATTATCATTGTATGTGCATGAAATATTGTTGTGAATGTAGTTGCTAGATTGTGGAGAACTATTATCACCCCTTCTAGTTTACACTTTGCTTCTACTTTTCACACATTGGAAGACTATTCTCATACCCCTCCTTTTCTGGTGTATCACCACTTTAGTGTAGGCTTTGTTTTCATGCACTCTCTCTCCCTGGTCCCTTGGAAAGTTATATTAGGATTAGATATTTTTTCCTACATTAGAGTAGATTGTGGCAGGTAGTTTAGGAGTAAGAACTAACTTTCTCTAGAGGTCTATCTCAAGTAGCAAGTCCCACAACTTGGAGATAGTACCCATGTTATCCAATCACACTATGAGCTCAAGCACACACACTTGTGTAAACCATAGGGTGTTGTGATTTGGTGATAATAGGAATATTTTTCAGTTAAAAGATACATCGTTTGAGAATATTTTAAATTGCACGAAGTGAGTTTAAAGGATCCTTCGGGAAATTTTGGGGAAATCGAATCAAGTAGTTGTATAATTATGAGGGTTCTATCCTCATACTAGGGGGTTTTTTCTTAAGATTTTTTCAAAAGGAAAAATTTAGATATTTTGCAGTAATACTTTTAATTGTCTAGAAGAAATACATTTTAAGTTTTTACTCTTTCAAATTCTAATGTTAAGATGATTACAATGTATAGTCATTAGCATGCATTGAGATAATTTTTTTCATGTTCCCTTGTCAAGAATTTGGTAGATTTAAATGAAATTTGTTTGATTATGAGCTTATCTTATGTGCTATGGATTCTGTGTATCAAGAATTTTGCCGAGCAATCACATTTTCTGTTATAATTTTGTATTTCTTGCTTCTCTAAATTACACTAGGATATGTCCTTAGTGATTAAGCTTTGGTTATTTGTTCAATATTGTGGTGTGAGCATTTACTTTGCAATATTGAATGCAATTATAAAATCCTCACTGAAATCATTTTGTTGATGGATTTTCGTAAGATTTTGAGTGAATCTTAAGCGTATGAGATCAGAAGCAAGAAACACTTCATTAAAATATTTTCTCAAGCCTTTGTGCTAAGTATTTTAAGGATTGTGTGGAATATTTGTGCTAATTGAGTATCAATGAATGCAAATATTCCTTTAAGTAGAAACTATGACTAATTGGTGAATTTTTATTTATTATCTAGAATGTTATATGTGTCTGAGTGAATACTGTAAGTAGTGTCATTAAAATATCAATTATATTACAATACACCATCTTTAAAAATATAAACATACTTCTAGTCTCATTGTGCAATACAAGTCCTTCATCAGTCATTCTGTTGTCTTACTTACAAATATCAATCAAAGGAACCTTTGATTTCAGTTTATTTTATCAAAAAATGCAACAACAATGTAGCTTATCTACCTATAGTAACTCATGTCTGGTGAAATAAGCATATACATCACTTTGTGTGACAACTTGTGAAAGTAAAGTGTTGTGTCTATGGCCATGCTTATCCCATATTGATCCATTATTCTAAATAAATAGAGAAGTAAAATATTTATCTCTCCCACTATGTTTCAAGTTACCCCTTGGGTCCTCTCACCCTGGTCAAAGGCAGGACCAAAAGTAGTGAGGTTGGCCATTCCTTTTATACATGTCACCCAAGCCCTCCAAATACCATTCTCAATAAGTTTTTCAGATACTTCCCTAGCTATAAATGACATAAATTTCCAAGTCTAACATTCTTAAAGTACCCTGCTTTGATTGTTGATACCGCCCGACTCAAAAAGAGGTGTAAAATCGGTTACCAACAGATACAACTTACCTTTTTGGTGTAGGAAGGATAATCAATGAGTTGAGATATCAAAGGAGCTTGAGATGAGTAGGAAAAAAATTAACACTTGTACCATGAAGAGGAATAAATGATATTTATTTTGACTATCGGTTAGGATTTTGACTCCACCGAGGTTCCTAAAACCTTTCTAGCAAGTTTTCTTCTCAAAATAACAAGGTGCCTTAGTGTTTTAAAGGTTAACAATCTAAATAATTCCAAAACCTTACTTTGGATATACCATCATGTAATAGAATCTAAAAATTTTCTAATGACTATGGTCTAGGTTCGTGAAACACCCGAGGATTCTAATTTTTTTTTGCAAAGGCTAACCCTTATTTGATGACCAAAAACACCTCTTCAAAAAGTACCAAAAGTGCATTTTCTTGGAAAAATAGTCCAAATCTTTCAAAATATTCCTTAAACATATTGACATGAAGAAAACTCATTAAAATTTTCAATTACTACAATCTAGAATTCTAAAACCATCCGAATCTTTTGAAACCTTTTACACATGTTGATAATCGCAAAGACAAATTTGACCAAATTTATCGAGAGATGATTTTTTTTTTTCATGAGGTTTTCAAGTAAAATACCTATACATTTTACATGCTAACAACTAGCTCATACTCATAGAATTGACTTGGTTTGATCAAATAATAAATGAGGAAAGAATGAATATCATAATCTCACAATCTTAAGTAGACTAGTGCCTTATTCATTGGGTAGAATGGACTGAAAGGGAAATTGGAATGAAATAAGATGAATGCGTAATGGGAAACAAACACACACACACAACAAGAAATAAAACACATCACAAAACAAGAAAAACTGAAATCACCTATGATACATGTGGGGGATAACACTATTTCACTACAATGCTTTTTCCTTTTTAGATGCTACCCATGTGCTTTGGTAACACCAAATGATGTTTATTTGTAAATCCATTGACTAGTTTAATGAAGTAAGACCCCTTTCTCAACTACTTGGGAAATACATATGTTACAAGAGGTCTCCATATACATGAGAAAGAGAATACTACATGCTTCTTATTGAGAAAATTTGTATGGATCTTCTTGCAAGTGAAGATCCATCTATATGGATCATTGTCTCTGCTGATCCAAAATTTCATTTCCATTTTCTTATCAATTTTCAAATTCATACATGCTTATGATTTCCCATTTTTACTTTGGCACTGCCAAATGTTTGATTCTTGGTCATATTAGGCTCATCATGTTTATAGCTAGGCTTGTGCTCTCTTATGGGCATTTGTTTTTAGTTTTTTCATGCTCTCTATGACAGCTTGTTTTTCCATGAACTAGTTATTTATGAGGTTTTTAGTTTTTCAACACCATCACCAACTTATTGTTGCTTTATGTTTATCAGTTACTCTAACTAATTTTCCTTCATACACATTGGCTTATTCTCAATTTTCTAATTAATATAGTAAGAATCACATGGTGTTTAATCCTCTTGAAAGGAGAATGAAAAAATGTTGGGGTCAAAATAGAGAGATCATCATTCTCATTGTGACCTTTTTGAGTTATAGTAGTCATATCTGTGATGGAGATATCTTCTTATTGAATGGAATCTTCCTTGAGAGACTCAATCACCTTTCGATATATCCAATTATCATTGAGAAGGCCCATTCTCTAAACAGAAAAGAAAAAGCTTCATATTCATAATTATATCCATTGGGTAAGTCCTCATGTTGGGTCTTGAGAAGATGTTTGGAAACATAGGGCTCACATTTATAGAACTCATTTGATATCACTATTTCCTCATGGTCTACATTTCTTATCATCTCAGGGTTTTTTTGTGGAAAGTAAAGATATCTATGATCCTTATAATCACCAAGTAGAGAACCTATATCCATACTTTATGAGAAACACACACCATCAAATTTCAGGTCCATCAAGTACTCCTTTTGTTTTTAACTAACTCAATCAAATCTGAGCACTCCTCTATCAATATGGGCAGCTCAATATCTTCCTCTAAATTTATGAAATAGTTTACATATCTTAAATCTTGGTATATAATATTTTCCCTTGGGTCATTTTACCCTTGACTGGTATGGTGGCACATGACTAGTCCATTTGTATATCTCCACTAACATCTTGGTAGAAACTTTGACTCAACAACATCCCATATGAAAATGGAATGTTTTCCAAAAGTATGTTAATCTTGAAGTTATTATCAAAAAAATATACAAATTCTACTTGAGAATATTTGACCCAATTAATAAGGGGTACTTCTTTAGTTTCCATGAAACAATAATGACCAACAATACAGGTGAGGATGAGACCAAGGACCTTGGAAACTTTAGTGGGCATGCAATTATTAGAGGAACCATTGTTAGTGATATAATTACTCAATTTATATTCATTGATCAATAACGAGAGATAAAAGGGTTCCACTTTCACGAGAATGGGAGAATGTTAAAGAAAGAAGGTTATGATAGGGAGTGGTACTTGGAGTGAGAAGTGGTTATTTGATAGTGTTATTAATGGAACCATAATTTGAACTGCTTCCTTTGAAAAAATTGAAAATTTTATTATATTTCTTGGGATGAGTTGATGCCAAAGGATGAAGAGGTAGATACAACAACAATGAAATCCTTGACATGAGTATGATTTACATATTTAGGATCAAACAAAGCATAATAATAAACTGATTTGACTAGGGGAGAGGAAATAAACTTACATAGAGAAGGATATGTGGCTTTGGTTGATGTGCTCTTAGGATTAGACTTGGCTAACTCTATGGAAGTGGGCAAGAATGATCCTCTTTTTATTGTTGTTTTTTATAGATTCACCTTTTGAAAATTCAAGTGATTTTCTTGGGTAGAAGAGTAAGATGCCTCTTTCTATGATTATGAGAGAGTGAACACCACACAAGAGTAACTATTAATATAATTCATGGAATCATAAGAATATTTTTTAGATGAGTATTTAAAATACCCACTTTGTTTACATATCCCACTTATTCTCCTCTTTTAGGTTATGATCCAACAATTTCATATTATTTGTCTTCTTGTGTTCTACAAGTTGTATCAATATGTGGAGCCTCCAAGGAAAACTTTGGGGTGCTCCAATAATATGATTCTAGTTCTAGTTCTGATATGGGACATGTTGAGCCATTTTCTTCTTTAGTGTAGTCAAATCATTGACCAACTTCTATAACAATTGATCAATTCCTTCATCATGGGAACTCTATAATTTAATTCTCATTGAATGATTATTGATCTTTCTTGACATGATAAGATCATATTCCACTTCAATAGAAATTTATTGAGCATTATCCAAAGTATTTGGTTGAGTTCTATGTAATATGAACCCAACTTTAGGAAACTGAACATTTATGAAGAACCTCTTTTGATTAGTTGCATTAAGAAAAAAATAATAGGGATCTTATTAATTAGCTTGTTGAATTTGGCCACAAATTATCTCATGGGATCCTATGGTTCTTTCTTCATTTGAGCCAAATGACTAATAAGGGCATGGAAATATTCTACCGAATCGAACCTCATTTAAATTTAATTTTCATATCTTCCTAATCAATGATTAAGTGAGGTGGAAAATGATAGAACCATTCTATAACAACATCTTATAATGACTCTATGAATAACCGAACAACATCTTCATGTACCACTCCAAGAACACCATAGGTTGTGATAAAGGATATAATGTGCTCATCTAGATGTTGTTTTCCATATTTTATAACTTAGGAAAGTTATTTCTCAATCCTATAGGTAATTCATGAAGTGGGGAAGTTAAAGCCAAGGGACCAATGTTCTAAGCCCAAGGCATAGGTGTAACCATCTCTGGAGGAAGAGTGTTTAATATTTGTGGAGATATGGGAGATGCAACATGGATATCAGTACATCTTTCAAGTGGATATTCCATAAGGATTTCAATAGTTTACCTTGGAATCCATATGGGAGCAAGTCTGAAATCAACTTGTTACAACTCAAATGTAGGATCTATAATGCCAATTTCTGAATCACCTCTTATATATCTTATATCTTTTGGTTTACTCAAAAATATGAATCAATCAAGTGAAAAACACTTTTTAAAATTGGATAAGGGATAGGATTTAACATACCATTTTTTTGGAATATATGATTTTTTTATATTTTTTGGGAATAGGTACTAGACCATATGGTTATTTGATTCCCTAGTGGAGTCCCTAAAAAATATTAGTGAAATATTTTTAGGGGAAAAAATATGTATTTTCATCAATGCTTGTGGGATAAAGCTCCTCCTCTTGGGAATGGGGATGTTCCCATTTATTGAAAGTTGGGAAATGTAGTTCCCACTAGTTTTCCACATCATTTTATCGTTGACCCATCTTATCTACTGAACTATAGAAATTGATACAATACTATTTGGGTATTATGTGGTTTTGTCATGGATAATTTTGGTGATATATGTGGTGTTTGAGGTACAAAATGCTAATCTAGTGTTTTGATTTATATTTCTAGTTTTATTGTACTTATGATGTTATTGATACTAGTAGGATGTGATTCAGATAGGTCTTACTTGATATATGATGGACACTCATAAATTTTGCTACATATTTTTATTATTAGTCATGATGATGATGATTTGGATATTATCAAGGATTAACTTATATGGATTCTATATTTTTATCTACCATGAATGTACATCATTATGGATAATTATCTCATTTAGATACTATTTGTTCACTCAATTTGGTTTGTTAGTTGTAAGTGTTTAAACTAGTGATGTATGTGGTATCATTCCACTTGTTTTATTATATCGAGTGGGTATGATGATGTGTGAATCAAGTGTGCAGGTTACAGGTTCACAAAGAGAACGTGGGACTCAGAGTTTTCACCTTCGAGTTTGTACAAGTGGTCATCTGGGTTGAAACCTCACCTCCCCTTATTAAGCATTTGGTCTTCCTATATTAGCTCTAAGAGGTTTTGGATAAATTAATCTCCTTGTGTATATGTCATAAAGATTTCAGGAACCTTTAGTTATTTCCTTCTTGACCCATTTTTGTGTTAATTTATCTAAATCTTGTTTAGATTCATTTTAGAGGCATAATGGTCCCTACTTGTCTTATGGATGATTTAAATGGTTAATATTATTTTTTAGAGGTGTGAGACCACTTAAACATGAGTTGGGTGGGCCCCACCACCTTTCTTTGTGTGCCACTTTTTCCCAAAATCGAATTTGGGATAAAGTTGGAAATCGAAGGGTTGGTTTTCACTTTGTGGATCTTACTTACATGAAAAGGACCCTTGGACCCCGCCTATGGATAGGGTAAATATTTTCTAGGTTCAAATGGAGTTTTCCATCCCATTTGAACCTCACTTGTCCCCATCCCTTAGCTCACTTATTTTTTTATACTTCTTAGGAATTTAGAATTTATTTTATTTTTGATTTTGTTATTTTTTGTGATTATCCCGATTAAGACCGTTGTCTTATGCTTGATGGATACTTGGACGAAATATTGGAATTATGAGGAAGAGGGAGCACATGTCCAAGATTACTCTTATTATTCCTCCACTTTGGAGGTGTAAGGATATTTTGGATTTATTTTTCACTTGAGAGTTGGGAGGAAGAGTTGGATCTTGGAGAGCTTGGGATTTGGATTATTTGGTTGAGAGGTAGGCCTCTCCCTCTCTTGCTTATGTTTTACTATATGTAAGAATTAATGGATTGTCCCTCTCATTTTTGTGATATTTTTTAAGTGTTAAGTGTATTTATTGTGGTTTATTTTACTTGGTTTTAATCCATCTCAATTGATATGGATTTGGAATGTTGGCAAAGAGGGTATAAAACACCCTCTTACACCCATATGGCTTGATGGGAAAACTATGATGGGATTTGTATTTTCATTTTTTTCTCCCTCATATGGATGATGAGGAGATGGGTTTTCATATGGGTTAAAAATCATCTCCTTTCCTTTCTAAGGAAATACTTCAAGGTTTGAAAAAATTAGCAAGAAGGAGGCTTGGAGTTGGGATTTGGAGGTGATGTGAAGTTTTGGAGTTTGGTGATTCTCATGGGATGTATAAATGGGTTTTAAAACTTTTGGCAATTAGAATTATTTTCCTCTTCCCATTCCATGAAAATTTTTGGAGTTTGTTCATTGTGTCTGATTTTTGGTGGATGTTGTGAGTTTGTGAATGTGTGTTTAAGCCTTGTGTTCTTCCCTTATTGTGTGCAACTTGGGGGTATGAAACCTCTCTCTACCATGGGATGAGAGGGAGGATAAAATTTCCTCCATTTTTTCATATGGCATGTAATGATGCCAATAGGTTGGGTGGATAACCAAGCCACCACACTTGTGTTGAAGAAAAATTGATTTGAATGGACCATGGTTCTTGGGATAGATTGGATTGAACTTGGCTTGTTGAAGACATGAAAAGAAAAGTTCAAAATTTGGGCATGTTGTTCCAATTCTTGGGAGGCCTTTCCTCTTGAATTTTAACTTATATAATATGTTATTGAGTTAAAATGTAAATTGGATTGTATTAAATTGTAATAATTCATTGTTACTCCTTCTAAATATTTGTTTTGGAAAGGAGGAATTATGAGTAAATATAAAAGAGAGAGAGATAAAGACAATCTCTTACCTCCATGTGAATTCAATATCATATAGAACAAATATTTCATTAATATCCCTCTTGTAACATTTAAGTTAAAATAAGGAAAGTTATGTGTGCTACTAATATAAGGGAAATATTGTTTTACTATGGAATTTATATGGACCTTATTCGAATTGCAACTCTTTTGCTATGTGGTTATCATAATCTCAAGCTTTAGAAATAAGTTAGAATGTTAAAATAGAAATAAAATACCATTTTTCCATTCATATAAGATGTAGTGATATTTTTAGCTTGATTTTTATTATAAAAGGGAGGAAAAGAAGCATTGAAATATTGCATTTCATGGTTTAGATAACCCACACATCTCTTTCTAAGAATTTACCTCATTGGAACTTAACATACAAACAAGAGTTATAATTCTTTGGACATTATGGGATTCATAGGCTTGATTTTAGAACCATTGTAAAACTACAAAAAGTTGTAAAAATCTACTTTTAGAAATGAGAATGTTAGCAAGTCAAGAGTGTTTATGCAAGAAATATATTGTATTAGTCCCATCATATTTTTGGGTTCTAGATTCAGTTCCAAACTTCTTGTTTTTCTGCATATATATTGAGGGTGATGAAGATATTGTTCATCTCATAAAATTATAGGGATTTGTAAATGTAAATAGATTCTCATTTATATATATACATAATATACATACACACACACACACACACATGTATGTATATATACACATATGTTTATTTATACTATACATGATATATATACACATACATATACAATCGTATATAAATTTTTATGGGAATGATATAGTTTTTCCTCTTAATAGAATTTTTTTGGAACCATGAACCCTTCGCTCATAGGTGAATTTATTTTTAAAGAATTTGTGATAGAATTTACACACACACACACACAAATTATACAAATATCTAAATGTAAACCCCACAATCGAACCCTATGTGGAATGGGTACGACAACTTAGCCACTTGATTATATCTCTTCACCCCGTGAATCCCGATAGCTACTACTCTTGCACATTAGACATAAACCTTGACCTTTCTGTATTAATATTATAGGAAATATTAACATAACGCCATATATGTATTCAACCAAAGTAAATCAACACCTTTTGAAAAGGGCATTTTTCCTGCATATATTTAATAAAGATAACAATATCCTTGAAAAACCCAAAGGTGTAGACACTAAATCACACACTTAAGGTAATTATTTAGTCCTGATTACATACTAATATTCATGTGATTCATAAGTAAGAAAAGCAATAACTAACCCATGTCTTTAGCCACCTTTCTTTGTTTTCTATTGCTATTTTTAGTCTTGCACCCTTACTTGCTCAGTCTGCCTTTTTATTCTTCGACATTTTTCATCATGGAAACCAACACCTAGATAGGATTCTAGCACTAGGTGCCCTCATCCCCTCTCGGGCACCTGTGTCCTCTTTATAATTTAATCACACATTTTGGCTCCTTTCTAGCCGTTTGAACATCTTATATTGTTAGTAGTCATCCTTTTCGGGGTCGATTATGAAATTTAAGCAACGGAATCATATAAATATAAAGTTATGTGATCATAGTAAAGGACCAAGAACTAAGAATTAGCTATCACCACCTAAGGTTGCATCCATAAAGGTATCTAAGAGCTCCATTGCATCCATCTAGAACCATCTTAAGGGACAAAAGGGCTGGTATTCTACATCGCACTTCGTAGGAGGGAAGTTAATTCTATTCCATGCACACATTTATTACATTCTACATCTAGCTACTTGCTCACTATCCAAGTATGACATGCACAAGAGAAAGCTAGGGCATAGTTCCAAACACACACATAACTAAAATGGGTTTGAGATGTAGTGCAGTGATCATTCATAATTTTACCATTGTGACAGTTGAGGATAGTCATACCCCTCATGCTTTGCATCTTTCTTTTTTTGGGATTTGATGTCTATTTGAGGGTTTTGAAGGTGCATATTTCATTGCAGGTTTCTAAAGAACCTCGGAAATCTTGGTGCGACCTTAGAGAGATCAAAGGTGAATAAAGGTGAACACCTTATGACACCTTAGAGGAGGTTTCTTGAGCATTTATGCAGACCCAAGTGCCCGTAAACAGTCCAGGTGCCCTCGAGCGCCCTGTCCCTCTCTAGGTGGCCTAGTCCAGGCTATCTCTCTAGATTTACATTTTTCTATGCTCTAGTGTGAAGGTTAGTGCTTGTGTTTCCCATATTTCCAACTCCACACATTCTCTAGAACTCTAAAAATCAGCTAAGACTTCTTACCCTCTCCTTACACTTAGTGTTTCATAATTTATTACTTAGTTTTCTTGTGTATCATTGTTGTACTTAATTGTTATTCATTTATTACTACTATAACATTCAGATTAGGCTCTTATTTACATTTTAGCTTAATCATTTTGGTGAACCTGAACTCGATCTTCACACTCCTATGATCTTCCTTATTTTATTGCTAATTATAATAGGACCTTATCATCATGAGTATCTTTATTAATGCTTTCTTACTCATTAACCCTGAATTAAGAGAAAGAGTAAAAAATCTCCTAACTACCACTTGCATTCCTGCTAATATGCATCCAGATTCAGTGTATCAAACATTTGTAGATGCCTTCTCTCACCATATTTATTTCCCATCTAATCCTCATGATGAGCTTACTATTTTTGATAATGACCCAACCTTGCACATCATGATTTGTATTTACAATGTGGGCATCAAACGTACTTTAATTGATAATGGATCCAAAATCAATATTTGTCCCATGTCATTCCTTTAAAATATTAGTCTATTGGATACTAATGTTAGTCCATCATGTCTTTCTCTTCATGCATATGATGGATATGTTCATCCATGCTTAGGTCATATTACTCTACCTATTACGGTTGGACCAAAAACTCTTAACACAATTTTATTTGTCTTCAAATTCCCGTTTCATACAACTACTTACTTTGTAGGCCATGAATTCATGCCATGCACGTGGTTCCCTCTACCATAAATCACTATGCTAAATTTCTACATGAGGGTATAAAATATACTATTTTTTGTGACTGTCATCCATACAAACATTGCGACCATGATCCAAATACTACAATTCCTACTTCAAGAATTGATATTACTAATGAACCCCAAGCTATGGATACTCCACCTCATTTGACACTACTTGAAGGTGCCATTTTCATGATAGATATCATCTCCTATACACCATCACCTCCACCTAATATTACTACTACTATGATTATTTATCAAGGGCCTATTTAGTATATGGACACCGATCCAAATTTCTCTCCATTAGCACATTTACATGTACAATTTTCATGAATGAATCTTATTGGGAACATATTCAATTTGATCCTACTTTATCTGAATCTGTATGCACACATGATGGGTTGAATTGGCTAGGCTTTATAGTTGATGACATATTTCCTCCACCTTATGATCATCATCTCTACCATGGGTTTGTTCACATCACCGTTGCTTATGGACTTTGAGTCTTTAATCTCACAGTATTTCTTGCACGTTCTCCCTATACTTCTCCACTCACACCGGGAAAATATTCTCTTGATTACATTGGGGGCACACCAAATCCTAATCAAATTGACATATCATTGCCCATACTATTTGGTCCTGTCTTCATTTGCAATGACTCATTCCTTGGTTTTTCACAAAACCTCACTTGTTGGTACATACATGGTTGTCCACTACCTCCATTCATTGATGAGGAGTATGCTATGGGCATGTAAAAATTATTCTTAGATGGTGCTTTATGCGACCAACCTAACACTATTGCTTATCAAGTTTCTAATCCAACACCTATTAGTTTTGACTATGACAATGATGATCTTTTCGATGACATTACTTGATCATTATCATCTTTCATACACTGGGGAAATCACACTTATTTACCCCAACCTTTAACATCACCACACATATTACATCTTCATCACATCACAATTAGACATTCACTTGTAATGCTTGTACTTTCACACATAATCATGTCATCATTTCTCTACGACACACTCTCATGCTTTGGTTCACACTTTACTGTTGAGGGCATCCTATATACATGAACCTCACACACATTATGCTTCATCTTACAATATACACATACTCATCATTACAAGATCAACATACTTACAACTTATCCTTCATGTCATATGTATTCAACACCCTAACAATACATAGTGCTCACTCATACTCATCATAATGAACTCGAAATTACAACAAAAAACACACTCTCTCACCATATAGCGTCACACATTAAACACCATAAAACTAACCTATCTTATAGACAATCAACCCATCACATTTTACATTTAAAAACTCTCTCAACATACCCATCACACATCACATGCTGCACTACACATGACATGATTTTTGCACATTTTCATCACTATAGAAGCCAAAAATTCATGCATCTCTCACACAAAAAAACATAATACACTACCCAATGACGCACTCTAGTCCTATGGTTCATACTCAACTGCTGAGGGTGTAAATAAAAATTGAACCTTACTTCCTCGTCACACTTTCATTATTTTCTTCATTTGATCTTCACTACATAAATCAATAATTCCTTCTATAACACTATGTGACATTTTTTTCCATCAACTTATTCACACATTTTGTGATATATGCTTTGTGTTAAATCATCATGCTTTTTAGCATCCTATTCATATATTTCATGATATATGCTTTATGCTAAATCATCACGCTTGTTAGCATCTTACTCACATGTCTCGTGATATACACTTTAGGATAAATCATCACATATTCTAGCACATCATTCTATAACTTTATGATCAATCATCCTATGTCACATTCAATATCATCTACAGATCATCATTCTACAATCAACACTCCATGTTGTATTCATCAAATCTTTCTAAAACACAAAAACACATCGTTAAGACTATTTCCTTATGACACACTCTCATTTATGGTTCATTATTGACTACCTAAAGGGGCATAAATAAATGAACCTCATCTCATACATACACATCCACTCATATGACACATCACTACTCCAAGGGGCATTATGTATGAATAATATGAATGAATGAAGACTAAATTTACTTGTTACATGCACATATTATGACACATGATAGATAGATATCTTGTATGCCATTATCTTTATCATACAAACACGCGCGCTCAATTTCTTTCTAGTTGTGATTATAGATTTTATAGATCCATACATGCAACATGGATTATTGATGCACCTATTAACAAATCCCATAAAGCAGACTGGGAGCATCCACTTTCGTACACTCAATGTGCTATTGTTTCATTTAGTTTCATAGCACACTAATTTATCAAATTATACATGCTTTGACATACTTGTTATATTTCTAATGTGCTAATGGGTGCTTCATGTGCAAAATTTTCTATGCAAGAATATTTTCTTCCATGGTTGTCTACATTACATTGTCTCGCCATTGTTTTTTCTTTGTATGCTCTTGTTTTTGGGCTTTTCCCTTTGTCTTGTGTGCACACTTTTTCTTCTTATGGCCACTACAACCTTGTTTGTATTGTGAAATCATGATTGATGTCCCATGTTTGCAACCTAATTTACATGGTATAAATTGTCTTCTACTTGTGTTTTAGCTTACACATTGGTCATTTAGCTAAACTTTTGTCTTATACATGCATGTTTGTCTTTGCTTGTACTAACACTTGTTTCCTAGCCACTTTGATTACGTGTGCCTTGGTTTCTACCAAGCACATTCCCTTCCCCCTTTATGACACAATTTCAACACAATGGCCATTCCTCCTTTGGGCCGCATACACCTTTAGCAATGTTGCATGCACCTCAAATGAGGGGGCATCATTCAGTGAATCAATCACCTCATACAACATTATACACAAAGACAACACATTACCGGGTCAACACAGTTGTCAGTTTAGATAGGGCTTAGAATTAAACTTGGTCCTTATCACAAAAAAATTTCTTGGATGCCTGAAACTAGGAGATAATTACACAATGATTGGTAGTTCAACATAATTTATAGAACTCTACACAACAAATTTTACATGACATACATTCCTTAGGACATGTATTTATGCACACCATCTGCAGTGATTTTCTATATTGAGGGAAGTAGTTAAAGGTTACAGGATGACACTAGACTATTCTCCCTACACTTATTCCATTTCATTGGCATGAAACCAATTGAAATTTTTTGAATCGACACCATCTATAAGATCCTTCTCTACACTCTTTCCTCATCATGAGATCAGGTGCACATGTTCCTTTTCACACTTTAAACATTTTTACATACTTTCCTCACACACTTTTTACATATTTTGATCATATACATACATGTTTGACTACTTGTTCATCTTCTCTTTTCTAGGTCTGTCCGTATGGGAAAAAAATTCAACATCAACATCGAAAATGACATCAACAACATGTAATTTGTGACATGTACACATACGTTTCTCTATAGATTCATTCTCATAACCACTTTTGCACTTTCTCCTCCTTAGCATCCAAACTTCACATTTTTATCACTCCACGCTTTTTGTTGTCCCTCGGCACACTCTTTCTACATCGATCTACATGGTTATTAGGTATGCATCTCTATCTACTTTATGTTACCGAGATTTTCACTCACCAACATAAAGTGGCAGAAAATGTAAACACTAAATCACACACTTTGGGAAATTATTTAGTCCTAATTACATACTACTATTCATGTGATTCCTAAGTAAGAAAATTACTAATTAACCCATGTCTTTGGCCACCTTTCTTTGATTTATGTTGCTACTTTCAGTCTTGCACCCTTACTTTCTTAGTCTACCTTTTTACTCTTTAACATGTGTCATCCTGGACACCAAAGCACCCATATGATATGCTAGTGCTAGGTGCCCTCATCCCCTCCGGAAGACCCTATCCTCTTTTCACTTTACTCACACTTATTGGGTCCTTTCTAGCCATTCGAGCATCTTATCTTTTTGGTATTCGACATTTTCGAGGATAATTATGAAATTCAAACAAGGGAATAATATAAATATAAAGTGATGTGATCATAATAAAGGACCTAGAACTAAGCATTAGCTATCATCACCTAAAGTTGCATCCATCTAAGAGATCCATTAAATCCATCTAATACCATCACAAGGGACACAAGGGTTAGTCTTCTGCATCACACTTCATAGGAGGGAAGTTCATTTTATTCCATGCACACATTTATTGCATTCTACATCTAGTTGCTTGCTCACTATCCAAGTGCAATACACACAAGAGAAACCTAGGGCACAATTCCACACACACACACACACATAGAACTACATTAGGTCTTAGATGTAGTGCAACGACCAGTCGTAAATTAACCATTGTGATAGTTGAGGAAAGTATGACCCCTCATTCTGCATCTTTATTTTTGGGATTTAATGTCTATTTGAGGGTTTTGTAGGTACATATTTCATTGCAGGTTTCCAATGACCTTGGAAATCTTGGTGCAACCTCGGAGTGATCAAAGGAAACTAAAGGAAAACACCCTGTGACACCTCAGAGGAGGTTTTATGAGCAATTCCGCAGACCCATGCACCTAGAAATAGGTCCAAGGTGCCCATGGGTACCCCTGTCCTTCTCCAATTACCCCAATCCAAGTTATCTCTACGATCTACATTTTTCTGTTTAGGTGTAATGGTCGGTGCTTCATGTTTTGTAGATTTCTAAAGTTGTGCATTCTACAAAACTTTGCAAATTAGCTAAGAATTCTTACCCTCTCCTTGCATTTAGGGTTTCAAAATTTATTGTTTAATGTACTTGTGTATCATTGATGTACTTAATTGTTATTCATTTATTACTACTATACCATTCATATTAGGCTATGTTGTCAGCTGATTTTGACTTCACAAAATCAATAAACGTAATTTTTTTAAAAATATAAAAATTTCAAAGTGTTCTTTCACGTAATTTTTATCCTTCATCGCAATCATCTTATTCTCATGGTCATTCTAGCTTTCATTTCATCCATTTTGAATGATCCCTTCTCGCTACGACATAAACTGTGTTTTAATTATTTAATTAATATTTATCTTGTTATTTAATAAAATTAATATTTATTAAATTTTATGGGTTTTTAATTAATAAATATTAATTTAATACTCATAGAAGTTGTTTGAAAAACTTGGAAGAACTTTTCTTTTTTATTAATTGTTGTAATTGTTGTGAGCAAGTGTTGGGGAAATTATTCTTCCACTTCCAATTGCCATAGAAAATTTTAATTTTGCTTCTATCATCTGGAAATTGAGAAGGAGACAATTACAAGAGGTTGCAGAAGTGGAGGAAATTGGGAAGAAGGAGAAACAAGGAAATATTACAGATATCCAGAGCCAGAAGAAGGAAAAGCTTATTCTACATGCACTACCCGGCTTTCACATGGAAACTTGACACGGGCATTAGCTAGAGCCAGGAAACCTTGAGAGTTCCAGGTAGCTGTCTCCATTTCTGAATCACACAAGAGGCCATCCTTCTTCATTTGCTACAGATCCTCTATGCTCTGTGCCATGCACCTGATCCAAAGAGCCACACGCCCAAGGAAAGAATCCACGCAGAGGGGAAAGGAAGACCAAAATAGTCCAAACAAGTTTCAATGCCTAGTAAGGAGGGAAATCAAGTTTCAACGCAGGCTTTAGCAAACACTCCACGCAGCCAAGGATAGAGGTTCAAGCATAAGACAAAAAAATCATCTTCCACGCCTTGGAGGAAAAGCATATTTCAACGCATTGATTATAAAGAAAAGATCTTCCATGTATTTTTCAAAGCAAAAACATATTGTCCACGCAGGTTTAGAGAGAAAATTTCCAATGCAGAAGTGAGAAGGAATTTGTTCTATCTTCATTAAAAGTTGTCCACGTGGAAGAAAGGAAAGAACAATCCAAAAAAAGGAGATTTATTTTGTTTTGTTGAGCACACTTCCACGCATTCATTTGAAGGAGGAATATGCTTGGTAAGGAGGGATAAAAGACAACAGTCTAAAAAAAGAAGAATATTCCTCCCACGCACAGGCCAAACAAATACAACTCCTCTACACATTGGTTGAAGAAGAGAAAGAAAAATACAAGCAGTTTCGTTTGCAAGCTCCACGCATTTAGAAATCAAAGATAGTTGTCACACATTTGTCCAGAAAAGAGATAACACGCAGCCCATGCATTGATCAGAAGTCTGCGAGGAAGGAGGAAATCCCAAATTCTACGCATTCATAAGTTCAGGCAATAGGCAACGTGAAGAGCAATAGAAATTTAAAAAAATCCAAATCGATCCTGCGCGAAGTCATTAAAAATCGGGAGAATTTAATTAAAAAATTAAATCATTTTCAACGCATTGGTGAGAAGTATTTAGACAAAAATATCACACATTCAAACACATTACTGATGTATATCGGCACAAAGAAAAATGAATTTAATAAAGAAAATGATAGATGCGGAAAGAATGTGTCACGGGTTGTATCTGTTAAAGTAATCAACTTTGGAGCTCGATATCTCAAAGTCAAATGATCATCGGGAAGGAAAGTTTGGTTCATAGAATTATATCCAAATTCATGTAATCCTTTGCAAAATTTCAAATGTGTAGCACCTTGTTTGATATTTTTCATGGAGCCAAATAAAACACAATTTATTTGATTTTGCTGTGCATGCATTTTTCAGACTGTCAAGGTGACTCACTTTGAGAGTTGATATTTTGAACTCAAATGATATTGAAGATAAAAACTATTTTGTTCAATTCTTCCCATCTTCATATGCTCCCTTGCCAAGTTGTAGATTCCCAGGGTGACGTTTGGTATTTTTCCCAAGCTAAAACCAAATGGGATTTTCACAATTTTACACTTGCATTTTCCTAGTAGTTTCAGAAGAGTCAACTTTGACCTTTAATATTTGACTGAAGAATTTGATTGGGAAAAAAATTGACACAAAAATTTTGGTACCTTAATAAACTCCCTCATCCAATGAGAACTTCTTAGAATAATATTTTCTATTTTTCCCAGGGCAACTTTATAGGTGATTTGTGTAGTTTTGTCAGATGGAAGTAATAGCCTGAAATCACGCTTCTGTCACAATCATGTCATATCCAAAAAAAAACCATGTTGCAAAGTATAGGTTCTAGCACATTCTATTCACCTTGACACTCCATTCAAAGTATGATAACATTGCTGATACCAACTTGGGACACGTCGATGTAAGTCGATTCTGTGATCGCATATCAACCGAAGGTGAGTCACAATTTTCCCGACGCTTGTTCTGAATTGCATAGTGTGACGATTCAACTCCAATGGATTCAAAGAAGAAGTAACCTATGACTTCCTCATTATGTATTATAAGTCGTAGCCTTTGGCGCAGAGGTCTCTTCGGAGTCAAAAGCCATGGTTATTGGTGGAGATCGATAATGAGATAATCTTGTCTACATAAATTGTCTTTACCGATCGTTGTGGCAGGTTTATTCATCAACAAAATAAATAGAATGATAAGTGTAGTTGTGTGGATAATCAAGAAAATCCACATCATTCAAGCATGTCCCTATCATCTCTCAGTTAGCAGTGGCGCGATACTTCATCAATCAGTCTTAAAGTTGGAGCGTTCTTGAATTGGATGATCGTGAGCATATCAGAATGGAAACACTTCGGGATGGTGACAAAGATGAAAGACATAACTCTAGGAAGTAGATTACAATCTCAAATCTTGGAAGAGATTCTCAATGGAGAAAGATTAGGAGTTGGATTCTGATAAGCCAAGGTGGCATAATGACTATGGTCTTGTGACAAATGAAGAATTCACCATGGAAAGGTATTCAGAGCATGTGGAGAATTGTGTGTAATTGTGAATGTGAATGTGAATAAAGAAAAAATTTCTCACACTAGGATGTTGCTCAAATGGAGAGGTGGATGAATTGCTCAAGTTTCAAGCTTGACTCTCTTGTCATCTGGAGGATTGTGGAGCACGGTCAATGAGTTCATTCCCGTATGACTAGGATAGGTAGACTCTTGGCCCAATGGATAAGGAACTGATCCTAGGTGTCTTGATCTAGGTGGTGCATTGCTGACTAGGATGTCTATGTGTGTGTCCAAGTCATTTAAGTGGGGTCCACATGTACCCATTGCTTTTTGTTATAAAGTGGTGTTATTAAACTCACTTTTGGAAAATTTTTGATAACTTAAGTGGTTTCTATTTTTCAAGTTACTTTTTAAAAGTTGGTTGAAAAAGTCAAAGTCATTTAAGTGCCCTATTTAATGTTCATGTAAACCCTAACTACTTTGTAACCAACTTTTGGGTTATAAAAGGAAGTTAGGGGCTCATTTGGAAAGTGTGATTTTGAGAGAGGAGAAGAAAATAAATTTGTGTGCAAGATTTATTTCAAGAAAGAAACTTTGTGTTATTTTTTGAAGATATTTTAGAGTTAATGAAATATGAACTTTGTGTCCCATTCATTATCTCTTTTAACATTTTATGTTCTTATGTTCATTAGATGTTAGTGTTTTAAAACTTGCATGTAAATATTGTCTTGAATCTTATTGTCAATGCTATTAATATGTTGTTCTTGTTCACACTGATCAATCTCTACTATTTACTTGCTCAAGTGTTTTCCCTTTATTCATTCTTGTTTAGCTAGCTTAAACTCTGTTTTATTTGTGTTGGTTATTTATTATTCTTCTTCATGTAATATTAGGCTCTGGTTTTACCTAACTCTTGCATGCTCCTTCCATGCATTCTTTTCCGTTCCTTTCCTTCATTCCATTCCATCTCCCTCATTCAATTTTCTTTCCATTGATGTTCCAACCCCCCCCACATATGATTTTGAATGTACAGATGTAAATATAGTTTTTGGTTTTCAATAAAGGTAACCTTACCTTCATCAAGGAGGGACTTCATTCCCACACTATTGCATGTCATTTGCATGTGTACAAATCCATATGCTAATAGGCTCTTATTTACATTTTAGCTTAATCAAAAGGAGAGAAAATGATAATGTAACAAAAGAAGGTAGAAACAAAGCAAACTATTAGTGTACCTTGAAGATTCTTGAATCTGAAAAATACCAAACCCCTGCACTCTCTCGTGATAGATTCCTAAACCTACAAACAAAATAAAACAAAGGAAAATGAGAGAAGGAAAGGATAAGGAAAACTATATTAGGAAATTATTGTAAGAACATTAGGGATTCTCAAGATCCATAGTGGATATTGAAATGATCCAATGGCCCAAATTTAACCTCACAATTTTTTTAAATACTTAACAAATGGTCACCATATATGCAAGATGATAAATGGACTAATTGAAAATTCATTTATTTTGTGATAAGGACTAAATATTTGGATTATTATTTAGCCAAGTTGGATGGGATGCCATGTAATAAAATTGATGTTACACTTATTTTAAAAAATAAATAAATTATTGTATAGATATTATTTGGTTAAGATTAGACAAGGGTTTACCATTAGAAGGTTTTTAAGGATGATAGGTATGTTTTTTTGGGATTTGAGAAGTTTCATTCAATGATGAATAATGTGGTATTGTATCTCTCACCAAGTTAAACCCACTTATATGGATAATAAGCCCAATACAATAATAGGAACTAGATAGATGGAAATAGGTATAAATTTTAGTTCACCCTAAGTTTTAATCATCTAAAAGTGACTAGAACAATGATAAAAATATAATAAAAGGTGAAATCTAACCCCATATTGGGTAAGCGAGCTATTGTAATAATTAAAAATGTTTTTTTCCCTTGGGATAAGCGAAACCCACTTTGATTGGAATGATATTATTTCCTTGGGTTGCCTAACATAACAAATCTTGTCACAATTTTGTCATAAAAACATTTAGGCAAAAGTCTCCC
Organism: Taxus wallichiana var. yunnanensis; assembly: GCA_018340775.1. Lineage (NCBI taxonomy): Eukaryota > Viridiplantae > Streptophyta > Pinopsida > Cupressales > Taxaceae > Taxus > Taxus wallichiana. The sequence continues at coordinate 600,070,680 of CM031235.1, read as the reverse complement.
GATCATCGCTAACACCCTATATACACACAAATTTTTTTCCTTCAATTTACTTGGGATGATGAGTTAAAAATGGATAATTTTGGGGTCGTAATTGATGGGAATTACATCTAGTATCGTAGATTTGGTTTAACACTTGGTCACTCTAGGAAAATTTTGGATAAACTAAATAACCAAACCAACACCATAAATTTTCTGCTAAGACTAATTTGATTCACTTTCACACACATATGATACCAAGTCATGTAGTTGTTCATCGTGTGATAAGGACCTAAGGGAAGGGTCAACCTATGTCTGAAACAAATGTTGTGGACATTGGGATAGATATTTTAGAGGAAGTATATTAGGTTATGGGTGGTTTACGGGACCATTTTCGAGTAGCGGAAGCTAGTTAAGGAGGTCACACAACATGAAGAGGATTCTCTTAGAGGAGATCTCATACTCTGCACCACAACAATATGTTTTACATCAACATGAGAGATATCGTAGCCCATTTGTACAGATGGAGAGGGTCACTTCGTAGCAAAATAGAAATTCTATAAGCATTGCGAAGGCCATAAACACTTTGGAGAGACTATCGTCACCCCATAGAGGGGATTTAAAGCCACATCCATAGGGTCGGGGTACCGATGTGTGATTAGGGATCTAATTCGTATACATCCACCTACTTATGGAGGTATGCCAGATGGATTTGGAGCCAAGTCATGCCTCCTTAGTCTTGATATTCGATTTAGGGTACACCCATATGAGAGTAATGTCAAGGCTCGAATAGCTATCCACCTTCTCCATGATATGACAGATGTCTAGTGGAGGAATGAGGAGCGGGAGCTCCATTTAACATGAGACACAATTACATGGGAGTTGTTTGAGGAGTGATTTTGGACTCGTTATATGTCGATCACTTTATTCAATGACAAATAAAAAAGTTTCATGACCTCTGATAGGATTCGGGAATGGTGGCACAATATGAGGGCCATTTTATTGATTTATTATGATATGTTGAATATTTACAAGATGAGAAATTTCATGTCAATAGGTTTATTCAAGGCCTAAATGTAGACTTAGTTGGAGCAGATTAGGATGTTATCTCCTATGAATTTGGAGAAGGCCATGGATAAGGCCTACTTAGTTGAGGAGAATAGGGGCAAGGCCCATGAGTTTTGATATAAGAACAAACACATGTTGTAGGAATGAATTCACAAATTATATCATATGAGATCATTTGAGACATGTGCTATAGGTTTTGAGGGAACATAAGATTTTTGAGAATTTGGAGAAATTATTTCTTCCAAATAGAGATTTAATATTTAGGAAACATCACTTTAGGTGAGGGTATCTCAATAGATACCTCAAAGATTCATGTCATCTTAGATTGACCAACCCCCACCATAGTGAAAAGGTTAGGATTTTTATGGATTAAGTTATCACATATTTGTGCAAGAATTCTCGAGGATTACAAATCCTATCATTTCCCTTCAATGCAAATGGAAGAGGTTCATCTAGTTTGAGAAGTACAAACAAGCCTTTCAACTTCTTAAGGAGAGTTTTACTACGACACCTATTCTTGGAGTACCAGATATTTTGGGTGAGTTTTTGGTTTGTACAAATGCTTCCTTAGAGGTATTTTGGGTATTGATCATGCATGAGTGACATGTTATTGATTTTGAGTCATGTAAGCTAAAGTATTATGAGCTTAACTATATTACCCATGACCTTGAGATTGTAACATTTATTCATGCCTTAATATATTAGAGGCATTTTCTTCTAGGTAGATAATTTATTTTGGGAAAAAATCATCGAGTCTATAAAACATCTTATCACTACCTAATCTTAACATTCGTTAATGGTGTTGGATGAAGTTCTTGTGTGAGTATGATATGGATATCCATTATATTAAGGGAATAGAGAACATCGTCGCTAATACTTTGAGTAGACGACATGAGTTAGCAACATTGATTATTTATTCAAACCTACAAGGTAGGATACTTTAACACCTTCAAGGTGAATTTTTTTATGAAGGTGCTAGGTAGGAGGTTGAGTCACAGAGGCCCTTCTTGGTAAAATATTCAGGTTGCATATTAGAGGTAGATGGTCTTATTTGATTTCAAAGGTGCATTTATGTGTCTAAGGAAAGTGCTTTGCATAGGTTTGTCCTTTACGAGGCTCATTAAGCCCCATATGCAACTCATATAGGGGTGAAGAAGATGCATGCAAACTTGAGGTGCTTGTATTATTAACCGTGGGATGTACTGTGACATTGTAGATTTTGTAGCATGTTGCCTTGAGTGCCGGAGGGTTAAGGCTAAGAAATCCCACCCGATAGGTCTTCTATACCCACATGATATCCCAGAGTAGAAGTGGGATGTGATTTCCATGGATTTTGTTGTTGGTATCCCCAATTCATCGTATCGCCATGATGCCATCATGGTGATGATGCAAAATTTGACCAAGGTTTCCCACTTCTCACGTACTAAGGTCACATATGATGTAATAACCATTTATAAGGTATTTTTTGACGATATTGTGAGATTATATGTGATTATGAAAATAAGTGTTTGTGATCGGGATTCCCTTTATAATTTATAATTTTGGAAATCCTTCCAGTTAGCTATGGGTATGTAGATTAATTTCAGTTCAACTTATCACCTCAAGAAAGATGGACAGACTGAGAGGGTGAATCATGTGCTCGAGGACATGTTTAGAATATATGTCATGGACCTAGTAGAGGAAATGGGAAGATTACATATACCTTGTGGATTTTGCTTACAATAATAGATACCATAGCTTGATTGGCATGGACCCTTATCGGGTATTATATGGGAGGATATGAATGACATATTTGAGTTGGGACCGATTAGATGACATGGTAGTAATGGGCCCAACTTTTCTTCGGGACATGGAGCAAGTAGGTTATCACCATAAGACAACGTCTTGAGTAGGCTCGAGCACACCAAAAGACTTATTGTAGTCTTTTATTTCCCCTCAATGCATAGGCACTCTAGCACTTCATCTAGAGATATCTAAATACTCACATGAAGTGTGCGAAGGTACCAGTCCCTCCTTTATGAAAGCTTGTCAGGATGTAAGAATGCATGTTCATACTAACCATTAACAAATCATATTCTTAAGTGTAAATCATAACATTCACCATTACACAAAAAAGAAAGCATAATAAATCCAATTCACCATACAAGTACCAAACTTAGTTACATAAACTATTAGAATCCAACCACAATGATCCATTAATAACTAAAAGGATTACATAACAAAAGATGAATACATAACAATACTAATACTAGTCTCGACAAAGTTATGCACTAGAAAAAAATAGCATAATAGTACAAGACATAACCAAGTGTCTAATATATATATATATATATATATATATATATATATATATATATATATAGGGGTGGGGAATTTCCCTTCACCACCCATGCATCTCAAAATAGACTACATGCTCAAAATAGCCATGTACTAGCAATTGCATGATTTTATAAAAGGGATAATAATAGATTAATCTATAAATAAACTCTACATTAATCCTATTATTATCTCAATTCATACATGACCTTTGTTCTTCATCTCGCATGTGATTTATCCTAAAATAACTCTTGTTTAACTACCAAGTCTCCTTGCTTTTCTCTAAACTCCGTAATGTTTCTTGATCGACACTCAAACTCAGGATCATCTATTTTTAGCCTATCCATGAAATATTGGCCAAGTCCTGGTTGTTCCTTCTGGTGCACCCCACTTCAACCGACACTTGAGTGCACCTATGGGCCCCCTTTGTGTGCCTCACTATTCTATGCATCCTCTTGATACTTACGCAATTTTTCCAACCAAACATTACCCCACAATAATTACATTACCGTCCTTGGAAATGGGGTTGCACAACTTATCTCTCCAAATAATAGAATAATAAAGAATAAGTTATTCCATAATGAAAGAATGAATCAAATGAAAGAATAACTAATTTTCCTCAATCCTCAGCTAGGAGTAAGAGTTCAAGATACTCCTTATTTATGTCAGCCTCCAACTCATTCCACTCTCCTAGTCCCTTCTTTTCTTTAATAGGGACATCTCTAAGGATCTTCTTCATTTCTTCTAGATTCATATCCTAACCCTTGTGCTTCAATTCCCTTGTTATTCTATCCAATACTGATATCATGCCATCCATGAAGTCCATTCAGTAAGTGACCAATGTCACTATCTCCTTTATCTGCTTCTCCCGAGGGTTATTGGTGGCCTTAAGCACATCACTCTTCTTTGCAACAATGGCCAATTTTTCTTATCTTCCCAAATACTCATTCTTTTTGGCTATTGTAATCTCATTCTCTTCCTACACTGTGTATGCTTTAAGTATCTTCTCTAGATTCTCACAGGTTATCCAACGTCCAAATTTTCCTTCTTCAATTCATCTTTCAGTGTTTGGGGTATGATACTTTACAATCTGAAATGCTATGGTCTTATTAGTCCTTTATTTATTGGCCTTCATTTGTTCCTCAGTATTATCTTGTATGATCGAATTTTCCTTGAGCAGAAGATGGATGCAATATTACAAAAAATGTAAGGCTGAAGGGTAATTCTTAATCATCTGTTCATAAAATTCTAGATGCACCTATAAAATTTCACCTCCAATCTCCACAGAAAATTCCAGAATCTCGTTCTTTTACTTTTCAACCCTTCTATGTGCCTAATTTAGTTTCTCAATTTGATTTTTCTTATTCTTATTATCTTGAGCAACATCCTGAGTGCTATTGATTTATCCAAGTTCCTTCATGCCACCTCTGCCACCATCTTAGTCAAGGCATTCATATCCTTCTCATATGTGAAATCAGTCATCTTTATTTTCATATGGGGTGTCTGCAGTGGTTTCTTAATCCTATTATTAATGAAAGATTCATCCTTAACATAAAAATAAGGTCCATCCATGTGCATTTACATGCTCTAGGAAAGATACTTTATAGTGTACATATTCACACCCTTGGGATCTATTAACTCCAATCCATATAATTTCTTAGGTGCAAGGTTGATTTGAAACCTTGTGCAAGTGATCTTCGTGGGATCATTGACATATCCCAAGTCAGGCATCTTAAAATTTATTCTCCCTTATACCCACCAAACCGCCTTCCCTTGGGGATATGTATCTCTACACCTGGGACTGGACCTTTACCTGTTGCACCCCCATGCTCTTTAGAAGGATCACCTGATAGATCACCAACACTTTGTTCTCTTTCTTCATCTCCTCCCATGGGGCCTTCCTCCTCATGCTCACCATGCACATCAATGTCATTTTGAGCTTATTATTTTGTAAGCTCCTCTCCTCCTTCTACCTCAATTATCGGCATTTCCCCAATGATGTGCACAACCTCATCTAAAATTTCTTCCTCAATTTCATTCCTAGGAACATACTTGTACCTTATCTTTTTTTTTCTCTTGTAGGTTTTTTTGGTAGGAGATATCCTTGGTGACCTCCTCAAGGGCGAGAGGGTCCTACACCGATGCCATATGTCCTAGTTCTTCTCAAAACTCTCCTAAAACCTTGGTTTGCCATGTAGCCTTCCTCTTTATTTGACTCCTCAATATCAATCTCCATTCTTACTTCCTCTTCTTCTTCCTTCCTAGGAGGAGTACTCTCGAGCATCCTATTGTTACCCACATTTGGTTTCTTCCTCGTGTCATGATCTAGTGCACCAATATCTTCCATCTCCTCCTCCTCCTCATCATTAACCTACTCTTCTTAATTTGTCTTAGGAGGAGTGGGCTCATTCTTTGGCATTGTTATAACTGTGTGTTTTCCCTTGGGTGCCTCATGGAGTTTGAACTCATTTTCAATATATTTCCCATTCACCAATTTGGGCTTAAGGTTGAGGTACACCTTAGCCGCTCCCACTTTTCTAACCATAAAATTCATAGAATTTATAGCAATGTCATAAGATATCATTGTCTCAAGGTATGAAGACTTACCTAGATAAAAATAGATCTTCTAGAGGGTATGGTAATCGTAATAAATTTTTTCTCGCATCGAATCTAAGCTTGCACATGTCTAAAAATTAGTTGAAAGAGGCCTAGAAATAACATGTAGTAAATGCATAAGGGAGATTTCACCAAGGGCTCCATTTACCATCCTTCATCCTAAACCTGCTAATGTAGTAGTGTTGGAACACCGTAAACTCTGCATTCCCATTCGCCATGGCAGTAACTTCTTGGGTATTCACCATTCATGTTCAAAGGCCTTGTGCATGTTCTTGTACTAAATCTCTAGAATTTTATTATATGGGCCACTCATAGTTCCTTCACAAGTGTATTTTTCAAACCTCTCGGCCAATGACTTCTTTTCTTTTGGGAACTACCATATTTTATCCTTAGGGTCATCCAGGATCCAAATCTCTGTAAATACAATATAGAAAAGAATAGTGCCCTAACTTATCTTATCTATCTTCTATGCCTCGTTATCCATATTTCACTCCTGGGAAAATATTGGATCAATCTCAACCCCGCATAAAGAAACAAAGAAAGCATGGTTAAATATTGCAAGCAGTGTCAAAGGACTCAACAATGAAGTGGTGGGGCCTTCAAAAGACTAAACAACCTTGTGTAAGAAGGAAGAGAAGAAACAACTATGTTGGGAAGATCCATGTCTTAAATCTATTTAACAGGTTATAGGTGGGCTCGAAAATAGAATAGTAGGGTCAGAGGAGGAGGAGCAATGTCACAAAGAATCCAGGAGCAAAGATAGGGAAGAAACGATGAAGATCCAAAGTTTTCGGCTTCAAAACAATTCAGAATGAGTCCAAAAATTGACTAAGTATGAAGGAGGAAGTGGAGAGAGCCATGTGTCGGCACGACAAAGTGCTTCTCCAAAGTTGAATCGAAAAAGGGAAGCTCAAATGAGCATCAGGATTCCATGCATCCAGGGCCCCAAAATTACATGGCTATTGAAAAGTATTCATCTTGGAAGAAAGGTGCCAAGTGTCACTTGGAAAAAATCTAAAATGGGAGCCTAAGGTGGAGACTCAAACTTGCGCCAACACTCCACGTAGAAAGCAAGTGGTCAACGAGGTCAAAAGGTGGATAGGGCGGGACTAAAAATGACTAAGTACAAATTACTAGCGAGGATTGCCAAGTGTCAAAGTGGCACATCTCCAAGGGTAGATCCAAAAGCAGAGGCTCAAACAAGCGCTAGGCTGCCATGTAGCCATGGGTGCGAAAAGGTAAGGGAGAGGTCATTGAAAAGTCCAAAGACCTACGGAGGCTTCCCGATGTCAACCCGATGCTCCTTCAAAGGTAACTCTATTTTCCTTTTGTCAAAAAAGCATAAAGATGAAAATTGAAGCACATCTCCCCAGCCAACTAGAGGGTGCCATGTGTCCAAGTGGAGCAGCAGGGCCACGGGAGCTTTCTGGATTTTGCAATTTTACGGAAAAGGGAAAAGATAAATTTTGAGCCCGTAAACCCGATTTTTCCCTAATTTTCCCTCCACGTGTCCCATATTAAAAAGGGGGCCTATTTTTCAAATTGGTTTTCCCGCCCTTTTGTACGGACTGATAAAAACTTTGAAGGGGCATATCTTTCGACTCAGGGATCAAAATATTGCAAATCTGACACCATTGGAAATATCTTGGCATCATCTATGCCATGAAGATCTAAAACTTTAAGATTGGGGAGGTTAGGTGGAAGAAAAACATCTTCAGGGCCATTAATGTAGGATCTATTTTTGCCCCAATAACAATATTAGATTTGATCTACTCCACCATTTCCTCCTCCTTCAAGGTGCCGAACCAGTGGTTGATGTAGTCAAGACAGATTTGGGGCATATTTTGTAGGAGGAATTAATAGTAGTGGTTGAGATTCGACCTATTTTTTCTTGCTTCTCTCTCTTTCTCTGCTCTGTGTTGAATCTATAAAAGTAGGGTCGAGACTCATTGTAAAGGGTTGGACATTCTTTTGTTTTTGCAGGCTCCCCTTTTTCCTCCGGGAAAGGAATTCATGGAGTTCAGACCTTCCATTTAAGTTGCAATACGTTTCCTACCTTCTGGCCATTTTTAATGCATTATATCAATCTACAAAGCAATAAAACACATTTGTGATCGATTTTAGATCCTTCCTTGTCTCCTTTTCTCTCATTTGGTCTTTCATTATAAATCTGGTTATCTGTGCTTGATTATTGTATGTATTTTGTTAGTTTGTGTCTATCAACAAAACAAATGTTCATCATTCCTTCGGTGCATCACCTTGTAGCTTAGTTTTGATTTCTTGTATTCATTTTATCCCTGTCTCCTTGGTAAAACTTAGATTAGGTTTAGGAATAGGTCCTCTGCAAGTTTCACGCATGCACCTAAATAGAGGAATAGGAACTAGCCTTTAATTTGGAGAGTTTTTTTCCATTTGCAAAGTCCCACACTTTGGGGAAAAACTCAATGTTATGCGAATCACACCAAATGAATCTGCCTTAGAAAAGTAGATATGACGACTCATTTAGGGTGCTTTGTGATTTTGCACTAACAGTTTTGGCACGCTTGGTGGGAGAAAGAAGTCTCCATCTTTATTACAGTAAGATTGATGTGCACTTGCTTTGTGATTCTAGCTTTTAAGAAGATTTTAAGAACTACACATCTGGTGACTCCAAAAGGGACATAATCCACTAGTTTCAACAGTCCAAGTTTCCCAAGTTCATGAGAAGGATATAAACAAGGTCAAGAACAAGAGAAGAAGGACAATTTGTACACATAAACTTTTCTCTAGATAGAAGGAGAAGAGGGAGAAGATCCTAGAGGTCTCTATCTCTACCAAACAGAGCCTTATCAACACCTCCTCCTAGTAGGCCATTCTTTTAATCAAGAAGGGTGCTCAGGTTGATCAGGATGGCACAACAACCACATCCTTATGTTAATTTCACTGGCAGTATCCCACTCACTCTGAATGCACAAAATCTAGTCCCGATGGCAACATTAAAGAGCATCCCATATTTCACTAGAGAAAACCAGACTTCTCCTGGTGACCAAATTCAAGACATTACAAATGTATATACAATCCATGAGATCACTGAGATGGATGTTGTAGTGAAGTTTCTAGCCTCTTCACTCAAGGGAAAATATTCACAATGGTTCAAGAGCCTAGACGTAGGATTTATTAGATCTTGGGACCATCTGTGCACAACTCTTCATGACTAGTTTCGAGAAAAGGGAGACAACCTATCCTTCTTTGGAGTAGCTGATAACAATCAAGAGATCTCGAACGAGAAGCCGACATATTTCAATAGACTGGGATAGGATTCTAGCAGCAGTAAAGCCCACTAATGAAGGTGCCTTCTTATACTTTCTTAGAGATTTAAATTCTGATATTGCTTTAATGATTCAGTCAATAGGGGCACAACCTTACTTATAGCCTATAGCCTTTCCATAGGAGCTGAGAATCATTTAATTTAGGCTGGAAAACTTTCTCCTAGGCCATCCATGCCTCTATACCCTGAATTAGGAAACCCAAGTACCAGCCAAACACCCACAATAGCTCCTATACCTACTCTCAGGAGTCAAAGTTCAGTGAAGCCTCCACCTCATCATCTACCACCTCAAAGGAGGTTCAGGAAATTATGAAACAACTTCAAAACCTAGGGAATGAGTTAGTAACCATAAAAAGATAGTAGGCTCAAAGCTCTAGGCCATATTATCCTCAATCTCAGTATCAGGCTAGACCCCTGTATTAGAAAAATAGACCACAAGCCCATGATGTAACTCAAAGTCAACACCAAGGACAACCTCAAGCTACTAGACCTTCTAGGTCATATGATCCAAACACAACTTCAACATCAAGGGCATTGGTTCCAACACAAAATAACATGGCATAATAATATGATTGGTGTTTCACATGCAATCAACCACATAATCAATTGATGTGATTTAATGGTGCACTAAATTGGGCTTTGATGGTGCAAACCATTGGTGTGTCACAAGAACCTAGCCAAGAAGAAAATCAGTAGTAAGGAGCTTAGCAAGAGGGACCTCCAAGTGAAACTATGCTTGTCAATTGGAAAGTTGAAGACTTATGTGGAATGAATCAAACTCCTTCTCAAAGTATAACTGCCAATACATGGTCCAAGAAGAGAAATATTGGAGAAGGACATTCACCAAACTCAGGTGATCCTTAATCCTCCATTGCTCCACAAGGTATTGGCATCCAAAATATAACTCCCAATATGCAGAGCCAATCCAAGCCACCTTCCAAATCCACTCAGGCACTGGTTGTAACAACCCATGTGCAAGAAAAAAATGTGCCAGTGAAGGGGAAATAGAAGGATATCTCATTTAATATCATTGAGAAAATGAAGAGGACAAGTGTGAACATTTCACTATGGGAGTCACTGGCCATCCCAAGGTAGAGGGATCTATTACAGACTACCATGTAAAATTGGTCAAGATCAAATCAACCACCTAGCCGTAAGAAGAGAAGTGCTTACCCATACAACTCAACCTAGGGGAAACCATCGAGAGCAACAAGGTAAGAACCTAAGACCTCCTCCATTATATGTTTCACTAATCATTGGGGATAAATTGGTGCATAATTGCATGATTGATTTTGGGGCAAGTAGTTCTGTAATGCCCAAACAAATAGCTGATCAACCGGGCCTACAGTATGAAGTCATCTCTATAGGATTAGTACAATTGGATGGGACAAAAATTCCAAATATTGGAATCATCAAGGATCTGAGCCTCATTCTACATGCCTACCCTAATGTGTTTGTATTGTAGAACGAGTCAATCATAGACTTGCCACCACATTTTGCATTGTGTTTGTCTAGGGACTTCACTGCTAAAATTGGAGGCTACTTGTATCTTGATTTGGTTGCATATTCTCTTTAGAAAAAGGTATGGAGCAAAGGCCACAATCAGATCTGAGCCCATAACAGATTATCACATTGAGTCTTATGTGCCAATCAATGTAAATTGTTCAGCATTTGATCAAGAGGACCTCCTAAACACTTATGAAGTAGACACCAAGGTGGTGTATATTGAGGACCCAACTCTTGATGAATGGGTGGTCAAAATACATGATTTTGATCCCTATAAGGATATGGAAGAATATGAGCTAGGAGTATACTACCTACATGAGAAGAATCATTCTCTTCCTGACATCATTAAACTAGAATATAAGGATGACAATGAAGTATGGAAGTTTTTCTTTGATGGCTCAAGAAGTAGGCAATGATCCGAAGGTGGAGCTATGATTGTGTCACCCCAAGGTATGAAGTATTACTTAGCTTTCTATTTCCAATTTACCTGCTCAAATAATACTACAGAATATGAGGGTTTGGTTCATAGATTGCATTAGGCTAGAAGATGAGGAATCAAGAACCTGTAAGTGTTTGGTGACAGTGAATTGGTTGCCAACCAAGTCAAGGGACAAAATTATGTCAAGAATGACCTGCTCAAAAGCTACAAGAATAGGGTATGGGATCTCATCAAGGATTTCAAAGCCTTCAACATTGTGTCCATACCTAGGAAGGAGAACAAAGATGCTTTGATAGGATTGCAGCAGTTGGAGAAAAATTTGATGTGGTTGATAACATCAAGAGGGATAAAGGAAAGCCACATATCCATGTAATTATGAGGCCAACAGTGCTAGATAACAACACATGCTGGTAGGTGTTTGAGAATGATCAATAGATCATCAATTTTTTACAAGAGGAAGCTGAATTCTCAACTAGAAATCAAAGCAGATTAGAGCAACAATATGGAGATCAAGTAGTACAATGCACCGCATACAAACAAGCTTCCCAAAGGCTTAGTGACATTTGAGTATATCTACAATCCTAATGATCGGTTTCAAAAGAGAAGGCTAATATACAAATCAAAGGAGAAGATTCAGAGTCAATTCTAGTTGGAGAAGGAAAAACAATTCAAATTGGAAAAGTGGCCATTGAGTAAGAAAGGTATGAATTCATGCAAAGCATTGCCAAGAGTTTCCAGATGTATTTTCTTGGATCTATGAAGACCTAAGAGGGTTCAATCCAAATTTATCACAACACACAATTGAACTAGATGCAACTACTAAGCCCATCAGAAAAAACAAAGACTAGTAAATCCACACATTGAACCTCCGATGAAGAAAGGGCTAAACAAGTTGATAGAGGTAAGTATCGTATTTCCTATCAAATACTCAAGTCGGGTTACAAACTTAGTCCCAGTCAGGAAGAAGAATGGAGAGATTAGGTTGTGTGTGGAATTTCGAGACTTGAACAGAGAATCACTTAAAGACCACTACCCACTCCCCTCAATGGAGCAGATCTTGTAAGTGGTGTCTGGATCAAAGTTATTCTCTCTCCTAGATGGATGCTAAGGGTACAAATAGATCATGGTGAAAGAAGATGATTAGTTCAAAACAAATTTTGCCACCAAATGGGGCACCTATGCCTACTGAAAAATTCCATTTGGATTGTCTAATGTCGAGAAAAATTTTCAAAGGGAATAGATATGGCATTCAAAGGGCTATAGATATGGAATTCAAAGAGATGATCAACAAAATAGTACTGATCTGACTAGATGACATTACTATGTTCTCCAAAAATGCTGTAAACTACCTTTTTCACCTAAGGTAGGTGTTTAAAAGGTGTAGGAGATTTGGGGTATCATTGAACCCTAAAAAATGCATATTCTTGGCCCATGAGGATAGGCTACTAGGCCATATTGTGTCAAAGGAAGGCTTGCAATTGACCCGAGAGAGTTGAAGCAATAAGAGCATTTCCATTGCCAAGCCATAAGAAGGATCTTCAAAGCTTCTTGGGAAAAATCAATTTTTTACGCGAGGTTTGTACTAAACTTTTCTCGCCCTTATCAAACCAATAAAGTTGATGTTGAAGGAGAGTTTGGCATTTAGGTGGACAACTTTGAAGGAAAGAAAAGTTTTGAGGACATTAAAGAAGTTATATCACAAGCCCCAACTCTTGTGAATCTAAATTTTTCTAAGGACTTCATACTATACGCCTTTGGTGGTAGTGACACAATTTCTGCAATCCTAGTACAACAGAACAAAGAGGATACAGAGCAGCCAATTGCTTTCTTCAGCCAAGGTCTGGAAGATTATGAAGTGAGATACTCTTTCATCGAAAATAAAGTCTTGGCAGTGATTAAAGGGTTAAAGAAGTTTAAGCATCTGGTTTCAAACAATAAAATCCAACTATTAGTCTCCCATGCAAGAGTTAAATGCTTCCTTCTCAGGAAGGATCTGAATGAAAAACATGCAGGATGGATCAATCATGTCATGGAGTATGAAATTGAGATCAAGGTTACTAAGATGGTCAATGGGAAGGGATTTGTGAAAAATTGGTCTCGAGTCAACAAGAGGAAGCAAATGGTGAAAAGGAAGTTGTTTTTGTCTTGCAAAATAGTCAAGAGGAAGAAAATGAGGATGTGCCCACTCCTTGTTGGACTTAGAACATGGTGCACTTCCTTCAAATAGGCTTGTGTCCTCCAGAAATGAGTAAAAAAGGATACATTTCAGATTACAGGCCATCCCATATGTTCTTTTTAACGATGTCTTGTCTAAAAGGGACATCAATGTTGTTCTGTTAAGGTGCATTAGGAAGAATCGATTGAGAGAGTGTTACAAGAGTTCCATGATGAAGTAGCTGGAGGCCATTTTTCTCCATGGGTGACAGCACTCAAGATCATGAAGGTGAGTTATTATTCACCTATAGTGTTTAGTGACTACTATGCATAGATCAAAAAGTGAAATAACTGTTCATTCTTCGGAGGGAAAGAAAGGCTAGCAACACTTCCATTGTACCCAATTTTAGTAGACCAGCCATTCATGCAATGGGGATTGGACTTCATTGGAGTCATCAATCTAAATTTGAGCCAAGGCCAAAAATGGATTCTGACAGCAACAGACTATTTCACCAAGTGGACCGAGGTAGTGGCACTCAAAGAAGCTAATGAGTCTAGCATACTAGATTTATATGAAGGAATAGTGACTAGATTTGGAGTGCCAGCCACCATTATATCAGACAATGCATTGGCATTCATAGGTTCCAAAATCATAGGATGGGCCGTTAGGAATGAGATTTACTTGAGCACTTCATCAAATTATTACCCTCAGGGTAATGGCCAAATAAAGTCCACAAACGAGAACCTACTAAGATTTTCAGAAGAAATCTGGATGAAAATCAAAGAGCTTGGCACATGAAAATCAAATCAGCCTTATGGGCTGATAGGACAACACCCAAGAGGTCTACAGGAAGCTCTCCATTCAAACTTGTCTATGTGAAAGAGGCAGTGTTACCTATACCACTTGAGTTGCCAACATTGGAACTCATGAAGCAATTGGAGATGTCTGATTTGGAACCAATGGAGGCTAGTTATGTAGAGCTGATGGAGTTGGAAGAAACTAGAGAACATGCAATTCAAACAATGGAGAAGGATCAGGTCTTAATCAAGAGATGCTTCAACAAGAAGGCAAGAACAAGGACCTTCTAGGAAGGAGACCTAGTTTTGAAATGGGATGTAGATTAGGAAAAACTAGGAAGGCATTCCAAGTTTGATGCCATTTGGAGTGGCCCTTACATGGTCACAAAATGTAAAAGTAGCAATGCCTTCCAATTGTCTACATTGGATGGTGAAGAGTTACAGATTCTAGTAAATGGAATTTATCTTAAACACTTTGCTACTAGAAGGAAAGTTCTCACCTTGTACATATTAGTTTAGTTTTCTCATTCTTCTAAGTGCTTGTGCATATTGTCTAGTTGTAGTTTAGGTTTCTTTTATCTTAAGTTCTTTTCATGATATGCATGTTCTACTTGGAGCATGTATGATTTCAATTTTTGTATATAGTTGTGGTGTTGTTTTGTTGCTCTTGCACAACCCATTCAGAAACAGATGAATCCCTAGGTCAAAACAATTTTCTAATCTCAGAAACCATTGTTTCAAGATTTCTTATGAAAATTAAGAGTGCAAATAGATAGGCTCATGAATTAGAGGTAGTATCAGTATTAGACCATCATTCTCGACTCCATGCTAAACGGATATGAAAAGGGAATTGGTATTTTCATCTAGCAGGCAAATACCCCTGTGAGTCACCAAATTGTTATCCATATTTCTCCTCGAGAAAAATATTGGATCAGCCATGACCCCGCATAGAAAGAACCAAAGAAACCACAATTAAATCTTACAAACAAGTCACGAAAAGACTCAAAAATAAAGTGGCGGGGCTGTAAAAGACTAAACGACCTGTGCAAGAAGGAAGAGAAGAAACGGATCTGTTGGGAAGATTAATGTCTGAAATCCATTTAACGGGTTACATGTGGCCTCGAATTAAAATAGAAGGGTCGAGGAGGAGGAAAAGTGTCAAAAAGAATCCATGAACAAAGAAAGGGAAGAAACGATGAAGATCCGAAGTCTTTGGGTTCAAAATAGTTTAGAATGAGTCCAGAAATTGACTAAGTATGAAGGAGGCAGCAGAGAGAGCCACGTGTCGGCATGACACTTCTCCAAATTTGAATCCAAAAAGGGAAGCTCAGAAAAGCACCAGGCTTCCACATGTCCATGACCCCAACATTTGCACAAACGTTGAAAATTCTTCGGCTAGGTAAAAAGGTGCAGTGTAGGCTCGATGCAAATCTAAAATGGGATCCCAAGGTGGAGACTCAAACTCGCCATCCCTCCACATATAAAATGGTCAAAAGAGGTCAAAAGGTGGACATGGCAGGCCTAAAAATGGCTAAGTATATAAGTATTGGTGGGGATTGCCAAGTGTCCAAGTGGTGCATCTCCAAGGGTAGATCCAAAAGTGTTGGCTCAAACAAGTGTCTGGTTGCCACGTAGCCTAATGTCTAAAAAGGTAAGGGAGAGGTCGTTGAAAATTCCAAAGACCTACGGAGGCTTCCAAGTGTCAACCCAACACTCCTTCAAAGGAAAATCTTGATCGGGCTTTCAAGCAAGCACGGAGCCTCCACACATCTTGTCTAAAAAAGGGGACAGAGTTAGGCTTTGAATAGTCAATACATCTTTGGTAGGTCGGTGGAGAGTGCTAAGTATCCAAATGGTGCTAACTTAAGCATCGAATAATGAGAGGGTTTCCAAATGAGTGCCAGACCACCGCGTGTCCCCGGTCAAGAAATATGACCCCACCAAGAAAAGGAATTAGCCAAAAACATAGAAATTAGATAGGTGATGGAGGAAGCGCCATGTGGCAATCTTAAACCAGCACCGCTAAGGTGCCATTGGGGGAAAAGTTGGATTTTTTCCCTTTTTATTTCAAGGATGTAAAAGTTTCAAATGGGCCGTAACTCTTCCCAAAGGGAAAAAGTCAACGTTTGAGCCCGAGTTAAGGTCAAAGTGGGGAATCGGAGGAAAAGGTGAAAATTTTCCTTTTGTCAAAAAGGCACAAAGATGAAAATTGAAGTGCATCTCCCCAACCAACCAGAGGGTGCCATGTTTCCAAGCAGAGTGACAGATCCGTGAGAGCTTTCTCGGATTTTGCATATTTTGCGGAAAAGGGGGAAAAGATAAATTCTGAGCCATGAACCTGATTTTTGCCCTAATTTTCCCTCCACATGTCCCATATTAAAAAGAGGGCCTGTTTTTCAAACTGGTTTTCCTGCCCTTTTGTACGAACTCCGATAAAAACTTCGAAGGGGCATATATTTCAACTCAGGGCTCAAAATATTGCAAATATGACACCGTTGGAAAGATCTCAGCCTCTTCTACACCATGTAGATCTAAAACTTTAATATCGGGAGGTTAGGTGGAAGAAAAATGGAGAAACATCTTCAGGGCCATTAATGCAGGATCTATTTTTGCTCTAACAACCAGATCAGATTTGATCTGCTCTATCATTTCTTCCTCCTTCAAGGAGTGGAACTAGTGGTTGATATAGTCAAGATAGATTTGGGGGAAAATTTTGTAGGAGGCATTAATAACAGTGGTTGAGCTTTGACCTATTTTTTCCTACTTCCCTCTCTTTCTCCCCTATGTGTTGAATCTATAAAAGCAGGGTCGAGACTCATTGTAAAGGGTTGGAAACTCTTTTGTTTTTGTAGGCTCCCCTTTTTCTTCTAAAGAAAGGAATTCATGGAGTTTAGACCTTCCATTTAAGTTGTAATATGTTTCCCACCTTCTCGCCATTTGTAATGCATTGTATCAATCTGCAGAGCAATAAAACACGTTTGTGATCGATTTTAGATCCTTTCTTGTCTCCTTTGCTCTCATATGGTCTTTCATTATAAATCTGGTTATATGTGCTTGGTTATTGTATGTATTTTGTTGGTTTGTGTCTATTAGCAAAACAAATGTTCATCATTCCTTTGGTGCATCACCTTGTAGCTTAGTTTTGATTTCTTATATTCCTTTTATCCCTATCTCCTTGGTAAAAATTAGATTAGGTTTAGGAATAGGTCCTCTGCAAGTTTCCATGCATGCACCTAAATAGAGAAATAATAACCAGCCTTTAATCTGGAGATTTTTTCCATTTGCGAAGTCCCACACTTTGGGAAAAACTCAATGTTATGTGAATCACGCCAAATGAATCTTACTTAGAAAAGCAGATTTGATGACTCATTTGGGGTGCTATGATTTTGACTAACAATGCCTCTTTAATAATACTTTATGCTATGAATGTAGAAAAGTTGTACACAGTTCCCTCTGCCATTTTATTTGCAATGTGGAGCCACTTCTTGTTCACTTTGGCCCCAACATTCTTGGTTATTAAACTTTTTATAATGTTTTGACCACTAGGTCATCTATCTTTTCTACGTCCATCGTGTACTATGAAAATCAACCACCGGTAATGAAAATCCTCCCGTCTTATGAAAATCAACCATTGGTAATGTCTCTATGGATTTCCAAAGTATGAAAACTCATATATCTACAAGACTCCATCTTTCTCCAAAGTATTATGTCCAACATCTTCATAAATTGGTTTATCATCTTCTGTTCTCAAATATGTCTTCTTCACCAGCTCTTTATCAATCTGGTCTTTATTTTCTTAGGTACACTGATTGTAGTCACTCACCTTGCTCTTCCATATGTGGGACTCCCATACATGCCCCATAATGACTCCCTCAGGGTACTACATCTTAGAGAATCATTCCTCTAGTGTGTCTTTGACCTCTACTTCGATTCATTCTTCTTCTCTCCCCTTGTGGTTACTCCAGGTGCTCTCTTGGGTGCCATTACAACCTTCACAATTTTCCCTAATTTTTTCTTCTAAAACCCTGAACTTGTGTGCCCTAGCTGCGATTCAAACCCTAGATTATTGAACTCTACTCTTTGCACACCTTTTCCTTGTTCCAAAATTTCCTATGCGGGAGCTTCACTTTGGTCGTGAACAAATTTAGCTTGTTCGATGCTCTTCTTGATTGCAATCACACTTAACACTCATTCACACTTCAAATCTCTCTTCCAAGGCTATAAAAATTAAACATCCAAGGTAAGAATGAACTTGCATGCACCCCTTTTATAGATTTTTCCAATTTTCCTGCATCAATTATTCCTCACCTATCACTGCAATCAGTTTTAATTACATTTTTCTTATTTTTCCATTCTTTTCATTGCTTTCTTCTTGACCACAGCTTGTAACCTTTTGCACACCTACTACTTCTCAGCCACAAAACTCTTTATGCATGCCTCCATGCGCCAAAGTACATAATCCTCTGTATCTCATACTAAATACTTTCCTATGTTGTTGCTTACCTCACATTACAGTGTTTGAATCCTTTCTACATGTGGTCTTCAATATGAGTAAATTTATTTAAAAACACCTTCACCCCAAGGACTGTAACACCTTTCTCCTAAGCGCACCATACCTTCCAAGGAAATTCATATTCTAACCCATATATATATATATATATATACCTGTGTGCCAACCTATATTTGAATTTTAGTATAAATAGATTCCTTTTTCTTGTATTTGCTCCACCCCACACTAAAATTATGCGTGGTTTTTTTTTGCATGAAATCAAAAGATAGTAATCAACTTCCTACGTGCAAGCACACTTATTACAACAAAACACAAAACTAAATTGACCAAACATAACAACAATGAAAGAAAAAACATAAAAAGGAGATCTATTCTAAGTGGTAACACTTCCTTATTACAAACACCAATAATCCTTATATATAATAGGGCTTCAACCAACTCCCATGGAAGTACTAGGATAATAAAGTGCCATCCAACACCTATAATCGACAAGTGCCCAATCCAAGTATATTTTTACGAGAAAAGGTCCCAAAAATTGTAATTTCAATTTCCTTGGGTGGCTCAAAATCTTGGAATCATACATAAGAACCATATTTCCTACTTAAAATGTTTTTTTCCTTATGTGCCTATCATGCCGTGCCTTTTGTCTAGCCTTCTCGGTCTTCCGACTCAAATGTGTAATGGCACACCACTCATTTAACTACATAAGTTTGTCAATGCACTCTGTAACAACTTTATCATTAGCTAGTCCTCTCGCATGCATAATACAAAGGGATGCTAACATGAATTAAATAGGAAATACAACCTCCACGATAAACACAAACTAAAAGTTGTGACTTTATTCAAACTCTTACAAGTGGTCCTATATGCCCAAAGTACAATAGATAATTTATCATCCCAATCCTTTCTTCCAATGTCACATATTTTTATCAAGTCTATCCCAAAATATTGTTGAAAGCTTCAACAATACCATTAGCCTATGGGTGATAGGATGTAGTATTATGGTGTGCCACCATAAAATCTGCATACAATCTAGATCGTCTCATTAAGGACATGAGTTCCTATATCACTTTTTAAGCTCAATGGGTAGCCATACCTTCTAATGATGTTTTGATATAAAAATATTGCTATCAGTAGATGATGTACAATCATTTGTAGGTTTTGCTTCCACCCACTATGTCGATGATCCATATAAGTAATAATATAGTGCACACTAGTCCCATGCGCGGGTGGTGAAATAGGACCTACAAAGTCAATAACCCACTTCTCAAAAGGTTCAACACTTGCAATAGGCCTCAAAAGCATCTCATCTCTAGCTCCAAGATTTCTAAGGCATTGACAATGATCACATGCGATGACATATTCCTTGTATAAAGTTTCCCACCAAAGTATAGCCATCAAAATCTTGCGCATTGTAGCATCACCAATGTAATGACCTATGAAAATCCCACCATGAGCTTCTTCCATAATACCATCACGCTTGTGCTCCAAAAACATCGATGAAAAACTTCATAACGACCTAACTTGTATAAATCTCCTTCTACCAACTTGTAAGGTGCTATGTGTATTACAAACTACTTCTTTTCTAACGTCTTCACTTCCTCAAGCACCTGTCTAGTGTGCAAGAATACTATAATATCCTCTAAGTCTATTAGTGTATGGTATAACCGAAAAAAGCAGTGCATATGGCATTATTTTCTTAATGCTATATGCTTCCTTACTGAAATTAATTCTAGACAAATGGTCGCCTCGAGTTTCTCTTTCCTTTTTTTACAACAACTGTGAATTCAAAATCCTAAAAATAAGTATACATCTACAAATTACCCTTGCAAAACATGCTTGTTAACCAAATACTTAAACACCATATGATCTGTAAAGAAGATAAATTGTGTTGCCAACAAGTGCTATCTAAACTTGTGCAACAGGTAGATCATGGAAAAAATCCTCATGCTCAATAGTTGTATAATTCTAATTTGTTGTCATCAACTTCTTGCTTGTAAAGAAAATAGGGTGGTCTATAATTCATTCTCTTGGTTGCACCAACACTACACTAATGTCCATACCAGAAGCATCAAAATGAACATGAAAGGGTTTGTCCCATGAAGAAAAATACAAAATAGGCACATTACTAAGCTTTTCCTTAAGTGTTTCAAACTCTTGCTATTGTAAGGTCATCCAAATAGAATCTTCCTTTATCCTTCAATAAATCTTCTAAGGGAATGAAAATATTTACATAACCCTTAATGAATTTCCTATAATACCATGCGTGTCCTAAAATCCATGCACTTCACTTTGATTCTTAGGTTCCTCCAAATCCAAGATCACAACTACCTTGGCTAGATCTACCAATAATCCTTCCTTAACAAATTATATGCCTAAGCAAAGTGCCAAAATGTGTTGCAAATATGCACTTCTTAATGTTAAGAGAGATGCTCAACTACCTGCACCTCTCAAACATGAGCCTTATCTTTTCACAATGGACCTTGACTAAGCCATAGAAATTCCAATCATCCAGATATACTTGAGAGAACTTATGAATGAAGTCATGAAAGGCCTACGAAAATTACATAAGAACATCGCTGGCGCATTTTTCAATCCAAAGGGCATAACTATATATGCAAAACTTCCCTACTCCATAGTGAAATTTTTATTTTCCCGATCTTCCTTTGTGATCCACACTTGATGATAACCTAAAAACCATCTGTAAAATAGTATTTCTCATGCCCAACAACTCCTGAAAGATCTCCTTTGTGAATGGGTAGGAAAAGGATCAATAACACATGAAGCATTTAATTATCCGTAGTCCACACAGATCCTTATTTTCCCATCCTTATTAATGCTAATAACCATGGGGCTAACCCATTAAAATTCCTCAATAGGCTCAATTATACAAGACTTGAGAATTTTTCACTCTCTTACAGAGACACTAAAATCTACTTACGCAGTTTTAATACTAAAATTGCACTAATTATCCTCTTTCCCATCATTTCCATAATAATTAGTGATTTTCCACTAATTAACTAACATTCCCCTTCATTTCCATTAATCAATTACATTTCATTAATTAATTATCCTTCATATCACTCTTGATGAGATTAACAACCTTTCATTAGTTATAATCCACTTCTAAGTGATTAATTAAACATTATTAGTTAATTATGCCTTCTATTTTAATCAATAAACCCCTTTTATTGGTTAAATTCCCTCTTACATCCCCTAAATCATGTTAATTTTCCTCTAAATCCCCTCTAAATATATTCTACAATCTTATCCCTACCTATTAATTAATCACGTTTGATTAATTAAACCCCTCTCAACTCGCATAAAGTGCACATCCTTTATTAATTATTCTAAACATGCATATCATTTGAATTTCTTCTTTGGGATAATCCCACATTCACTAATTTGCAAGCTTCTCCCAAAGTGGAAAGCTATTTAAAGGACCAAGCTCCTTCCTCTCAAACACACACCTCATTTGCATTAGTGAAAACTATAGGCATTTTGATCTTGAGCATTCTCCATTGATTTGGATTAGCCTCTTCATCTTGCATCCATTCACTCAAATTTGAGTAGTATGGGAAGATCCAAAAATGGCCTTGTAGCCATTTCTTGGTGAGATTCCATCCTCAATTCTTGAGGAAAACAAAAATCAACTTTGATTGTTAAATGATCTAACTAGGTTCATGTTTAGTTAGAAATCTAAAGAGTAGGAATGGCTTATTATGTTAGTTTGATTTATTCAAGTTTCTTGCATTTGAAGAAGTTAGTTTTATAAGATCTTATCTTTTTTTTTTATTAAGGGAAAATAGTTTTGAAGGGACTATACCCTGTATACAAAAGGGCTCAAAAGCCAGATAGAAAAAAAGAGAGAAGAAGCCCAGAGAGGGGCAAAACAGTCAACCAAGAAGGCTCAACAGCCAGATATTACAATATAGGTGAAAAGTGGATCAAAACGTACAGAGATCCAGATCTAAGAAGACAAGATAAAAAAGAAACCAAAAGAGAAATAGAATAACGAGCTCCACCAAAAACAACTCCAGAACCGCCTGAGGATAGCCAGATCGCAGCCAAAAAACAGCAGCACAACAGCCCGTTACTTGATGGCCCTGTCAATCTTGGTCTTGATGGCCTGCAGTGACATGAAAAAGGCAATGGCAGTGGCCTGAGAGGGGTCCTTCATGTCTACTTGGGAGATTGCAATGTCCCTATTCTCTTTAGGGCCCCATATGTCTTCATTGATTCCACTTAAACTACAAACACTGTGGACATGTTGTTCAATGAAGTTATAAATGCTTTTGAGGGCATATAAAATGCAGTCATTGCAGATTTTGGCATTCCCCAATCTGCCATCAAGGGACTGCAGTTTCTTGAAGACTTCATCGATGACCCCCTCTTCCTCCTCACTTTGAAGGATCCTTTTACCCTTGGCTCTCTCCATGTTTTTTAGAGCCCCTTTGAGCTCTTGAATCTCCTTCTCCAATCTGTCAACCCTCTCCAGCAAATCCTCCTCTTTGGGCTTCTCCATAGGCATGCTAATATGCAGGAGGTTTTCAGCTAGTTCTAAGTCCTTGTGGCTCCTAAGGACTCGTTGGGAAGCAGGGATTTTAGCTTTCTTGATTTTCTTGCTGGAGCCAACATCATCATTCTTTCTTTTTAGCAGGGGTGGAGTGGGAGCAACATGGGCGAGTGTGGGGGTATGAAGGAGGGAGGTGGGATAGGGTTCATGGGAGGGAAGCTGGAAAAGTGGTGATGAATCGGAGGATAAGGCCCTAGTATAGAGGGACAACCCTAGAGTGATTTTGAACTTCCTTATAGATTTCTCCAAGGAGTTGATCGGATAATGAGGAAAGCTAATAATGTTATTTCTACGAAAATAATTCGAAAAATCGATGCTTGTGAGGAATAGTCACATATCTTCCTTCAAGGGTAACATACCTTACCACCATTTTAGAAAGTTTATCAAAAGGTATAGGGATCAACTCCACCTTGAGGCCAGCATTCTGAACTCAAGATTCTCTCCTCTTCTAGAAATTTCTTGGTTTCCACCTCAAGAAGTTAGTTTTTATAAGCTCTTATCTTAATGGTTCTTGTTTGATTAAATTTTCTTTAGAACTATTAGGTGTTAGTTTCAATTCACATAGCATAGTTAGTTTTACATGAACACATTTGGCACGCCTGGTGGGACTTACCCCATAGCATTTGATTTCAAGTTTTTTTAGTTTTGTCTCAATTTTGGCTAACCCTTATTATGCACATGTTAAATAACTTCAATTCCTTGATGTATTTTGATAGCTTTACATGTGTTGAGTCTATTTTTATTTTTAAAGGAGATGGGTTGTTAATTTTGGGTTAAGATAATAAAAATTTGACCTTTAGGAGTTTTATGATGTCAAATCTGCGTGTTTATGACATCATTCTAGAAACCTACACCGGTATTATGCTTCCTCGTGCTAGTGTTTGAAGGGCCGTAATGCTATTACTAGGGACACACTGATGTTATATTAGCCACACTTCTATGAGACTTTTATCCTTCACCCATTCTCTATTTAAATCCCGCATTCATGTGACCCCCATGCTATCATTTCTCTAGCTGCACTCATGTCACTCTTAGTTTCTAGTCCACCTTTTATCTCAAACCCATGTAGGAGTCATTAGGGGCATGCTAATGTTTCACTACATGTGTTGGTGTGTTAATCTCTCTATATCTTGTCCCTATTTTTATCGGACTGTGTTCTATGTGCTCTTTATGTAAGTGTTTCTAGGGGCACACACTTATTATCGGAGTTTGCAACCGATGTTGCAAAATCCATGCTAGTGTTCTTTGTAAAGTTTGCGATCTATTTTAAAAGTTTTCAAGATTTAATATTGGGTATTTATAACATCTTTTGAATGGTTTTCAATGCTAACTTATGTTTGTAGGATATTTTCAATGATCTTTAATGAATGTCGTGGTGTCATGTTTTAGGATAGAGTTTTGTATGCTCTTCCTTTGCAGCTTTTAGGTGATTTTGGGAATAAAAATTACTCTAATCCTTCTTGCACTTAAAAACACGTCATTAAATTCATGGTTAAGGGAATGAAAAATAATTGGTTAAAACAAGTTGCCTAGTCCTTTGATTTACAAGATTTTCCATTTTTGATATAGTTGGGTTACTTTTTGTGTATGCTCTTCTCTTGCATCTTAGGACGATCTTGAGAATCAAAAACAAAATTTAACCCTCTTTCATGATGTTTTGATCTTATGGAAAACTATTAACCTTCGCATGCAGGACCAATACTTGCTTGTCAAAGAATCAGGATCTAAACAAATACTAATACAGTTTGTTACAGGTTGCCAACAATGTACAAAACCAAACTAAGATAAAAGATAAAAAAACACACCACTATTCAAAACATTATATTTGCAGGTTTGATTAAGAGCTATAAATCATCCGCTTAAAACTGGGGGGAAGTGCCTTGGCATAAGCCATAAAACTCAATATGAGGATTACCTCATGAACCCCAAAGTAGTCCACACCTTGAGGGAACTAGTGGAAAAAATGGGAAGTGCTCTGCTTACCCACTTGACTAGTACGCCTTTGTGAGATTAGCATCAAAATTATCTTCACACGACCCCAGTGAGATACAAATGAACACAATTTATTTCTCATTATATCGAAGGGGGTAAAGTAAAGCCAGGATACTCCTTGATTTAGTCAGTGCAAATTTCTTGGCAAACCACACTCATAGAGATAATTTGTGACACCTAGAGAGTGAACTTATTAGGAATCCATTTTGCATAGGAGACGAATTAAACAAAATAAATCATGTTTCAAAGAGATATCACAAAGCAAGAAATTTTTGGGGTCAAAACCTTGTTAGTCGAATAAGGGGAGAGTCCATTAAAGTTTGAGCCTAGTGTTATTCATCACAAAATTTGTGAAGTGTTACTTTGTCTTAGTTTTTCACTTATCTTAAGACAAGGTGAAACTCTGCCGAAGTTACGCCAAGTATTTTTCACCCCCACTTGGTCTACTCCTTTATTTTCTTGTTGCCCTTTTGGGAAAAAGAAATCATACATACGTAGTGTTACTTAAGATTGTGTCCACCACTTTTTCACCCACTTACATCCTTCCTTATTGTGACTGTGATAGTAAGTGTTGAAAGTGTGTTGGTACGTCCTCAAATCTTGAGTAGCCTTGTCTTGATACCCATGTCAAGACATTTCATTGTAGTTAGGCTTGCTTCATCATCAATATTCCCTTGAGGTGTTAATTTTCTCACATCGTCTTGATATAATTTTGATACTTACATATTGTTTCTCATAAAATTGATTTAAGTGTCTAGATTGTACCATTACATTGCTCGCACCTTAACAAATCCTTGGTATAATTTGACCTTGTCTCCTTCCAAACATTTCCTTAACCTTGAAAAGTGTTGTTGTTACGTTGTTCGCATCATATCAATATTATTTTGATACTAATATCTTGATTTTATGCAAATCTTGATTAACATATCTAAGTGGTCTTGTTTTGTTGCTCGCACTTGTAACTTCAAATTTTTGGGATTCAAGCCTTGTCTATATCTAGACTGGTTATAGTATACTTTAAGATGGAAGCCAATTCAACCCCTTGTTAATAATTATGCCTTGTTTATTTTGAACTTGACTTAAGTGTTAACATTGTGTTGATCATCTTACATTAAACCATCATTTGGACACATTTACATAGGGAGTAATTTCTTGTAGATTGGATTGGCTTACTGAAATTATGTGATTACTCGTTGTGATCGTTCATCTTTTAGACTTTTTTTCTAAGGAAAATCATTTTGATCCTTCAATCCTTTGTACTTGCAACGTGTTGTCCAAACCTTGTGGGATTATTGAAATTGTGTTGTCAATATGTTTTTTTCTTTAGATCACCTTTGGAAAATCACACAAACATCCCCTATTTGTTTATAAAATGTCTAGTTGGTCATCATTACGCTTCCCGAATCAAAATGGAAATTCCTTCCCTTTGAAGGGGTTTAATCACACTATCTAGGTATAGACATTTGGACCCAAAATTCCTAACTATCACATGGTTCCTCACACTTATGACAATAAGGAATCCAAGTTTAGGAATTCACACTGGAATATTCCCATCATGACTAAAACTCAATTGGTTCTTCACACTAGAGAACCCATTCAGCTTAACCCTTTCCCCACATTCATATCATAGTCAGTAGTATACTTCTAATGATTCTAATCCATGTTATTCTTATGATTACCCTCGGTCTCCCGATTCTAATCCAAACTATTCTTTTGATTCCTCTCAATCTTCTGATGATTCTAATCCAAACTATCTTTCAAATTCCTCTCAGTCTCCTGAGCCTCATCCAATCAAATTTATTCTAGGGAGTAATCAATCACCTAAATGAAAATTTCCTCCTCTAAGGATTTACATCGCCAAAAATATCCCCATCATTCTTCTGATTTGACTCCTACATCATGGTCCTCCCTTTCTTCACAATACCCACTTTATCAGTTGCCTCAATGATGTCTTCCTCCTTTGAAGATCCATGTGACTCCAAGTTCCTCTAATCATTCCTCTAATTTGACTCCTGAGTCATGGTCCTTCCTTTCTTTGCAATAACCCTTTTATCTGTCACACCTCAATGATCTCTTCCTCTCACAAAGATCCGTGTGATTAAAAATTCCTCTTATTAATCATCCAAGTTGACCCCATGTCACAATCCACTGATTGGATACATGATCCTCTTTGTCTACATGCATTATGCCGTATTCTAGGAAAACCAATACCAACCCATTCTAAATCTACATCTTCTTCCACTTGCGAGACATCTAAATCCAAATATACTTTGTCTCTTGAGTCATCATCTTCTAAATCTTCCACACCAGTTGGACCTCTTTCTTCTAATCAACCTACTATCATCAAAGAACAACAACCATACCGATCGATTTATTTCAGAATGAAGAAGAAATCAGAGAATTCATGGGGCTACATGATGACATCCCTCTAGAGGATCATGAGAAAGGATTATCTTTTGACCTCGATGTGTTCATGTATTTTGGGAAGAAGTTTATTCCTTTTGTTAGAAAATAGAGGAAGATCCTAAGATCATCAAATTTTATCCTCCTCTTATTATTTCATTTTCACACTCCCCATTACATGGAGAAACACTTGGGCTTATCATTAATCCTTGGATTATCTTATCATCATCCCATAATTCTTTACATATCACAATTCCTCAATCACAATATTTCCTTGGGTCACCTCCTGATAGCCCATCATCTTCTTTTATATGTGGGCCAACTCTTAGTATCCCTCCATATGCTATTTGTGAGTTAACTCTAGGTAGCCCATTATCCTATATTCTTAGGACACATCCTAGTAGGCCCTCATCTTCTATACTTGGGCCATGCCCTGGTAGCCCATTATCTTCTATACTTGGGCCACATCCTAGTATCCCCTCATCTTCTATCTATGGGATACCTTTTGGTAGCCCATCATCTTCTATACTTGGGCCACACCCTAGTAGTCCTTCATCTTTCATCTATGGGACACCTTCTAGTAGCCCATTATATTCTATACTTGGGCCACATCCTAGTAGCCCTTCATCTTCTATCTATGGCTCACCTCTTGGTAGCCCATTCTCTTCTATCCTTGGGCTACATCCTAGTATCCCTTCATCTTTTGTCTATGGATCACCTCCTAATAGCCCATCCTCTTCAATCCTTGGACCATATCCTCTTCATCCATCATATCATCCTTCTATTAACAACTGTGGCAAGTCCACCATCATTCCTAACATTCCTATCATCAATTCTAAACATTCACTTTCTTCTCCCATTTCTCGGGATCAGAAAAATCACACATTATCTTATATGAAACCCAAAAAGTTTCTTTATTAAGCTAACATCAATACTCCAAAGAGCTCCAAAGATACCAAAATTCAAGCAACCATAATGTTAAAAATCAAACACAATTCAAGAATGCACACCAATGTAACCATCAAGTATGGCACAAAGTGCATAAACCTATGGATAGGAAACTCATTCCCCATATAAAAAATCCACGTCAAAAGATAATTTGTAGTAACTTATCAAGTATGATCTCACTAAAGTCATCAAGATTGGAGATAATATCACTCTTGATAAGAAAAAACTCATAGTATCCATCATTAAAGAAATCACAAACATTGTTGTTGGATCCTATCATGTGGAGTGACATTGTTGGTCCCAACTTCTAAATCATTCATCTTCATCATCTTCTCCCTTCACGGTTTTCCCTTCACAAAACCATCCAAAATAAAAAATAAAAATGAGAAAAACATTAAAATATTACAAAAATATCAAAGGTACAAAGATCAAACATTGTAATCAGGTATTGCATACACATGGATGTTATTTCCTTCCTTTCTTCATATTATTTTGCAAACCACCAACCATTTTCATCCCTTCGGTGATCTTTTGGTTAGTCTATTCATGCTCATTGTGCAAAATTTATCTCTATAGTATTTGTTTGACCTTGGTATTTCATCACCTTGGTAAATTAAAGAATGATTGAACTCTTAGAGATCCTATCACTATCTACATCTAATAAACTTGTTACAAAGTAATTTTGGATGTATTTGTTGACACTAGCCAATGTCGTCATCACAATCAATTCCACATCCTTCCATAAATTCATTTATGGTTCTCAACCCCTTATAAAAATAATTGAGAGAGCTGAAGCAATTTTCAAATAAAAAAATCAATCAAAAAATAAAATAAAATCAATAGATAACTCTCTCTTGGGGTATTTCCAGGATTCTCTACCGAAGCTATGGATGCTTGGTTGACAATAGAGTAGTGATGTGACTAATATCAAATACATCTACATCGGGGATATGGATGCTTGGCTAGAAATAAAGTAATGTACAACTCTCCTTCAACCCTCCATTCAAAAATTACATTTCAAAATAAATCATTCCTTCACATTGGCTAATTTGTCCTCACTTGCTGCCCATCAAATCTTCACTTCAAGAGCTAATTAATTTCCACATGCACACACTAGATCTTGATGAGCCAACATGATTAATATGTTACCAGGTTTTGTTTAGACCTTGTTCAAACTATTGCTTTAGTTTGTATTTTAAATCACAATTTGTTCCTTTGGCTAATCACTTTTTCATTGCAAGTCTTCTAGCTACATTTTCCATATCCTTTCATGACATTTTATGTTCTTATGCTTCTTTTAGAACATCCATGTGTATACAATTTCCTTTTTATTATGTTTGAGAGAAAATGTCCCTTGTTTCAATAAACAATCTTCCACTTCTATCTATAATATTTTTCTTGGCCAGCTTGCACTGTGGCATGACTGCTCCTTCCTAACACTTCATTGGTTTGAATTCATCATAATGTTAAACATATTGATCTTGGCCTTGATCCAACTTATCTTCTTCTTGTATATACGTGTGAGATTTACCCTTGTACATTCTCACCTCTCGTTGGGGAATTTTTACATCTTCATTTTCCTATACATAGCTTTGGGAAACTTCCGAAAACCTTAAAAATTTATAAAACGTTCAAAAATCCAAGAACATTGTTAATTTTTGTCAAAAAAAAAAAAAATTTGTAAAAATCGTTAAAAATCCAAGACATTGGTAAAACATCAAAATCGAAAACATTCAAAAATTACAAAAATTGGTAAAATAATTAAAAATCCAAAAAAATTGTAAAATTCATTTTTTTTTTTTCCAAAATTGTAACAAGCATGTACACAATCAAGCCTCTGTTAAATGCATTGTACTCAAACATCACAAAATTTCCTACAAAACTTCTTTGTTTGATTCTCTCTTATTCTTGTGCATGACTTGTGGATCATATGGATCTACCCCCATTAACAAATTTGGTTTGCTTACTATGTCTGTACTCCCTTGCACAATGAGTTAAATGGTACTATTTAATTGGAAGCCTCTACTTTTTCATGGGAATTCCTTGTCCTCCACTTATTCAACTTGCAATGTATTTGTTGATGCAAAATCACAAAGACCCCTAGATGCAGATTAGGTTTCTAGGTTGATCACTTTGGCATCCAAAGCAGATTGCATAACATTGAATCCTTTCTCTAAGTGTGGGACTTGAAAAATGAGAAATAATTCTCTAGAGAAGGTTGGTTCCTATTCCTCTGTTCGGATGCACACGAAATATGCAGAGGGTTTTCTCAAAACCTGATCTAATCTGCCAAGGAGACAAGGTAAGAGGATGCATAAAATAAATCTAAGCTAATAGAGGTGATGCACCGAGGAATGAAGAACACCTATTTTTCCAAAGGAACACGAGACTATTTGAATGTGATATAAGATCATGCACAGATGACAAAACCTGCAGTGAAAGACTAGGAGGATGCAAAAATGAACACAGAGAGGGCTGAGAATCATCCACAGACATGCATTACTTGCTCCAAAGATTGATACAATACACTACAGAATGCCATGAGGTAGAATAGTATTACAGTTCAAATGAGAGGTTCAAACTCCACAAATTCGCCTGAGGAGAAGAAGGGAGAGGCAAAACAGAAAAATGTTCGACCTCTGAAAAGAAGCTCCTCTTTACAATATATAGAAAGAATGAGAGAGGGAAGAGAGAGAGGAAAGCCAAATCTACCCCAACCACCTCCAGGTTGCATTCCATTCATCTCATTATGGCAGAAGCGGCGGATCCTGGAAAAATGGCGGGCTGCCCAATGTAGCGGCGAACTATCTGCTGCATTAAAGTTGTTTGTTGAAGCATTACTTCTGCTTGTTATTTCACGCCAGAGGCGTTTCTTGATTTTCTCTCTCCAAACTGAACCAAAATGCAAGATTGACCCCGGAATCGTGTAGAGAATTTTACCAGCTTTCCATTGATATAAAGAACGTGCCAATCCGAGCTCTGGATCAAAAGTTATGTCGATCTGAAGATTTAGGGCACAAACAGCAGCGAAACAGATTTTTAAATTTCTTCCGCACTCGCCACCCGGATGACACGTGGCAAGTTCTGATTCGCTGAGCAAATCTCTCTCCTCCACCTCTCGGTGGGCTTTCCTTCAAAATTTCCTTGTGGGCCCTAGCTGGGACACGTGGCACTATCCCATTGGTTCGGGCTGACCCTTCAAAACTCGCCATTTGACTTTTTGACCATTTCCTTTGTGACACGTGTCATAATTTGGTTGGTTCTCGGCCCTTTTGGCTCCTTCGTGTCCACCGCGCGTCCATTTGTCCCAGATGTCCTAGTGCTGCTTGGGACAAAAACCTCCGATCCACTTGAAATGGGCTTCCTCGTCCCTCATTTTGCCGATGACGTGGTGCAATCTGATTGCTCTCGATTTTTGGCTATCCGCGTCCCTCGCGCCCTGCGCGCCCGATGTCCCAAAGACGAACTTTCTTTTTCGGCCGAACCGGCCGGTTCACATCCATTTGTCCCAAATGTCCCAAAGTGCTTAGCAGCAGGCCAAATTCTTCCTGTCCCGCCCAATCCGGCGATTCGCGTACCTCCGCCCGATGTCCCTTTTGCCTCCTGATCGTTTGTTCTCATTTCGGCCGATCCGGTTGGTTCGCGTTTCACGTACTTGTGTCCCGCTTTGTCCCTGGATGAAGACTTGGGCAAATTTTTCCTTCTTTCGGCCGATTCGGGCATTTCGCATCCCGCGTGCACTGCAGGCCCGAGATGTCCCTTTGCTTCACGGGCCGCCTGGAGGCTTTTCGGCCGATCCGCGCCTAGATGTCCCAAATGTCCCGACTTGCTCCGTGGACTAGGACTTAGCCATTTTTCGTGATTTTTCCTGTTTGAATCTACTTGCGTGGAACTACAAAACTTTGATGCATGTTATCGAAATTTACCCTGGGGGGGTGAAATTTTGACAACAGCTGACGACTCAATGGGGTCACCTGCTGCTAGGTAGAAGATCGGTGGCCTTTAGCCATCCATTGGGCATGGAGTTATAAGCAATAACTCAAACGAGCCTCGATATCGCAACTTCTTCTCCAAAGCAACACTCGAATCAGTAAAACAACCTGAGAGCAACAAAACTTGTGCCAAAGCACTTAGGGAAATAGAAACCTAACTACCATAGGACAATGTGTATACGCACTTGGAGGAATGAAAATCTAATTAATATTTACAAGGTAGTGAACTTCCTCTAGAGGCAACGCTTGGATAGATTCCATTGACTGGAATCTGTAGTTCTTCACCATCCAATGAGGCCAATTGGAAAGCATTGCTGCTCTTGCGCTTCGTGACCATGTATGGGCCACTCCGGATGGCATCAAACTTGGAATGCCTTCCTGGTTTTGCCCGATCTGCATCCCATTTCAGAACTAGGTCCCGTTCTTGGAAAGTCCTTGCTCTTGCTCTCTTATCAAACCATCTTTTTACTAAGGCCTGATCCTTTTCAATCGTCTGAACTACATGTTCTCTCGATTTCTTCTAATTCCATCAATTCTCGCATACCGACCTCCATTGGTTCGAACTCGGATAACTCAAATCGCTTCATGAGCTCCAAGGTCGGCAATTCTAATGATATAGGCAATCTTTGCCTCTTTCCCATAGACCAACTTGTAGGGAGAATTACCCGTACACCTCTTTGGTGTTATCCTCGTCCCCCATAACACTGATTTTAGCCTTGTATGCCATGTTCTTTGATTTTCATCCGAGTCCTTTTGATGATTTTTAACAAATTCTTGTTTGTGGACTCTGCTGTCCATTACCTCGCTGGTAATAATTTGAAGAGGTGCTCAAATAGATTCCATTCTTGATAGCCCATTCTCGTAATTTTTGAACCTATGAATGCTAATGCATTGTCTCGATATGATGGTGGGCGGCACACCGAACTCAGTTGCTATTTCTTCATAAAAGTCTAGTATGTTAGACTCACTTGCCTCTTTGAGCGCTCACCGCTTCGGTCCACTTGGTGAAATAGTCAGTCATTTGTAAGAATCCACTTGTGGCCTTGACTCGAATTGGGATTGATGACTCCAATGAAGTCCAATCCCCATTGCATGAATGGATGATCTACTGAAATTGGACGAAGGGGTAGTGCTGCTAACCTTCCTTTCCCTGTGAAGAATGCACATTTCTTGCATTTCTTAACCCATGAGTAGCAATCATTGAATACAGTAGGCCAATAGTAACCAGCTTTCATGATTTTGAGAGCTGTTACCCATGGGGTGAAATGGCCTCCTACCTCCCCGTCATAGAACTCGTGTAAGATCCTCTCAACCTGACCTGTCCCAATGCATCTTAATAGAACACCGTTGATGTCTTTTTTAAACAAAACACCATCAACAAGCACATATGGAACTGCTTGTAATCTGAAGTACCTTCTTTTTGCTTTGCTCATTTCTGGAGGGCACATGCCCGTCTGTAGGAAATGTATCATATTCTGAGTCCAACAGGGAGTGGACACATCATCATTTTCCTGTTTTTGATCATCTTGTAATAGCAGGACAACGTCTTCTTCATCTTCTGGGTTGTCTGGTTGTTTGGAAGCGAGCTGCTCACACAAACCTTTACCTCTTACCAGCTTGGTGATCTTGATCTCAATGTCATACTCCATGACACAGGTGATCTATCCTACCCTTTTCTCATTCAAATCCTTGTTAAGGAGGAAGTCCTTAACCCCAAAGATGTGAGACTAGCAAGAATGGACCTTGTTGTTTGAGACTAAATGCTTGAATTTCTTCAAGCTTCTGATTACTGCAAGCATATGCTTTTCAATAAAAGAGTACCTCACTTCGCAGTCATCTAGGCTCTAGCTGAAGAAGGCAATCGGATGTTCATCATTATCTTTGTTCACTGTACTGAATGGTAGAAATAGTGTCATCACCTCCAAATGCATAGAGGATGAAATACTTGGAAAAGTCTCAGTTGATGAGAGTGGGTGCTTGGGAGATGGCTTCTTTGATTGCTTCAAAACTCTCCTTGCCTTCGCCGTCCACTTGAAAGCCATGCTTTTCCTTAACATTTTGGTGATGGGCTTGACAAGGGCTGCAAAATGGGACAAACCTCCGAACAAAGTTTATCCTTCCCAGAAACTCAAGGGCTTTCTTGTGGCTTGGCAATGGTAGT
Source organism: Taxus wallichiana var. yunnanensis (assembly GCA_018340775.1). NCBI lineage: Eukaryota > Viridiplantae > Streptophyta > Pinopsida > Cupressales > Taxaceae > Taxus > Taxus wallichiana. The sequence goes on along the minus strand of CM031235.1, from coordinate 600,035,918 downwards.
GCTCTTATGGCTTCAACCCTCTGGATCAATTGCTAATCCTTCCTTGGAGACAATATGGCCAAGGAGCTTCCTTCATGTGCAAGAAAGATGCACTTCTTAGGATTAAAAGACACTCGAACTTTGTACACCTCTCAAACACTTGCACTCGAGGTAAAAGAAATGGTCTCGCTGCATTCTTTAAGAAGACAGAATATCATCTAGGTATATCACCACTATCTTGTTGATCAAGCCTTTGAATGCCATATCCATAGCTCATGGAATGTTGCTCCGGCTGTTCGACCCCAAATGGCATCTTCTTATAAGTATATGTGCCCCATTTGGTTGTGAAGGCTTTCTTGAACCGGTCTTCCTCCTTCACCATAATTTGATTGAAGCCTAAGTAACCATCAAGTAGTGAAAACCTTTCTGAACCAGCTACAACCTGCAATATTTGCTCCATGGAAGGGAGTGGATAATGGTCCTTGAGAGAGGCTCTATTCAAATCTCTGAAGTCAACACACAGCCTGATCTCTCCACTCTTCTTCCTGACTGGAACTAAGTTGGCAACCCAACTAGAATGCTTGATTGGGAATATGATTCTTGACTCAATCAGCTTGTCCAATTCTTTCCTCATGAGAGGCTCCATGTGTGGATTGACTGGTCTCTTTTCTACCTGACAGGCTTAGTATTTGGATCCAATTCGATGGTATGCTGAGCTAAGTTGGGATTGAAACCTTTCAAGTCTTCATAGCTCCAAGAAAACACGTCAGGGAATTCTTGACATAGCTGTATGAACTCACACCTTTCTTGCTCAGTTGTCATCTTTCCAATTTGCAATGGCTTGTTTTCTTCTACCAATATGGATACCGAATCTTCTCTCTTAACCTGAATGTTTGCTTTCTCCTTTCTAAACTGATCATTGGGGTTAAAAATGGACTCCAAAGTGATAAGTCCCTTGGGCAGCTTGTCAGTTCTCAGCTGTATCACTTGGTCACCATATTGTTGTTCCAACTTTTCTTGATTCTTAGCTGAGAACTCAGCTTCTTCTTGCAAGAAATGGATGATTTGCTGGTCATTCTCAAATACTTGCCAACTGACATCGTTATCCGGCACCGAAGGCTTGACAATCACATGGATGTTTGGCTGTACCTTGTCTTGTTGAATGTTCTCTACAATGTCAAAGGCTGCCCCTCTTCGCTACAAGCCCATCGTCGCCAGCTTGATTCTCTTTCCTAGGAATGGCTTTAATGCCGAAACCCTCAAAATCTTCCATGAGGTCCCACACCCTGTTCTTGTAGCACCTGAGTAGATCATTTTTGGCCGCATGTTGTCCCTTGACCTGATTTACAATCAATTCACTGTCCCCAAAGACTTGCAAGTTCTTTATTTTTTTCTTGATTGCCCAATGCATCCCTTGCACCAAGGCTTCATATTCAGCAGTGTTATTGGAGCATGCAAATTGAAATCTAAAAGCTGAATAGTACTTTACTCCTTGAGGTGAAACAAGCACGGCTCCACCTCCTGCACCTTGTCTACTCCTTGATCCATCAAAAAATAGCTGCCATACCTCATTGTCATCCTTGTGGTTTGGCTTGGTGATGCTAGGAATAGGTTGACTTTCTTCGTGTATACAATAGACTCCTAGCTCAGATTCTTCTATTCCTTGATAAGGATCAAAAGCATGCACCTTGTTTTCCCATTCATCAAGAGTCAAATCTGGGATACTTCCAACCTTAGTGTCAGCTTCATCAGTGCTAGGGTGATCTTCTTGATCAAATGCTGAGCAATTGACATTAATCTGACTTGGAGTGTAGGGCTCAATATGGAAGTTTGCAATAGGTTCAGATCTGATTGTGGCCTTAGTTCCATATCTCATTCTGAATAGCATGTGAGACCAATCAGCGGACAAATATCCCCCAATCTTGGCAGTGAAGTCCCTTGACAAACAGAGGGCAAAGAGTGGTGGAAGGTCTATGACTGACACATCTTGTAAAACAACAACATTTGGACATGCGTGCAAGGTAAGACTCAAATTTCTAATCACTCCAACTGTTGCTATTGCTGTCCCATCCAACTGCACTACTCCCTTAGATGTTATTTCATACTGGAGCCCTAACTGATCAGCTATCTGTTTAGGCATTACTGAGCTACTTGCCCCGGAGTCTATCATGCAATTGTGCACTAGCTGATTTCCAATGATTAACGAAACATAGAAAGGAGGGGGTTTCAACATCTTACCTTGTTGTCCTCCATGATTTCCCTCAGGCTGGGCAGCATTTGTAAGCACTTTGTCTTGTATCTGCTGATTCGAAGTTGGCCAGTCCTTCATGGCAGCTTGCAGCAGATCTCTTTGGCCTGGGATAGCTAGGGATTCCCACATAGATATATTGACGTTTGTTTTCTTCATCTGATCAATGATACTGAATGGTGATGAAGGATCTCTCTGCTGCCCCTTGGTTTGCACATTTACTCCTTGTATGTGGGCAGCAACAGCTGGCATTTGAGTTGGCCTAGGGGCTGTTCTTGGCTGTCCTTGTGCATTTGAAGCGGGACTTTGCTTGCCAATCATTTGTGGAGCCATGGAAGGTTGTGGATTGGCTGGGGCTAATGGCTGTTCTTCACCCAAATTTCTCCTTTTTGACCTTGTGTTTGCTGCAACACCTTGAGAAACTGCCTGGTTCATGCCACAAAAATCCTCTGCTTGCCAATTTACCAATGTGGTGTCATTTGGGGCTGATTGTTGTTTGAATGTTTCTTGTTGTTGGCTGTTTTCTTGACTGTTCTCACCCTCCACACCAGTAGTTGTTACCATTAAAGCTTGAGTCAAAGCACCATTGAAGCACATGGATTGATTATGAGGCTCATTACATGGAAGACACCAATCATACTCTGGGCAATGTTGTTTTGTGCTGGTACTAATGCCCTAGAGGCAGATATGGCATTTGGATTATAGGGCTGGAATGGTCTATTGACAGGAGGCCTTGTTTGATTCATATTTGCAGCTAGATTAGGTGGCCTTTGAGGCTGATATGGCTGCCTATTAGGTTGAGCTTGAGGCTGATACAAAGGTCTAAAACCTTGAGCTTGCTGTCTTTTGAGAGTGACCAGCTCATTGCCTAGATTTTGCAATTGCTTCATGACCTCTTGAAGCTCATTTGGGGCACTTGGAGATGAAGTGGAAGCTTCATTTGAACTCTGATTTCTAGGAGTGGGAATAGGAGCTAAGACAGGTGCTTGACTAGCACCTGGGTTCTCTAAACTTGGATATAATGGCATTGGAGGCCTAGGAGCTAGCTTGCCAGCTTGAATCAGACAATTTTCAGCTCTAATGGCAATACTATAAGCAGCAGGGATAGTTGTGCCTCCCATAGATTGAACCAACATAGAAATATCAGAATTTAAAGCTTTAAGGTAATATAGAAAAGCACCTTCGTTGTTGGCTTGATCACATTGAATTCTATCCCAAGACCTTTGAAATCTAAAGTTGAAATCACCACCGCTTTCGTTGGGGGCTCTCTTGATAGTTGTCAATTGTTCTAGTAGAGACAAATTGTCTCCCTTTTCTCCAAACTGCTCATGAAGTGCAATACACAGCTGATTCCAGTTTGTGATAGAGCCAGCTCCAAGGCTCCTAAACCATTGCAATGCTTTCCCCTTGAATGAAGACGCCAACAATTTGACAGCTACATCCATTTCATTTATCTCATGGATTGCACAGACGTTAGCAATGTCTTTTACATGATCACCAGGAGTGGTATGATTTTCTCCAGTGAAAAATGGAATGTTCTTCAATGCTGCAATTGGAACTGGATTCTGTGCATTGAGGGTGAGTGGGTTGCTGCCAGTGAAATTGAAAAAGGGATTTAGTGGTTGCACCATTCTGATTGGTCGAAGGACTCTTGAATACTGAATGAAAGGCCGAGCAGGTGGAGGAGTTGAGAGAGTTCTGTTTGGTGGAGATGGAGACCTTTGAATCCTTCTTCCTCTTTGCCTTCTTCTTGGAGATAATTGCAGGTATTCAAATAGCACTTCTTCTTCTCCAGGCTCTTGACCTTGTGATTCTTCTCATAAGCTTTTAGGCCTGTACCATCAAAACCAGCTTGATCTTCCTCTTGGAGTCGCTAGATATGCAAATAATAGCTCTTTTCAAGAAAGAAAATTGCAGCAGATGCATATCAACTTTGCTGCAAAAAAAAAGAGACCTCTAGGTCCCACCGGGCGTGCCAAAACTGTTGATGCAAAATCACAAAGCACTTCGGATGCGATTAGGTTTCTAGGTTGATCACTTTGGCATCCAGTGTGATTGCATAACATTGAATCCTTTCTCTAAGTGTGGGACTTGAAAAATGAGAAAGAATTATCTAGAGAACGCTGGTTCCTATTCCTCTGTTCAGATGCACACGAAATATGCAGAGGGTTTTCTCAAAACCTGATCTAATCTGCCAAGGAGACAAGGTAAGAGGATGCATAAAATAAATCTAAGCTAATAGAGGTGATGCACCGAGGAATGAAGAACACCTATTTTGCCAGTGAACACAAACCATTTAAATGTGATATAAGATCATGCACAGATGACAAAACATGCAGTGAAAGACCAGGAGGATGCAAAAATGAACACAGAGAGGGCTGAGAATCATCCACAGACATGCATTACTTGCTCCAAAGATTGATATAATACACTACAGAATGCCATGAGGTAGAATAGTATTACAGTTCAAATGAGAGGTTCGAACTCCACAAATTCGCCTGAGGAGAAGAAGGGAGAGGCAAAACAGAAAAATGTTCGACCTCTAAAAAGAAGCTCCTCTTTACAATATATAGAAAGAATGAGAGAGGGAAGAGAGAGAGGAAAACCAAATCTACCCCAACCACCTCCAGGTTGCATTCCATTCATCTCATTATGGCAGAAGCGGCGGATCCTGGCAAAACGGTGGGCTGTCTAACAGAAGCGGCGAACTGTCTGCTGCATTAAAGTTGTTTGTTGAAGCATTACTTCGCGCTTGTTATTTCACGCCGAGGCGTTTCTTGATTTTCTCTCTCCAAACTAAACCAAAATGCAAGATTGACCTCGGAATCGTGTAGAGAATTTTACCAGCTTTCCATTGATATAAAGAACGTGCCAATCCGAGCTCTGGATCGAAAGTTATGTCGATCTGAAGATTTAGGGCACAAAACAGTCGAAAACGGATTTTTAAATTTCTTCCCACGCTCTGCCACTGGATGACACGTGGCGGGTTCTCGATTCACCGAACAACTCTCTCTCCTCCACCTCTCGGTGGTATTTCCTTGAAATTTCCTTGTGGGCCCTAAATGGACACGTGGCACTATCCCATTGGTTCTGGTGACCCTTCAAAACTCGCCCTTTGACTTTTTGACCATTTTGTTTGTGACACGTGTCATGATTTGGTTGGTTCTCGGCCCTTTCGGCTCCTTCGCGTCCACCGCGTCCATTTGTCCCGGATGTCCTAGTGCTGCTTGGGACAAAAACCTCCGATCTGCCCGAAATGGGCTTCCTCGTCCCTCATTTTGCCGATGGCGTGGCGCAAAACGATTGGCTCTCGACTTTTTGGCTATCCGCGTCCCTTGCGTCCTCGCGGCCCGGATGTCCCAGCATTTAACTTTCTGTTTCGGCCGAACCGGCTGGTTCGCATCCATTTGTCCCAAATGTCCCGATTAGCCAGCGGGCCAAATTCTTCTCGGTTCACCCGATCCGGTCGATTCGCGTACCTCTCGGCCCGATTATCCCTTTTGCCTCTGGACTTTGTTCTCATTTCGGCTGATCCGGCCGGTTCGCGTACTTTGCGTGCTTGTGTCCCATTTGTCCTTGATGAAGACTTGGTCAATTTTTTCCTTCTTTCACCGATTTGGGCATTTCGCGTCCCCGCGCGTACACAGGGCCTGGCCCGAGATGTCCCTTTGCTTCACGGGCCGCCCGGAGGCTTTTCGGCCGATCCGCGCCTAGATGTCCCAAATGTCCCGATCGCTCTGTGGACTAGGACTTATCCATTTTTCGTGATTTTTCCTGTTTCAATCTACTTGCTTAGAACCGCAAAATCGATGCATGTTATTTAAATTTACTGCTGGGGTGAAATTTTGACAACAAAGATTGTTGTTTGGGGTGTCATCTTTAACCCTTGTCATATAACTCGAACAGTGGAATATGAAGCTAGATAACAAAAACATTGGTACAACTGTCTTGAACGTTGTTTGTTTGAGCGTATTTGTATGTACTTGTTTGGTTGTTTTTATTCTTATTTACTTTCTCATAAAGCATTACATGTTGTATGTTTCTTTGATTCAATCCTTGCATTTATATATAATAAAGGGATGTTTGACATATATCATAAAGAAAAATGATGAAACAAAGTTGCTCTTGAGCTAAGCTGGATGAAAGCTATTTCCATTCTCTTCATCTTCATTCTTCTTCATTATCATGTTCTTCATTATCATTTTTCTTCAAGTAAACTTGGGACAATAGGGATTATTTTTATCCCCCATCCCCCCTTATTTCTTCTATCCATTTCCTTCATGTTTTCGATCGCGATAGACCTCTTTCATCACTCCATTGCCACTCGAGGGGACATCCTTCATTCTACTAAATTTTCTTTAATTACTTCAAAATTTATTTTTCTATAATTATCTACTATCTTTGAAGTGGCATCGCTTACGCCACCCCAAAGAGGGGCAAATGTAGACACCTAAAATCTACTTACGTAGTTTTAATACTAAAATTACACTAATTATCCTATTTCCGTCATTTTCATAATAATTAGTACTTTTCCATTAATTAGCTAACATTCCCTCCATTTCCATTAATCAATTACATTTTTTAATTAATTAGCCTTCCTATCACTCTGGATGCCAATTAACAACCTTTCGTTAGTTATAATCCACTTCTAAGTGATTAATTAAACATTATTAGTTAATTACACCTTCTATTTTAATCAATAAACCCCTTTTATTGGTTAAATTACCCTCTTACATCCCCCAAATTATGCTAACTTCCCTCCAAATCCCCTCTAAATATATTCTAAAATCTTATCCCTACCTATTAATTAATCACTTTTGACTAATTAAACCCCTCTTAACTCTCATAAAGCGAACATCCTTTATTAATTCTTCTAAACATACATATCCTTTACATTTATTCTTTGGGCTTTGTCCCACATTCACTAATTTTCAAGCTTCTCCCAAAATGGAAAGATATTTAAAGGACCAATCTCCTTCCTCTCAACCACACATCTCCTTTGTATTCATGCAAACTATAGGCATTTTGATCTTGAGCATTCTCCATTGATTTGGATTAGCCTCTTCATCTTGCATCCATTCACTCAAATTTGAGTAGTATGGGAAGATCCAAAATGACCTTGTATCCATTTCTTGGTGAGATTCCATCCTCAATTCTTGAGGAAAACAACAATAAAATTTGATTGCTAAATGATCTAACTAGGTTCATGTTTAGTTAGCAATCTAAAGAGTAGGAATGACTTAGTATGTTAGTTTGATTTATTCAAGTTTCATGCATTTGAAGAAGTTAGTTTCTATAAGCTCTTATCTTAATGGTTCTTGTTTGATTAACTTTGCTTTGGAACTATTAGGTGTTAGTTTTAATTCACATAACATAATTAGTTTTACATGAACACATCTTCCTTTAGCTTCATGTGTAGATTAGGATTCATCCTGTAAAGCCTCTTCCTAACCCAATGCGTGCCTTCCTTAAGCTTGATTTTCATCTTTCCCAAAGAAGGGTATACTACCTTTAAATCATGATAGCCCCACGGAAATAATTTCTAAAAGTCACGCAAGTTTAATAATCTCATCCAATTCCTACTTTGACAAGTAATCACCAAGGATGGCCTCCTTAAGATCTACCTTTGTTCTAATGTTAACCTTCTTTGTTTTCATAGGGCCATGATATGCATGTGCCTTTTCATCTATTGTGTCCATCACCTTGCATGTACCTTCAACGTGGTTAACATCCAGGTTATTACCCTCATCATCATCATCTATCATATATACCTTGTTTACCCTTCTCTTTTTCTTTCAAGAGTGGGTCATCTCTTCTTCTTCTCGTCTCTTCAAGTTCAAGGAATGCCTCTAGATCAAGTTCTCCAAACATTTCTAGTAGAAGTTCCTCAACCTTTTCACTATCTCCCAAAGTAAGGAGCTTTATAATCCGTAGGGCTTCATGGACCGAAGGCTTAGTAGAAAAATAATAAAAATTATGAATCATACTTGAGGTCATCTCTTTCCAATTAGTTGTTTCCCTTGTAAACTCAAAGCATGAACATACCATGCACGTGCACAACCTGTGTAAGGTAGAATATACATTATGTACCCAAAGTGATGGTTGTAAGGACTCCTATCCATCCTTCCAACTTATCTCACATATTTGGATGTGATGTGAGGCATGGTACTTCCAATGAAATTCACATATTTTAGAAGGTAGGTTTCTCCTTAGGAACCTAGTAGAATAGGTGATTCTCACTTCTATCCATTCTAGTAAGTTTCCTATGTGTGTTTCCCACCAGCAAGCTTGTTGTCTCACACAAATTATAGACCAACATGATTCTTCTATCTCCTTGATTCGTTCGTTGGGATTCTATGGCATAGATAAATACATAAAGGTTCCCCGACTAGTGCACCTAGGTACTTGGTTATAACCCAAGTTCCTAACCATGCACGACTGATCATGCTATTCCTATGTTCTTAATTTCTCACCCAACCACTTCATACATTCCATGTGCCCAATTGTTACAAGAAATAATTTTTGTGTCACTAGCTGATTGAACATCATCCCACTGTATCACTCCTTCCTTAGATGGATCAATTACCTCAGGGTCCCTGATTGTGCACGCATATATCCTATTCAATTCCTCTTTGCTCAAGGGCTCAACATACACAAAAACCCTGACATCATTCAGAGGTATAATGATTCTCTATTCCTTATTCTCAAAGCTAATGTACCCCTTGTTGAAGTGAAAATATGCATTATTGTAATAACACCAGGGTCACCCAAGTAACACAGGGAAATTATCTACTTCAGCAAGCTCTAATAATTCAAAATCCCTAGTAAACTTGGTTCTTTGAATTATAATAGATGCATCTTTTAGTACTCCAATAGGCATAGCCCTAGTTCTATTTTCCATATACAACACATTCGAAGAAGGCTACAATGGTTTTCTTCCCATATGATTCCATGCATCTAGCTTTGAGTACATTATCTCGAATGTTTCTCGAATATATCCATCTATGACTACATTAAGTGTAATCTCCTTGTAAAATTCATGATTATGTGGGGAAGATTTGCATGGAGTGTATTCCTCTCACACTCGTATCTTGTGCGCGGTACCTTCTCTTGTAACCATTATTTTAACAAAGGGATGATTTTATCTTGACACAACATTCAACATACTTCCTTCAAGTCATCTAAATACTTTTCCAAGAGATCTACCTTATGTTCTCAATCCATAATGTGTTCCTGCTCCTTTAGGCTCTAAATCTCTCCTTGTAGATCCTTGATGACATCCATAGTCTCCTAGTAAACCTCTTTTTGATGTGTAACATCTAGATACTTAGCATTTATCACCTTTTTACTTTGTTATTGTTGTCTTGTACTTTGGAGATTCACATGCACACATAACTTTAGTGCATGTAGTAAGTAAAACAAGTTGTAATTTAGGATTAAGAGCTATCTTTGTCATTTATTGATCCTTAACTATGCGCTGTACCTTAATCATTCCTGTACCCTTTTCTTGCTTGTGATGCTTTCTCATGTGCTCATATAAGTCATGACATTATTTGAACTTATGTTTCTTTCCACACCATGAGAAAACCAAATTTTGAGGGAATTCACACTGATAATGATCAGGAGATCCACAAGTATAATAAGTTCCTCAAGGAAATCCTCCTCTACCACCACCATGACCTTAGCCTTTATATCCCCCATGAAAGCCTCTACTTTTATTATCCTCATTAGTGCAAATTTCATTATACTATTCTCCATGTTCCTTAGATCCACTTTCGACACTAGTTTGATGCACACTAGTCTCAATGGATTCATGAATATGATCAATAAATCTATAGTAAAAGGTTTCATGGGTATCAGTCTTACAAATATTATACTACATAGACAAATTCTTCCAGATCAAACATTATAAAAGAGGGAATATACTCACATCATGGTCAAAATAATAAATCTCATAATCTAACATGGTGCACACCGACATACTAGAGAAGCTATATTTAGTATGTTCTTCAACCTCACAATCTATGCACCATATGACACTGCGCATGTCTCTTGAGATGAATTATCGTGAGAGATTCTCCATATGCTTCATCATGGCTGTAATATGTTCTTATAAGATCAGATTTACTCTAATGTCTACAATTCCAACTGCCTCAACATGCAGAGCTGCTTCCAAGGCATCGCATGGATCAAAAAAATTCTAATGAGATAACACCTATCTCAAAGGAGTAAAAAATCCACCAACAAACCACTATGCATGCTAACTGGGATGAATTTCATAACACAACTTTAAAATAAAGTTTTAAAATGTGCATCATATTCCCTTACACTCTCAGATAAACCCTGATTGATGTCCTTAAGTGCGCTGATTCTCTTGTTGAAACTATAGAATATGGAACTCAAGTAGAAATGTAGAATGAAAAGCATCATAGTTTTTGTACTTTCTATATGATGGTCATACTTTTTATACCATCTATGCGCGTGCCCTTGAAGAGTAGTAACAAATTGACTTGTTTTTCTATTTGACGTTGTGATTCCTTTAACATGTAATAGTAGTTCACACTTGTGCACATGCTCTACTACATATTCAATGCCCCTATACTTTGGAAAGTGGAGATATATTTCGTAGTAAAATTGATGTGGCTGATGGGGGTGCAGACCCTACCCACCGAGATCCATAACCGAGATCCCCCATCGATTTCCTTTAACTCCCGCATCCACCTATTTTGATTAACCCCAATCCTCTTATTCCTCGTGATCCCCCACGGGTACTATACTAGTGTATGCACTTCCCTACATTCTAATCGTAGTGCTAAATTGAAATCCTACGATATGCAAAGTTGTAGTACTTCTAGATGTATTCCCAATATTTTACATACCCACACTTTGTCCCGATGACCCTAAAAGTATTCCTCCAATTGGACCCAAAAATAATGATTTCATTTTTACTTCCATAGGTGTATGTGTTGTTTGATGCACTTCTAAATTTATAGAAAAATGATACTTACCCATCTCTGCTTGCTTACCAATACTAGCCTACTTATTAATAACTACTCCTAGAAATGGAACACCATGTGCAAGGGCTAGGTCATAAGGTGGAGTCGATGCATGTCTACGGTCCTCAATATTTCCTCCTTTGACGCGCTCTCATTAGAATCCAAAGGAGACTCTATACCATGCTTGCCTAATGTTGGGAGAGCTCGGTGCTTCGACTCCACGTCTTCCACATGAGCTTAAAATAATTCGTGAGACATTTTCCTCTAGAAATCCATAGACTCCTCAACATAAGACTTCTTCTCTAATTTCCTCTCCCATGCTTCATTATACTTGAACCTCCTTTCGTCTCTCTACCTTTCTTCCACCAGTCTTCCATCTTTTCCACACCTTATCGCCCTTCGTCACGCAGCGGTGGTGGGTTTAGCTAGCCATAGGTAGTTGCTCTAAGATTAGTAACACCATCAAGATCTTAATTTATAAGGGAATACGGTGTAAGTAATACCCTATGGGATTGTACAAAAATCAAACTCATTAACTTCGAGAAAAGAATATGTAGAGATAGCATACTCCAAAGTGTAACTGTAGAATACACCAACCCACCAATGATCTACAGAACGATTCCCAACTTCATCTACATCAAAAAAAGTCTAGTAATCTTCCTGTGTCTAAATAATCAACCTATATCCCCATTTTTTTGTTGATGTGTATACGATAACCACTCAGACAATTCTATTGGAAAAATGCTGAAAAACGTCTCATAGAGCTCATAATATAGATGATCTTCTACCCACTTATGTGCATTGAAATCATGTCCAAAACCACATCTATGTGTAAATTGATCTTTTCCATCTTCAACCCAACTTTCAATTCTCTCAAGAGTTAATCGATATGCCATTTGCATGCAACATCCTAGCAGACAGTTTGAAAAGAGGTCTCAAAAACAGAACCAAAATGTAGTCTTTTATTTCCCCTTAATTCCTAGGTACACTCGATACTTCATCCAAAGAGATTTGAATGCTCACCCAAAGCACACGAAGCTACCAAGTCCCTCCTTTATGAAATCTTGTCAAGATGTTAGCATGCATGTTCATATTAACCATTAACAAATCATATTCTCAAGTGTAAATCATAACATTCACCATTGCAAAAACCAAAAAAACATAACATATTAGATAAGAATTAAGATCAGATTCACCATACAAGTATGAAACTTAGTTACATCAACTATCGAATCCAACCAAAATGATCCATTAATGGCCAAAATGATTACATAGCAAAATCTAAATACATAACAATACTAATACGAGTCTCCACAAAGTTATGTGCTAGAAGAGAGCATCATAATAATAAAATACATAACCAATGTCTAATACATGTAGTTCAAAAATATCAAGATCAACTAATATATATAGGGGGGGAGTTTCCCTTCACCACCCATGTATCTCAAAATAGATTGCATGCTCAAAATAACAATGTGCTAAATGATTGCATGATTTTTAAAAAGGGCTAATAATAAATTAATCTATAAATAAACTCTACTTTAATCCTATTATTAGCGCAGCTTCATGCATGGCCTTTGATATTCATCTCGTATGTGATTTACCCTAAAATATATATTACTTGCTTTTCAAGTCTCCTTACTTTTCTCTAAATCTAGAATGTTGTTTGATCGATAATCAAATTCGGAATTATCTACTTTTAGCTTGTCCATGTAAAATTGGCTAATTCTTGGTTGTTTATTTTCTCGGGTTCTCCCCACTTCAACCGACACTTGAGCATGCCTACGCACCCTATTTTCATGCCTTACTATTCCATGCATCCTCTCGATACTTAGTCAATTTTTCCAAACCAACACGTATGTAGACACAAAGAGGGTTGATCATCACTTCTATGTAGGTGAAAAGGTATTCTCGAGAGTGTTTCCACAAAAGAGTCTCGATCCATTTCGTAAAGGGATATAAGCTATCCCCTTATTTTATGGGCCCATTAGAGATCTTAGAAGTCATTGGACTAGTTTCTTACTACCTAAAATTACGACCACACCTACCTCGTGCCCATGATGTATTTCATGTATTAGTTTTGAGGAAGTATATACCAGATATTTCTCATGTTTTGGATTTGTCAGCCTTACAGGTGAAGGGCAGTGGATACTAGAGCCCATGCATATTCTATATCACTTGAGATTATACTTGTGGGGGAAATAATTGGAACATGTTAGGGTGTAGTGGGATGAATATGATGAGAAAAATAATACATGAAAGGATGCAATGCCATTGAAGATCATCATCCTTATCTCTTCCAGTGACTTCTAGGAGGAATTCTGATTTTAGGAGAGGGGATATAGCACCCACCAGCTTCTGCATCATTTTATTTCTAACTCATCTCATTTATTAGACTATAGACATTTATAAAATACTATTTGGACATTATATGATTTTTTCATGGATTACTTTGGTGATACAGGTGGTGATTGAGGCACACAATACCAATCTAGTGTTGTGATTTATATTTCTAGTTTTCTTATACTTATGTTATTATGGATACTAGTAGGATGTGATTGAGATAGGTATTACTTGATATATGATGGATGTATATCAATTCTACCACATATTTTGATTATTAGTCATGATGATGATTTTGATGTTATCATGGAATAGATTAGATGGATTCTATATTTTAATCTACTATGGATGTACGCCATTATAAATAGTTATCTCATTCGGATAATAGTTGTTCAATCAATTTGGTTTGTTAGCCATAAATGATATAACTAGTGATGTATGTCATATCATTTCAATTTTTTATTATATTGAGTGGGTATGATGACTGTGAATCGAGTGTGCATGTTACAACTTCACACATGAGAATGTGAGAATCAAACTTCACACCTTCCAATTTGCACAAGTGGTCATTTGCACCAAACATCACCTTCTCTTGTTAATTATTTGGTCTTGCTATTTTGGCTCTAAGTGGTTTAGGATAAATTAATCTATTTGTGTATATGTCGTAAATATTTTGGGAACCTTTACTTGTTTTCTTCTTGACCCATTTTTGTATTAATTTATCTAACTCTTATTTAGAGTCCTTTTAGGGGCCCAATGGTCCCTACTTGTGTTAATGGTGTTTTAAATGGTTAAACTTGTTTCTAGAGGTGTGGGACCACTTAAACATGAGTTGGGTAGGCCCCACCACCTCTCTTTGTGTGTCACTTTTTCCAAAATTGAATTTGGGATAAAAGTGGAAAGTGGAAGAGTTGGTTTTCACTTTGGGGGTCTCATTTACATGAAAAAGGACCCCTTGGACCCCACCTATGGGTAGGGGAACTCTTTACAAGGCCCAAATGGAGTTTTCCTCCCATTTGAACCTCACTTGTCCTCATCCCTTAGCCAACTTGTTTTGTGAGTCTTCTTAGGAATTTGGAATGGATTTTTTTTTATTTTGTGATTTTTTTGGTGATTATCCTCATTAAGACCCTTTTCGTATGCTTGATGGAGAATTCGAGGAATATTGGTATTGTGAGGAAGAGGGGGTCACATGTCACCGTAAAATTGGGTGAGGATCATAGATGATGCGGCCTAGAATTTACTAAAAATACCTAGGCACGTTGACACATCACTCAGCCTATACTGAGTGCCCACCCAAAGTGCACAAAGGTACTAGGTCCCTCTTTAGGGTTGCTTGTGCAAGATGTTAGCAAGATGAAGAGTTGATGCATTCAGATCCATAATTAGTATAACATTCTACAGAGAATATTCCAGATCTAAATCTAAAGAGTAATGGATTCAAATAATAGCCATAATGAATTCTACCATGCAAGATCTAGTTGTAATCATGTTTAACACCTTGAATCAGTCAATACACTCCATTATATTAAACATAGTAAATACAAAAATCTTCTTACAATAAGTAATACCATAAGCTCATACACACATCGATCTGGGATCATAACTTACCCAATAACTCTCATATCCAATCCTCTTATACTATGCAGATCACTACATATTTATAAGGGTGGGGAATTTCCCTTCACCACTTACATAATTCCCAAAATAGGTCACATGCTGAAAATAGCCATGTGCCTTTACAATAATAGACACACATGCAAGTGTGCTAATAATAGATCTCTTCTGGTTAACTAAAAGTAATAATTCTATTATTAACTTGAACCCATGCAAAGTGCTTAGTATACGCTCTTCCAAAAATAGCCTATGCATGTCACGCAAGTCTTTATCCGGTTTGTGTGCTTTGCACGCTATCTCCAAAAATAGCCCGTAATCCTGAAAATGGCTAAGTCCCGAATCAGTCCTTTTCCTTCACATGCCTTTCCTTCCCTATCCTTCCATGCATTTGAACATGCCCTATTCTCACGTGCAAACCTTCTGTGTGCCTTCTGGTAAGTATCATACTTTCTCTGCTCAACATTACCCCACAAAAATGTATTGTTGCCCCAGAAATGGTTTCCTCTTGATACTTCTAAAGAATAAAGAATAAGGAATGGAATGAAATTAAAGAATTACTGTACAAAGAATGAATTTCACCCTGCAACATCCTCTGTCTCAACTAGAAGAATTAAATCTGGATACTCCTCTTTGATTTCAGCCTCTAAGGATTGCCATTCACTCGGTGTGACTTCTACCTTTTTCGAATATCTAATACAATAAATTCTAACTCTTCTTGTGTAATCTCATCCTTCTCATTCTACAATAATATAACAATGATGGACATTGCAGTCACCCTTCCTTTAAGAAGATCCATCTTCTAGGCTATAAGTTTCTCAATTTCATCTAGCATATTCTTATGGGGGTCTTGGGCTGCTGCAAGGGCCTCATGATTTTGCTTCATTAGCACAAATCTCTCTGCATGCCCCAAAGTCTCATCCTTCATGGCCTTCAGGACTTCATTGTCTTCTACTATGGTCCTGATCCTTATTAGTGTCTCTAGAGCTATACATATATTCAATTCTTGGTCTTGTTTCTTCAACTCCTTCGTAACACTTGGAGTAATTCTTCATAGGATGAAATATTTCTAACGACTGAATCCCTTGCTCTCTCTTCTTCTTGCTCAGGGTCCTTTAGTTCTGGAATTTGAACCGGTCCATCTGCAAGCACCAAATAAACTAAGGTACACACATATTGCATAGCCAAAGGGAACTTATTGGGTACCTTAGGATCCAAGTGAGGTCTTGTTTGTAGGACATGACCACCAATATCCTCTGCCATGCCGACGAGAACCCCATTCTTTTTATGCTCTAGGTCCTTCTCTTCTTTCGACGTGCTATTTTTGTATCTTTAGCTGTAATATATTCCCTTAGCACTTTAATAGTGGAAAATTTATTCACATTCATGCACACCACCTCTATAGATACCTTCAATAAGGCATTACTTGTAATGTTCATCAATCATAACAATGCAATGGATAGTTATGTGCCTATTGTATGGTGCCTTCCTAATTCTTCTTGACACATAGGAATATTCACAAACATCAAAATCAGGCTCATCCATGTCGGTTTGCATTACCATGACATTTGTTTCCTTGTGTGCGGGTTTCCATGATAGGGTCCATCAACTCCCATACATACAAGCACTTGAGGCCCATTTTATTATGAAATTGTGAATGAAAATTTTTACTTGTTTCCTCTTCATAGCCCATAACTAGTGAAACATACTCCCCACTTGCCCTTTTTATTCTTGGCCCCTTAGGAACTTGAGTGCCAAGGTTTGGAGTTGGATCCTCTATGTCTTGAGCAGTATCTTTCTCTATTTCTCCTAGCTTCTTTACTCCTTCTTCATCCTTCATTTATTCATCCTTGGGTTATTCCACATCATTTGGTGGTACATGAGTTCCTCACATGCTCTCTTCTGACTCCTCTCCCTCCTCATTCAACTAAAAATTTCTCCTTCTTTTCTCATTTGTCTCTTTTTGTGGAGAGAGTTGTGGAAATCTCCCTGACACAGATAGAGGGTTCCCGCCCTTCATTCTTGTTGTTATGAACACCCTCTTGAAACAACGCTATCCTTGGACTATTTCCAAGTTCTCTTCATCTTATTATTCCCGTAGTGGGGTACTTGCATGCTTTGTCTCCATTTTTTCTATCTACTTCCTCTAGCCTCTATGTATCAAGCCACCACTGTCTTCACACCATTCTTCCTCATCATCTACTTCTATAGGTTCTGTGGGATTTGGAACTGGTACGTTCTCTACTATATGCTTAACCTTAGGTGGCCATGGGAGTACGAACTCATTCTCCACATATTTGTTACCCTCCAACTTAGGCTTAACTTGAAGGTATATAAGCGCGACTCCACTATCCCCAACATAAAATCTTACATGATTCATGTTTATAACATCTGAGATAAGTCTTTCAATATAGGAAAACTTTCGCAGTATATATATGTCTTCCTGTTGGTCCAAAAATATGTCAGGTGGGCAGATCTATGGATAAATAGGCCAACAGTGTGCAGGGCATGGCCCCTCTTTGAGACAACAAAGTAAAACTGGTTTATTACTATTCTACCAGCAGGAATCTGCACAAGTCCTATAGTATTCTGCCTTCAAGGGTTTGGGATCTCATCCCAGTGGGGTATTTCTTACTGTGAAAAAAGAAGGGAAAGAAGTGAGGAGAGGAGATATGATAGATCTGAAGGGAGAAAATAAATTAATTCCAAAGCGTAAAGGTTAGAGGGTCTATGTTTTGGGGTGGTAGTAACAGAGCCGAACCTACTTGCATAGATGAACAAAGCAATCACGATGAACAAATGAAAAAAGTAGAGATAGATCTAACAGAATGAACACATAGATCTGACATAAGAAAGATCAAATGTACATAACACATGTATTCAGCACAAAGTCTTAATATTTTTTTCTGTTACAAAAGTACAAAGCCTTTTCTTCTCACTTTTATTTTTCATCTAAAAAGTGTCTTCCACCGAATACAAAAACATTCAAGTATATATAGAAGGAGAAGGAGAGAGAAGGAAAAAGAAACCAATGACTTAATTACAAAATATCTACAAAATATCTAAAAGTCAAATGTTGACTTTGGGCAACTTGGTGGATAACAACATCCCATGGTGCAACATGGATGATGTCATCATTTGTGTCAACATACTTTTAAATATTTTACAAAAATGAGAAGAAAGCCAAGAAGAGGAAGGCTATTCGTCATCATCTTGCAGCTGGAAAGGGGTATCCTGCTTCTGCTTAGGAGAGGCAATGTGGAATTGGGCCCGGTACTCCATGAATTTGCTGATCATCGGCTGGAGTTGATCCTGAGAAGGACCCTTGGTGTGATCACTAATGACTTCACAAGTCTCCCATTCATCTCTGAGTTTTTCTGGGAGTTTTAAGTACTCATTTCTTGCCTCCATCAGGTAACCCACAAAGTCATGGCAAGCCAGAAGGTTGTTGATGGATTCCACGTCAAAAGTAGCTTCTGAGCCTAACCCTTGCAAGACGATCTCTTTGAAGAGCCGGATGGTTTCATCTAGCCTTCCTCAAGGTGTATGAAGGAGTGAGCAAGCCTAGAGACATTCTCAGGAAAATTTTCTCCATTTGATGCATTGCATCCAAGGCTTCCTCCTTGACTTTGTCTATCTTCTCTAAGACAAATTCCATCTGATCGACCCGGTAGTCCAAAGCAGCAAGAACTTTGTTGGGTGCTCTGGGGTGATCGAAGATGCCGAATTTCACTAAGTCATTGACTGAGCAATCGAGCATCTTCTGGAACATCTCATGTTGTAACCTAGCATGGTCCAACTCTTGGGAGATAGGTCCCGCAATCACCTGGAGTTCCTTGTTTGCCTGACCAATATTTTGATATAGCTCAGTGAACTTCACGATTACTTCCTCACTATCTTTGAGGATTTTGTCTCTCCAGCAGATCTTGCCATGCCTTGTTTACTGAATCTTGAAGTATTTTTTTATCTTCTCCTGACTAAGGGCCTTAGGAGTTTCAGTGGTAGTTGTGGGAGGTGCACTACCCATTTTCTGCAGGGCTTGGAGAAGATGTTTGTTTTGTTCTTTCAGTATCCTCTTCTCTTCCTTTGCTTCCTGAAGCTTCTTGCAAAGGGCATCCACTGTAGATAGGGCCTCTCCTTGTAGGCTCTCGGAGGACGTTCCCATTGTGACCTGTGTCACTATGTAATATGTAGGAGACAGATCCTTTTTATCCTTTGTGGGATTGGGATACGTGATCTCCATTACTCTTTCACTTGAGGCACTCTGAGAGAAGCGGGTTATTGGATTTTTCTTCTTAGCTCCTTTTGTTGGAATGACAGAGAAGTCCATAGGTGTAATGGGGAATTTCCTCTTATGCTAGCTTAGGTGTTGGGAGATCCATGCTGGACTTAAGGGAGTGGGACTAGTGGGAGAAGAAGGAACGGCGGAAGAAGAAGGAGCAACTACAAGATATACTCGGGAAATGGGTTGAGATGTTGCATGGGCATTGATAAAGAAGCCGAACCTCCAACAATCATAGGGGTGGGAGTTATTATAGGAGAGGAAACGTGGGGATGGAAGGGAGCTGAGAGATGAGGGAAGAAATACTACGGGATAGCTCCACAAGGAAGAGAAGATGGAAGAAGAGGAAGGGGGAACAATAGAAGATGGGGGAGAAGATACAACTAAAGGAATGGTCGCTTGAGCGACATGAGGAGGGGAAGGAAGAGTGGGAGAAGGGATGATGGGAACTTTGGTGGTTGTAGCAATGGCAACATCCTGAGTGGATGTGCCTGTTGTAACACTTACCGCCTGCTCTTTTCTCTTGATACTGGGGTTATAACTTGTTCCTGGGCGGTGGAAGGGGGACTCTCAGGAGCTTGCTCTTGAGTAGGACTTGATTCCCCTTCCTTGTCTTTTCCTTTTCCCTTTGGCAAATGCTTTGGCCTAGTATGCACATTACCTAAGGGAGACATAGTGTTGTCTACCCCGAGGTAGATGAGACCATTAAATCTGCACCAATGTTCTATTTGTTGTAAAGTGCCTTTTACCCTCCCCTCAATAGTCTGAGGTGCCCTTGTTCTGTCTATTTCAAAAAATGGTCAGTTCTCCCCGTCCGTATCTAGATAGACCTAATAAAAATCTTGATTAGTCATTTGAAAACCTTTTAGGAAAATGGCCACACCATACTGGATGATCTCTGCTAAGGCCAGGTGGGAGTGATCCTTTCTTCTAAGCTCAACCTCGTGATATAGATCGATATAGATATCCTCAATATGTGGGATGTGAATCGGATCGAGCTTTGCCTTTAGGAGGTAATTTTGTGGATCAAAGGTTGACCTTGCTAGGAAATTATGCTTTAAGTTAAGCATATCTAGTTCTATAAACATTTCCCAGGCTTTGGTGTGAGAAGTGCATGTGTACCTGCCCACTGTGAGGGAGAAAGGAGTTCCACCCTTCTTTCTCTTCAGAACTTCTCATGATATGTGATGAGCCGTCTAGACACTCAAATAGGATCAACTTCAGCCCCACATATCTTGGCAACTTGGTAAGCTCCCTAAGAAGTTGGTGGCTCTCGATAAGTAAAGCGAGGAGTTGTGTAAATAACACCCCCACTTCTCTATTGCGGTCACAATGCTCTTGGTCGTTCAACCATGAGTCATATTGGGCCTCAAAAGGTAGATGATGCCATAGAAGAAGGCATCGTTGATCTTGGTGAACTATGGGATGCTATTTTCCAGTCTCAACTCTGGGTAATATTCATATATTTTCACTTGGGGCCATACTGCATCGGCTCAGTGCCGGGTAATCTCTCTCAGAGGCAGTAGTGTAGACCACATAGGAGTTCATGTAGAACCTCCCGTTGTTGAGAGTTGTTGGAGTTGTTCGGAGATGGTGCTGCTGATGATTTTTGCCCACTCAAAATGCTGATCAGGAACATTTTTGTTCATTGTCTCTAGATATCTGAGCATCCATTTATGGAAGTAATGGGCATTAGGAAGCCCAAACACCCTACTCAGGAAGGTAATGGTGTCGCTTAGCTCCTCTGAAAAATCAACTGCGTGAAATAACTGCGCGCCACCTAGTTATTACCTTCTTATTTTTTAGGTATACTTCATTCATCAACTGCATGCATTTGTCCTCGTTTTTGTCCCATGACTTTATGCAGTCTTCTTGACTCATGACCATAAAGTGACGGTGGTTGGGGATACCCAGTATGATTTCAAAATGCTGGGAAATGAGGTTGATTATAACCTTACCCTTCTCATTCTTGACGCACCTCGTGTCTTTATTATAGCAGTGGGCCACCACCATCATGAATTCATTATTTCTTGTGCTTACGTGAATTCCCCATAGAAGTGTAGACCAATAACAACCAATTTTTCCATCCAAGGAATTCTCGTGACCCTCCTCGTTACGCCCAAAAATCTTCCATGTCAATGTGGCCAAGTTCAAGCATCCCTGATGTCTAAGTCACATTTTGCATGGGACTCGAGCATCCTGACCCTTTGATACTTATACTTCATTTCTTCTTTTGTGAGTTTGGCCTTACCCTTTGACTTGGTTGGCCTCTTGCTTGATGAAGACATGTGTGAATCTGAATTTAGTTTTTGATCTGTAAGAAGGAGGAGCGAAGTCCATCACAGAAAGAGCCATGTTAGCTATTAGATCATCCATCAAAGCTTTACAAAAAGAAGAGTTAGCAATTTAGAAGCCTCTGGGCGTAGGGCGCAGGTATACTACAAGCTGCAGGGTCAGAAAAAGCAAGGCGCACTGATGCAGAGTGTTGCAAGGAAGAAAACAACGCCAAAGGGCACAGGGTGCAAGAATATTACACATAACATGCAATGTTGATGTTAAAAGATATGTGCCTGCGCCATTGCGTAAGGTTTAAACTGGGCGCAAATATTTTTGGTGTTGCTTTTTCTGACCCTATAGCTTGCAAAGATACCTACGCCATGTGCCTAGAGGCTTCTAAATTGCTAACTCTTCTTTTTGTAAAGCTTTGATGGATGATCTAACAACTAACATGGCTCTTCTACGATGGAATTCGCTCCTTCTTCTTGCAGATCAACAACTAAATTTAGATTCACACATGTCTTCATCAAGTAAGAGGCCAACCAAGTCAAAGGGTAAGGCCAAACTCATAGAAGAAGAAATGAAGTATAAGTATCAAAGGGTCAGGATGCCCGAGTCCCATGCAAATGTGACTTAGACATCAGGGATGCTTGAACTTGGCCACATTGACATGGAAGATTTTTGGGCCGTAACTGGAGGGTCACAGAAATCCTTAGATGGACAAATTGGTTGGTAGTGGTCTACACTTCACTAGGGGAATTCCTGTAAGTGCAGTAAATAATGAATTCATGATGGTGGTGGCCCGCTGCTATAATAAAGACACGAGGTGCATCGAGAATGAGAAGGGCGAGGTTATTATCAACCTCACTGCCCAGCATTTTGAAATCATACTGGGTATCCCCCGCCACCGGCACTTTGTGGCCATGAGTCAAGAAGACTGCATAAAGGCATGGGACGAAAACGAGGACAAATGCATGTAGTTGATGAATGAAGTATACCTAAAAATAAGAAGGTAATAACCAGGTGGCCGCAGGTTATTCACCGCAGTGATTTTTCAGAGGAGCTGAGCGACACCATTACCTTCCTTAGTAGGGTGTTTGGGCTTCCTGATGCCCATTACTTTCATAAATGGATACTCAGATATCTAGAGACAATGAACAAAAACATGCCTAATTAGCGTTTTGAGTGGGTAGAGATCATTAGAAGCACCATCTCTCAAAAAATCCAACAACTCTCAACAACGGGGAGGTTCTACATGAACTCCTACATGGTATATGCTGCTACCTTTGAGAGATATTTCCCGACACTTGAGCTGATGCGAGGTATGGCCCAAGTGAAAATATACGAATATTACCTAGAGTTGAGATAGGAAAATAACATCCCATAATTCACCAAGATCAATGATGCCTTCTTCTATGGCATCATCTACCTTTAAGGCCCAATATGACTCACGGTCAAATGACCAAGAGCATTGTGACTGCAACAGAGAAGTGGGGGTTATTTACATAATTCCCCACTTTTACTTATCTAAGAGCCACCAACTTCTTAGGGGAGCCCACCAAGTTGCCAAGATATGCGGGGCTGAAGTTGATCCTATTGGAGCTGTCCAGACAGCTCATCACATATCATGAGAAGTGCTTGAAGAGAAAGAAGGGTGGAAATCCTTTCCCTCTCATAGTGGCTAGGTACACATGCACTTCTCACACCAAAGCCCGGGAAATGTTTAAAAAACTGGAGCTTCTTAACTTAAAGCATAATTTCCAGGTAAGGCCAACCTTTGATCCATGAAATTTCCTCCCAAAGGAAAAACTCAATCCAATTCACGTCCCACAAATTGAGGATATCTATATCAATCTCTATCACAAGGTTGAGCTTAGAAGAAAGGATCACTCCCACCTGGCCTTAGCAGAGATCATCTAGTATGGTGTGGCCATTTTCCCGAAAGGTTTTCAAATGAATGATCAAGAAGTTGATTAGGTCTATCTAGATACAGATGGGGACAACTTTCCATTTTCTGAAATAGATAGAACAAGGGCGCTTTAGACTATTGAGGGGAGGATAAAAGGCACTTTACAAAGTGTGCGAACATTGGTGGAGATTTAATGGTCTCATCTACCTCGGGGTAGACTTCACTACATATCCCTTAGGTAATGCACCTGCTAGGCTGAAGCATTTGCCAAAGGGAAAAGGAAAATACAAGGAAGGGGAATCAAGTACTACTCAAGAGCAAGCTCCCGAGAGTCCCCCTTCCACTGCCCAAGAACAAGTTGTAACCCTGGTATCTCTAGAGAAAGAGCAGGGTGGTAAGTGTTCCAACGGGCACATCCACTCAGGATGTTGCCACTGCTACAACCACCGAAGTTCCCATCATCCCTTCTCCCACTCCTCCTTCCCCTCCTCATGTCACTCAAGCAACCATTCCTTTGGTTGTATCTTCTCCCCCATCTTCTACTGTTCCCCTTCCTCTTCTTCCATCTTCTCTTCCCTCGCGAGCTGTCCCCTAGTATTTCTTCCCTCATCTCTCAGCTCCCTTCCATCCCCACAGTTTCCTCTCCTACAGTAACTCCTACCCCTGTGAGCGTTGGAGGTTCGGCTTCTTTATCAATGCCACCACCAAGCGTCTCAACCCATTTCCCCAAGTACACTGTAGTTGCTCCTTCTTCTTCCACTGTTCCCTCTTCTCCGCTGGTCCCACTCCCTTAAGTCCAGCATGGATCTCCCAACACCTGAGCCAACACAAGAGGAAAGTCCCCATTGCACCTATGGACTTCTCTATCATTCTAACAAAAGGAGCTAAGAAGTAAAATCCAATAACCCACTTCTCTCATAGTGCCTCAGGTGAAAGAGTAATGGAGATCTCATATCCCGATCCCATAAAGGATAAAAAGGATCTATCTCTTACAGACATATACATGACACATGTCAAAATGGGAACATACTCTAAGAGCCTTCAAGGAGAGGCCTTATCTGTAGTGGATTCCCTTTACAAGAAGCTTTAGGAAGCAAAGGAAGAGAAGAGGATACTGAAAGAACAAAACAAACATCTTCTCCAAGCCCTGCAGAAAATGGGCAGTGCACCTCCCATAACTGCCACTGAAACTCCTAATGCCCTTATTCAGGAGAAGATAAATGAATACGATAAGATTGGTGAACAAGGCATGGTAGTATCCACCTGGAGAGACCAAATTCTCAAAGATAGTGAGGAAGTAATCATGAAGTTCACTGAGCTATATCAGAATATTGGTTAGGTGAATAAGGAACTCTAGGTGATTGTGGGACCTATCTCCCAAGAGTTGGACCATGCTAGGTTACAACATGAGACATTCCAGAAGATGCTCGATTTCTCAGTCGATGAATTAGTGAAATTCGGCATCTTCAATCACCCCGCAGCACCCAAAAAGTTCTTCGCTTTGACTACCGGTCGATCAGATGGAATTTGTCTTGGAGAAGATAGACAAAGTCAAGGAGGAAGCCTTGGATGCAATGCATCAAATGGAGAAAATTGTCCTGAGAATGTCTCCAAGCTTGCTCACTCCTTCATACGCCTTGAGGAAGGCAGATGAAACCATCCGGCTCTTCAAAGAGATCGTCTTGCAAGGGTTAGGCTCATAAGCTACTTTTGATGTGGAATCCATCAACAACCTTCTGGCTTGCCGCGACTTCATGGGTTACCTGATGGAGGCAGGAAATGAGTACTTCAAACTCCCAGAAAATCTTAGAGATGAATGGGAGACTTGTGAAGTCATCGGTGATCACACCAAGGGTCCTGCTCAGGATCAACTCCACCGATAATCAAAAATTCATGGAGTCTTCGGGCCCAATTCCACATTGCCTCTCCTGAGTAGAAGTAGGATACCCCTTTCCAGCCAGCGAGATGATGACGAATAGCCTTCCTCTTCTTGGCTCTCTTCTCATTTTTGTAAAATATTTAAAAGTATGTTGACACAAATGATGACATCATCCATGTTGCACCATGGGATGTTGTTATCCACCAAGTTGCCCCAAAGTCAACTTTTGACTTTTAGATATTTTGTAATTAAGTCATTGTTTTCTTTTGCCTTCTCTCTCCTTCTCCTTATATATATACTTGAATGTTTTTGTATTTAGGTGGTGGACACTTTTTAGATGAAAAATAGAAGTGAGAAGAAAAGGCTTTGTACTTTTGTAACAAAAGAAAATATTAATACAAATATTAAGACTTTGTGCTGAATACATGTGTTATGTACATCCGATCTTTCTTATGTCATATATGTGTGTTCATTCTCTCATTAGATCTATCTATAATTTTTGTCATTTGTTCATCGATATTGCTTTGTTCGTCTATGCAAGTAGGTTCAACTTTGTTTACTACTAGCCAAAAACATATACCCTCCGACCTTTCTGCTTTGGAATTCATTTCTTTCCTCCCTTCAGATCTATCCTATCTCCTCTTCTCGCTTCTTTCCTTCTTTTGCAATCGAAATACCCCAACCTGACAAGATCCCAAACCCCTAAAGGCAAAATACTATAGGACTTGTGCATATTCCTACCGATAGAATAGTAATAAACTAGTTTCGCTTTCTTTGTCTCAAAGAGGGGCCATTCCCTACACACTTGTTGGCCTTTTTATCCATAGATCTGCTCACCCGGCATATTTTCGAGCAATAGTTTTTGGTGACTCTACCGAGGATTGAATCAGATCTATGTGAGTGTTATGTGAGTTAAAAGACACTAACAGCTTTTAAAGTTACTAAAGTAACTAAGAAAATCAATAAAACTGTAAAAATCACTATCTGTTTGCAAATCTTAACTTTTTGCTTAAAATCCAAATTTTGCCAAAGGTGATCCAAATTGAAAATTTTCTTCAGAGATCCATAGATCTGAGCTAGTTAGAGATCTTTAGTTCACTGATTTTTTACAAAAACCCGTATATTTCCATAGATCTGAGTTTCTGACTATTTTACAAAAGTTTCAAACCCTTGCAAAAATTCAACTCTAAGATCCAAAAATCAGCTTGCTAAGTTAAACCATCATTTTATCCTCATTGATCTTTATCATTAAACCACAATCAATTTTCAAAAGAAGGATAAAATTAAATATTTAGAAAAGTACATACTTGCTGATTTTTGTCCAAAAAAATCAAAAAAAAGTAAGTACAACCAAAATGAGTTTTTTTAAATCAGCTCTAAAAACATTGCAGATTTGAAAGATAAACTGGTAGGTGAACCATTTACTCGTAGCAGGAGAGCTTGTGGGGAAGTCGATCCTATTTTTGATCTGCTTCAAAGGCACAACTTCAGTATTACACTAGCATGCTTCTCATCGCTGAGTTCAGCTGATTGGTCAGCTAGAAGTGTCTCACCTCCACGAAGGAGCCATTTTTCGCAAGGAGCATCCACATCCCTTTGTAGTGCTTTATTGCTCAGTGGAACCACACTTCTGGCTCATGTCATTTTTCTAGCTTTTCAAATGGTAGTACCGTGGGGAAACACTATGGGCCCTCTTGCTTTGCCACATCCTATTCACGCACTCCCTCATGGAAACCGAAAGAATTTCCCCAAATTTGATGGAAGTGGAAACCAAAGCACAAGACTCACATATATCTACGTTCATCATGTCATGCAACATCCTAGATGTGACCCATGAAGATGTGTCGGTACGCCTCTTTCTAGAGACCTTGCAAGGACCCGTGTCGAGTGGTTCCAACATTTTCCACCGGATCTATCACTAGTTGGGCCACATTACAAACTACATTTGAAGAAAGGTATAAACCTTCAGAAGATGCATTTGCATTACTATCCAAGATCACTCACCTAAAGAAGGAAGTCAATGAAACCATGTGTGATTTTATCACTCATTTCAATTCACTAATTAACCGTGTGCCGCCTACCATGCTACCAACGCCAGAAAATCAAAAGTGTTTCTTTATGAATGCCATGAGCTCAAGAGTAAGTTTCTTACTCTTACAAGAACAAATTACCACCCTGGTTCTCACTCAAGCTGCTGCCATTTGAATAGAAGACAACCTGCTTATATCTGGTGAATTAAAATGAGAGCTGTCTAAGCCCAAAGTTTCAACCCCTTCTCAAGCCACTTCATCGATATGGCTTTCCAGAAGATGGTGAACGACTTGCTCACATTAAAGAAGCAATTAGCTCAAGCTTCTCCTAGCACTTCATACCGAGATATCCCATGAAGAAATTTTACTTCCAACAACACCCCACAAAGGTTATGGTTACTTGCAACTACTCCACAATTAGCACTCAAGGCTCTTGAGGTCAATGCCCTAGTCGAGATTGAAGAAGAAGAGAGAAATTATGGAGAACCTTCATCCCAAGGTGAAGATGATCAAGAATTCGGTGAACCGACTGGCGACTCTATGATCAGGTACATGGAATTTGAAGATGGGGAATTTGATGAAGAAGAGGGTACCCAAGGATACGCAAGTGGGCAGTCATATGATGTTTTCACCCACTCTCAAGGAAAAGAATAAGAATTTGCTGCCAGGATACAAAAAGAGAAGGTTGTGTCAAATACGCCTCTAACCATTGCTAAAAGAGGTAATCCTCTTCTTGCTCAACCTCCTATTAAATCTTTTACGAAATTTTTTTTCCCCCCATCTCTCCTCCAAATCAGCCTTCTCCCATTCCCATAAAGACTAGTAATCATACCCTACCACTATGAAGTGAGGGACTCATTACCTCATCGACACAACCCTTGGTCACATTCGACATAATCGATCATGCTAAAAAAACCAAGATTCAAATTTCTGAGGCTAAATATCTCCAGTCAAACCCTGAGTAGCTCATAAGATTGACCGAATATATCCAAATCCAAGCTATCGTAACTTCCCATGCCTCCCCAAAAGGAATTCTTTCCACTCTGCCCGCATCTCGCATAAATTTGGACTCATCTCTCCCTCCTAATCAATGGTCACAAGCTAAGCAATCGCATAATTGATTCGGGGCTTCCGATAATTTCATGCTTTGGTGAAGGTCACCCATGCTTTGGGTTTCACTCTTACCAATCCTTCCGAAAATGTTGCTCCATGGAAACCAAACAGGTTCCATTGATTGGTCAAATCAAAGACGCACAGTTTACCTTTGTGGCATTCCCAGAGAAAAGAGTAAAGATGACCATCCTCGTTGCTGATATCCCTACAACATATGGAATTCTACTAGGAAGGATATTTTGCAAAGAAGTTGGTGGAGAAATTTATATGGACTGGTCCAAAGCTAAGATCCCCGTCAAGGGTGTAATGCAGACATTGGAGCCTGAATCGCAAAAGAAGTACTTGGTCACCAATTCAATGACCCCAAAGCCCAAATTATCTTCAAATCATCGGGGATGGGAAAATACTTCTTATCTACTGAGTCTAAAAAATAGACGTTCTCATCCAAGAGGAGGACTTTAACAAGATATGGATGCTACAATTTGATGGTAGTTGTGCAAATAGTAGATGCGGTGCTGGAGTTGTGCTAATATCTCCTGAGGAGGAGGTTTGTCCTCTCTCTTTCAAGTTACAATTTTTCAACATGAATAATACTACTGAATATGAATCTTTGTTACTTGGCATGCAAGCTACAAAATAAAGGGGAATCAAGAACGTAAAATTACAAGGCGATGCCGAGCTTGTCATAAACCAAGTAAAAAGAATATACCAATTAAAGAATGAAAGGCTCAGGCATTACCACAACACAGTGTGGGACAACATTGAGGAATTTGACGCCTTCTCAATAAAAGTCATTCCAAGAGCTCAGAATGATATGGCCGATTCACTGGCTGTCTCAGCTTCTCTCATGCTCCCTCACTTGGGGTTGAAAATAGACACATATAATATTGAGGTAGTCTTCCACCCAAGTGTTCCGGACAATTCTCAAGCCTGCGGTATTCAATGATGACAATCAACTTATTGCCTTTCTGGAGAAGGAAAAAAATTTCAGTGAGCTTCATTTTGAAGGATCTACTTCTGCGTGCCGTGAATCTATCACTAATCAAGAAAACGAATCGAAAGGAGGTGATGGCATATGTCAGCTCAAAGGAAATAAAATCCCAAAAGGTTTAGTTTCTCTGGAATGATTGTTTGACAAACATGATTGTTTTGTCAAGAAGAAGTGGCAAGATGACCCTAACTCCTCTCCAGAGACCGAATCGGTTAATCTGGGTACTATGGAACACCCGCAACTTGTGAACATTGGGAAATGTTGCACACCAAGAAAAGTGGAAGTTCGTCAAATTTTTGAAGAAATATATGGACATATTGGCATGGTCTTATGCCGATCTAAAGTCTTTCAAGCTGAAGGACATTCAGCATGACATCCTGTTAAAAGAGGATGTCAAACCTTTTCACCAGAAATAGAGGCACTATAATCCCAAGATCTCGGGTACCATCCAGGCTGAAATACAGAAGATGCTGGATGCAAGGATCATTTTTCCTATCCACCACTGCACTGGCTCGCAAACAACGTGCCGGTATGCAAAAAAATGGTGAGATATGCATATGCGTAGATTTTTGTAACCTTAATCAAGCGTCCTTGAAGGACAACTACCCACTACCCATAATGGATCGGGTTACGTAGGCGAATGCGGTTCGTAAATGCTATCCATGCTTGATGGTTTTTCGGGCTATAATCAAATTGAAGTCTCACCTAAAGATCAATTCAAAACAACATTCACTACTCCCTGGGGCACATTCACTTATAGTAGGATGCCTTTTGGCTTGACCAACACTGGTGCCACCTTTCAGCTGAGAAATGGACTTCACATTCAAAGGTATGATGGGAAAGGTTATCATGGTTTATCTAGATGACTTAACTATGTTCTCTAAATAGCGAAGTAATCACTGTGATCATTTGGAGCAAGTATTGATTAGATGCCGAGAACACGGATCTCCCTAAACCCAAAAATTCTGTTTTCGGGGTCACTGAAGGAAAGTTGTTAGGACACGTTGTAAGCAAGGAAGGGAAAAAGATAGATGTCGAAAAGGGTTAAGGCTATTCAGAGCCTTACTTTACCCACAAGCAAGATCGGTGTTCACTCTTTCTTCGGAAAAGTGAATTTTCTCAGGTGCTTTGTTCCTGATTTTGCCGAAAAGACTCACCACATATCAAATATGATGAAAGGATCACAAACTTTGTAGTGGAGTGAAGAAGGAAAGACGTCATTTGAGGATATAAAATCCTCTATTTCTCGTGCACCAGTTTTGGTATGCCTCAACTTCTCCAAGGATTTTATCATGTACAGTTATGCATCTGAGCATATTGTATTAGCCATCCTAATGCAAAATAAATTTGAGGATGTTGAATCTCCAATAGTGTTCTTGAGTTCTCCTCTCAAGCCTCATGAATTGAAGATGTATCAATTAGAAAAACACACCTTCGCCATTGTCAAAGTAGTCAAGAATTTCTGGTACTACATCCTAAATTCTCATACGGTTGTGCTGGTTCCCGACATGGCAGTCAAGTCAATCCTAACTCAACAAGAGTTAGGAATCTTACGAGGGAATTGGATTGCAAAGGTCCAAGAGTATGATCTAGACATAGAACCAACCAAGCTGGTAAGAGGAAAGGGCCTATGTCATCTTATGGCTAAAAACAAAGATTCAGAGGTCCCTAAAGAAACAGATGATTGCATCGATGGAATGCAAGGCCAACTAGAGAAAGCTGATTCTCTGCCTATGGTTCTATTTGTTGCAACTAGTGATGAGTGGTATTCTGATATCACTTTCTTTCTCACTTATGGTGAGTGCCCAGCTCGTCTAACTTCAAAGGAGAAGCGTACTGTAAAGCTCAGGGCAGCTAGATATGTCATATGGAATGATGGTTTATACAAGTGTGGGATTGATGGCATCTTCTTACGATGTGTTGACAAGCCACAACAGGTAAAATTGCTAGAAATTTTTCATGACTTAGCCTGTGGCGGTCACTTTTCCTTGTCTGTGACAGCACACAAGATCATCTAGGCTAGGTACTATTGGCCAACACTATTTTGGGATACAACCACCTAGGTAGAAAAATGTGAGCTCTGCCAACAGTTTGTTGGCAAACCAAAATTGGTTGCTTTTCCCCTCAGGCTGGTCATTATTGACAAACCATTCAGAAATGGGGAATTGAATTTATCGAGCACTACATCCCTAATCAAGTGCCGGACATAGTTATGTCCTAACAACAATGGACTACTTCACCAAATGGGTGGAGGCCATACCCGTTAAGAATGCCACCTCTGAAATTGTTTGTAACTTCATCAAAGAAAGTATCATTGTAAGGTTTGGTGTTCCACACAAGATCATTGCTGATAATGCTTCCAACTTCTCCTCACGGGAAGTTATCGGTTTTTGCTATGAATACGGGATAACCTTGGCCCATACCTCGGATTATTACCCCCAGGGAAATGGT
Source organism: Taxus wallichiana var. yunnanensis (assembly GCA_018340775.1). Classification (NCBI taxonomy): domain Eukaryota; kingdom Viridiplantae; phylum Streptophyta; class Pinopsida; order Cupressales; family Taxaceae; genus Taxus; species Taxus wallichiana. Next base: position 600,003,806 of record CM031235.1, on the reverse strand, counting down.
CAGGCAGAATCCAATAATAAGAACTTAGTGACCATCATACGGAAGCTAGTTGATGAGAATCAGTGGTCATGGCACAAGTCATTATATGATGCTTTGTGGGCAGACCATATTACTCCAAAGAGGTCCCTCGGTATGTCACCTTTTCAAGTATTATATGGAATCAATGCTGAACTTCCCATTTCTATGGAACTTCCTGCTCTGCGCTTGGCATGAGCGATCGAAGATGAAACTTTCTAGAATTATCTTGAAAAGAGGGTCATGTACCTAACAGAGCTTGAAGAAAAGAGAGTAAAAGTGGTCGACAGGATCACCGAACATCAGAATCAAGTCAAGAGACTGTTCAATAAGAAGGCCAAGCAGAGAGATTTTTAGGTGGGAGATCTCATCCTTTTGTGGGACAAGTGAAGAGAGCCAAAGGGCATGCATGGAAATTTTGATTCTCTATGGAGAGGACCTTTCAAGATTAAATAGCTCAATGGAGAGAATAGCTTCTATCTCTCATATCTAGACAAAACCGAGCTCCTGCTTCCCTATAGTGGGTAACATCTCAAAATATTTAGGAAGTAGAGCTTGCTCTCTTCTTTGTATAGTTTGATTTATGTTGTGTGTTTGTTTTTGTCATGTGTTTACTTTTGTGGTTGTGTGTTTTCTTTTTGTCATCACCCTTGTTTTTGACTATGTGGCCCAATGAATAGGCACATGTTGAGCTGGGATTCTCTACCCTTAAGCTTCGCTCAAAGATAGTCCCCAGAAAGAGCCAGCTGTTATCCTGTAAAATTGACAAGGAAATTTTTTAGGTAACCATACCAAAATTTTGTTTTGGTTCCCACCAAAGTCCCTCAACGTTCGAATGGCGTAATATCCCCTTTTCAAAAAATATGGTTTTTCGAACTTAGTCGTTTGGTCCCTTTTTGGTTGGGCACATATTTTGTTCATGTAACATCAAATATATCTGCACCCCCTTCTTTTCCTTTGGCGCATCCTCCATTGTGTCAACATTAAAATTGTTGCACCTCCCCATGTTGCACCCTTCTAACCTGCGCCAAGGCACATGCACCAGCCTGTCGACACTAAAAATGTTGCGCCCTTAAGTGGTGTGCCAAGGCGCTAAAAACTCCATGTTAACATTCCTAATTCACGCCAAGGGTGTAAATAATTTCATGCTGACAGACGCATAATGAGGCCAAAGGTGTAAATAACCTCGTGTTGGAATTCATTTTTGTGAAATCTTTAAAAAGTTGGTGGCACATTTATTGCACCTTTTGCTATATATAGGTGCATTTGACTGTCATTTTCACAATTGAAAAACACATGAAAAGTTTATTCCTCTGCACACTTATCAGCATCCCTGTCATCCCCGTGTCACTTTATGTCACATTCATGGACCCCTGCATCATTTCTTCCAGTCTATATATTCCAGGTAAGTGGTCCTTGCATTCCTTGTGGTTTTTGTTTGTTGGTTTTTTGTGTTATTCTCTGAGGTTGTGGTTGTTTCAAAATAATAAAAAATAAACCTAGGAGGTTCCCCCCAAACCAGTTTTACCCTCCTTCCAGATTTGCTAGCTTGGAGGGCTAAAACTAGTTTGGGGGGAGCCTCCTAGGTTTATTTGTTTATTATTTTGAAACAACCACAACCTTAGAGAATAACACAAAAAACCAACAAACAAAAACCATAAGGAACACAAGGACCACCTACCTAGAATATATAGACTGGAAGAAATGATGTGTGGTCCATGAATATGATGTAAAGTGACACGGGGATGACAGGGGCACTGACAGTGCAGAGGAATAAAATTTTCACGTGTTTTTCAATTGTGAAAATGACAGGTCAGATGCACCTATATATAGCAAAAGGTGTAATAAATGTGCCACCAACTTTTTAAAGGGCACACAAAAATGAATGCCAACACGAGATTATTTACACCTTTGGTGCGGTTATGTGTTTGTCAGCATGAAAGTATTTACACCCTTGTGCGAATTCAGGACTGTCAACATGGGGTTTTTAGTGCCTTGGCACACCGCTTAAGGGTGCAACATTTTTAGTGTCGACAGCCGCGCATGCACCCTCAAGCATAGGTTAGAAGGGCCCAACATGGGGAGGTGCAACAATTTTAATGTTGAAATGACAGAGGATGCACCAAAGGAAAAGAAGGGGGCATAGATATATTTGATGTTGCATGAACAAAATCTGCGCCCAGCCAAAAAGGGACCAAACGACTAAGTTTGAAAAACTAGATTTTTCGGAAAGGGGATATTATGCCATTCCGAACGCTGAGGGACCTTGGCGCGGGAACCAAATTTTTTTTTGGTATGGTTACCAAAGAAAATTTCCTTGTCAATTTTACAGATAACACTTCCTCAGTGTGTGGTAGTCACATTCTACCTTGTCTACAACAAAATTCAGGCAATGCACATCAGTAAAATGGTGGATAGATGCACTGAAGTAGCGTGTTATGAAGGCATATGAAATTTTGCACCATGGGCTCCATGTCCCATCCTTCATAGAAAATCATGTGATGCATAAGTGTTGGTACACCAAAAATTGTACTACCTTTCCCACCACTGGTAGTAACTCCTTAGGAATGTGCCACTCCTCTTCAAATGCCCACCGATTGACCCTTCACATAAATATTTGTCAAACCTTTGTGTAAGGGATTTTTTCTCCATGGGATACTCCCAAATCTTTTCCTTTGTCCCATCGAGCACTCCAATCTCCAAAAATACTAGTGAAAACAAGATAGTGCGAAAACTGATCCTTTCACAGGTGTGTGCGTCCTTGACAATGGTCTCCACAATGTAGCCTGCTATGTTATAGACTACCCCCTATGATATCTTCCTTTCAATATGGAGCCAAATTGTATTAACCTATGAGCATATCTCTTGATCATTTAACTTGGTTACAGATGTGCAACTCCTTATACCATTGGGTACTTCTTCGCTTGTCGATGTCCATTCCACACAGAAATTTTGTATACCCCAGTTCCTTTCATGTTTCCATGATTTCTACCTTATTAGTTAGGTCATTATCTAGGTTCATCCCTATCCCTTTTAACCCTGCTAGTGTCGAGATCAGCGCTACTTGTAATCCTTATCCTTCTTCCGAAAAAATAGAAGAAGTCCTCATGGACTTTGCTCATTAGCCACTGGTAAAGAGGTTCATATTTTCCAAAGTATGGGAGCTCATACAACTGGTACACTCCTACTTGTTTTAAAAGTTTCTCCTGGCATCATCATATACCAACATATCCTTTGCCATGTGCTTATTGGTCTTTATACTCAACAACATGTCTAATTATTTCTTATTATCAAAGGTGCGGTGGTTGTAATCACTCACCTTACAACTACATATGTGGGAATCCCACTCTTTCCCGACTACTACGCCTTCCAGATACTACATCTCTGAGAAACTAATTTCGGGGGCAATTTAAAATTCTACCTCCACTTTCTTCTTTCCTTTGGCTCTTGTAACATGTGTTTTCTTTGGTACCATCTAAAAATCCCACCTTTATGTCCTTTGTGGTGCATAAATATGTCTCCTTCTATCCTTTATAGTGAGAAATTCCAAACCCTAGCTCGAATGCATGTGCCTTGGTTGAAACAACATGCCCTAGCTCTTTTGCCATGCTAAGCTTTGTTCAAACCCTTCACAAATGGGGACACAAGCTTCTTTTGTGTAAAAAGATGCTCTCCATGTCTGGTTTCACACTCTTCGCACCTCAATACTCTTCACACATCTCAGTCTCACTTATCTCATTTAAATTCTTGTGATCACAATGGTAAAAATGATCTCGCATTACGTATTTATATAGATTTTCAAAAATTTGGTGCATTTATTGCTCCTTCACCTACAAATAATTCTCATTAATTGACCATTTTCACTATTTCCATTCAGTACATCTTCATACCTTAGCTATAACCTTCTAGCATGCCTTCCTACCTTCCAGCTACAGAGTTCTCTTCTTCAAAGCGCTTCCATGCGCTGAGTACCTCACTATTGTGATTATTCCTAGTATTCTCTATGGCCATTTGCTTACCTCGTGTTATATTGTTCCTTCATTTATCTCCATCTATGGTCCTTATTTGGAGGCAATATTCTTTTCACCAACTCTCCAAAATTAAACACTTGTAATAGTTTGTTCCTTTATGTGTACCCATTTTCAATAGCCACCCCACATAAATGGTATGTGCCATCCTCTATGCATAAAAATACTACAAATGGCAATTAGCTTTTGGTGCGCAAACACGCTTATTTAAAAAAACACCAACTAAATTACCAAATCATAGTGAAAAAGAAGGCAATACATTAAGGGAATACTTAATTGAAAACCTAATCTAAATGAAAACACTACCTTATTACAAACACGAAGAAGACCTATTTATATTAGGGCTTCATCCTACTCTCGTAACCATATTCCATTAAAAATCTCTAACCGACAAGTGCCTATTTTAAGTATGTATGTTATAATGTATGGTCCTAACCAATGTACTTTGAGTTTTCCTGGATGGCACAGAAACTTAGAATCATAAAGAAGCACCATCTATCCTATCTCAATCTTTTTATCCCTGATGTGCCTGTCATGCCATGTTTTTTTCCTGGATTTTTCTTGCTAGACTCTAGCGTGCTATTTCTCTTCACTCATCTAGCTTAATAAACTTTTCAATTCATTCTTCTAATGCTTGTTCATCAGCTAGACCTCCAGTGTGTGTAATACACAAAGAAGGTAACATGAATTCCATAGGAATAATTGCTACTGTGCCAAACACCAATTGAAAGGGTGTGACCTTGTTTAACCACTTGCATGTTGTTCTATATGCCCAAAGCATGGTAGAAAATTTATCATCCCAATCCTTCCTTCCAACATCATAAATATTTGTCAATGTCTGGCTCAAAATCTTGTTGAAAGCCTTAACAGTCCCATTTTCCCGAGGATGATATGGTGTAGTCTTATGGTGTGTAATTATGAACTCATCTAATATAATTATGATTGTATCATTCAAAAAATGTGTTCCCCTATCATTGGTCAAGCTCAACGGGCATCCATACCTTGTAATAATATTTTCCCATAGAAACCTAGCTGCTTTGTCCGATCAATCCTTTGTAGGTGTTGCTTCTGCCAACCTTGTCAGATAATTTATGCAAGTGATGATATAATGTGATCTAGTCCTATGCGTGGCTAGTGAAATAGGAACCAAAAAATCTATAGTGCATTTCTCAAACAGTTCTACACTAAGAATAGGTCTTAAAGGCATTTCATCTCTTTGTCCTAGTTTGCCAAGGCATTGACAGTGATCACAGGCCTTGCAATATGCCTTACAATCCTTATATAGGGTCTCCCACCATAATCCAACGAGTAGAATCTTGTGTGAAGTGGTTTCACCTTCATGGTATCCACCTGAAATACCACCATGAGCCTCTTCCTTGATATCTGTGTGCTCATGTTCCAGTACACATCGATGTAATACTTCATCTTGGCCTAACTTATATAGGTCACAAACTAATCAACATAAACATCTTGTGAAAATGGTAAGTTTTTTCTTCTCTAAGGATTTCATTCCTTCTGGTGCCATACCATGCATGCGTAGAAAGGCAATGATGTCCTCTAATTTTGATGGCGCATTGTAGAATCGATATAACTTTGCATCGGGCATGGTATCTTCAATTGCTTGCACGTCTTCTCTTGATTGTATTTTGGATAAATGGTCCGGTCTAAAATTACTTTTCCTTGGTTTTACCACAACTGTAAAATAAAATTATTGGAATAAGAGTACCCATCAACATATGCACCCCTATAAAATGGGCTTATTTACCAAATACTTCAATGCCATGTGATCGGTATAGAATACAAATGGTGTTGCTAGCATGTACTATTTGAATTTATGTAGCACATAGATCATTGACAAAGATTTTTGCTTTGTAGTTGTATAATTATGCTCTGCATGAGTCAAATTTCTACTAGCAAAATAGATAGGATGATTTCTAATACCTTCTCCAGGATGAGCCAACACCACACCAATGGCCATGCCAGAAGTGTCCACATGTACATGAAATGCTTAGTCCCATGAAGGAAATCGTAGAATGCGTGCTACTGTGGTTCCCCAGTAGAATGTCCCTTTTCATTTGAGTAACTCCTCTAAGGGTGCGATAACCTTAGCATACCCTTTAATAAAATTTCTCTAATACCTAGTGTGACTTGAGAATCTACACACCTCACTTTAACTGGTAGGATCTTCGAGGAAATTATTGACTGCAACCTTAGCTGGATCAACCAACAAACCTTCCTTACAGATGATGTGACCTAACAATGTGCCAAATGGTGTGGCAAAGACAAATTTATTGATGTTTAAAGAGATGATTAATTGTCGAAATCTTTCAAACATTAAGCATAAATTGTCACAATGATCCTTAACAAGTCCATACACCATCAATTCATCTAAATGAACCTGCAAGAAATTGTGAATAAAATATTTGAACACTTGGACAACTATGCACGAAAATATAGTAGGCACTTTTTTCAGACCAAAAGGCATCATAGTATAGGTAAAAATTCCCCATTCGGTAATAAAAGTAGTCTTTTCCCCGATCTTCCGTGTAATCCTAACTCGATGATACTAAGAGAATCCATCTGTAAAGGAATAAATCTCATGCCCTAAAACACCTTCTAATATTTCCTCTGTGAATGACATAGGAAAAGGATCAGTCACACATGTAACATTCAGCTCCCTGTAGTCCACACATATCCTAATCCAACCATATTTCTTTATACTGATCACCATTGGGCTAACCCATTTTGATTTGTCTAGGGGCTTGATGATTCCAGACTTCAACATTTTGTCAATTTCTTCCTTGACCTTTTCACGTAAGTTGGGGTTCATCCTGTAGGGTCTCTTCCTAACTAGGCACACACCTTCCTTAAGATTTATCTTCATTTCTCCTAATGATTCATGCACACCTTTTAATTCATGGTATCCCCTAGGAAATAAGTCTTGATAATCTCATAGTAACTCAATGATTTTTGCCACTTCAGAGTTAGACCAATAATCCCCAATTATGGCCTCCTTAGGCTCAACATCCGATCCAATATTCACTTTCTTTATTTTCATAGGTTCATGATAGGCGCATGTGGTCTTATCTGCACTTTGTCCAAAACCTCATGCCTACTGTTGAATGGTATACATCCAAATTTTCTACTTCTTCATCATCCACTAAGTAGACCATCTTTCCTTTTTCTTTCTCAAGGAAAACACACTTAAGTAGTGTGGCATTTGTCTCTGTTTCTTCAAAAAATGCACTCTGTGTCATTTTCATAAAATAAATCTTGAATGAGTTCTTCTACCTTTGCAATGTCTCCCATAGTTAACCACTTTATAACCCTTAATGCCTCTTCTACTGGAGGTTTAGTAGAGAAGTAGTCAAAAGTTTGGATCATTCCTATAATCAAATCCTACCAATTTCCAGTCTCTCTATGGAGTTCCACATATACATACCAAGCATGCACGTAACCTTGTAAAGTGGAATAAAATTTGTACACCTCGAGTGAAGGTGGTAAAGCTTCTGTACCTCTGTCCCGTAGTCTCTCACACTCTGAACATGGTCCGAATAGGTTGATTTCCATAATAAGTGTAGATTTGAGTAAGTGCATTTCTCCTAGAAAACCGAGTAGAAAGAGCAATCCTAATTTCATTCCATCCTACAAGATTATCCATGTGAACCACCCACCAACGTGCTTTCTTTATCTCGACATAGGGTATATGCTAGCATATTCTATCTCTCCAACTGGTATATCTACTATTCCTCCATGGCATGTAGAAATACCGTAGGATATCCTTCTCTAGTGTATCAGGTACCGAGTTATTACTTATTCTCTTGATACAATGAGGTCTACTGTTCCATGCAAATGTGCTTCTTACTTTGTGAGGTCTTAAATCATAAGTACCACGAGCCCAATCATCACAAGAAACACTTGTAGTATCACTAATAGACTATGCATCTTCCCATTGAGAGATTCCTTATTTGGATAGCTCAAGCACTTCCGGGTCCCAGATGGTGTGTACATAAATCCTATTCAGATATTCCTCACTCAAAGGATCAACATAGGAACAAATTTTCCATCTGTTAAAGGGATAATAACCCTTTCATCCTTGTTCTTAAAACTGATATAACCCTTTTTGAACCGAAGATCATCATTATTTTAATAACACTAGCGGTGCCCAAGTAGATCTGGGAAGTTGTCTACTTTTGCAAGTGCCAAAACCTCAAAGTACCCTATGAACTTGGTCCCTTGTATAGTAATGGATGCATATTTTAACACTCCAATAAGGGTGGTCTTGGTTCGATTAGCCATAAACATCACCTTAGAGGATGACTATAATGGGGTTTCCCCATCTGTACCCATGCATATAAAGTAAGTACATTGACCTCCACGCATGTATCCATCAATATATTTCTCAAAAGCCATCCATCCACAATAGAATTCTGAGTAATTTCCTTATCGTAGTCTAATTTATGGGGGAAGATTTGCATGCAAGATCTATCATCTAGTCTTAGTAATTGTGCGCAAAGTGTTTCCCTTTAGCCAAATCCCTAATAATCGAATGATATTATTTTGGTGTAACATTTTCACACCTCTTTCAAGTAATCTATATTAGATTAGACTATCTCTCTTTTTTCTTTTGCTCCGGCTTTTGTGATTTCTCTTTCAAACACCGTATTTCACCCTAAAATTTATGAGTACCTCCATGGTTTCTGATAAACTTCCTTTTGATGGATAGGATCTGGGTACCATGTATGTAGAACCTCTTTCTTTTTGATGGTAGGATTTCCCTATAATGCTTCTTTGGCACGTGCCACTTTAGCACGGGTAATGATCTTTACAGAAATACCTTGGATTCCAGCCCAACTTGGGCATCCACTAATTTTCCACAACACAATGTATCCTAACCATCCATGCGCCTTTGTTTTCTTCCTTATGTTACTTACTAAGATGCTCATATAAGTCCTAGAATTCCTCATAACAATGATTCTTTCCACGTAAAGAACATGTAACATTTTGTGGACATTCACACCTTTAGTGGTCGGTAGATCCACATGTATAACATGTTCGTGAGGAAACTCACCTCGTCTACCATCACGGCCTCGGCCTCTAAATCCACCATGGTATCCTCGATCTCTGCGTCGTGGCCTTCTTCATAATGCCCCTCACTCGATCATAGAGCACTTGATTTTGATCTTGATCCTGGTGCTCATTATTTCCTTTAGAGTTATCTGATACTCCTATCTATCACACACCAATATCTATAATATCATGGATTTTACTAATCAACCGACAGTCTTTAGTATAGTGAGTCATGGACCTGTAAATTTTACAGTAACAAGAGACATTCTTCCTTATTGCGCATTGTAATAATGGGTAGTGGCTAGCATCATGGTTCAAATAAAATGTCTCACAATCCAATAATAATGAACACACTGATCTACAAGGAAAACTATCTTTGGTGTGTCCTTCCACTTCAAAATCTATAGACCAAATCCCCGTGTGCATCCCATGTGCTGATTTCACCGATAATTTCTCCAACTCCTTTTCCATCACTAAAAATTTTGCTTCCAATAATGGGCTAACTCCAATGTCTATGCTTCCAACTACCTTAGTGCGTAAAGCTTACTTCAAGTTCTATACACGGATCATTGTATGCCTTATGTGATATCACCCTTCTAAATGGTGTAATCAGACCTCTAATGAACCATTGTGCATGTTGGCTTGCATGAATATCATAAGAAAGATTAGATAAAAGTGTTTTGAAATGAGCATAATACTACCCGACACTCCCAAAGTAGTGCCTTGCTTGATATCCTTGAGCATGCTTATACTCTTCTCTCAAACTCGGGGATGTGAAACTCCTTAAGGAAAGGATCTTTTAATGCTTTGCATAGTCTACATAATTTTGATCGGGGGTCAAATTTTTGTAACATTGTGTGCACATCCTTATAACACGGTGGCGAATTGACTTGCCTTGCACTCATAATCCATGATTCCTTTTCTATGCCACAATATTTCACACATGTTCAACAACATCTTATATGCCCCTATATTTTGGAAGATGAAGAGACATCTCCTCTGCCTCTAGAACCACTAGATCCACCTGAACTAGAACCTCCTATACCTCCTGATCCTCCACTTGTAGCCAAAATCAAACCATAATATGTACTTACCTATGTTCTAATAGTAGTATTGAACTACACCCATATAGTATGTGAAGTGTTACCACTCCTACAAGTGAGTCCAAAATTACGCGCGCTTAAATTCTACGTAGATGATGAACCTAAAAAGGTACCTCCAAAAAAAAATGAAGATGTTTTCCCTACCATCAATGTAATTGATATGTGACTAAATCCTACTCTCCCACTTCCTAAATTAGCTTGCTAATTAATTTTCATACTAGATATTGGAAAACCAAGTGCAAGGGCTAGGTTTCCAGGTAGATTTAGATGCGTGCATGTGACCCAGGTCATCACTACTGCATCATGCTTCCATGTGAGGTTGAGGAGGGTTACTGTGTCATGCTTTCCCAAATGGGGGAGTTCCTAATGCTCCAGCTCTATGCCATCTACGTGAGCTCCAAATCCTTTGTGAGCCATATCTCTCCTCAATTCCATTCACTCAACAACATCCCACTACTTCTCTATCTCTCTTTTGCATGCCTCATTATACTTAATCCACATTTTTTTCTCTCTATGTTTCTACCTCTAGGTCTTACATCTTTCACCAAATTTGCTCCTACCCCGCGTGTGGTGGGGTTTAGTTAGCCACCATTTTGATTTCTAATTTCAAGGTCACCATCAAGATTTTGATTACCATAGGAACGCCTTGCAAGTAAGTTCCCTTGGGATATCATAAAAAATGAATTTTGCTACCTCTAGGAAAGAATAAGTGGAAATTGAGTACTCTAGAATATAACTGTTCAGAACACCATGGAACCAAGTATCCACAACATGTGTCTAAACCATATTAACATCATAAAGGGCCTAAAATTATTCATGCATCTAGACAAGTGTGTGATACCTTCAATCCCTTTTAGACGCATAAGCAACCAACCACTCATACAGTTCTACCGGAAAAATAGTGAAGAAGATCTCATACAAACTATCATATAGATTTTGTTCCACCCATGCACATGTGTTAAACTCATATCTATTTCTAAACCTCCATGCATATTATTATTATAGATCATGTATCCACTCTTCAACATTTTATAGGCTCTCTTGGTATGTCTTCATCGCGAACCATCCTGAAAAAAACTAAAAAGGGGTCCCTGAACAGAACCAATGATGCTTCCTAGAATTTACCGAAATAACCCAGTGCATTAACACATCACTCAGCCTAGACTGAGCACTCAATCGTAGTGTACAAAGGTACCATGCCCCTCTTTAGGGTTGCTTGTGTAGGATGTTAGCAAGATGAAGAGTTGATGCATTCAGATCCATAATTAGTTTAACATTCTATAAAGCATATTCTAGATCTAAATCTAAAGAGTAATGAATTCTACCATGCAAGATCTAGTTGTAATCATGTTTAACACCTTGAATCAGTCAATACACTCCATTATATTAACACAAAGTAAATACACAAAAGCTTCTTACAATAAGTAATACCATAAGCTCATGCACACATCAGATCTAGCAACATAACTTCACAATAACTCATATCCATTCCTCCTATACTACGCAGATCACTACATATTTATAAGGGTGGGGATTTCTCACCACTTATATAATTCCCAAAATATGTTACATGCTGAAAATAGCCATGTGCCTTTACAATAATAAAAAAAAACATTCAAGTGCGCTAATAATAGATCTCTTAAGGTTAACTGGAAGTAATAATTCTATTATTAACTTGAACCCATGCAAATTTCTTAGTAAACGCTCTTCCAAAAATAGCCTATGTGTGTCGTGTAAGTCTTTATCTGGTTTGTGTGCTCTGCATGCTATCTCCAAAAATAGCCCGTAATCCTAAAAATGGCTAAGTCTGAATCAGTCCTTGTCCTTCATGTGCATGTCCTTCCCTATCCTTCCACGCCTTTGAATGCACCCTGTTCTCACCCGGGAACCTTCGTGTTCCTTCTACTAAGTATCATACTTTGTTTTCTCAAAATAGAGAATCCTCTTTTTATTCCTCCACTTTGGAGGGGCTAAGGATATTTTAGCTTCATTTTACACTTGGGAGTTGGGAGGAAGAGTTGGAGGTTGGAGATCTTGGGATTTGGATTACTTGGTTGAGAGGTAGGCCTCTCCCCCTCTTGCTTATGTTTTATTATATGTAAGAATGAATGGATTGTCCCTCTTGTTGTTTTTAATATTTTTTAAGTGTTAAGTATATTGCTTGTGGTTTATTTTACTTGGTTTCCATCCATCTCACTTGATATGTATTTAGAATGTTGGGGAAGAGGGTGAAAAATAACCTCTTGCATCCACATGGCTTGATAGGAAAACCATGATGGGATTTTTATTTTGTATTTTTTTTCCTCTCATATGGATGATGAAGGAGATGGGTTTTCATATGGGTTGAAAAATAATCTCCTTTCCTTGTCAAGAAAATCCTCCAAGGTTTGAAAAACCTTGACAAGGAGGAGGCTTGAAGTTGGGATTTGGAAGTTATGTGAAGTTCGGAGTTTTGGGATTCTTATGGGGTATATAAATGGTATGGTTTTAAAAACTTTTGATAATGGGAATTCTTGCCCCTTTTCCCATTCCATAAATAAATTTGTGGTTTCTTCATTGTGTATGGTTTTTGTGGATGTTTTGAGTTTGTGAATGTGTATGTTTGAGCCTTGTGTTATTCCTTCTTGTGAAACTTGGGGGAATGAAACCTCTCTCCCCATGGTATTGGAGGGATGATAACATGTCCTACATTTTTGGAGATGGTATGTAATGATTTCAATAGGTTGGGTGGAAAACTAAGCCACAAATCTTGTGTTGAAGACAACTTGATTTGAATGGAACATGGTTATTGGGATCAATTGGATTGAACTTGGATGATTAAAGACATGAAAATAAAAGTTTAAATTTTTGGCATGTTGCCCCCTTCTTGGGAGGCTTGTCCTCTTGAATTTTAACTTGAATAGTATGTTATTGATTTTCAATGTAAAATGGATTGTCTTAGAGTGTAGTAATTCATTGTTAATCCTTTTACATATTTTTTTAAGAAAAGAGGAATTGCGAAACTATAAAAGAGAGAGATGGGGTAGAGAGAATCTCACCTCTATGTGAATTCAATATCATATAGAAACCAAGATTTCATTAATATCCCTTTTGTAACCTTTGAGTTAAAAAAGAAAGTTATGTGTACTAGTAATACAAGGAAAGTTTTTATTTACTATGACATTTCTATGGACCTTATTAGACTTGTAAATCTTTGAATATCTTGTTATCATTCTAAAAATTTAGAAATAAGTTAAAATGTTGAAATAGAAAACAATACTCTTTTCCCATTCATAAAGTTTTTGTGATGTTTTCAACTTAATTGTTCTTATACAAGGAGGAAACTAAGCATTGACCTATTACATTTCATGGTTTATATAACTTGCATATATATTTCTAAACATTTCCCTCATTGGTACTTTCCATACAAACTAGAGTTCTAATTCTTTGGAAATTATGGAATTTGTAGGATTGATTTTAGAACCACTTAAAACTACAAAAAGTTGTGAAAATATGCTTTTATAAATGAGAATGTTAGCAAGTCAAGAGTGATTATGCAAGAAATGTATTGATATATATCTTGTATTATTCCCATGATATTTTATGGGTTATAGATTCAGTTCTAAACTTTATGTTTTTCTGTTATATATTGAGGGCAATGAAGATATTGTTCATCTTATAAAATTATAGGCATCTATAAATGTAAATAGATTTTCATTTATATATATACATTACATATATGTATATATATACATATATGCACATGTTTATATACTATACACGATGTATATATAGACACAATTGTATATATATTTTTAAGGGAATCATATTTATGTGTTAGATCTCTACTATATATATTTTCCTCTTAATAGAAAATTATTGGAACCAAGAACCCTCGCTCATAGTTGAATTTATTTTACAAGAATTTTTGATAGAGTATACATACACACATGTGCATACGTGCACACACACAAACACACATAAACAAACACAAACACACATAAACAAACACAAACACACACATTTTATAAAATAAGGAAATGTGAGTAAGAGCGAACCCTCTCTAAAATCTATGATTTTACCAGTCCTCCATAGAAGGGGCCGTGGCCCCATATCTTACCCAATGCCCAATTTGTTTTGTGATGGATATAACAAGGTGTAGCCCTAGGCTTAATGCTTCCGAACATACACAAGTCATCCATGACCAAGTATTTCCCCACCCCAAGTGCACACACATGTTCCCACACACACACACACTACATATCTCTAAACATGACCCCATATCCAGAACCATGTGTGGAATGGGTACGAAGGCTTAGCCGCTTGAGTATATCTTTTCACCTTGCAAATATCGGTGGCTAAACTTATACACAAGTCGTAGCTCTCACCTTTCGGGTAAGTGCAGCAAGTAGGGGGCCAAAAGGGGTCATAAGTGGATGTCATATTGCAAATAATAACAAAATCTCAACTTGTAGGGATTATTAGCAATGCATGCACTCAAAATTAGAAAAACTTATAGAAATATGAATCATAGCATCTAAAATCTAGTTTCTAAACTACTATTTTTTTAAAAATAGACAAGTTTAGCTATATTAAACACTCAAAATTCAATGACTTGGTATTTTAAAAAAATCCTATAAGATTGTAGTCTATTTTCCCATGATTTGGATGACCAAAACTTGATATATATTTTTTTCCTTTAGTGAAAAGTTAGATGCCACTTGTCTATCTTGGGATAGATTTTATTTTTTATTTTTTTGAGCAATATTTATTTTTTATGATTTTTTCATGAAAGTGGTCTGAAAACATAAAGAAAATGGAGCACTTTTCATTTGCCTACCATAACTTCATAAAAATATCGAAATCAAATACTTTTTTTAACGTGTATAGAATTTTGCCATGGTTGGGATGGTATATGTTTTATCACATTATGACAAGTGAAACAAAAGTTGCAGTCTTAAATGTAGACATGAATATTCATAGGAAAAAGTGTCTTAAAGACCTACTATTAGTAAAAAATTATAAAATGATATTTATAATATTCTATTCACTTTAAAATCAATATTTCTATGAAGCTAATAGTCTCCCCTACACGATGGCACCATTTTTGTGACATTTTTAAAATTTTTTTGGCATGGTTCAAGTCTGTGGAAGAGCAAATTTGATATTTTTTTTTTTGATGTAAAATTCAAGATTTGATGTCCACTTTTGGTCCCCAACTTGCTGCACTTACCCTATCATATCAATATTGTAGGAATATTAACATAAATCCATATATGTAGTTAACCAAAATCAATGAACACCTTTGGAAAGGGTCATTTTTCCTACATATATTTAATAAATATAACAATCTCCTTGAAAATCCCAAAGGAGGAAAAAATGGAATGTAACAAAAGAAGGTAGAAATAAAGCAAGCTTTTGGTGCTCCTTGAATATTCTTAAATTTGAAAAAGACCAAACCCTGGAATCTTCGTGACATATTCATAAACCTGCAAACAAAATAAAACAAAAGAAAATGAGAGAATGCATGGATAAAAAAATTATATTAGGAAATTATTGTATGAACATTAGGGATTCTCAAGATCCATGGTGGATATGGAAATGATCCCATGGCCCAAGTTTAACCTATAAAAATTAATTAAAAAAATATTAACAAGTGGTCACCATATATGCAAGATGATAAATGGACTAATTGGAATTTAATTTCATTTGTGATAAGGTATAAATATTTGGATTATTATTTAGCCAAGTTGGATGGGATGTCATGTAATATTTTTTTATGTTACACTTGGTTTATTTATTTTTATTGTATAGATATTGTTTAGCTAAGATTGGACAAGAGTTTATCATTACAAGTTTTTAATGATGATATGGTATTTTTTTTGGAGTTGAAAAGTTTGTAATGCCTCCACCATGTTAATATCTTTACTTTCTTCTAACATCGAAGTTTGCAAACATTGATTTGTGATTCCTATTCTGAGATGGTATACTCTTTTGAACTGATAGATCATGTTTTTGTAGATGATATGAATTACCTTCTAAATCTAATGTAATCACACTTTGGAAATATTATACTAATGTTGATTGTTTTCATGTACTCACTATATTGAGTTTTGAAGTACATTATGTGAATTTAGGTGATAAGAAGTAAATGCAGTCTTTTGGGACCATGTGGGTAAGTTACCTAAGTTATGATATTAAATCTGTTCCTTAGACTATTGCATTTATATTTAAAGAATGGATATACCTTGGATCAATTTCAGTGATCCAAGGCATGCATTTGATCGATATGTTGTTACAATCATATTTTCTAATTCAAATCGACTCCTTTTTGTTGCTGAAATACCATCATATTTAGGCTTTAATGAATATGAAGTTGTTGGGGGCATCTTGTAGGATCTAGAAAATGCATCCTTACTATTGTTCTTTTTACTTTGATTCAATAAATTTCAAAGGGTAATGTTCTTGTGGAATATTAGAAATACCTAACTAAACCTAATCTAAGGTGATGATTAATTATTAAAGGGACCTAATATTATTCTAGTTATATTTGATTATAACGATCATCAACCTAAGCTATGGTTGATGTTTTTGAAAGGGCATTGATCCCTAAACATAACTATGAACATGTAACTTAACCTTGGGACCAACCTAGGTCATCATTAAATAAGGTTGGGTTAAGAGTTGAACAATTGGCACCAATTCAGTACTTGGAAAATTGAAAGTGGTGGTAAATACCAATATCGCCATCTTTAGGTGGGACTAAGTCGAGTTAGCTGAAACTTTGGCCAAAGTGGCTAAAAACTTGGCAAAGAATGGTTTTAACTTTTAGTTATCTCTAACTATGAATGGTGGTAAGTGGATGGTATGGGTGAACAAGTAAATTGCTATTGCATTTATTATCTCTAAGGGAGCATGAAAACCACCTTGGGAACATTGAGATGGTTTTGTGGAAAGGAATAGGGGTTAGTTTCTATCTCTCATTTGATGTTTCGAGCTCAATGGCTCTACATGTTGACCTTATATTTTTGAATTGGTATTTCATTTTTGTTGCATTTACAATCTTGCCATTGCATGGAGAATTTAGAGGAAGGAAATTTATTGCTGAAGCTATAAAAATGATGGGAAATAAGAAAATGGGCTTTCGGTGGATTCTATTGCTAAGTTTTTGTGGAATCTATAGCGAAAGCTTGAAAGGAAACTCTGGGAGCTTGGAAAAGTTTTGCAAGAGCTCTACCAAGCATGATAGGCTCTAACTCATTATGATAATATTCTCTATTTAATTACTTCATAAAAATAACTCTGCTCTTCTTTTGAAATTTCATTTTCAGTTTTGGGTTTTGTGAAGGAAGTATTGTTATTTACCTGTCTGGTTTTTAATCTAGCCTAGTTATAATATATGGTTTTAAGTCGACGAAAATGATGCTTCTTGCATATTTGGATTTGTGTGTGATTTGAGTAAAGGTTTAGCATATTTGTGTATCTTTGGTTTGATTATTTTTGGTTACGTGTAATCCTTTTGTTTTAAATTTGAAGTTATTGGATATATGGTCAAAACCCACAAGGAAACAAAATTTTGGGTGCATTGTTTCTTGTTAAGATAGACATTAAAAAAAGATTGTTTCATTGTCCTTCTAGTTGACTAAGTGCGGTTCTTGATTCGGTCTTATTGACCATATTTTGTGAATCTTGGTTCGAAAATCTTTAATACTCGAAATTGAGTAATAATAAATTATGGGAGTTAAAATTTTTGGGATATTTTAAATCTCTCCATAAAGTATAAGATAACTAGTTCATTGGTAAGGGATTTCCAGTTTCCTTTTTATGATTTCGAGTCGTTGTTACCTTGTTTTAAAACCGCCTTATCCAGGTTGGCATAAATCTTGATAAAAAGTGGGGTAATGTTTGGTTCCTCATCTTGTTATGTTACTTCCATATGAGATGTTCAATTTTCATATTTAGATGACTTATTTGGGATTGGGTCATCGATTTGACCTCTAAGGTTTTTATACTCATTTTGTAGTCGAAACCCTTGCTAGTATTGAACTCTTTATCAATATCATTTGGATAATATGTTTGAATTCATTAACCTTTGACTGGGTTCAGTAAATTCATTTGGAATGGTTTTAAACTGGTTGTAATGGAATTATTTTTGAATGTGATAAGGGGACTCTAAACCCTCGAGAGTTGTATCCATGATCTTGAACTATTTAATATCATGCTTTATCCTCCTTTTTGACCCTAGTTTCTTTATTTGTACTTCGGTATGAGTAGGATATAAAATTTGATCAATAGTATCAACAATAATTGTTTCACTTTTGGCTTATGGTTCAGTTGAAACTTTTATGGTCAGTTTTGGTTAATAAATAATTATGGAATGATTAGATGTAGCTCACTACTACGGTATTGGATAATATAACTTCTTTTGGGTTTGATATCGATTTATTTTGAGTCATCATGAAGTCGATGGTGGTTGAATATTTCTATTTGATCACAATCATGCTATATTCGATTCATCTTGAATCACTCGACTTGATAATAGTATCATTATTATAATTTTTGTGATGTGGGCTTTGTTGATAGATGATTAAAGGAAAATAACTTGACAGTTACATAAAGCTATATTTTATTGTTCAAATAGATATTAGGATATTCTTAGTAAAGTTGTATTTACCGATTGAAGAAATATAGGATATAAAGTAGGGTAACAGTTGGGTTTTATGACTGTTAAGTAATGGATTTTACTCTACTCATTTGACTAGCATCCCAATGGAGTACTGTTGTGTATTGAAGTATGTTACTTAAATAAGTAAATATTTAATGAAGGACAAGAATATATTATGTTTGAATTCATAGTACCCTTGTATTTTTGTTCTTGACTTTTAAAGGGGTAAATGAGCTTAACTTACCCTGATGATTGAAATTTTATTGATAGAGGTATTTGGTTCATAGATGTGACTTAAATTGACTTCTTTTCTTGATTCATTCAATGTGGCATTGTTGCATGCTTAAAAGAGTTATTAGTACTTAGGAACTTTAGAAAAATTTCATTAAATAACAGTGTTCCTTTCATGAAATTATTAGATAGAAGCATACTTTTATAATGATTTAGTACTTATCATGCTCAGTTCTTGGGAACTGACACATGCTAAAAATTTTACGGATGGATTTTGCTAAAAGCGAAAGGAAAAAGACCTATAAGAAGTTGCATTTATTTTATTAATGAAGTTCATTTAAATAAGATGCATGATTTTCATAAAAGTTCTTGGAATGATTCTATTTGAAGAACCATAAAATCCTAGTGCCATAATATTCTATAATCTTTACAAAATGATGTTAATTTTGATTGAATATTTAGAAGATAATTATTGTTGAAGGAAGAAAATGAATTTGCATTTCTTTTAGAAATTTATTGTATGATTGGAATTTGAAATATAGTCTTTCCTCTCATTATGATTAATTTTGATTGATTAGTTAATCCCAAACCAAATGTGGACATGATTTATTAGCCACCTTATGGATTAAAGTTTTGATTTACTAGACTTATATATATATATATATATATATATATATATATATATATATATATAGTCTATATAAGTCTATATGAAATAATGGTAAACTAATATGAACTTGTAATTATGATATGATAAAGAATGATATTGCATTCCTTATCGTGTTATACCAAATTATGTTGTTAGGAGCTATAGATGAAATAATCGGTCCTTAAATGGAGGAAAAAGAGAACTTTCTTATTATGTTGAAAATTACATATTGTATGAATCTTAACCTATGTTGATAATTATATCTATAAAGTTTATTGGATATAAGACCTTATTAAAAGGTGATCCATTGCATAGGTAATTGGAATAATAACAAGTTATGCTAAGAGGAGGTTAATTGATAAAGAATTCACTCTATCTAACATATCGGATATACAAATATGATTTATACTTACTTGTTGGACTTAATTAATGAGATTAAAATGTTTTCCTTTACTTGTTAAAATCAGATTGATATTTATCGCTTAATGGGCTAATGGGAAATGAATAATTAATTCATTGAGATAAATGCATATTTGATCTACATACCTTCAATTATGAGAAGGTGTAATATGATCCTTACTTTAAGGAATAGTCGTATCAAACTTAGTTGATCCTTAGGTACGATACCTAATGTTAAAATAAGCTAATTAACAAGATGAGGCATATAGAATTAATGATCTAAGTAAGTATGCCAATTCTGTTTAGTGGAACTACGTAGTTTATCACAACATAGTTGTTGTAACACAATACCCACTTAATGACGTAGGTCATTGGGTGGATAATGTGATGCAAACACTATAACACGATAATCTACTTAACTCTCCTAAATGCAATCGTCATAGAATTGAGCTCTAGGTCACTATTTAACCCCAAATAGAGACATACATACCGCTTATGGTTTACATCCACTTATGATGACTAAGGGTGAATAATCACATCCGAATCAATGTAAGATGATTTGCATATGATTACTTATCCTTAGTCACCACAAGTAGACCATCCGTAATAGTACATGTGAGTTGTCCCTTTTGAGTGTGAAACATAGACCTAAAACTGTTGTGATAGTCAAAGAATTCTAATCTAGATACAAATTTCAAGTGGGGTGAAAGATGTATTCCTTTCGACGAGTATGTCATTTAGGAATAAAAACATGGAAAACATGTTTTAAACTTTGGCCAAAGTATCACAAACTACTGGTTACATTGTCTTATGTCACCTGGTCTAAGGTTGCATGATATCAGATGAGTATCAATAATAGATACTCAGATAGGCTTCTTAGACATTAACACTTGATTGACCCTTAAAGGGTGAAGGAACCAAAAGTATACTTGGTATACACATGAACATAATGAAACATGAGAGATCGAGTTTATCACCGAGTCATGAAATGAGAGATCGGTATACACCGAGTCATTATAGCTGTATATGGTTATTATTATGTGATGGATTAGCAAGGAATGTTTATTCTAAATTATGTGAATTTAGAATAGTGAACATTATGTTAATTTTCCCCTATTTTCTAAAGTCATAAATGAGGATGTTACATTTTGGTATTAGAGATGAAGGTTGTAGCTCTTGGACCTATTTGAGTCCATCTCTGATAAAAACTTAATTTCTTGTTAACAAAAATGGTTAGAACAAGGGGACGTGCTACAAATAACTCCTCCGGTTGGAGAGGAAGCTACAACACAAAAACTTGATGAGTGGACACAAGAGCTCGTCTTGATGTACTTGAACAAAAATTAATGGGAAATGAAGAAGAGGAGGATGAAGATGATAATAACAATCAGCCACCTCCAGAAAATAATGTTAATGCTAGAAATCCGGTGGTGATAATAATAATAATAATGCAGTGAATAACAATGCTGCAAATGTCAATAATAACACCAAATGTGAATGCAAATGCACCTAACAACATGAAAATAAGAAGGTAAGGTTGGCAAATGAACTTACTAATGATATAAAAAGGATAAGTCCACAAAATTTTGATGGTACTACACTAAGAGATGGGGCTGAGAATTGGCTTAGTAAAATGGAGAAGTAATTTACAATAAGGAATTTCTCAGAAGAAACCAAAGAAGTATGGGGATATTACCAGCTTTCCCATGAAGCATCTTCCTGGTGGGACATCCGTAAGGATGAATTAAATATTGATGAAGAAAACATCACTTGGGAATAGTTTAAGGGCTACTTTAGGTAGCATTGGTTGCCAAAACTCTATTATGATAAGAAAATGATGAAATTTCAGAACTTAGTTCAAGGAAAATGATTGTAACTGAATATTGGGAGAAGTTTACCAAGCTTCTCAAGTATGTACTGCAATACCAAACTGATGAAAAATTTAGAATACGTAAGTTCATAATGGGATTGAATCCTATCATAGTTAGAGAGGTAGATGTACACAACCCAACCATAATGGAGGGAGTTATAGAAAAATCTATAAGATAAGAACATAAATTGAAGGCAATTTCTATGCATAAGGAAGAGAATCGAAAGAAAATATCCAAATCTTCTTCATCACTTGCACCTAAGAAGGTGGAATGGAAAACGTTTGACACTAAAAAACAAGTTTGTGGGTATAAATAGTAAGAAAATATCAACAAATAAACATGCTACAAATAACATAAATAATTTTTAGAAGAATAATAATGGGCATAAAATTTACGGTGGCCAAAACAATAATTACAAAGCTGAGAATAAGTTTGAGCCTAAAAAGGGACTTGTTTGGGGCTGTTACAACTATGGAAAGGACCATTATGCAAATCAATTCCCTCTAAAGAAAAATGACAACCAACAACACAAGATACATGCTGCAGTAGCTGATAAGCAAGCTGAAAAATAGGCTACACCCATAGAAGTGCTAGGTAAATTATTTGGTATACCTATAACTATACTTTTTGATATTGGTGCTATTGAATGCTTTATTTTAAATAAATTAACTTCAAAATTAAAAAGAAAAGATGGAATTATGGAAAAATCATAGACTATTCATTATGGGAATAATGTTGTCCACACTTTGTTAATAAATGTCTTTTTGGCACAACCTTAGAATTACCAAGTTTTACTATAGAAGTAGACCTGTATGTTGCACCTTTAGGGTCATATGATGTCATAATTGGTGTAAATTGGCTTGTTGATCATAAAGAAAAGGTTGATTGTTTTGAAAAAACACATCAGATGCCTTGACAATCTGCAGAAAACAATAGACATACAAGGAGTAAAAAGAGAAATTTTAGTTAGAAAACTATTAGCCATGCAACTTAAGAATGCCAAAAATAAAGGCTTTGCATGTTATATGCAGTAAAAATATCTGAAACAAAAGAAAATAGTGATTTTATGGAAAAATACCTTTGTTATGAGAGTACAATGATGTGTTTCGGAAGAACTCCCAGTCTTCTCTTGAAACACGAATCGACTTCACTATAGAAATCAAACCTAGAACTGAACCTATTTCCAAGGCACCTTACCACATGACTACAACTGAGTTAGTTGAACTAAAGGCATAATTACAAGAACTTTTTCTAAGGGTTTAATTAGACCGAGTGTCTCGCCTTGGGGAGCACCGATGATATTTGTTAAAAATAAAGACATAACACTTATATTTCACATTTATTATCGAATGTTAAACAAATCAACAATAAAAATAGATATCCTATTCTTAGGATTGACAATATATTCGATCGGATGTGTGGTGAATAAACTTATTCAAAGATAGATATGTGATCTAGATATCATTAGTTGAGAATCAAATATGATGACATTCACAAAACAACTTTTAGAACAAGGTATGGGCACTATGAATTCATTGTTTTACCTTTTGGTTTAACAAATGCACTGCAACTTTCATGAATCTGTTTAATAATATTTTCAAGAATACTTGGAAAAGTTTTTCTTGTATTCTTGGATGATATTCTTATCTATTCTAAAATCATAGAGGAGCACAATGAGCATTTAAGGATTGTACTTGAGATTTTAAGAAAGAGAAAACTATTTGGAAAATTGTCAAAATTTTCCTTTTACGAAACTGAAGTACATTATTTGGGACATGTTATAAGTAAGGATGGAATATCAGTTGATCCATCAAAGATTACAACCATAATTGATTGGCCAACACCTAAGAATGTTCATGAAGTTAGAAGCTTCATGGGGCTTGCCGGATATTATAGAAAATTCATTAAGGACTTTTCAAAAGTTGCTGCCCCAATTACTTCATTGCAAAAGAAAGACAAAAAGTTTGTTTGGAGTGATAAATGTGAAGAAAAATTTAAAACACTAAAATAATAGTTAACTACAACACCTATTTTGACTGTTCTAGATCCAAATGGAAGCTTTATAATAGTTATAGATGCTTTTGAAGAAGGATTAGGGGGTATATTACTTCAAAATGATCATGTTATAGCATATGAAAGAAGAAAAATCAAGTTACACAAGCTGAATTATGCTCCCATGACCTAGAGCTTGCTGCCATAGTACATGCACTTCAAGTATGGAGACATTATCTCTTGGGTAAACCCTTTGAGCTAAAAATGACCACCTTGGGCTGAAATATATCTTCACACAACCAAATTTGAATGCAAGATAATGAAGATGGTTAGATTTTTTGTCTCAGTATGATTTTGATATAAGTTACATTAAAGGTAAAGAAAACAGAGTGACATATGTGCTAAGCCGTAGGAAACATATTTCCACGCTTGTAACTTTGAGAACTTAGTTTAAAGATGAAGTAAAGAAAGCAATGATGTCTGATCCATATTTTCAGCAAGTAAAAACAACGCTTGCTACTAATTCTAATGATGCAAGATACAAAGGTTTCAGTTTTGATAATGAAGAAATCCTAAGGTATGAGAATCGGTGTATGTACCCTCAAGAAATGAGTTAAGGAAGAAATTGATGACTGAATTTCATAACTCACCTTACTCAAGACATCCCGGAGTGACAAAAATGCTTGCTAATGTAAAAAAATATTTTTGGAAGGGGATGAAAAAGGACATAATTGATTTTGTTTCACATTGCCTTGAATGTCAACGATGTTAAGGATGAACATATGCACCCAACTAGTTTACTTTACCCTCATAGCATACCACAATATAAATGGTAGGTAATAAGTATGGATTTTGTTCAAGGGCTGCCTATGTCTAAAAATAAGCATGATGTTATTTTAGTTGTGGTTGAAAAATTAACAAAAGTATCTCATTTAATTGCTGGTAATCTGAAAGATGATGCCCCTGTCCTTGCAAAAAATATTTGTTCATGAAATTTTCAGATTGCTTGGTGTACCTAAGTTGATTATTTTTTATAAAGACCCAAGAATGACTTCCAGTTTTAGAAAACTCTGAATGCAACCTTAGGAATGAAATTGAACTTTAGTTTTGCGTAGCATATGGAAATGGATGGGCAAATAGAAAGAGTAAATCAGGTAATAGAATATATGTTGAGAATGTACTGTATGGAACGAAAGTACAAATGAGAAGAATACCTTCATTTATTTGAATTTACATACAATAATACTTACCATTCCTCTCTAAAAATGGCACCTTTCGAAGCATTATATAGAAAAAGTGTAGAACCCCTATTAGTTGGGATAACATCAAAGATATAGAGGTAATTGGACCTGAAATACTTACTGAAATGGAACACCAAGTAAAATTAATCCGTGACAAGTAAAGGAAGTTGTTGATAGGTAGAAAAGCTATGTAGACTTGAAAAGGGTCGATAGAAAATTTAAACTTGGTGAAAAAGTCTTTTTACGTGTCAAGCCTAAAAGAGCTCGATTACTTTTGGCAAAGAAACCAAGTTATCACCTCATTTTGTGGGACCTTTTGAAATTGTAGAAGTGATAAGTCATGTAGCTTACCACTTAGAATTGCCTCCCACATTGGCACGAATGCATGATGTTTTCCATATTTCTTTGCTTAATAAATACGTTTTAGATTTGTCACATATATTAAATTAGAATTCCTTGCAGGTCCAAGACCCAAGAATTATCATGGCTAAACCCATAAGGGTGCTAGAAACTTGCCAAGTTGCACTTGTGAAATTGTGAAATAAGTCAATGAAAGGTCCAGTGGGACTAGTTTAATGAAGAAAGTGTAACCTGGGAGAATCTTGAGGACATGAAAACTAATTTTCCTTGTTTGTTTGAATATAATTAATTATGATTTATGTGATATTTGAATATTTAGTCTGAAAATTATATTCGTTTTTGCCAAGTTTTGGGCAAAACACTTTCCTTGTAAGTACAAGTACAACAATTTGATGTTGTAATAAGTCTTGAGAAAATTTAATTTCTTCAAATATGTTGACT
Organism: Taxus wallichiana var. yunnanensis; assembly: GCA_018340775.1. Lineage (NCBI taxonomy): Eukaryota > Viridiplantae > Streptophyta > Pinopsida > Cupressales > Taxaceae > Taxus > Taxus wallichiana. The sequence continues at coordinate 599,977,762 of CM031235.1, read as the reverse complement.
ATTTGAGAATTTAATGGATGAATAAGTTATATTTATGACTATGTTCTTAAATATATATGTGGACTAAGTTAATCATTGGGATGATGATGCTTTGTAGAGGGGAGGTATGTAATGCCTCTTCCATGTTGATATCTTTACTTTCGTAATTGAAGTTTGCAAACATTGATATGTGATTCATGTTCTAAGATGGTATAATATTTTGAACTGATAGATCATGTTAGTGTAGATGATATGAATTGCCTTCTAAATCTGATGTAATCATACTTTGGCAATATTGTACTAATGTTGAATTGTTTTCATGTACTCACTATGTTGATTTTTGAAGTACATTATGTGAATTCAAGTGATAAGAAGTAAATGTAGTCTTTTGGAACCATGTGGGTAAGTTACCTAAGTTATGATATGAAATCTGTTCCTTAGACTATTGCATTTATATTTAAAGAATGACCATACCTTGGATCAATTTCAGTGATCCAAGGCATGCCTTTGATCAATATGTTGTTATGATCATATTTGCTAAGTCAAATTGACTCCCTTTTGTTGTTGAAATACCATCATATTCAGGCTTTAATGAATATGAAGTTGTTGGGGCGTCTTGTAACATCTAGAGAATGCATCCTTACTATTGTTCTATTTAATTTGATTAGATAAATTTCAAAGGGTAATGTTCTTGTGGAATATTAGAAAGACCTAACTAAACCTAATATAAAGTGATGATTAATTATTAAAGGGACCTAACAAAGTGTTCTAGTTATATTTGATTATAATGATCATCAAACTAAGCTATGATTGATGCTTGTTGAAAGGTAATTGATCCTAAACATAACTATGAATATGTAACTTAACCTTGGGACCAATGTGGTCATTATTAAATAAGGTTTGGTTAAGAGTTGAACAGATTGGCGCTAATTCAAGATACTTGGAAAATTGAAAGCGATGGTAAATACCAATCTTTGCCATCTTTGGCAGTGACTCGGTCAAAGTGAACTAGCACATTAGCCAAAGTGACTACAACACTTGGGAAATAACGGTTTTAACTTTTACTTCTTGCTAAATGTGAATGGCAGTTGGTGGATGGTATGGGTAAACTGGAAAAATTGCATTGCATTTATCATCTCAAAGGAGCATGAAAACCACCTTAAGAACATTGAGATGGTTTGGTGGAAAGGAATATGGGTTGGTTACTATCTCTCATTTGATTTTTCAAGCTCAATGTATTTGCATGTTGACCTTCTATTTTTGGAACTGGTAGTTTATTTTTTTGCATTTACAATCTTGCCATTGCGTTGCAAGTTTAGAGGAAGGAAATTTATTGCTGAAGCTATAAAAATGATGGGAAATATGAAAATGGGATTCCAATGGATTTTGTCGCTAATATTTTGTGGAATCTATAGTGAAATATTGAAAGGAAACTCTAGGATCTTGGACAAGTTTTGCAGGAGCTCTACCATGCATAATAGGCTCTAACTCATTATGATAATCTGGTTGATTTAATTACTTCATAAAAAAACTCTGCTCTTCTTTTGAAATTGCATTCTAAGTTTTGGGTGTTGTGGAGGAAGTACTATTTTTACCTTTCTAGTTTTCAATCTGCTTACTTAGAATATCTAGTTTTAATTAGACAAAAATGACTTTGTTTGTATATTTAGATCTGTGTGTGATTTGAGAAAGTTTTAGCATATTTTTATATCTCTGGTTTGAGTATTTTTGGTTATGTGTAATCCTTTTATATTAAGTTTGAAGTTACTTGATACAGGTTGAAACCCACAAGGAAACAACATTTTGGGTGCATTTTTTCTTGTTAAGATAGAAATTAAACAAAGGATTGTTTCATTTTCCTTCTGGTTGACTCAGTGTAGGTTCTTGATTTTGTCTTTTGACCATATTTTTGAATCTTAGTTCGAAACTCTCTAAGACTCGAAAGAAATTCATAACCCATTTTAGGAGTTAAAAATTTTAGAAGATTTTGAATCTCCCCATAAAGGAGAAGGTAATGGTTCATTAGTAAGGGATTTCCAGTCTCCTTTTTATGATTTTGAGTCATTGTTACCTTATTTTAAAACCACCTTATCTAGGTTGGCATAAATCTTGATAAAAAGGGGGTAATGTCTAGTTCCTTGTCTTGTTATGTTACTTCCATTTAAGATGTTCTATTTTGCTATTTGGATGACTTATTCAAGCTTAGGTCATTGATTTGACCTCCGAGGTGTTTATACTCATTTTTAGTTGAAACCCTTGCTAGTATCAAAATCTATGTCGATATCATTTGGGTAATATATTAGAATTTGTTAACTGCGATTGGGTTCGGTAACTTTGTTTGGAATACTTTTAACTGGTTGTAATGGAATTATTTGTGAATGTGCTAAGGGGAATCTAAACCCCGAAGAGTTGTATCCATGATCTTGAACTGTTTAAGATCATGCTTTATCCTATTTTTCATGACTACAATTTCTTTATTTGGTCTTCGTATGAGTAGGATATAAAATTTGATCGATAGTATTACTGTAATTGTTTCACTTTTGGTTTATGGTTTAGTTGAAACTTTTATGGTTGATTTTGGTTAATAAATTATTATGGGAAAATTAGATGTAGCTCACTAGTATGGTATTGGATAACATATCTTCTTTTCGGTTTGATATTGATTTATTTTGAGTCATCATGAAGTCGATGGCGGTTGAATATTTCTATTTGATCTCAACTATGCTATATTTGGTTCATATTGAACCACTTTGACTTGATAATATTATCATTATTACATTTTTGTGATGTGGAATTTGTTGATAGATGATCAAAGGAAAATAAGTTGACAATTTTTTATTAAGGATAAATAGTTTTGAAGGGACTATACCCTGTGTACAAAAAGGCTCAAAATCCAGATATCAGAAGGAGAAAACCCATCCAAGAAAGGCTAAATGCCTTAAACATGGAGGCTCAAAAGCTAGATACATCAGTAAATAGAGAACAAAATGATCAATCCAGACAGTGATCCGAAGAAGAACAAAAGGGCCAAAAAACAGCAAAGAGGGATCCAAAATAGGGCATCCTAACAAGAAAACAACATCAAAACCGCTAAAAAACAACACCTTCACAGACAACAAAGCAACATCTGGGCACCACATCATTTGACTGCCCTATCAATCTTGACCTTAATTTTCTGGAGAGAGGTGAAGAGCACAATGGCCATGGCATGAGAAGGATCGTTCATGTCTGCCTGAGAAAGTGCAAGGTCACGGGTCTCATTGGAATCCCAGATGTTTTCAGGAATGCTGCTAAGGCTACACACACTTCTCACGTGTTGTTCCATAAAATTATAGACACCTTTCAGAGTAGAGAGGATGCAATCCTAATGCCCCTTGGCATTTCCTAGCCTAGTATCAAGTGAAAGTAGCTTCTTGAAAATCTCAGCAATAGTATCCATGTCCTCAGAATTTTGCAGCTTCCTCTTACCTTTTGTTTTTTCCATATTCCTCATAGAATTTTTGAGGTCTTTGATCTCCTCTTCAAGCTTACTAACCCTGGTAAGAAGGTCCACTTCTCTGGAATTATCAACAGGTTTACTTATGTGTAATAAGTTCTCTGCAAGTTCCAAATCCCTATGACTACACAAAATCCTTTGCGAAGAAGGCAGAGCAACCTTAGCCTTCTTGTCTTTCCTCTTCTGTCTCGAGGTAGTAGTGTCCAGATCTCTGTCAGCTAGGAGAGGGATAATAATAGGGGAGTAGGCAGAGGGCGAGAGCCAGAGAAGCAATGGTGGTGGATGAGCAGGATTAGGCCTTGGGGAAGGGCAACCCTTGGTATGTTTCTGAACTTCAAGAATAGACTTCTCTAAGGAGTTAAGTAAATAATGTGGGAAATTGATGGTAAGATTCCTGCAAAAGTGATTGAGGAATATTAAATGTTTCAGGGAATGGTGACATATCTTCCCTCCAAAGAGACATACCTAACCATCATACGTGCAATCTCAGTAAAGGGCTCAGGGATAGAGGTCACCTTTATTCCAGCCGCAACAAACTCGAGGTTCTCCCCTTCATCAAGAATTTTTTCACCTCCACCTCTCTGTCGACTCGTTTGTTGAAGAACTTGGCTCCTTCCAGGTTCAGCCCTGTGACCTGGGCAATGAGTTCCTCAAAGATCTCAACCCTGACTTCCCCATACTCAACCACACGATTTCTCCATCCATTAGCAAATTTCACCAAAATTTCCTGGTTGAATCCCTTCATCTTTTTAATGAAATTTGAAATACCCCCATTTGTAGATAATTCCAAAGAATTGTGTCATTTTTCCAGGATGGATCATGAATGGGTTTGGTTTTGCATGGAGGTCCCCCATTTTGCTGTATTGTTTCTGCTCTGCACAACGGTAATTTTTTTTAATCCCATACGACTCAACACCACCTCTACTTTTGGAGACCTCTGAAGCATGTGGAATTTTAAGAGCATCATTAAACTTAACTTTGTAATTAATAAGCACCTCCTTAGCATCTTCTCTGTATCTATTAATGATTGCATTTAAAATCATGTATATCTTTAGTGATGTCATCAAGTACTTTGGCAGGAAGGGGGTCGCCACTTAGCCAAGTTTGCATTGTATTGTTGACCCCAATATTTTCTAAACGATCGGCCACTCTATTGCCTTCACGATAGGTGTGGATAATCTTATAATTATCAAAACCATTGCATATTTCAATAGCTTCATTAATGAAGTCCTTGATGGACCAACTTGGAGGTTTCTTTTGATTTAAAAAATTAATAATGTTCAACGAATCCCCTCAATTATAATATTGGAAATATTACAATCTCTAGCCAACCTTATTCCCCAGAGCATCTGCTAAAGCTTCCGAGTAGTGATTTGTTTGCTTACCCATATTTCTAGAAAAAGTGGCAACAAAGCAGCCTCTGTGATCTCTAATCACCCCACCACCTCCCAAATCCCCAGGATTACCTTTTGAAGCTCCATCAAAGTTTAGTTTGTGCCATGCAGTGGGAGGTTGGATCCATCGTACAGTAGATCTATCAATGCTATTATTGTCCTTACATTTACTGCTATCAGTGCCAATGTTCCAAGTAGTAAGAATGTGCTCCTCTTCCTCAGGATAAAGTTTATTTTTGGGAGGCTTAAATCTTTCAATGTTGTCTTTCACTACAATGATAATTTCATTAAAGAATTTTGTACATATCTTTCTGGTATTTCTGAAAATAACATCATTTCTAGCTTTCCAGACTCTCCACATGGTGTGAGGGAGAACTAGTTGCCAAATCCTCCTAACCATACAATGCTTATAAGGGGAGTTCCATTGTTTCCATGCCTGCAGACAAGTATGGGGGAAAACCCAATTCTGATTGAAATTTTCAAGAATAAGATGCCATATTTTTGAAGTATACTTACAATGCAGAAAAAGGTGTTTAATGTCTTCAGCTTCTTCCTGGCACATGCAACATCATTAGGCATGATGAAACCTTTCCTGATGAGATTTTCATTAGTGAGAATCTTACCCTTGATGATAAGCCACTAGAAGAAATTTACTTTAGGGGTTAGCTCGGGCATCCAAAGCTTGTGCCATTCAATTTCACTATCAATAGAAGCAAAAAAAGAGTTGTAACCAGATTTAACAGAATATTCTCCATCAAAGGAATATTTCCAAATAATCTCATCCTTATTATCATGTTGGCTGATATGAATTAGGAGAGATGATTCTGTATGTAGGAAACATCAGGTTGCATATTTTCCTCATCAACTTTAAGTTGCTTCCATTTCCTTCTGTTGTCAGACACCTCAATATAGTCTTTGACTTTCTTTCCATAGTTTTTAATTAGGTTGTCTTTGATGTAGCTAAAAGTGGTATCCCAACTTGTGTCAGACCAGATGTCATCCCAGAAATCAATATCATGCCCATTTCCAAGTTTCCATCTACAGCCTTGGGAGAGGATATGCCTGATGTGGAGCAGATTATTCCAAAAATTGATCCATTTGGAAGCAGCTGGTCAAAGAGAAAGGAATATAAGTTTTGATTGGAAAGGTATTTTACTTTGATCAACTCAGTCCATGGTTTATGCTCTTTGATGAGCCTCCAACCCAGCTTTGCAATTAGAGCAACATTCATATTTCTGATATCTTTAATACCTAAACCCCCAATCCTCTTTGGCTTATAGACCTGTTCCCATGCTACTAAATGATATCTAAACTTGTCTTCTGTCCCATGCCATAAGAAGTGTTTTTGAATTTTTTCAATGCTATTCACCACTACTGCTGGAATGCTTTGAACATTGACATGATATAGATGGGTAGATTCTGAAGAGTGCTTTTAATCAATAAACATTTACCAACACTTGAGAGGATAACACCTTTCCATCTAGCTAGTTTTTTCTGAAATCTCTTAAGAAGATCATTCCAAACCTCATTAGAAACCTTACTAGTACTCATAGGGATCCCTAGATATGTAGCTAGGAGGGAGTTGATTTTATAACCAAGAATAAGAGCAATATTTTTTTGTCTTTCAATAGGAGTATTGAAGAAGTAAACTAAGCTTTTATCAAAGTTTACTTTCTATCCCGAGGCTTCCTCATAGAATCTGAGAATGGTTTTGATAGCCTTAGCTTCAATGATGGAGGCCATAAGAAGAAGAATAGTGTCATCAACAAACTGCTGATGGGAAGAAATCTGATTGCCAGAAGTAGGTTGAAAGCCTTTTATCATACCATTGTGAATAGATTTTGTAATAGAATGGCTTAGGTTGTCAGCCATTATGATGAACAACAAAGGGGACATGGGGTCCCCTTGGTGTATGCCTCTATTGCTAAAAAAAAACCAATAGGTTCTCCATTGACAACCACAGAAAATATGGGAGAAGAAATGCAAGCTTGGACAATTTTTCTGAATTTATTTTGAAACCCAAACTTGGTCAGAACCTCATCAATGAATTTCCAGGAGACTCTATCAAATGCCTTATGCATGTCTAACTTGATTTCCATCCCAACTTTTCTACTTTTATCCATTGAATGAATTGTTTCATGGACCATAATTACCCCATCCTGAGATAATTCTACCTTTTATAAATCTGCTCTGCTATTGGGAGATAATTTCCATGAGAAGAGGTTGCAATCTAGTGGTTAAAATCTTAGTAAAAATTCTATAAACCACATTAACCAGGCTGATTGGTCTAAAATCCTTAAAATATTTTGCATCCAACTTCTTAGGTGCAAGCACAATATGCATGTTATTTAGTTCCTTTATTATATTTCCAGTTCTGTAAAACTCATTTATAGCTTTCAACAAATCTTCAGAGCATATATCCCAACATTTTTGGAAGAAATTAGTAGAGAATCCATTAGGGCCCAGAGCCTTGTCACCTTCAGAGAGAAGACGGCTTTTTCAACTCCTCAATGGTGACAACTTTGGAAAGGCTCTTAAATCTCTCTTCTAGGAGAAAATTGTTAGGAATGGAGTCTAAAAGAAAGGAGGCTGCTTGCTCATTATAAGAATTGTTTTCAGTTAGAAGATTCTCATAAAATTTTAGGGCTTCAGCTTTAATATCCTTAGCATCCTTAGTAATGGTACCATTTCCCTTGGAGACTTTAATAATTCTGTTGCAAGCCCTATGCTTGAGGGTGGTCATATGAAAATATTTTGTGTTTCTGTCACCAGCCTTTAACCAAAGAGCTCTAGATTTCATTCTCCAAAAGGTTTCCTCACAGCTATTGATATTATGCAGGTCAGAAAGAAGATTTTTTCTCTTTGGTGATCCTCAAAGGTCATACCTTTCATTGAGACTTTAAGCTCAAACTCTTCCATTTGCCACTTAATCTCTTTCTTTTTCTCAAATATATTTCCAAAAACCTCTTTATTCCAGGTTCTAACCTTTTGTTTCACATTTTTCAGCTTCTGAAGAAGTCTGAATTGAGCAGTTCTGTCCCTTCCCAAGTCCACCATTCTTTAATTCTATCAAGAATGTCTTCATTCTCAAGCCACATCTTTTCAAATTTGAAGTTATAATGGAAAGGCTTAGACCAATTGAAGAAGTTAAGAGCAATAGGATTGTGATCTGATCCAGTTCTGGGTAGAGAGGAGAGATGAAAATTCTAATTTAAGATCTAGTTAGTAGAAATGAGAGCTCTATCTAATCTTACCTAAATCAAATTTTCCCCAATTCTTCTATTAGACCAAGTGTATTGATTACCATGAAGTTCAATGTCCATAAGGTTGAGATACGAGATGAGGTCAGCAAAATCTTCCATGCTAGTAGAGAAATCAGAGTTCCCTCCAAATTTCTCCCTAGGGTTTAGAGGAGTGTTAAAATCCCCCATTATCAGCCAGTTTGATTCCTCAAAATTATTCCTAAACCAAGCTAACTCTTTCCATAAATTCCTTCTACCAGCAGCAGTATTTGGAGCATAAATATTGGAAAGGATCCAACTAGAGTTGTTCTCAAGACTTTTAAAATTTATAGCTAA